>OY741961.1:11200000-12400000 GCA_963555595.1 Tethea ocularis | reverse complement strand
AATATTATTTAGCTATAATACTACCTTAGGATAAAAATAACGTGTGAAATAAAACATGATATGAACAAACACTTAATTGAAACTGCTAAACCCATTGATGGTAATCAAAGTCCTCAAGTAGCAGTCACAAGTAATAAATCAACAATAGCATAATGCAAATGATCAAACAATATACACAAAAGATGAATTGTCTGTTTGGTTGAAGCTGGAATTATCTTGTTAAGTGATTTGATAAGATAATGTGGAGGTCTTTATTCATTTGCAGAAATAGAAAAAGATAAAGGCGAATGAAATAATGTTTCTGAACTTGGCTTTTTATAAATCATTCTAGCTTTATTCTATATATAAGGTGATAAACAGTCATGCTCAGCGCTTGATGGTAAGTGGTTACCATTGCCTTGGACGCATACAATCTCTCATGTATTACCAAATCTATAAATATTACTTCACGCTCTTCCTAAAGAACTTCATGCTGTATTTCCTTAGGAAACCATTGCAATCTGAGCGGCCGCAGTAGTAAGTGAATTTACATAAACTATTAAAACTGAAATTAATTTATTCATATGAATATTATAATTGGCTCTATTGATTGTTCGAAATAATACTAAAACTGAAAAGACTCCGGCGAAAAAACTCAACAATAAGACTATTAGACTATTAGACTATTTTTTGTATACAACGATAAAGTTATAAAAAAAAATCTAGATTCTGATTCCAGTTTAGAAAGTTTTATTTTCTGAAAAAAAAAATACAAAATAACACAACGTATGCATAACGATGGCAGAACTGAAATACATAATGTAGGAAATAAATTAAAAATTTACAAACAAATCAAATAAGTTTTTGTAGATTACATTGATACTGTATAAGGTGGCTCATTACATAGAAGACAAGAATATATGGTTGTAGTAGCTTCCCTCTGCACTTGCAGCCCCCTGGCCAAGTGATAATTGTATGAAGTTTATGTATATTTAAAACAACAACTGTAATTACATAAATTCAAAAAAAAAAAAGATCCACAAAAAAAGAAGCCTTGCTGAGTTTCTTGCCGGAGTCTTCTCAGTTCAAGTGTATTCCGAACCGGTAGTAGAGTCTAAAAATTGTAACTGTTGACATTCATAAGTGCCTTATTAGGGCCTAAACTGAATAAATGAGTTTTTGATTTGATTTGACTGTTAAATTTTAAATAAACGATAGCGAAACATTAGAAATCGCTATAGGTAGCTTACTGCGTCTAAATATTGTAGTACTAATATTTGTTGTACCTAGGCCCAGAGCATAGGTGCAAAGAGCTTCCCATATCTTCCGATCAGCATCAAATGAAGACGCACAACCTCCACCAGATATAATAATGACCCCTATCTCCCCAACATA
Organism: Tethea ocularis; assembly: GCA_963555595.1. Classification (NCBI taxonomy): domain Eukaryota; kingdom Metazoa; phylum Arthropoda; class Insecta; order Lepidoptera; family Drepanidae; genus Tethea; species Tethea ocularis. The sequence continues at coordinate 12,398,626 of OY741961.1, read as the reverse complement.
CGGTGTTATTTCATATTAGATGATATCCCGCACTCACATTATGTAGACAAATGGCTTTCATTACGGGTACGGTTAACTGGGCCGTTTGGTTGCCTGCAGATTTATTGTTGTTTTGTTCTGGTTTGATTTGATTACTTAAAGATTTTGCTGCAATTCCTCTTACTGGCTCATTTAGAGATGCAGAAAAAGAATCGAATTACCTCAATGAGTTTACGAAATTAACCACATTTTCAAATGCACATTTAACATCCAAGCAACTTTACCTGTTGTGTTATTATTATTGTAAAAAGTATTCTTTTTTCAGGATTTAATAATAATAATTTATTATATAATAATAAAAAAGGGTCAGTAAATCAGTACGTACAAAAATAAAAAAAAGAAGAAAACATGGCACACGTACGCGAACTCAGTTCCTCACGTAGGTGTACACACCCCTTACCAGACCGAGCCAGTGCTTTAGGATATTCCCTTCACACCGGTCGGCAAACATCCTCAGGATCCTGTTGGTGCTGCCCCGTATTCTGCTCATATGATTTATCTCTGTTCTAAATGAAATCCGTTCTTCCGTTTATGAGATTCGATTTAGAGTCACAGACCTCAAAAGTTTCAAAATAACGTTATAAGACACGAAACTTTATGAATTCATTGCTAAATATCTATCTATCACTGTTTATATATGCATCCAATACAAATACTTTACACATAAAACAGTCGCTACACTGCACTGCACTCGCCACAAATTGAGTTACAAAACGATTCTTTCCCGGCCCGGACGAGTGCGACTCTCAAACTTTTACAAAGGAGCCCCTTTTTTGTTGCACACAACAAAATAATGGACGTTCACTCGGTTTAGGTCTTAGGACAACATCGCAATGTTGAGTATGTTGAACTTTGATAGTAGTTTAATTTGATAGTTCTCTTTTCGTCGACAAACTTTAGTATGACTAAATATAAGTATCTTCTAGTTTTTTCAATGAGGAATAACAACAAAAAAATCTAATTAATCCGTCAGTTAGATTATCAAAAAATATTGGATACGTATTTTTTATTTTGATCCGAAAACATAAAATAACGAAGATACAGTGCGTTAAAATTTTCCGGTCTGCAAAAAGTGTACTAAAAAGTAGTTGTACAATGACGTCACAAGCCCCAATCCTGCACTTTGATGGGACTTATCTTTGTAATTTCTTATTATGTAGTATTTTCTTGTGATATAACAACACAATTTAGGTACTACCTTATTTTTTGGTATGGTGATTTTTATTATTGCAATTACAACGTTTTTTTTTTAATGATATGAAGGTGTACAAATTTCAACGTCGTGTATCTATTTCGTGACTAGCTATTAATCTTCTCGTGTAGTAAATTGGGTAGTTGACACTGTCAAAAATAAACACGTGTAAACACCAAATATGTTGTACATTTAATGCATTTTATGATTTTTAATTACCAGTGGAACCACTAAGAGTAGATGATTTGATGCTGTGAAACTATGACGTCATACTGTAATATTTCATACAAAATTCCATATATACGATCGTTTTGACATTTATTAAAAAGTAGCTGATTTGATATGTCAGTCAACTACCCTATTGCTGACTGTAAATTCCTAATTATTACAAAATACAAATATTTAGTAACTAGTTCCACTAGATCTACTTCTCTTTCGAGACTCCACGAAGCATCATCAGGACTTAGTATAGGCTACTTTTTATCCCGGGAACGCGAGTGAAACCGCACGTTACAGAAACACGTTTCTGGGATAAAAAATAGCCTATAACCTTCGGGGATAATGTAGCTTTCTATTAGTGAAAGAATTGTTGAATTCGGTTCAGTAGTTTCGGAGCCTATTCAATGCAAACAAACAAACAATCAAATCTTTCCTCTTTATAATAGTATAGATGATATTTGTAACAGTTTGAGCACTACAGAGCGAGAGTGGAAGCAGGTGACGTCAGCTCATGTTCGTTACCGCGCTTCATTACGACTCACCCTCAAGGGTGAGGACGGGACACAAATCTGGCTCCCTATTGCACTACTGTTGTACTGAAACTGTCGTTATATCAGCGAAATCGTATTTTGATTTTTTTTTTATCATACAATATTTTTTAGTATTGAACATAGTGTACTATTTTTAGGAATGCATGTTCCTCGAAATGGCGCAAATACTACGAAAAAGCTGTTATTTTGATTCCAGAAGGTACTATGTATAAACAAACTTTCATAAAATTTTCAGCTCCGCAATTTATCCGCATTCCTGGTATAAAATATAGCCTATGTTACTCCTTAACCTGTTTCCATGTTAATAATAAATTTAAAGAAACCAGCGACACACTAGAAAAGTGATGATAATCTTCAAACGGCTGAGCGGATTTTCTTGAATCATAGCTAAGAATATTTTCGTCAAACTTTCTCCTTTCAAACGAACAAATAGAATCAAAATCGGTTCATCTGTTCAAGAGCGATGATGCCACAGATGACAAACAAACGTTCATTCACATTTATGATATTAGTAAGGATTATAATGCCCGTGTGAAGCCAGAATAGGCAGTATCTATATAAGCCCTACATATCTATTGCCACTCCATAAAATATATGACTGTTGACTTCACAGAAAAGTGAGTTTCAGGCTATTTTCACCAAGTTCTCTTTGGCAAAAGTTTCATTATCCCGTCGGCGAAAATGAAGGCCCCGAATCGATTCGACTTTGAAAACAAAACCGATATATCTCAGAAGTTGAGTCGTCGGGAGTGCTTTCGGGGACTCTAAGATTCCGATAGACTTAGGTAGTTTGACTTTAAACAGTTTTCAGTGTGTTTGCTCGAGGGTAGAATTAAGTGTATGAGTACATCGTGGGGCAATATAAAATAATCTTCACTTGGAAGGTTTTGTTGTTGCGTTCTTGGCATTGTAGCCGGCCGGCAACACATTGGCATACCTCTGGTATTACAAATGGCGATAGGCGAAGGTAACCACTTACTATTTGGTGGACCGCGTGCCTACTTGTCAATCATCTGATTTTAAAAAAAAATGTGAAATATTTTGTTAGTAATCTCGGTTAAACTGATTTTTGAACTTACTTGTGTGAACTGCAATGCAACTAAAGTCATAGAAAATCGTGTGATACGGTTACAATCCTGACTATAGTATTATTAACTAGCGACCTGCCCCGGCTTCGCACGGTGGGCTGAAGAGTAGCACATGCTACTTATGACGGGTAAAACCGAAGGCCGAAAATCAAGCACATAAAAGAGTCAAATTTAATACACATACAAAAAGAGGTTCTATATTGTAAAAACCTACTAGCAATATGTAGCAATGTAAGTATATAACAAAAAAAACTAAAAAGTCTGCTCTGAAAAAGCTTAAAAGCGTATTTATAAATAGCATTTACATACTTAACCATACTATCATATCTTGAGACCTACATTGAAAATGCGAATTAAGAGCCATCAAATACAATTTGGAGATACATCGATTACCGTCAAATTCAATGATAGATAAAACGTGTAACATCACAAATTCCAATCATAACCTGCCAATGAATCAACTTCTCACCCAAACTGAGACCATTTTGTTTCACGAGGCAAACTGCTAAAGATATGGGGGCCTTTGCAAACTCAATCCACCCACATTTACATAGGCAAGAGGGATGATGGACTAGAGAACTAACAAAATTATTCAAAGTGCTCCTTGGAGTTTTTATGGGGTTCGCAAAAAAGTGTAAAGGTCACGGCAAGCGTGAATATTTTGCGACCGAACGTAAGGTTTAAAAGATTACGACCGAGCAACGGCATTGTATGAAAAACGAGTGTTTTTTCAGTTAGAATTCGGCCGCTTTTATCGGTTGTGATAATAGAAACGTTTTAACGATTCCATTCTGGGTTACTATGGATCTCGACACGAAAGTAGTTTTAGAGTTTCCATACTACAGTCGGTTTTTTTTTATACAACAAAGTCAGCAAACAGGCATACGGCCCACCTGATGGTAAGCGGTTACCTTAGCCTATGGACGCTAGCGGTTTGTGGATCGGTAATACATAATCTTATCATGTTACCTACCTACTTTGTAAGTTAAAATTAGACTACGTTTCTGACTCACAGTTTTACCCATGTTCCGTTAAGAGAAGCGTTACTCTCTAAACTATAACCTATCATAATGGATCCATTGCTTCATAACTGTTCGAAAGAAGGACAAACGAAAAAATATACGAATATATAACATTCACGTCGAAGATTTTTTTATAATGTAGATTGATTTTGTATATTTGTTTTAGGAACATTGTAAAATTAATTTATTACGGAAACATGTCAAGTAAGAAAATAAACTAGGTAGATGATAAAATAGTCACCACCACTAGTAAAAATAGACAAATGCTTATTTCAGAAAACATTTAAATTTCAAACTTAAGTGTATATTTTAAAACATCTTTAATTTAATTTAGTAATCACTTAAAAGCTATATTAGTGGTATATAATAATATTATTTTGAATTAATAATAGTGATTCTGGACCCCATGTGTATGCAGTTCCAATGCTGCACATGTGAAAAATCTTGTATCACCAAACAAGTTCTCTAGGAAGCTGCTAATAAACATGAGCAAAAAAAATTACAACGAAAAATCAGTTTATAAGTAATTTTTGAATTTCTCTTAGTTATCCAAATCAGACCCTAGACTTGTTAACAGATTGCTGATTGGTAAGAAATGATCGAAAAGCTGTCAGTTTCACCCCAGGGTCAGCGGGGGTCCGATGTAGGGTGCTGGTGTTGAACACTCATTACGGAGACACCTCGACATTGCACAAGACAGTAATATGACTTCCAGGTGTAGTGTAGGAGCTGACGTGTATTTGTATTTAATTCTTTATTTTGTATTTAAAGGCATATTGATATTTATTTGAAAACATTTTTTTTAAAGGTAAGCCTGTGTTTGACCACAATCAGAGATCATGTGGCCGATGGTGTAAGCACACAAAGCCTAGAAGGGGGTTCTCAAGTGCAGCTGCACTTAATGATAATACCGCAAAATAATATAGTCAGATTATCTGAAAATATAAAAAAATGATACTTTTCTTGTCTGCTCTTATTAGTTAAAGGCTGGCTTCCAAGCCAGTGGAAACTTCAGTATCTTCGACCTTCATAAATGTCCATAAATAAATGACTTCGTATATAAATCCGATAATCCTGATAGTGGATTATAACTAAATATAACAAATGAAAATAATTTAATACAAATCCAATTTCTTATTCAATCTCATTTTCTGAAAATACGTATAAATCCAAAATATATTATAGAAAAAAAAAATGATCTAGGTATGTAAATTAAATCCCTGTTCCTTTAAAAATTAATGAAATCATCAGCAAAAAACGTTGCATTAAACATGTGGACAAAGATAGTAAGAAAGTAGAAGTAAAATAATTAAATAAAAAAAGAGCTTATAGTTACATTAATTTTATTAAATATCTTATTATCAGCAACCGAAAACCTTCGTACAAAAAGGTTCCGAGCTCCCGTACTACGACTGTACGACAAGAGGCTCTCGAGCAGATTAGAGGGCAAGGCGTTTCAGACCAATCGCTAATGAGCACGGACTTCTAATGATTTATAGAAGGTTCTGTTGAGGGCCATCCAAATCGGAATCCACTTTACATTCGCCCTTCAAGTTAATTGTCGTTAGCGTAAATTACATTGTAATTTGTTCTCGTTTTTTACTTTCTTTACTGTACATTTATAGGGAATAATCGCGCTCAAGTTTTAAATGGGTAATTTTTTTATTCCAATTTTGTGATAATTATAGTGATTGATTAAATTGATGCTACCCCAGGTTCCGAAAACAAAAAATAACGTAAAAACAGTGCGTTAAAATTTCGAGTGACGTCACGTTTTAGGACCTAAACTTTTTACAGAGAGGTGACGTCACAAGCCCCCACTCCTGAACTTGGATGCGCCTTATTTTTGTACTTTTGTATTGATTTAATAAAATAAAGAAATACGTATCCAATAACCTAACTGACGGAGTAAACAGAATTGCCTAATTATTTTTTACCCAGTCATCATCCCTGTTAGGATTAGGATTTAGAATAGGTCTAGGTTATTCAGTTGTCCTAAAGCGGAATCCCATTCGTTATCAAATCCAAAACTTTACAATAAAAACTTTCAGTTTATTGACAACTTTAACAAAGCTCTCAAACTTTTCATTCCAATTAGCTGTTACGTAAAAAATCGTTTCAACTTCAAACTTTTCATTTAAAATCTCGATTGAGTCATTCGTTTAACAGGATCTCTTTAATATCGATTTAACACAAAGAGGTCCGATGAAAGATTGATGTTAAATAAGTTTCGAGTTAAGTAATTAAGGTCCATTACTTTATATTTGAAAACCCAATTTGTTTTCTGTGTTTTCGGATAATACTTTAATTAAATTGCTATGTTCGATAAAATTTTCTTTTGAAAGTAAAATGTAATTTTGATGATAATCTAAAGATATCTTAATTCTCAATTCTCAATTATTTATTGCAGTCTGTACATAATACATTAAACGTCAAGCAGTAACATACATACCACCTTTATGGAATACACCTATAATAAGCTTAATCTAATTAAGCTTAATTAAAGATCCCTCGGAAACGCTGCACAGTGTTTTATGAGACCCAAAAATCGGACATGCCTTTTTTACTAAAATTTTGGATAGATATCGTCATTATAAATGCTAGAGTAAACCTCCCGCCTTCCTGAGACTTATAGTTTTTGAGGATTTTTTTTTAAATCACAATTTTTTATCCCGGGAAATCTGAAAAAAAAATGTTCATTCAAAAACTAAGTTCATTTTTTAAGATTTCCATATACCTACCAAAGGGCACTACAAACATGTACCATCTGCTCTTTTTCCAGGTTTTAAAAGTGAGTGAAATTGGAAGAATTATTGATTTTATGTGTTTTCGTTTTTATTTTTTTTCTCCTACATTAGCACGTCAAACTCACAGCAAAGCTAGTTCACTATGTATTTCATTCACCAAAAAAAAACCATGAAGATATACCCTGGGACTCAAAAGTAGTAGTAGAAGCTAGTACCTACCTACCTATGGCCATACAACAAAAATGGTTTTATGATGACGTAAATACGACGACAAAAGGCCACAAAGTCTCCAATTTTGTAAGTTTAAACAAAAGAGATAAACTACTCTAACATGGCGCGCCCCTTCAAATTACTGTTTTAATATATGTAGTCATATCCTTACGAAAGAGTTTGTATGTAGGTGTCTTCAATTGGTATATGATATGACCAGATTTGTTGGTCAACTAATCATAACTAGCCGACCGCACAAGATAACGGACGTGCCATTGTCATAGAGTATGTCACTGCAGCAGCGCCATACTAATAATAATGAGCGACTTATGACGCCGCTAGTCGAGGAACAAAACCTTGTATTTGTTTGACGGCCGTATCAGTACGCAACGCAAGTAAGTCTGTAAATTCCTTCACAAATAGGTACCTACATTTCAAATGTTTTGTGATTTTCAGGGGCGCGCCATGTTATCGTAGTTGATCTTTATGAGTAAATTGACGCACAATCGAGACGCGTAGGTAGATACAGGCAGAGTAAAGAACGGCACGTCTTCGTAACAAGGAGAAGCTCAAACATGCGCACTCACCCGGCTAATTCTGTGTCATAGAATAATTACTACTTTCATTTAATAGAAGGCTTAATTTCATGTTGTATATTATATTTTTAACTATTTTACCTAAGTATTTGAATTGTAAAGCTGTTACACTTTTATGTTGCTCAATAGTATCCATCTTAATTACTAGAACGGTCTTAAATCTAGATATATGCTCTTAATACATGTAATGTTGGAAAATTAATATGTTTTCTGTATTCTATACTAGCTATTTCTCGCAGTTTCACTCATGTTCCTGGGATAAAAAGTAGACTATAACATATAAATGTTACCTTTTATAATATTAATATAAGAAATGTATCTAGATATTGCGGTTTCACCCGAGATCCCGAGGGATAAAAAGTAGCCTGTGTTAACTCAGGGTGTCTGGACCTCCATACTAAATAGCATCAAAATTGGTCTAAGAAGTATTTTTTTTTTTTTACTCTGCATAGGCCTGTGTTTGACCACAATCTCACACCGTGGTCAGTGATGATGTGGCCGAAGGTGGCAAGCACACAAAGCCTAGAAAGGAACTGGCTCTCAAGTGCAGCTGTCGGAACACACCGAAAGGTGCTTGGCGACAGATTAAAAGTCTGTCAGTTAGATTACCAAAAAATATTGGATCTAGATGTGTTGTAGGTTTATTTAGTATATTTTAGAATGTACAAATAGGTATAGTACCTATTTGTACATTTGAAATTAGAATAAATAAAAAAACTCAAATAGTATTCAAGTAATGGCATATCCTCATAGAATTTATAGCCGTGTAGGTAAAATATAACTCATTTTAGATAACGAGTACGATTACGTTAGTCCAGGAGCTGTACCCTTGTAATTTCCTTACCTGCGTCTCATTAATTGTGGTCACGTGCCGACCACGTGACTATCGCAGTGGCCAAATGTGGAACGTTTTATTTTCTTTTTATTCGTATTTGCTGGGTATTGGTCCTATATATCTACAGATAGATTTCCTGTTTGATCAGTTAAACGTTTTCTATTGTATATGGTAAAGTGGTTATTTATCATAAGTGAACTAACCGAATACGATAGATGTATCCATTATTCAGTTAATTCAAAAATCTCCGAAAATTGTGAACGCAGCGCGCACTAGCCACCACTGCGACCAAAGCAAAAGGCGGTTAGTTCATAATTTACCGGAGGGCTGGTCCGTTCGATACGCGGCTTACTTTGACATTTGACAGATTTATGAGCTCTCAAACAAAATTCGCTCCACCGCACAGCGCTACGGGCAAAAACTGGTGCTCGTCTCCTGGACTTTGTGTACCTATTTTCATGTAACTTTTAAAACTATTTTTTCGATAGTTGCATTTGTAGCGTTATCAGAAAACCTAATTAGTTTGTTTGGATCGAGGAAGTAATTTTTGGATCTGAATCTAAAAATTCTTTCACAAACCGGAAGTTTCATTATCCCTGAGTTCAGTAGGCAATGTAATATCCTAAAAACATGTGAAAATGCGGTAAACAGTGGTCTATAATTTTACAAAAAAAAAAAAAAAAAAACATTTTAAGCAAGTAGTAAGACACTATCCTTATAAAATAATAAAGTGAAACATCCCATGTAATTGAAGCTTAGGCCTAGGTTATGCTCCATTAAACACAATATATCCAATCATTCAGTCTACCTTTTCATCGGAAAAGGAGGAAAAATCACTAAAATATACGCACGCCAAAGATGAGCCAAACAATAAAAATGTTTTATTGCTTTCTTAAAATTCGCCAAAAACAAACAATTCAATTCTACGCGAGTCATAAAGTAGAAAGATGGATTTCGAACCGGATGCGTTACGTTGTGTTCTCACTTCAATCTCGTCTCATCTCACTTCTTGATCTTTATCTTGACTTGAAAATATCACAAATCAATCGGAATAAATAAAATTGAAGTGTTTCTTTGAAATAGCAGTGAACAGTGTTTTACTATCTGCTTAAGAAAGAACCTTATTTACCTTAAACTATGTAGTATTATTAGTGTCTTACAATAAGCTTGAGCTTTCGGTGAAGGAAAACATCGTGAGGAAACCATAGCATAGTACTTTGTAGTACCCGCCTGGCTGGATACCACCCTCAAGTTGAAAATCTGTCGCCAAGCACCTTCCGGTGTGTTCGGACAGCTGCACTTGAGAGCCAGTTCCCTTCTAGGCTTTGTGTGCTTGCTTACCACCATCAACCACATCATCACTGACCACTGTGAGATTGTGGTCAAACACAGGCCTATACATAGTAAAAAAAAAAGAACTCATCTGTTCCTCAAATCTACTACTTGTTTAGCAATGGTAGAGTGTCTATACAAACACTCGTAAAATACTTCCGATATGCGATATCATTCGCGCAATAGGTTTAATGTCTTAAAGAAAGAATGAAATAGCGAGCATATGAGAGGGACAGAGAAGGTGTGCACTGTTCAAATACATGCGATTACGTCGCGAAACCGAAATGGAAGATCGCAAGACTCCCGGAGGGACTGATGCATTCAATTCGTGTAGATTGGAATATGCTCTACTTTATAGTATTTCACAGACGCCTATGTTTATGTTCCAAAAAAATTTACAAAGAATACTTACAATAATTACATAAAGAAGGGGCATTTACAGTCTCATGCGAATGTATCGTCGCCTACCACTGTTGCCCGCAAGTACTCCTCCACTCGTTGACCAATCAGTATGTAGTTTGATTGTATAAAGTTCATAGTATTAATTAAAGGTTCATGGACTTCTTTTGTCTGTTCTTCTAAGGCCCACGTTTTGCTATTTAATAATTGACTTATGACATAAACGTGGGCATCTTGACTTTTCTTTTAAAATACAAAACAGATAGGTACACATACATATACAGATGTTTGACCACAATCTCACCATTTGTAGTATAGTATAGTCGTTTTGTAATAAGCACATAAAGTCTAGAAGAGAAGTAGCATACATACATAGCTGTCGGAATACACCGGTAGGTACTTAGCAACAGATTTACAACTTGAAGGTGGACGTCAACCAGGCTCTGCTTTCAAAAGAGCTTTTCTCCTTGAAGGTAAATCATCGCCACCGATAGATATTTGTAATACCAGTAAAAATGCTAAAATCATCCTTGAACAACTTCTTTCAAACCTTTTTAAAGGTAATGTATAATCTCACATTATAATGATTTGCAAAATATCTCTAAATCCTAACAGATTTAGCTCAAAAATAGAAGAGCATTATTCCAACCGTTTTCCACACACGGATGCTGAGCGGGTGAATTTCGGTGTCGTTTCATATACCTACAGTCTCGTTCGAGGCGACTTTCCGCTAGGATTTCAATCAACCGATGTTTAACATTTTTTTTACTCCTCAGGCAAAGCTGGTTCTGTCTTTCAGTTTAGTTTGTACCTTATTGTACTTAGTTTTAGTAAAGTTTTTGGCGATGTTCGGTCCGTGGTAGTGAAGTTGAATGGCTACGCAAAAATCGTTTGAATTCTACATTGACTTTAATTTTTTTATGAAAAAACCACCAACTTATTAAACACTCAGATTAAATGATAAAGGTATCAAGTGAAATTAGTTTTCTTTTAAAAAGCCGTGGGATATACATTTATATTTCTTTTCAATTAAAAAGTCAGTTATTATTTTATTTTAAAAGGTCTGCCGTCTATGAGATATCTAACAGATATCATTAGCGTAAAGCCATGCACAAACGTGAATGACGTCACAATAACTCAAAGCGGCACATCGAATTAATCAGCATTTCTAACACCTGAAAGATCACGTGTCGCCGCCGACCGAGCCGACAGTTAGTTGGTGTTAAGTAGTTTGTGCGGTGCCTCTTGTAGCGGGTTAGCGGAAAAAGGAGCGGAATCATAGACTCGGAAGACAAGTTTGTGAAACATACACACGTGATTTCAATGAAATTTGGCACTTATATTGATCAAATCTTGTAATAAAACTTTTTTTTAAGTCTTTTGGTTGGTTGAAGTTGGATTGGTGATTCGAGAAAACTATGATTCATGTTCCAATTGAATCTCAAGTGAAACTGTCTGATGTGATTCCTGTTGAACAGGTATAGATATATCAATACTTATTTTTTTTTAATTTCATTACAATAAAACTCCTAATTTATAAATATCATAGGGTAGGATTCAAAGTTGTGCAATATTTTCCTATAAGTATTCAATTTAAATCAATAGATTGTACTCAAACTCTTAAGTGAAAACTTGTAAAAAATAGATAGGTACTTGTACTTATAATTTTTGGAGTGGATTTTTACAGTTGATCTGTTTTAGTCTGAAAATATAGTTGTAGTGTGTAGTTAGTTTAAACTGAATGAAAAGGTATAAATAATTCCATGCACATCAAACGTACCCGCTGTAACAGGCACCCGACCACCAACGCCCGGCCCGCTCCGACAACGCATGTTAATCAGGCAGATCACGGCTAATTGCCGACTCGAGTGTGAAATGCGGGCTTAGCGATGAAATTATCAGCAGTTTAGCTTTGATTTATGCTTGATTAAAAGCTGTTGTTTTATCAACCTCTTCGGTTCAGCGATTTGAGTGTTATCTGGGAATTAATACGTTAATACGAGTCCAATAGTGTGTTTAATATTGTATTAGGACTTTAATATATTTTGTCGTTTCTATTGACAAAGCCCAAATTACAATCTAGTTGTTTGTTTTTTATTTGTTTACTCAGTTTATTAGTTATTTGGTATAAATATGATCATGTTTCTATATGTGTCCATAATGTAAACTATTTTATGATACTTCAAATCAAATTCATATAAAATAAAGTAAAAATATTTTTTCTATTTATAGTTAGGTAGTTTGTTTTTATTTTTGTTAATTTTGTTAAATATAATAATAATTAATTGCTTACTCAATAAATAAATTATTATAGTCATAATTTGGGAATTGATAAAATATATCTCAAAAGAAATAAACACAATAAATTAAAGTAAATACTTAGGCAGCAATTATTTTTTTTTTCTATATATAGGCCTGTGTTTGACCACAATATCACCGTGGTCAGAGATGATGTGGCCGATGATGGTAAGCACACAAAGCCTAGAAAAGAACTGGCTCTCAAGTGCAGCTGTCGGAACACACCGAAAGGTGCTTGGCGACAGAATTTGCCAGTGATTTAGAAAAAAAATATTTATTTCCCAAATTTACATCTTCATTAACAAACTAAAATAATAAATAGACATCATGAAATAATCAGTATACCCAAAGCTCTTTCATTATTTGTCTTTACTAATTGTTTCCAACTAAAACCGAACTAAAGACGATTTGTGCTTATAAAGACTACGTAGTCTGCGGGTGGGCTCAGTTATACGGTAATTGCCGAGTTGGCGACCCCTGCCGAGTGCGACTGGCTTACGACGGTTGAGTTTTGTTTATTTCCTATAGAAAATAATTATTGTAAGGTCTAATATAGACGTATTAGGTAGTTGCGTTGACAGATGTTGTTGATGGTAGGACGTTGATTTATGTCAATGTATTATGAACCTGATTGGAAGCTGTAGTGATTAGTTATATTTTATTAACGTTTGGTTTTGCTAGTTAATCACACATGAGATTGATAATGTCTATTCATATTCTACTATATATAATTGCTTGTATGTAGAAATATAGTCGTCAACCCTCATCTTCTAAAGAACTGAAACCATTGTTTTCTTCACTTCTTTTATTCGGAAACTCACTTCAAAGGTCCATTACCCTGGCATTGTGTTTTGGCGGGCTAAACAAATGGTCAGCTTAGTTTTAAAGTGAACTGAAAATTTTGTATTCAGATTACTGCATAGTAAATACGAAAAAACATCTTTATCTCAATATATTTACTGTTGTACAATTTTTATAATATTTTACATTTAAATGCATTTAGGTACCTACATGTACAGACTCAAATTATGATCAAAACTAAAATCAAAAACTCATTTATTAAGTTTAGGCCCTAGTAAGGCACTTATGAACGTCGATAGTTACAATCATTACAATAGACTCTACCACCAGAATCAGGGAAAAAAACCATAGTACCTAAATACCTATTAAAAAAACAACTAAAACCAATACACATTAGTACAATTTTGAGGTGAATAGACAAAAATATCAGATATTTTTAAATTTATGAGTTTTATAAACTTGGTTTACACTTAAACTGTCTCATGTAATAAGGAGATTTTAGTCTACGACACTTTTCTGTAAGACATTTTCCTCTTCCCCCTATAAGGGCACAATTTGCCAATAGCTGTTCCCCATAAACATTTTTATTCTCACACAAAATTCTAGATTGAAAATAGTTGCAATATTCTCAATAGTCAGTATTCAGCGTCTAATACATCAAAAGCCTCATTTCCATGTAAAACCGGGTGCACATGTGATAAGGCTCTACATATTACGGCAGCGTGCACCTGCGACTCATTGGTTACGAGACGAATTCGAAGCCCAGAGTCAGCAAGTTGGATTTAAATGTTATTGTAGTCTAACCTTTACTTTGCTCTTAGATTTTAATTACGTTGTCCACTAATTTTCACTCAGTGTTTTTATAACCAGCATTTACACAGGTCAAATTTATGTTTTTTTAAGTTTTATTCTAGGTAGTTTCTATTAATGCGCCAAATTAAGTAACAAAACATTTTGTCTTGTTTTTGTGTGTTCAGCCTTCCGAGAAACATCCTGTATAATTATGTTACTGTTTATTTTACACTTGAAGGTGGGCGCCTATCATATTAAATTTGTTTATCTTATTTTAGGTATTATTTTAACAATAGAATGGTTACTTTATCACCTACGTAATTTTATATTGTTTGATATTTTTAGATGGTGCAAATAAACTATTATATAATTTTTTAACCGACTTCAAAAAGAGGAGGTTATCAATTCGTCATCATCAGCCATTTTAAGTCTACTGCTGGACATAGCCTGCCTTCATTCATCAATTCATAGATTTTTTTTTATGTATTTTTGTAGGCGTCTTCAGTCTTAAATCGGTCCAGGCGTCTTCAAGTAATCGTCCCCGATTTGGAAAATTCTTTTTTTGTTTAAAAGGTGTATACAGGTAGTCCCATGGTCACTAAGTCCAACAAACCAAGTCAGGATCTGATAATGGGATTCTGGAGAAAACGAGGGAACTCTTGGGACAAGTTTTTTTTCTTATCATGTCTAATAACTTGAGATAAGAAATCATTTTTATTATAAACTCAAACTCAGACTCAAAACTCATTTACTAAGTTTAAGCCTTGTTAAATGCGCTTATCACTTGACACTATTAGTAATACCTAACAAACACATTCGCATTTATAAAATTTTACTTATTAATAAAATACCAGACAAGATCTACATAAAACTAAACGTACTGAAACTGAACTGAAAATTCAGCCTTTAGTTGTAACTAAACTTTTGTAAAAAAAAAACTAACGAAACGCGTGTTCGCACTGCCTTAGCGATTCCATCGTCAATTGCACCCCAGTGGGTATTCAAAGCGATCTCACCATTCAGAGATCACGTTCACAGACACCAGTGTGTGGCACAAGTAACAAGAGAACTGCGAGATTCAAAATCATTTATTTTTTTCGTTATATTACTAAGGTAGGTATCTCGCAAGGACGCATGGGCCGTGCAATAATAATTATCAAAATATAATAATTTTTATTAAAATTCATCATCTCCCTTTGTTTCTGGGTACACAAACATGGGTACTTTACCATGGCCATGGGTTGCTTACCATGGATCCGTAATATTTTTAATAATAGTTAAATGGTAACCACGGTAGGTGGATAAGTAAAAAGAACAAAAAAAAAAAAAGTAAACATATTTTTATGTGATAATATTGAAAACTATGTCCATGCAACGGTATGAGTCTCCCTGAGATCCCCTCTAGGTCTTGTATCCTTATCATCTTTGGATACATCATTCGTTGTGTAGTTATGGTAACTTGGTGCTTGGTTTAGAAATACTTTACTAAACAAAAAGGAGTGAAATTTAAACTTAAGCAAAAGTAAAAAAAATATTAACTTTGAAGGAGGTTTTTCAAAGACAATAAAATTAAAATAAGACCATCTTGGAGCTGTACTAAACCCAGTTATTAAAATCGGTTCATAAACAAAAAAATGCGTGAACAAACATAAAAAAACATACAACTGAATTGAGAACCTCCTCATTTTTTTAAGTCGGTTAAAAACTAACAGTAATCACGCCCTTCATAAAAATGAAAATCATAATAAGCAAAATCGCTTGCCTCTTATACCTTGGCCCAAAAGAAAAACCGTTCTGGAGGCGGGCGGCGACGGGAAAAAAGTTCTGTCTAGTGGAGGTAACAATGGTTCGAGGTGCTCCAGAGGCAGACGTCGCGGAACCGATATGAAAGAACATTCGTATTACCTTACCTTTGCCATTCTTTTTAGTTTTATTTGGAGATCATTCTTTAGATTATGTATCTATGGATTAAGGTACAAACCCTGTAGTTATAATGAGATAGTGTTTAATGAAGATAAAACAATACAAAATAGCGGTACCGTACCGAAAACTGATACCAATGGATTCAAGTCATTTTGGAGCCCCCTCTGACTTTGAATTTTTCGTGGATCTTTTCATGAATTATACGGAATTTTATCTAAATAAAATCATACTAATAATAAAGTTGAAGAGTTTGTTTGAACGTGCAAATCTCTGAATATACTAGTCGAATTTGAAAAATTCTTTCACTAATAGGAAGCTACATTATCCCCGAAGGCTATATATAGGCTAGTAGCTATAAGTCCTGATTTTTTGTGAAGTCAAAATAATAACAGGTTTTAATTTTTTAAATATGTAGTTGCTAAAAACAGTTTTTAATAGTAAAAAAGTAGTAGTGATTATTATAAAGTTTAAATTTAGCTTACCGTATTTCAAAACCTTAATTACTTAATATTTTAAATTATTAACTAAATCTTTAATGTAACATATAATTTATCCTTATAAATTTTTTTTTAATCTAACATTAATATTTAATTACCTACTACACGAAGTTTCATTCCTCACCATTAATATATTTTTTTAATTAAATTTGAAGTACCTAAATAAAATCGGTTCGAATTATAAAACTAAACGAATATTTTAATAGTTAAAACCATAAAACACTTGACTAATGAAAAGCGATTTTACCACAATCTCATTCGTTGCATTTCATTCAAGCAACTTCATTCACTCAAGCCGAGCCTAACTCATTCAACCTCGTTCGCGAGCCACGTCTGCGACTGCCTTATTTAAAAAGAAAATTTCTAGAAAAGCTCGAGACGTGTGCTTTGAGTACGGGCTCATTATATAACCTTTCTTTGAATACAGGTGAGTTCATTAGAAGCTAGGTACAGGGTATGTGTGCGGTGCAAAAGAATTTTTCATTACGAGTTCATATTGAGTTCCTTTGCTGTATTGAAACTTGAATTGAATTTCTAGCAATTCAATTATACGGTTGAGTACTAGGATTAAAGTATGTTTTGTGTTAAATAAAAAAAAATGCTGGGTTAATAATTATATTTCATCTGAAAATTCAGGTAAATAAAAATAAGAAAACGCTTAATAACCAAACATGGGGTTTTTCATGAAAGGAGTGAGTATATGGATTCTTTCAGTTAGCAACGCACGAGCGGCCATAATTTCACCATGGTCAGTGATGATGAGACCAAAAGTGGTAAGCACACAAAGCCTAGAGAACTGGCTATAAAGTTTAGATGTCGGAATACACCGGTAGGTGCTTGGCGCGCGATAGATTTTTACCTTTAGTAGTTTAACAAACTGTTAGTGTAACACTTTGTTTTTGTTTTAGGTCGATGTTCACCGACCACAAAACGGTTCGATAAATTTTAATCGGTCGTTTACGATGACTTTTTCCTACGAAAATTCATGGTAAACGCCCGATTATAATTTATCGGACCATTTTCTAGTCTGTGAACATCGACCTAAGTGGTCTAGA
Organism: Tethea ocularis; assembly: GCA_963555595.1. NCBI lineage: Eukaryota > Metazoa > Arthropoda > Insecta > Lepidoptera > Drepanidae > Tethea > Tethea ocularis. The sequence goes on along the minus strand of OY741961.1, from coordinate 12,381,030 downwards.
AACATTTATTTATGACTAGCTGTCCCCCGCGGTTTCACTCGCGTTCCCGGGATATAAAGTAGCCTATGTCCTTCTCCATATCGTAGTTCTCCATATCTCTATATCGTAAACAAACAGAGTTACTTTCGCTTTTTATAATATTAGTATGGATATACTTAATCTTAATTTAAACAATATCTTTACATGTACTTCTTTACATGTATGTAAGTACTTTCTTTATATCTCATGTTACTTCCTCCTAGCAAAATCTTAAGAAAGCATTGAAGAGTTGAAAATAATGTTACAAAAAATCCAAAAAGACTAAGTTTCATCCAAGTTGAAATAATATTTGAACTTGTTTTAAGGAATCATTGTAGCAAGTAGAGGAAACAACTCAGAACAACAATTTTGTTCCAGGTCGTCGCCCAAGTATTCGCTTCGCTTCGTCCTAATTTAGAACATTGAAATTAAAGGTAAGAATTTTGCTTACTTTTTTATTAACTATTTTACAAGCTGTATCTTCATTTGTACTTTTTAATGTTAAATGTTTCGTTAAAGAAAAGTTAGTAGCAACTAATGTGAGTAACTCCAAAGAAAGCGTTTATTTATCTAATAGTTCAATGTGAAAATATATTTTTTACTATAACACGGGATAAAACTAGGCATATTGTCTTTAAATTCTAAATTCTAATTAAATAAGGCGATGATAGCTCAGTGACGTTGGATGCCGAGAGGAAGGTCCCGGGTTCGAATCCTACAATGAGCTTGAGCTTTCGGTGAAGGAAAACATCGTGAGGAAACCATAGCACGGTGGTAGGGTACTTTGTAGTACCCGCCTGGCTGGCTACCACCCTCAAGTTGAAAATCTATCGTCAAGCACCTTTCGGTGTGTTCCGAAAGCTGCACTTGAGAGCCAGTTCCTTTCTAGGCTTTGTGTGCTTACCATCATCGGCCACATCATCACTGACCATGGTGAGATTGTGGTCAAACACAGGTCTATACGTAGTAAAAAAAAAAAAAATTAATATCTTGGGACATTCTTCACACACGGTTATCTGATCCAAAACTAAGCAGAGCTTGTACTATGGAAACCAGATAACTGATATACTACATACACTACTTTTTTTTTAGATCACATACTTAAAAAAAGAAAGATATACCAAGTAGCATTACTTTAACAATAACTTATCTGTGCTAAGTTATCTACAATATTAGGTATTTCATTATCAAAAGATGAAACATACCAGCTTATAACTGGCTATAAATTATAAGTAAATTCAATAGTATCTAAATTAAATATTAAAGAGGTGCTTATAAAATCTGGAGCGTTCATCTAGTCCAAAACAATCCAAAGAGCCACGTTTTTCGCGACCTTGCGATATTCCAAAATTGCTCCGTAGAGCGGCAAGGAAAATTTATCGCGATTCCTCCCACTTAAATAATTTTCGGAGGGCCCAATTTCTCACTGGTTTATTGTTCGTAGACTTCTACAGCGGCCGTTAACGATGTTAATTTAGAATTAATTCACGTGATACGCCTTCGCGTTGATTAAAGCCTGATTAGGAGATAAATCTTGGCAGTATTTTATGTCGACAAGTCGTTTTGATTGCGTCGCGCTGGGGCGGGCGCTACAGCGCTATTTCTAGTCCGACAGGGTGCTGTCTGTCTTTGAAGATGTCAATTGATTAAGGTAGAATAGTCACGACAGACGAGGAAACTGAAGCACTTTTCAAGGTTAAAACGAACTGAAAAGCTCTAATTATTTCTTAGAATAAATGAAATAATGTTTTTACTTTATGTGTGTTAATTCAATTGGAATCATTTTATTAGAGCCAATATAATATTAATAAAATTCCCTTATTAAACTACATATTAAATTACCCACCACGTTACTCACTCAAGCGTCGAAACCTACATACATACATATAATATAACATCCATACAATATTTCCCTTTTGAGCTTTGAAATTTAATAAGCGTTTAACACTTCAAAGCTTGCGTGTAAAGCAATTTAGCGTACTCGTCGAAAAACACCAGAGTTTTCGGCTAGCTACGTAATTGGTTCAGTACACCGTCCCCAGGGAAAAGATTAATTAGCACTGCAAACAGCGGAGGCAGCGCTTTTAAGCGCTTCTACCGCTGAGAACGTAATGGCGGCGCAGCGGTGCCTAAATGCACGCCCAACTATTGCATAATACAAAAGCTTTATTCATTTTATGGTAGAGTTGAAATTTCATCATCACAAAATGTAGATTAAATTGGTATTTCTGGAAAAGAAATGCAGTGAGATAGTAGGCGTTTAATGTCCCATGTTTTAAGATTTCAGAGATAAAATTGTGTCAAGCGATCGTAAATTGTATAGTGCTGTAATTTTGACGACGCTCGAAAATGTTTCGTGTTTAAATATTAATGGAAAATCGGTATAAAATACGGAAAATGTAAGATGGTATTACTATGACAGTACAGTGCTTTCTGTTAAAATTACAGCACATTGTGTTTGCTTGAATCAATCAGACGGTCTTTAGTAGTTGATTGTCAATTTCAGTTTGGACTCCTGAGTGAGGAAACCATTAAATTTCGTGAGAGAGAGGTTTTTTTTTTTTTTACTATGTATAGGCCTGTGTTTGACCACAATCTCACCGTGGTCAGTGATGATGTGGCCGATGGTGGTAAGCACACAAAGCCTAAAGCCTAGAAGGGACCTGGCTCTCAAGTACAGCTGTCGGAACACACCGAAAGGTGCTTGGCGACAGATTTTTCAACTTGAGGCTGGTAGCCAGCCAGGCGGGTACTACAAAGTACCTTACCACCTTGCTATGGTTTCCTCACGATGTTTTCCTTCACCGAAAGCTCAAGCTCATTGTAGGATTCGAACCCGCGACCTTCGTCTCGGCATCCGACGTCACTACCACTGAGCTATCATCGCCTTAGGTGTCCTTCATGGGAAGTAGAAGCAAAATGGAAGTTACAATTTGAACTGACATTAGAGCCAAACTCAAAGTAGGTACCTAAGATGTACATAGTTTTATTAAATTTATTTTGGTAAGAGTAACCTTTATATGTATGTTATTTATCATCTACGTTTTATAATCTATTTAATATGATAAGATTCATGACCGCATATCCTAATATTTTCCTAACAAATTTTCATTAAACATAAATAGTAAGATTATATTTATCAAAATCATGAAATACTCATAGACATTTTTGTAAAATAATCTCTGTGTCATAAAGTAAAAAAAGTTTCCTGCTTTTTTTTCGCTGAAAAATATTTCAACTAATTTCCTTTCACATTGAACTTTTCTTAAAGCTCTCCTGGTTTATTTTATGCTCATCTGAATCCAGAAAGTTTGATGAACTATCCCGTAGAATGGCTGGCGTGAAATTAATTTTACACTTGATAAGCCAAAGCTATTTTAGGGAACCGCATTTTAAAACTTGGAAAAAAATATCTTTAAAATTGATTGGGAAAAATGCACCGTGAAATACGTGAATATTTTTAGGCAATTTTACGTATGTATTTTTTAATAATACTTTATTAGTATGGTAGCTTTATCTTTTAAATAACACTCAAGAGGGACAAAATAAAAATTTTACACACCTACCGGTGTGTTCCGGCAGTTGCACTTGAGAGCCAGTTGCCTTCTCGGCATTGTAACAGGTCAGCAACACATTGGCAATATCTCTGGTATTGCCAATGGTGATAGGCGACGGTAACCACTTACCATCAGGTGGGCCGTATGCTTGCTTGCTACCTTAGTAGTATAAAAAAAAAACTAGGTAATTGTTCAATTACTGTTTCAAAATTTAAATATAAATTTAAAAAATATGTAATGTGGATAAAACCACGAGGCGGGGCTTGTAATATGATGTTTAAAGAATTACTTTACTATTTTCATGAATTAGTAAACAATATAAATCTAACCATAAATAGGCATCGAACAATGACCTGAACAAAATGTATCGAAAAATTTTTAACAAGCAATACATCAAAAAACACAATCGAACCTGTATATATTACGATAAAAAGAGTAAATTATAATCATAAATCTATCTATCTATTCGTTAATTCAAAACCCACACGCCATCTCAATGTCCCACCAAACAAAAATTATATCCCGCAAAATACTCCGCATTTGTATGTATTACAAAATTCAATAGGATACATTATAACGCTGTCGACTCATCTCGACCGTTCTTCGGGTTATGAAATTGGATCCAGCGACAATAAAATACATAATTTAGACCCCCAGGTCCCAGCCCCCGGCCCCTATAGCCCGAGGATGCCAACTTATTGTATTAGACATAGTAAATTTTCGTAAGGAGCACACGTGCGAATGATTGTGTGGCCAGAATTGGGTACGGAATAGGTTCAGGGCCTCTCCAGACTATTGTCGGGGGCTTATAATTTATTTTAAGCTGGTTTTATACATACATTTACTCGAAAAAAATATGATGCTCAGATTTTTTTGGGGGGCCTGCCCACGCTGCCTCTTTCGGTTCGTGGTCGCCACTCGACCGATTGGAAATATTATGTCTCCTACTAAATCAAATGTAAGTCATGGACACTTTTTAAGATAAATAGATCCCTACCCTGAAACTAACCAGGAATAGCCCCCACGAATCCATTGTGCTTGCTGAGGTCTACCATAAAGGTAGAGGGCCCCCTCGAGCGCCCGTGGTACCCTGATCCTGACAGCAGTTCTAACCCGTAGTTCCGACTGCGAGCCTCATCTAATCGAGTCCTGTAGATAGGGACGAAACTAAAAACAGTAACTAGTATTAGATAATGTTCTGAGGGAGTCACAGTTGCAGCAAGCGTTCATAGGCTCCAGTAACTGCTTACCACAAGGTAGGCCGTTCCTTTAATTGTTTACCGACTTCTTAGGTACCTATAAAAAAAAAACAGTCAATGTGTTTACGCTATGACACTCCTTTTATTGGACAAAATAGGGAAGCATCTCTCAAAAAAAAAAACTGACTTAGCCTTACTTTGAATCCCTTCAACTACACGATGGCTTAATTTTTTGCAGATAGGTCATCCTATTCTTCTTTGATTTCAAATAATAACAATATACTTCAATAAAATAAGCGCACGCTAGTATCGGGTTGAATCGGGACCGATCGAAATATTTTGTCAGAATTTATAGACATCGCGGTCAGCGGACGAGACAGTACAGGGTTGGGTGGCATTGCTAGCGATTAGTCAAAAACTTTAAAACTCATTTATCCAGTCAGGCGGCGATGACAGATAAAAAAAATTAAAATCTAGGAAAGTCGTGAAAAGCAACACTTTTGCAGGCGAATCTTGTCCTTATTGACTTTAAAAACGTTATTATTATAATTCTTATATTTTCCTGTCAAGGTTGAAATTTAAATAACATTTAAAAATAATAAAAGCGTAACGGAAACTACTTGTTATAAACAAAAGCCATATGCCAACAAAATTGTTGGGCCAAATACGGACAGCGACGCCTGGCTGGTCTTATGCATTTTATTAAGTTAACGCCCCAATAAAGAAGAACTTATGGATGTTATGTAGGTAATAATTGACTCTAAAGATTAACTACGATAACATGGCGCACCGTTCCAAAGCTTAAATGTATTTGTGAGTCTGTAAGCGTGATTAGTTCACCAACAAAACTGGTAAAATTGAAACAGTAATTTGGAGGGGCGCGCCTTGTTAGCGTAGTTTAACTCTTCCACCGATGAATTGAAATACGCTTAAACGGAGAAGACTCTGGCAAAAAACTCACCAAGTATCTTTTATATAAATGAAATTATGAAGCTATCTTTCATTTTATTTATCTGCGTATTATATTGTGATTGTGAATAAATATCTTAACAGACCACAGTATTTTTCTTAATGGCAAGACAGACAAACAATTCTGATTTCCTGTTTCCGATGTAACAGCTTCTATAACCAAATTTAATTTAAAAATGGAAAAAAATCCAAATTCAGATATGAAGCTGGAAAATTTCAAAATTACTCCCCTTGATGAATCTCTCAGCTCCAACAGGCACCCCATGGCATGTTTAAACCGGAACAAGTTGTCTACTGCCGAACTTGTCTATAACTGCGACTGATAATTAAACAGCTGCGCCGGAATACGGCTGTTTTGAAGCGCAGTCGATTTCAATGAGGTAAACACCGAATGGGGACTCGGGCGGCAGATTTCCGGGATTGTGTGGCGTTCCGGATTAATTCTGGAAACTTATTAGTTACGGTTAGGTATTTGGTGGATAAGATGTAGGTAATTTATATTGAAATCTGTGACTTCTATGTCACCTCATGAAGTTTTTTAAAAATGGGGTTTTTATCTATCTGTATTATATTTACTAGGTACATTATAACTTATTTTTAAACGACTTCAAATACTGTATGTATATTTTTTTGTATGTTCACCGATATTTCTGCCAATTGTATTTTTATATAATTTGTTTTTTCATTCGAAAGAATATACTCCAGTGATTTTGGGATCAAGTCAGGTGATGATGGGATCCCAGGAAAATCGAAAAAAAATAAAACAATATACTTTTTACAAAAAAGTACCGCCTTCAAAACGACTAAAAAGTATTTTTAAACGACTTCAAAATGGACGAGGTTCTCAATTCGTCGGAATCTTTTTTTTCGAACCCACCTTTGTCACGGCAGTCGACGTAACTATTACTGAGGTAGACCTCTAAAAAAGTAACTCAAATTGATATCCAAGTACTTTTACTTCAAGTATGTCCATTAAGTCATTTTACGTTACTTGACTATTCAAAGACTAAAAACATGAAACGTGAAAATTCAAGATTTTCGAAGTACAGTCTTTAAAAAAATTACTAATATGAAAAAAAAACTTTCATGTTTTACATTATGTTAGAATAACATTGTTGTTTAATGTGTAGAGAACTGGCATGTGAACAAAAAATTATCATTTCATTACATCAGTCGCTCGTCATTGAATGACATTACAACCTCATTTCAAAACCAGCTTCTGTAATAAAACGAACTTTATAAAGACTTTTAAATGACGCCCGTGAAACAAAAAAAGGGACGTTTAAAACGAAAACACAAGTCATAAAAGTCGGCCAGCTGATACTACCATGGTATGAAATTATAGCAAGATATCTCCGTGGTAATTTATCATAATGACAGGCTCTGTAATTTTTTTAAGTCCAACGGCCTGACGACCCGCGCGTTAAATCACAAACCATGAGACAAGAATTATCAAATAAGTCAAGATAATGAAAAATATAACGGTGTTTTTATAACGAAGAACTGATAAGGTGGCTGTGGTATCGTCTTTGGGAGTTTTTATTTTTTTCTCTTCTGAAGTTTGAGTGGGAAAAGTTTTTATGTTATTTTTGTTGACAGATTAATTGTCGACTTTTGTTTGATTTTGATTTTACATTTTAGATGCTGGTGGGTTTTGTGTCTTGAAAATTTTCTAGTAGGTTTTAGTTCTTACAGACTTATTTGATGAATCACAAGTCAACAGCAAAATCATTCTTTAAAAAAAATATAATTTATGTAATAATATCTGTTATCAAGTTTCCATATTACAAGCTCTGCTTAGTTAAGGATGAGATAACCGTGTGTGAAGAATGTCCCAGGATATTATTTATTTATTCATTAACCTATTTATATACTTACAACTAGCTGTTCCCCGTAGTTTCATTTACGTTCTTGGAATAAAAAATAAACTTCAGGGATAATGTAGCTTCCTATCAGTGAAAGATTTTAAAGAGTGGACTATGTTGGTAGCCTCAGATGGCTGCAACAACCTTACCGGACAAATCGGCGAGCGCAGAGGGCTCTCAGCCGGGTAATATTTAGGTAACAACGCCTGATGGCACCCCCGAATGGGGTACAAACCTCGGCTCAGGGCGTTACCGGGGGAGGGGGAGGACTTTGTACGAGTTACGACTAATTGGGGGCGGTCGGATTACTGTAGGCAGCTCGGGCCGCTTGAACGGGACGAGATTGAGTGGGACGTCGCGGCGGTTCTCGCCGTCGAGGACGGTAGCGTGATCGGTTGTGTGTAGTGTGTTGTGTCAGTGAAAGAATTTTTCGAATCTGACAGGTAGACTCAGAGATTAGCGCGTTCAAACAAACAAACTCTTGAGCTTTATTGTAAAGATTCAATTCAAAAACCACCAAATACATTTTCAACTCCATGTTTGTTTGCCATACCTAAGTCCATCCATCTATCACTTAGTTTATCTCATGTTTTTATTGTACATCATCTAATACAAGCCCCATAGTAACTCGGCGCAAGTGTTATGTTATGACAGTTGGCCGAGGCACGTTAGTTTTTTATGGGGATATAAAATTAGCAATATTTCTTGCATGGGGAGCTGAGTACGTGGGGTATTTTAGCTTTTATATTTTGTCACGCTAATAAAATTGGGACCTCTTGTGAAATTCTTGACAAAATACCGTAGGTGTCAGTTTTATGATTGACGCTTGTTGCTTTTCTGAATTTTAGTTTCACTTTAATTTTGTACCAAATATATTGTCATTTTTTCACCTACTTACGTTATATTATAATATTATAAATGCGAAAGTTTGTGAGTGAGTATGTTTGTTAAGTCTTCAGGCTCAACGGCTGAATCAATTTTGATGAAATTTGGTATAGAGATAGCTGACACCCTAGATTAACACATAGGCTATTTTTACCCCTCAGAAACGCGGGTGATAAACTGCGGGGCGGAAGCTAGTTTAAATATTCTGAGTTAGTGTTTTGTAGATCCTGTGATTTTGATGATCCTGATAATTTATTTGGATAGCTTTATAATTTATTATTCGAATCATTCTGTTTAATTTCAAAGGATAAGACAGCATTTAGAAATTTCTATCACATAAACTATCCTATAAGTATAGTAAGGAGTTACACCGTAGTTTACACCCACATTTCCAGGATTATAAACATCACAGGATGCTTAAATAAACAATGTTTTTTCAACGTGATCCAGGCTATACCTTTGCCAAAATTCATCACAATAAGTAGGTATTACCGTAGCTAGAATATAGCAGTTTGGTCGCATTAGACGGTAAACACCACAATTAGGTACCTATAAATCTCTTGTGATTCTCCGATAAGCAAATTATAAAGTGGCACAGCCAATAACTCACCCGGCAGTAATACGTATACGGCAGAATGAAAACTGTCAGTAGTTATAAAAATGTTACTCTACGTAGAGAGGTTCATTGCAACCGTTCGGGTAATAAGACGAGAGGCCAACTATTATGAGAAACTTTGACACGGAGAAGTGGGTATCATGGTGTGCTTTATACGATCGGTAAATATGGATGTGGCATGAAAAGAAGCATTCTATTTCGATGATGAAAAATATGTCATCCGAAGGCAGATAAGCCTGAGAAATTATAAAATTAAGAGCATAATTTTCATAAGATTTTGATTCTTTTCGTTGTTTTAGTCAATTGTTAATCACAAAGGGTTAAAAAAAGTATAGTGGAAGCCACCAGTTATGAATCTAAAAATGAATACGGGAAAAGGAAGACCGAAAAAGAAATTGATGATGCAAAATATGAGTAAGAAATTAAAGGAAGTAAAGGAAGGAAAAAGAGTACTGATATGAAGGAGAGAAGGGCTGAATAGAAGAAAAGTACATTATAGCGGTGATCTCAAATGATTGGAAACAGTGTAGGCAGATGATGTGATGATCATGATAGAAATACCTAGTCTAAGATATAATAAGAATGTCATATCCAAAATAATTCCCATGTCGTCAACAGCGCCCTCTTACCAAGTGCTTCTTCATTACACCTCCTCTCAGACGAGGTAATTGCAAGGCCGACACACGCGAGCATAACCTCTTAATTTATTGAACGAAACTAATGAAATTCCTCAGCAAAGTTTATTGCAGGAGACAGCCCTGTTTTGCGCTAACAATTTTCGGCTGCCCCCTACCCCCGAAAAGGGGTAGAAACTCTCTAATCGTTTCTTTAATTATTTGGGAATTAATGTTTTGTCTCTTTAGAAGCGTTAATTTCGCAGGATTTCCGGTGGAGCGAAGTATTTATTGACGTCGTTTTCAACACTGATTATTTTATTTCAATGGCATATTCATTTGCTTTTTCATTGCTTCAAATTTTGTTTTGCCTGTTTTAATTTCGTTTAAACTGATTTTATCGTGATTATTTGCTTCATAATTAAAAGAAGATAATATATTCATTTGAATAAATTAGGTAAGGCTAAAATAAAAATTTACCTACTTCATTACTTGAAGGTCTATTACCGATTTTAGTATTTACAAACTAACCTAATTTATGGTATACGAGTAACACCATATCTTTATTGACGAAAAACATAAGAAAAGGACGTTATAAAATTACTCATGTCAAATTATTCCTTTCATAAGTCGCTATGTTTATTGGTTCCTACTCTTTCATTGAGACTAATTTGACAACTGTAAATATTTTCTCTCCTTTTTCAATAATATTTGTAACAAAAAAAAATGAAGATTTAAATTAGTTTGTATACAACAAAAATGTCATTTTTATCAATCAACCTCAACTTTAATCCTGATTATATTAAGCATGGTAAACTGAAATAGTCATTTGTCACCTAAAATTATATGCAATAATACCAGCCAGTAACCTAATGGCACCACTAAAATTCATCGTAAATGTTACAGCGCAGGTGCGCATGCACTAAACTATTTTGGTCATATTCATAAACTTTGGTATTAATAGTCTCACACGTAGGTGCTAATTTTGTGTGTGTTGAATTTTTTCTACTATTTTGGTCTACAAAATTATCAGAAGAGGAGACAAATAAGTTGTTTCAGCTGGACAAAATTTAGTAAAGGCATCTATGAGTTCAGAGCATCTAAACTTGTTTTTTTTTAAAGAGTTATTACCGACTCTAATCCAACCTTCTAAACTGTATTAGAAGTCAAAATATTCTGAAGGTGTATTTGAATAAAATTATTTTGATTTTAGAACACAGTTTTATGTTTTTTTGATACTGGCAATTATCTGAAGCTGATTGCAATCAACTCACTGTACAAAATTCCGATGAATAAAAAAAATCCTAGAATGTTTGCACGATATTTCACTCTGCATTTATATTGTACAAAAAAATCCAGCTTTGCTAGTTCCCAATTTAGAAGTTTATGAAAATTTGAATAGAATACTAGACTAGTTTACTTTTTATTTTCATAAAGATTAAAAAGAATCCGTAAAAATGTAATCCCCAAGACAGTCTTGATCCTTGGCAATCGTCACTAAAACAAATAAGATCTTCATTTGAACATTAATTTATGAGACAAAACAATTACTCTTTGCCCGTACATTTAGAAACGTAAGCTTAATTAAAATATCTCCTTAACAATGTTGTCTAGTAAAACACCGACAAAAGAATGACATCTGTGGAGTATGGTGCAAGTTATAGTATTTCGCGGAAGACGCTTAGGTTGGGAATCGGCTCCAAACTATTTTCCCAAAAGAGTTTAGTTTTGGGTTATTTAAGTATGATGAGAAAAGATTTTTTCAGGAATAGTAACGCGTGATTCCACGGAGTTGCAGTCGTCCGTAGACAAAGCTTAGGTACTATCAGGTGGGCTATCTGCATTTTGCTGAGTTGGGTATAAAAAAGTGCTCATGCATTTTTTTGCGTGTCAGAATTTTTATAATATTACATTTAATTTAGTTTGTTTCACCTAACTAAATTACCTATTTACTAACCATGTATTACAAAAAAAACTAGGTTGTTAAAGTCTTGAATTTTTAAAAAAATACATAGAATAATTTTTGAGTGAACAAAAATACAGGCGATTAATAATATTTTAATTCACGTGTAGATAATAAGGATAGAAAAATAAATCAAATAAATTTGCATAGATGTAATTTTTATGTGATAAAAAGTGCTTTAGAAACAAATTACTTTAGTTAAATTAAGTAATAATATCCTATAATTTCAGTAGTAAGCGATTTTTTTTTAAATAGCTTTTGCTCAACACTTGAACCTCATCATAAGGATTTTAAAGTTTTAGCAGAATAAACAGTAAATTTTGATGATCAGTCATTTAACGAATAAGAAGATATTTAAATGCAACGAGGGGACGCAAACGGGAAGGAATGCAAGAGTTGCTAAAATCATTCGCATTAAATTAATTGGTCGGGATTGAGTCGCGAATTAAAATTGTTTGAAGGTTTCTTTTCAATTTTAAAGTGAAACGGATGGCATATTTTTTAATGAAATCCTTTATTAATCCCCTTGCTTATTAAAATGCTTAAAATTAATTAATACCTCAATTAAAATAGGTGTTCGGCATTTTTGTTTTTATTGAAGAAACTGATTTATCAACATTGAATGAATTTAATTTATTAAGCTTACAGAAACATAAATTTGATATTTATAAGAGGATTACATCTCAATCTCAACTTGATTAAGTAAATGGCGATACGGCTGACCTGTATTTTTGTTTTTTTGTAAATGAAATGAAATTTATTTTATTCGTGGACTTTCATTACAAAAAGTTCTTTATTACATAGTCTTAGAATTCTTCTGTCTCGCCTTTTGGAAATAAAGAATAACAAATAAAATAAATTTGTACTAACTTACAGTAAACTTATAAAATATTCAGAATAATTTATACATTAATAAAATTAAATGTCAACTTTCAATTGATGATGAAAAATCTGTTTCATAAAATTATTATTCATTAATTTCAGAGATAAAATATATTTTTTATTGCATTGCTTAATATGTTTTACTTGGAAAGTACCTAGGTATATTTTTTAGTGATAGGGACTTGTAGATTTAGGTATATTTGAATTAAACAAAAATTCTACAATGCTCAATTGCAAATTATGCAAAAATTGCCTTAGTATTTTTAATTAAGCATTATTATTACAATTTTGAATAAACTTTTCAAACGACTAATTGAAACGCAAACTTCACGCCTAGTCCAGTCATAATGGCGTGGCCAGATTACAGTTGATTGTGATTAATAGCCGACTAATGACCGACTTGCATTAGCCGATCCATCATCTGGGTTTTATCGTTTTCCACTAACTCTTTAAGGGTTGAGACTATCTCGCTTGATTTCCTTACATTATTCCAGGGATACCTGTTGAATATTTGAACGTTAAAATTATATTCTTATAGTCTGTAAAGCCTTTTAACACGAAAATTCCTACTATTTTATCAAAATCATGGAAAATTTTCGTTATCGAAAAAATAATGTCCTATACCATTTTTTTTATACAACTAAGTCGGGATACAAGCATACGGCCCGCAACTGGCAACACAACCAGGTTATTTGGCTGCGGTATTCTGTAAGGTGGAGGTACTTCCTCAGTCGAGCTGCTCTTCAAGCGAAAAATCACTATGCTCTACCTCTTTAAATAAAATACATGATATTATTATGTTTTTTTTTAATTACCGGTATTTGATAGCTTTATAAATTTATTTCAAAAACTAAAGCTTCAAAATGTTTGTTGGAATATTTGCAAAGAACCAAACACCCATAACGATTAAAAATAATTACCGTATTTTTGTAGCAAAATAATAAAGCTGTCGAAACTTCTACAAGTTATGGCTGATGAGCATCGTAAAGCAATTGCACTTACTCAAAACTTTATTAAAAACTAATCGGACAAACTCTAAGAATAACAGTTAGTCGAGTTACTTGAGGAAGCTTATATAAAACCAGCTCTGTTGAAGTTTCACATGTAAATAATGGTGAAAAATGTATAATCCGTCTGGCAAATCCACTGCAACTTTTTACAAGAGAGTCAACATACATTCTCTGTAGGTAACTTTGCGGCAATCATTGAACTATTTGTAGTTATACAATGATTTTTCTCCATCAAATATCCAAATTGTTGCTTACTACCATCATTATTGCATATAAAGTTTTTAAACATGCAATACCTACAATGACATTCCTTTTGGGAAGTGAAAATGGACAGTGAAGGTGCGTGAACGATAGGAATAGATGCCTTGGAAATGAGGTGCTGGAGACGGATGCTTCTTAGTTTTAAAAAGGGGGCATATTCACGATTTTTTCTCTGATTTCTGACGTTACAAATGCAAAAATCCAATTTAAAAAAAACTGTTCCTCGTCACATATTTTCTAATTTAACATATACCTATATTTAATAAATCTCTTGCAATAAAGAATGCCGAGAAAAACTTAATCTAGAATCATCGTTTCTCGGATATCGTCGCCGAAGAAGACCTACTATGAAAGTTACATAAATATATAAATAAATTATTAAATAAATATTATCATTATTATTATATTATTATTATTTATTTATTAATTTTATTTATTTTCGCCGATCATTTTTTAACACATGACTAATGTTGCACTCTTTTCGGGAACGATCGATTATACGAATTTTGCCGATGCTTCATCTATGTTGTGTCATACTATATGTATATTTTTGTTACAAAATTCGATGGTTGCCGATGAGCTTTAAAACGTATTCCATATATATGCATATTAGTTGCATTACCATTAATGAATTTTATAAATTCACTTTTCAATTTCAGTATTAAGAGCTTAGTATGTGGCGAATAAAATAATGCAGTCTCTATATAAAGGAATTGGCTAGTCTAGACTGGTGAACGTACAGGCTATTGACTGCTATTGGTACCTATTGGATTTGCCTTTGTTTGCCTTGGTAGCGGTTAGGGTTAGATGTGCCGAATTTTAGTTTTTATCTCTTGAAGATAGAGTTTTATTTTGGTTTTTATTCTTATTTTTCATTCTTAGCACTTCTTTGTTTTTATGTTCTAAAGTAAGTAAAATTATGTGATTTTTTTTTGAGAAAAAAAAATTGTCTAAATCATTATTCTTGTTTTTTTATTGAAATAAAATCCATTTATTTAATTTTGTATGAAATAATGGTGTCGATTCTGTTGTTTACGAACTTAATTAATATTAGACAAGTCGCCTCTCTTTCAAGTTAACCTTATTGAAAAAAGACAGAACATTTTTAATGCTATCAGTTTAATCCATGCCGTCGTAATGTACGGGTAAATAGTCGTGACCAATAAAGATCGCGCTTAAATTCACGTTGAAATATGTGATCGGATTAAACTGACAGAACTAAAATATCTTACATCCCTTTCTTATATTTACTATTAGAAAGAGATATAGTGAGATTAAATTTATTTAGTTCGTAAACAACAGAATCGGCACCAATATGTCATTTAAATTGAATTAAAAATAAAATAAGGACGATCTAACTGAAAATACTAATAAAAATATATTACCAATAAAATATCAAAATTCATCTATATACATTTATTTTATGTAATGTATATTGTGCATGCAATAATTATAGTTTTGAATTAAATATAAACTTGTAACAGTACCTACATATTATACAAAAGTTAAGGTGCATTAGAATTTATAAAATTCTAAAGTCAATTCTTACAACAGATAATAAAACGAGGGTGCAGTCGTCTGGAGCATAATGAGTATTTTATTGATACCACTCTTATTCGTTTCATCTTTTATTGTAAATGAATAATTTGTATTTAATTTCAAAGTCACTTAATATTTTAACAGTTGGTTTTAGTCTACGATCAAAGAAATTAAATATGTAGTAGCCTATGTCCTTCTCCGTATTATAGGCTATCTGCCTGGCAAATTATATCGTGATTGGTTCAGCGGTTTAGGCGTGAAAAGGTTACAGATAGAAAATGTTACCTACTTTTACATTTTATAATACTTAACTGTCCCCCACGGTTTCACCTGTGTTCCCAGAATAAAAAGTAGCCTATATCCTTCTCCTTATCATAAACTATCAGCTGTCTATCGGTTCCAAACATGGATTATAGTGAAAACTGGAGTTATGTTTATTCAGAATCTTGCATCTGGTTCTAATTTCCACTCACAGGCATAAGACATAAGACTTATTACTAATAGGCGATAAGTCTTGGCAAATATTTTTACTAGCTTTATCCTGTGTCAGTATACAACTTTATCTTTCCATCACGGAGAAATATAAGATCCCTCGGGAATTTTATCCGTTAAGTTTGATGAACCCATCAAGCTAACAAAAATCCCCTGGAACGCGGGAAAAATAACGGAACTAGTAGTACTTAAAAACCAAAACAATTATAAAGTAATTGGTGCCGATTCTGTTGTTTACGAACTAAATAAATTAAATCTCACTATATCTCTTTCTAATAGTAAATATAAGAAAGGGATACAAGACATTTTAGTCCTGTCAGTTTAGTCCGATCACATATTTCAACGTAAATTTAAGCGCGATCTTTATTGGTCACGACTATTTACCCGTACATTACGACGGCATGGATTAAACTGACAGCATTAAAAATGTTCTATATTTTTTCTATAAGGTTAAAATGAAAGAGAGGTGACTTGTCTAATATTATTTAAGTTCGTACACAATAGAATCGGCACCATTGGCTTTAAATTACATGTGATTAAGATTAAAGCGTAGCAATAAACCTATAACTAGTAACTGGTTAGTGTAATGTTAGATATTAACGCAGCTGACTGTACGCGATAATGTACGCATCGGATTATGTCCTGAGGGACATGTCACGTAATGTCTGTCTGGTGTCAACTGTACCTATGCATAAATAATCTCTATCTATGTGGGATATAGGTGTTTACTATCTAGAGATCAATGACATGCCTACAGCTTAATATCTTTAATAACATTTATCTATACTAATATTATCTATACTTCTATAGTAATATTATAAAGAGGATTAATATAATTTTAAGGCGATGATAGCTCAGTGGTAGTGACGTCGGATGCCGAGACGAAGGCCCCGGGTTCGAATCCTACAATGAGCTTGAGTTTTCGGTGAAGGAAAACATCGTGAGGAAACCATAGCACGGTGGTAGGATACTTTGTAGTACCCGCCTGGCTGGCTACCACCCTCAAGTTGAAATTCTGCCGCCAAGCACCTGTCGGTGTGCACTTGAGAGCCAGTTCCTTTCTAGGCTTTGTGTTGATATAGCCAATGGTGGTCCATTGGCTATATCATCACTGACCACGGTGAGATTGTGGTCAAACACAGGCCTATACATAGTTTAAAAAAAAGGAAAGATTTGATTGTTTGTTTGTTTGTTTGCATTAAATAGGCTCCGAAATTACTGAACCGATTTGAAAAATTCTTTCACGATTAGGAAGCTACATAATTCCTGAAGGTTATAGGCTACTTTTTATCCCGGGAACGCGAGTGAAACCGCGCGGAACAGCTAGTTTTTAATATTTTTTGTGTCGATACGACGCAAGAATACTGTCAGAGCTAAATTACTGGGTAAAGATTTAAACTTTGTGTAAAAAATAATGTTAATTACCTATGTTAGGAATGTAAAGGAGTCGTGTTATTAAAACCGGACAAGTGCGAGGGGTCGCGCACGAAGGGTTCCGTACCATTATCTATAAAAACGGCAATATAGTCATGTCTGTTGTATGGGAGCCCCCTTAAATATTTATTTTATTCTGTTTTTTCGTATTTGTCGTTATAGCGGCAACAGAAATACATCATCTGTTAAAATTTTAACTGTCTAACTATCACGATTCATGAGATACAGCGGTGACATACGGACAGACACACAGACAGACAGTGGAGCCTTAGGCTGAGATCTATAGAGCGTGCTCAGACGTTACTTAGGGTATAAACCTACGTAATAAAGTAAACATTTGTGTGTTTTAATTTGTATCCAAGCTTTTGGTAAGTCGTCAATTATGTGCACCTAGGCTTTGCTTAGCACACACTCAGAGAGATTCGAAGATTGCATTTTAAATACCGACTTTGTACGGTAAAGTATGAGCAAAGTCTAAGTACGGTCTATAGATCTCAGCCTTAGTAATAGGGTTTAACCCTTTGGGTACGGAACGGGACCCTATTGCTGTTAAGATTTTTTTGTTGTAAGGTCTAAATTTGGTAGCCTCTGATGGCTGCATTAACCTTACTGGACAAAATTGTGATAGCTATAGTACGTTTTTCTTCACTAAAATTAAATGTTTTGTAGAAACGTAAGATTTAAAAGGGGTACAAAATATACCATAATAACACGGGGTCCAAATAATAACAAACAATATAATATTATTATAAATAAAATAAATAGATGAGATGAAGATATCGTTTTGGGTGAACGTGCTTATTACGCCTGTGACCATTTTGATAGAGTGCAATTAAGTCATAAGCGGTAGCGGGAATATCTTTAGCCAATCGATTTAGAATAGGCTAGTTGACAGTGTCAGTTTTAATTACCAGTAGAAGCACTAAGAGTAGATCATTTGATGCTGTGAAACTATGACGTCATAGTGTAGTATTTCATACAAGATTCCATGTAGAAACCATCGTTTCGACATTTATTAAAAAGTAGCTGATTTGATTACCAATTTGATATAGTCAACTACCCTATTGAATAGGCGTTACGTTTTCTTCTCTAACCTCGTAGGAGCGTTCTATTTTCATAAAAATATTTGCGAAATAAAATCATTATTACCTATAAGAAAGCGCTAAATCAAATTAACGTAGTTCTGTTTTACGGATATGAAAAACCCTACAGTTGTGATACGTAGGTCGTGGATTCGATGCTCATCCAAGACAAATATTGTGCGTGAACATGTCCGTTTGTTGAGAGTCTGGGTGTCAGTAGGTAATCTATACAAATAAAATTTTGATTTTCACTGGCAGATTGCCAAATTATGCATAACCTGGAAACCGCATAAGACTGTTAGTTATCTATATAAACGAAATAAAAAAAAATCGTTTATTCTGGACTACACACAACATTACATTAAGTCGATACATTTATGACATAGTAGTACAGTAATATAAAATATAACAAAAAATTAACGAAATCGCTTTCTGCTCGTGACTTTAATACGTACGGGCAGGTTCGGAATAGGCGTGTAAAAAGCAGGGACGCAATGCATGCCAATTCACCCGAGTCGGACGGACACTGCCGGACGTCGGCCGATCGTATTGAGTACCGACAGCAGATGCGACCAATGATCTTTAAAACTTAAATTTCGTTATTAATTATTCAATGGCCCTTATTCAATTGTTTACAAACTAAACATATTATATCTTTTCCTAAAAAAAAACATAAGAAAGAGATGAAATAATTTTAGTACTGTCAAATTAGTCCAATTGCTTGTTTAAAAGTTAATTTAATCACTACTTTCATTGGTCATGACAATTTCCACGTAAATAATAATAGCATGGACTAATTTGACAGCTTTATATATCTTTTATCCTTTTTCAATAATGGTTGTAAGAAAGAGAAGTGACGTGACTAATTATTAGATTAGTTTATAAACAACAGAATCCAATGAAATCGTGGCGAAACACAAGTCTTTATGAATACTGAAAATGATGTCCAGAGGTAGTTTAGACGCCTAAAAATGAGTTTTCCAAATATTTCCTGTGCAGTTACGTACTTCTAATTTTTTACTGAAGCATCAATCAAGCATACATGAATGTCAGATAAATTAAAAAAATATTGCTGTTATTGAAACCCAGTTCCATCACACTCATACAGCAACAACAATTTTAGTAAGGTTAAAAAAAAAACTTTGCTTATCAATTTGCTGCTCAAAAATAAACTAAAATATGATATTACCTATATAATTTGTAGTTTTATCAGTCATGAAGAAGACAATAAATTTAATTCTAAAATTCAATCTGCTCTTTTATGCAAACGCTACGTCAAGCGTCCCGCCGTGACCGGTGTATGAATCAAGCCGGCCGGAGGGTAGTTTCAATTTGCCCTCGGCACTGCCCTCCCCGTCACCTACGGCCACCTTCAGCCACCTCCGGCCACCTTCGGGCGGCCCTGGTGAGTGCCAAGGTGCATGCAGCGCTTTGCTATTTTTACTATTGTCACATGCAGTGTCGTGAATGAGATTTTTAAGGACTGATTTAGCTTGTATTTTTGATTTTGTATAAAATAGTGAGTCACTTTGCTCTGTCTCTCTTTAATTAACCTATAGGCACATGAGGCAAGTAAGTATTATGTTTTACCAAATATTTGCCTAAAATTCTTATTTTACGGAACCACAGTTTTATATATACAGGGTGTCTCAAAACTCAACGATAATCTGATGCTGGGCGAGAGACCAAGTTATACCAGTTCTGGAAACAATAAGAAAAAAAAATCTATGTCACTTAGTTAAGCAATAATAGATTTTTTTCAAAAAATTTAAATAGGCACCCTTGGTCTCTTTTTTAAATATTTTGATCACAAATTTCACAATTTTGCAGTGTTTTTTTTAATGACGTAATCTAAAATAGCTGTGCTATTTGCATGCATCGCAAACATAAACCAACGTAATAAACATTGTTATTTTAGTAAAATAAATTAATTTACATTGAGTCGTGGTTTACAAAAATATTGTCAGTTAACCTTGACACTTTATTTTGGAAAAAAAGTACTACACTACCCTTGGCAAGTTATTTCAAAAGATGGCCCATTTAGTCAGCATTTCAAAATAGTGCAACACTTGCCACTTTTCTTGCCATGAAAAGTGCTATTTTGTATTTTTTTGCAAATGGACAAACAGCAGCAATTTTTTTGTAATTTATGTACTGAATCTGAAACAAAATTATTATTATTATTAGCAAAGAGTTTAGTGAGTCAAATTAATAACTAAGCTTGTTGTGGAAAACATAAACAAAATTAAACAATTAATTATTGTAACACTTTTTAAATTATTTCTTTTTCAAATATTTTGTGACAAGATTTTTATTCTTATTTTTCCCAGAACTAGTATAATTTGGCCTCTCGCCCGGTATCAGATTATCGTTGAGTTTTGGGACACCTTTATATATATAAAAATAAAGCTGAAGAGTTGTTTGTTTGTTTGAACGCGCTAATCTCTGGAGTTACTGGTCCGATTCGAAAAATTCTTTCACTAATAGGAAGCTACATTATCCCCGAAAGTTATAGGCTACTTTTTATCTCGGGAACGCTAGTGAAACCGCGGGGAACAGCTAGTTTTAGATAAATGGAAAGTAGACATCATTTGATACCATAAATAAGAGTTTAATTTTCACTTAGATTGACGATTACTTTAATACAAAATAATGTTGGTAATTTTCGAGTGTAATTTTCGTTTCTCAAATAAAAGTACCTAATGACGATATTAACTGCTGTAATTTTTCTTCAAACTTGACCGTCTGAGGTCAAGGTCAATAAGTCTGACTGCACTCTGGTTTTATTAGGAGCCTCATAATTTTCTCGAGAGCCATTTTTCAGAAGCTCTAATTTTACTTTATGGTTTGGAGCAAATATTTTTTTAAGGTTTTTATAGTTTTCTTATGTCCTACCTACATGAGAATTATTGCTGAACGCTGATGTAAGCTTTTTTGTAACAACCTTTTTATTGATCAATAATGTTTTATTGAAAATTTTAATGAGAAAATACAGGTGATTTAGGAAAATTAGGACTGTTAGGATCATATTACAATGAGACCAACTTTGAAAATACGAAAAAAAAACAAACTTTTCAAAAAACATCAACCATGTTCTGTTAAAATGTATGAGTACAATAATTCTTCAAAATTTGCACGAAATCACCCAGTAGGTACCTATAATGTGAAATTTCAAAAGCGATGATAGCTCAGTGGTAGTAACGTCGGATGCAGCGACGAAGGTGGGTTCGAATCCTACAATGATCTTGAGCTTTCGGTGAAGGAAAACATCGTGAGGAAACCATAGCACGGTGGTAGGGTACTTTGTAGTACCCGTCTGGCTGGCTACCACCCTCAAGTTGAAAATTTGTCGCCAAGCACCTAACGGTGTGTTCCGGCAGTTGCACTTGAGAGCCAGTTTGCCTTCTCGGCATTGTAACAGGTCAGCAACACATTGGCAATATCCCTGGTATTGCAAATGGCGATAGGCGAAGGTAACCACTTACCATCAGGTGGGCCATCTGCTTGCTTGCTACCTTAGTAGTATAAAAAAAAAAAAAAAACAAATATATTTATCCCTTTGACATGCAGGTGAAGCCGAAGGGCAGAAGGTATTGTAACGCAAATCGTTATTTACCGGTCGACCTGCGATTTTAGATTTGTTACAAATTGTCGCCATCCGAGAAATTCTAAAATATCTCCACGAAACGTATGGTAAATAGAATATTTCGTGTTGCAACGACATTTTGACGCGCATTCTATATTTAAAGCTTGGAAAAATTTCAAACCAGATTTGAGTTTAGCATATGGTGAATATAATATTGCAATTTATGAAAATTCTGACGCGTTATAATAATTTTCATAAAAGTTTTTATTATAGTCTGTTCAGAAGGACACCCGTCGCCGCATCGTGGATTTAGGGCGCTTAGTGCGCTTACCTTTTTTGTTTAGCAGGCAATACAATAGTGCGTCTGTTCCGTTTTGATCCTATAACAATTATAACTACCTATTTCATTAGTTTACGATTCAAAATAAGAGCTCCAAATAATGATGGTTGTTGTACACTAAAATATACTTTTCCTACTCTAAGATCTGTATAACAAGGCAGGCGGCGCTGACAAATAAAAAAAAATGAAAATCTAGGAAAGTCGTGAAAACCAACTGTTTTGCAGGCGAATCTTGTCCTTATTAGACAAAAGTCAGTATATGTGATTAAGTTATGAGTAGAGTTCATTGACTTCGCTCATTGTATATTAGAGAATCGGTTTTGGAGGTTTGGAACACTTTTCCTCCTCAGTCTTGAGTAAGTTATACTACCAGTTCCTTTAAGGTTTGCCGCTAGAGCATTGACATGTTTTGATAACTTATTCTGGTATTTGAGACTTCTTAATGATATTTCTTGCTTGACAGATGTCATCTCTAGGTCTTGTAAGATGTATTTGTTGCTGATACATTTAGGGATATTGAACTTGAGCCTTATGGTTTTGGTCTGAAATCTTTCCAATATTTCAATATTGCTATTTGATGCTTATTGATATTATATTGTCCTTATTGACTTTAAAAACGTTATTATTATAATTCTTATATTTTCCTGTCAAGGTTGAAATTTAAATAACATTTAAAAATAATAAAAGCGTAACGGAAACTACTTGTTATAAACAAAAGCCATATGCCAACAAAATTGATGGGCCAAATACGGACAGCGACGCCTGACTGAATAAGGCTCATCGATGCGCTTTTGGCCTACTATAGCATTTAAAAATCACCAATCACAACAATGTGCGATTATATATCGAGACCAAGTGGTAACCAAGTTCCTGTTGCAATGCTAAAGTGTCACTATCGATCTTCGTTCGCGTAGCGAGATTTACGAGCGACCGATGCGTATTGCCCGTTTAGTTGACGTTCAAAGCTGACATGCGTGAAGCGGACATGCAATGTATATAGACGCGTGCAATCAAACAACGTAATAGGTGTTAGGAAAATGCAAATGCTCATACATCCTTTGGCAAAGGGGTAAAGAAAGTTGTTGGCAATGAGCAACTTTAGGGTTCTAGGTCAATCAAATCTTTTTTTTTACTATCAATAAAGTAAAGAGACCAATTTTATGTTTAAAAAAAATATTTTTACCAACCATAAAATTGATAAAAAAATTCTCTTTTTTAAATATCCCTAACAAACTACAACAAAATATGTAAAACCCTCAAAAGGTTAACGTGGTACAATCGACCAGAATGAATAAAGCCTCAGGCAAAAAGATAAGTTTAAAAAATTATCATAACCCTTCAATCGCCGTCGTTTGGAGCCCATCATTAAAAGTTCGATGGTCAACAATTTTGTATCAAATAATTATGTTTATGATCAAACTATAATAATTATGGGACATTATAGCAACATGCTATAGGAAGTGCGGCCGATCCAAAGTGTTTAGTCATCGAAATTTAAATTTAATATTTTGCCATGTTTTTAGTTGCAATCATCTTTTTAAGGATGATGATTATACTAATAATAATAATCCTTTATTCAAAAATAAATAAAGTAGGTACATACACAAAAAATACAATTAAGTGGTACTTTTACAGTTAGGTATCTTAACGTTATTTTATGTGAGTCCTAGCTCCTCAAACTAGGATTCCCTGTGCTATGAGGGGCTAGATCATCTCGTCTTATGTGTTTTATATAGGTGTTGCGCGTGTGTACTTGTGTGTGGGTGTAATGAGTAAAAATAAGTATTTATTTGTATGTATCATAAGTAATATATTGCATATATATCTAAAATTTTGCAAGATAATATATAACGTATGGTGTATAATAATAATAATGAACAAGAACCAATTATTTTAAGTAACAGTTCGTGAGACTATAATATTATATTTAACCAATCATTTATTACTTTCGGATTTCCAGTACTTCTTCAGTATTTTTGTAATCGAGTTCGTTTAACCAATTTTTAATCTCACATTTAACTTTAAATTTATATTTCATTCGTATGTTTAGTATTAAATTTATTTTAGTATATAGGAAAGGTCCCATGAAATGAAAAAATCGTTGACAAAAACTTGTTTTAAATTTAGGAGTATTCCAGACGTATCTTCTTGATTTTACTATACACATTTTTAGGGCTAACTTATGATATTTTAGAGTACAGCTGAGGATAAATAGTTGCCTGATGGTTAGTAATTTTGTTTCTACATACAAAGTATGTGTCGGATATCGTCGATTTTTACCATATAAAACTTTTATAACGGCCCGTTGGGAACGTTCAATTGTTAGGAGAACAGATTTACATGCACCACCCCATGCTACAATACAGTATGCTATCACTGACTGACATAACGCATAGTAAATTGTTTTTCTCAAAGATTCCGAGGCTATGTGTCGAAGAGCTTTGAATGTAAACATAAGTTTTCGAACTCTGCTTGAGACCATTTCAACATGTGGAGCCCAGGTCAAACGGTGGTCCAACATTACTCCCAAATACTTTATCTGACTAACTCTTGTTAGGTTTGTGCAGGTGCATTGCGTTGTTGAATCGTTTGGGAGGCCAGAACAGCAGCGGATGGGTAGGTTAAAGGACGCTGGATTAGTTGATTTGTTGATATGAAAGCATAGGTATTTAGTTTTATTAATATTAAGAGTTAACAAGTTTTCTTTTAGCCATAATGATAATTGTGTTAGGCCAAGTTCTGCTGCTGCTCTTGCCTCTTTCCACGATTTACCATGGAAAATGACAGCCGTATCATCGGCAAAGGCTATGAGTTCAGCATTTTTCATAGTAATTTTGCACAAACTATTCATATATATCAGGAATAATGTTGGACCAAGCACGCTTCCCTGGGGTACACCAAACCTAACATCTGCGTAATCACTTGTTATATTACTCGAGTGTAGTCTAACACACTGCTGCCTATCAGTCAAATAGCTACGGAACCATTTTAATGTCAATCCTCGTACTCCTATTTGCTCCAGTTTCTTCAAGAGGATTGGAATTGAGACCGTGTCGAATGCTTTAGCGAGGTCCAAAAATACACCGATGCATCGATTTCCTTGATCAAGGTGTCTCGAAACAGTATTTATCAAATGCAGTACTGCATCCTCTGTTGACCTCTTTGCCCGAAATCCATACTGACTGTCAGCTAGCAGTGAATTCTTTTCTAGGAACGTCATTAGTCTGTGGTTCACAATTTTCTCTAATATTTTAGCAATGACATTTAGTAAGGATATCGGTCTGTAGTTCGACACGGCCTCAGGATCTCCGGCTTTGTAGATTGGGCAAACCAGTGAGGTTTTCAGTTGGTCGGGGACACAGCCAGTTTCAATACTGATATTACACAAATAAGTAAGGGGAGCTAAAAGGTGAGGTTTAAGGAACTTCAACAAATATGGAGTTATTTGGTCAGAACCAGGTGCAGAATCAGTTTTCAAACCATCAATCAACTTACTCACTTCCTTTGGAGTAGTTGGGGAGAGAAATAGCGAGTGTGTTGTTATATTATGATTTAGAGAAGTTGCTAACATACTTTCTGTTTTACCTGTACTTTGCAAAATGTGATTTGCCAAATTGCTACCAATATTTGTAAAATATGTATTAATATCATTTAGCTTTTCCTTAATCATCCTTGAATCGGTTGATTTTGCATCTAATAACGAGCTACAGTCAGATTTTTTAATTTTAAAATGACATACGTCTTTTATTATGGACCATTGTTTTTTTGGATTATTTTTGTTTAATTCCAATTGATTAGCGTCATGCAGTCTCTTAACCTTTTTTACGATTTCATTGCAATAATTTCTGTATTTTACGTAAGATTCTTTAATTCCAATATCATCAGGATATTGTTTATGATTCAAGTGAAGCTCATCACGCTTTCTAATACACTTTAGTAACCCTGGTGTGATCCATTTCTTAAATATAAGGTGCTTGTGCGGTATTTTGACTTTTCTTTTGTATTTGTTTATTAAATATGTTATTTTGTTAATAAAGTTACACGTAGCCTTAGATGTATCTTTTTCCTGAAATACTTCAATCCATTCATACCCTTCTAGATCATTTTTAATGTAATCATAGTCAATAATTGTTTTGTGTTTGTTGCTTTCATTGTGGTTTAATTTGTCATTGCATGGTAGTGAGGTAAGGACAGCGTCATGATCAGTCACACCTGCTTGACAGACAACCGTTCGTACAACAGATGAAGATTTCACCAAGACATGGTCGAGACATGAGTCCCCTCGAGTAGGGAGCTGATGTACGGCTTGGTAACCATGAGAGTAGATTAAGTCTAAGTACTGGTCCGATCTATGATCATTATTATGTGGAGCTATATTAATATTCATGTCACCTATAAGCATGTTATGTTTAGTATGACTGACACTTAATAAACTATCTAACAGATCGAGAAAATTTTCAATTCTATGGAAGGAAGGTGATCGGTAAATGGCTATTATTTTTATTAGGCCTTGAATTGTCAATATTAATGCATTTCCTTCCTGAAAGACTGGTTCCTCAATGGTTAGATTCAATGTGGATCTAGCATATATGACAATCCCGTCGGATTTGTTAATATGTGTAAGAGTATAATAACAGTTGTAACCTGCAAGTTGTGGTACGTTACTTTTGTCTTGTAGCCAACATTCGGTTAAAATTAGGACATCAGGTGTAAAACCGAGCCTAGTTAAAAAAATATTTAAACTATTAAAATTGCATTGGATACTCCTGATGTTCTGAGTCAGTATAATAAAACTGTTATCTGCCGTACCGAGGTGCGCTGCGCACTGCTCAGGTTGCGCTGTCACAGTGTTTTTGTGTGTCGCATCGTCAAGGTCTGTAATTATCGTATTAATAATATCCGTTATTGGTCTTGGAGAAAGAGAATCGTAAAATAATAATTCGTAACGACAAAGTGTAACAATGTAGTATTTTGTTGTGATGCAATGCGTAGATTAATGGCTAATCTTTTAAAAACAGCAATAAAAACAAAGGTAGCTGTCAGTTGTCTGGCACTGTGTCTAATTGTTGGAATAGAGGGACTCAACAAATTGACTAAGCACAGAGTAGTTCCCATACAGGTAAATTCAGATTCGTTGAAGAAGATTTTACTTGTGATGTCTCTTTTCATATAAGTTTGTAATGGAAAGTCAGTAATATTCAATATATTGTATCCTGGTAAATTATATAGGTATGAGTAGATATAGTTTATTTCGTATTTGGTAAAGTGGTTATATACAGCTATTATTTGTGGTAAGTATAACATGAGTGCGGTTAAAAATATACATATATATAAGTGCAGTTGGATCTTTAATTTCATATCGCAGTAATAATAATTGTGAGTTGTTGTGGCAAATGGCTTGTTTAAGAAATAAGTAATGCAATTATAGATATAAATAAGTACATAGATATATGTTAAGTAAAATGAAAAACTAGTTTGTTGTGTGATTTGTGATTGGGTTTGGGCTTGACATAGCTTACATAATTTTGTTGTTCTGGATGTGAGATTTTTCGATTTCCTGTAGTTGCTCTTCGTCTCTGATTGGTAAGTAAGGAAAATTGTCAGCCTTTTTGAGGTATATCCTACCATTTTTTGACCAGCAGTATTTGTATTGTAATCTTTTTGCCATGTCACGGCACAAGTGAAATAATTTCTTTGTCTTAGGTGAGAGGTATTCAGATAGGTATACTAGTTCTTTTCTTCCCAAAATGCCTATATCTTCAGCTTTAAGTTTTTTCTCGAGAGAGGTTGTCTTCCACGCTTTAATTAAGTTTTCTTTGTCTTCCAGAGAAGCTAGTTCAATAATAATGGGTCTTATTTTATTTGGCTTACTCGGTGCTCTGTAGATTTGGCGAATCGAAAGTGTCACTTGGCGTATGCCCAATTTTTGGTTTAAGTTATTAACAATCTTTCTGATGTCTTCTGCTGGTTCCATCGGAATATTACGGATTTCGACAAAAGTTATCTTGCTTCTTCTTTCCATCTCGTCGATTCTGTTCTCGAGTATTTTTATATACTTTGTTGTATCTTTTTGGTTTTGGTCAAATGCATTTACCTTTGTGCACATTGTTTCGTATTGAGACGACACATATTTTACACTTTCTTCTATTTCAACATTACTTCTTTGCATAACCTCGTTTTGTATTTTAATTTTTTCAATCTCAACTTTTACTTCACAGATATCGGTTTGGACTTTGCCTATATCCGTTTTCACTTCTGTAATTGTAGATAGTTGATTATTCACCGACTTTATAAGCTCCAAAACACTCTCTCGAAGAGTTTTGATTTCATCTTTGACGAAGGTAAAATCTTGTTTCAACTCTTCATCGGGATGGTATCTTTTCGGTCTACGTTGGGTGATGTTCAAGGGGTCGGTATCCATTGCTCTACTAGAAATTCCCACTCGGGAAACATCAGGATCTGAGGACGCCTGGGTAATTATGTGCTCGCTAGATGACTTCATAATTTTATTTTTATATATGTAAAACAGGTAAGTTGTTTGATAGCGAGATCTGGCGGGCGATTACCCTGTGGCAGTGTCGTACGGTCAGTTCGTTCCGAGGTGCCGCGCAGGTAAGAAAATCACGCTACCGAGAAAAAATGTTGTTGGGCTCACACATATAGGGTCTATTTTGCACTGTAGGTTAATTAATCGGATAGTAATCTCTAATAGTGGTTGGATAAATACACTGCACACGTCCGTACACAACGGGCTCGCGCGAGCAAAGTGATTATACTGATTATTTAGATTCTTTTTTAACGTAACAAGTTTTTCAAATTTAGGATGTTTATTATTTTAAACATTTACGTACATTTTACTGACTCGAATAGTATATCAGTTATCTGGTTGCCATAGCATAAGCTCAGCTCAATTTGGGAATATTCGATAATTTTAGCCAACGTCGTGTGTGAAGAATGCCCCAGGGTATTATTAGACCATTATTATTTGGCGAAACATCAATCAAATGCTTAATAATTTAACTGCAGTTAGTGGAATTGAAACATATTTATGCCTTAGCTACCTATAAGCAGAAAACATCGTGAGGAAACCATAGCACGGTGGTAGGGTACTTTGTAGTACCCGCCTGGCTGGCTACCCTCAAGTTGAAAATCTGTCGCCAAGCACCTTTCGGTGTGTTCCGACAGCTGCACTTAAGAGCCAGTTCCTTTCTAGGCTTTGTGTGTTTACCATCATCGGCCACATCATCACTGACCACGGTGAGATTGTGGTCAAACACAGGCCTATACATAGCAAAAAAAAAAATAAGCATAACTAACCAGTAAGCCTGTATAATGGATTCATAAATAGCAGTATTTATAATAGATTTTTTTTGTTTCAAAGTAGGATTCCATTTAACATAAATGCGTCGTCAGTTGCGGTCGTTGGTTAAATTAGGTGTTAATTTGTTAACATTACGACGCACTCAACGGTTGACAACTTAACATTAACTTTAAATTATGGAGACATTAATAATTTATGTTGTTACCTACGTGAGTCACATTTTATTTTGTTAAATGGTGCCACGTGTAATTATGTACTGATGGACACATATTTATTGTATTCTGAAACTATAATTCATCTCGTGAATATGATTTTTGAGGGTTTCGTAGCTTAAAAGGAAAAATCTTTATAACATCACTTTGCTATCATCTGTCTGTCTGAGGAGGTATGTAGTTGAAATTGTTGATTATAACTTAGTCAATTGACCGGGATGTACCTATATCGATGTATGGGAGAATATTTTCTCAACTACAATGTTATTTTCATCCAATTTATCTACGGGACCTTCGATGTGCGAGTCAGACTCGTCTTGTCGTCTTGACTCCTCCTTTTTTTTCTGATTCTGTGTTCTGGATTTAAAAACAGATGTCAATAATATTTATATTAATGAGTAACATATATTTGCTATCTGCGTCAGTTTGGTTCCTATTGGTTGTCTGTAATAATTTCCTTTCATTTTATTAATGTTACAGCCTTTAAGGCATATTTTTCTATAATAGGCTGGTATTTGACCACAATCACAAGTAAGCTGGTAAAGCAAGTCATGATTGCATTAAAGGACAAAGAATTTGTCATAATACTGGAAGAATGAAATAAAGAAAAACTATTTATTGACCCATTCCATAAAAAACTTATACATAAAAATCATGATCTACCGGGTCAAAAGGTCCCTGCCTCAGCATAAAGCTAAACATAGTGCAGTGCAACGCTGGTATTCTTTCAGGGCCAAATATTGAAACAATTTATAGATAACAATGAGCTTGAGCTTTCGGTGAAGGAAAACATCGTGAGGAAACCATAGCACGGTTGTAGTACCCGTCTGGCTGGCTACCACCCTCAAGTTGAAAATTTGTCGCCAAGCCGGTGTGTTCCGGCAATTGCACTTGAGAGCCAGTTTGCCTTCTCGGTATTGTAACAGGTCAGCAACACATTGGCAATGTCTCTGGTATTGCAAATGGCGATAGGCAACGGTAACCACTTACCATAAGGTGGGCCGTAAGCTTGCTTGCTACCTTAGTAGTATAAAAAAAAATATAAGATAGATCAACGCCATATTACCGTTGTTTCAAGTGAAATCCTTTCCTTATATTCACTATGCATCATAAAACTAAATAAGTTTCCAAAATCAAAACTTTATAACAATAAACACACGAGCGTCACACACTAACTAGCCGAAGTAGCAAACTTGTCCCAACTTCGTCCCAGTTTCCAATTGTAATACAAAATGGCCCCGGGCGATTTGCAACAACTATTGTATTCTATGATTCTATCACACACAACCTGTTATCGAATACATGTAGAGTTATTGTTTACTGTGTTATACTTTTCAATGCTAGCTAAATCAAGTTCAATTGGAATATACCGTGCTGATGTAGTTTGAATTTTAACGTCTTTGATTTTTAGACGAGCGTAAAATTTATAGTTTTTATTGGGACTGGTCGATGCGGCATGTCTATAGGCATCTAGGCTTTATTAAAAGTAGGGAACAAACTGGCAATCAATTCCTTTGCTATTGCTAATCAATCGTCCACTGACGACGGTAGCCTTTTACCATCAGGTGGACTGCGTGCCTGATTTTTAGCCTTTATTTTATTTGAGAAATAAAAAAAATGTGCTGGAATTACAAATTACATATAAAAATCGTTGAAAGAAAATTTCAGTTCATAATATTTCAATACAGTCGATTCTATTACTTGAAGACAGTTTCATCACCTAGAATAGTAAGCTCTTTAGGCTCACCTAGGCTAGTTCTCACATAGATCCATACTGATATTATAAATGCGAAAGAAACTCTGTTTGTATGTTTGTTACCTTTTCACGACTAAACGGCTGAACGTATCATAATGAAATTTGGCACGAATATAGCCTATGATATCTATTTCCTAGACTATTTTTATCCCGTGAACACTGGGGACAGCTAATTTACTATAAACTCTATAGTTTACTGACTCCCAGAATACTCTATTGTTTCAGAATATGGTGATATACCTTCCTAAGTTATATGATAGTGATTCCTATTGTAGTTTTAACCCCTTTGTTAAGATAGGGTTAACAATAGGATTGGGAGGTCACGGAGGATATTATGAGGCGTGTGTCTTGAGCGGTCGTGGGAATTTACATTACAACCTTTATGGAAGAATTTGATGCGTTTCATATTATAGGAATACTGACAATGAGTAGATAGTATATTTTTAAACCTATATTTTTAGCATGTAATAAATGGTATCGTATCTCCCCAAACAACACATCATGGTGACCTTGCCAGGATTTAGACAATTTTACTATGGGACCATCTTGCAAATAAAAAAAATATATTTTAATTCTGAACATATACGACTATTTCATGAAAATGTTACTAATATACCTTGGAGGAATATGTTGATGATTTATTTTGTTGTAAATCAGTAAATATACTACCATTCTTGTCGCAAATAACATGTTGATAACTTACGACCTATAACTGAGTTGCAATTAGCAAAAAACGTGATAAATTTGAATTTAACGCTCCAACCGAAGGTATACCCTTAAGGACTTTGACTAAAATTTTATTTCATCAAACTAACAACTAAAATATTAACAAGAAATAATATATATCCTAAAGTATAACATAATCAAATTGAATAATCAATATTACAAAATTATATGACATTTGAGATATATCAAACAATTCAAAAATAAACGCATACACGTTCATCGTACGCATATTACGAAAGCTAAATAAAAACGAGCACAAAAATAGTGTCGTCCGAACAAATAGATCATCACAAAGAGGATGTAGTGAAAAAAGACGCCAAGTTATTATACTACCCAGTTATGGGACATAATTTAACGCATAACAGCCTGTCGTATCCATCACGACCGTCCATTAGTTTTTTAATCTATTTTTAAATCGCTCCTCAGCTCAGCGAGTGATTTGTGTATTTTTTTTTCTTATAAATTTAAAGGGTTGTTTACTAATTTCCGTAGGGATTTGTTGACTTTTGCTTTTTATATTTTCTTAAATATAACAGTGCTTTTTAAGAATCGCGTGATTCGTTATCTAGATTGTATTATTTTCGTTGCAGCTTAAGCAAATAGTTCTTGACTGCATCACCAGATGGCGCTACTAGTGCTTACATTCACGAAAAAAATAATACATTATACTTGAATACTTAGAATATTTATGAAAATAATACACAAGTATGCAATTTTTTTTTTAATAATAATCATAATTATTGGTTATATACCTACTTCACGTATAATTTTGTTTATTTTGATGCTAAAAAGAGCTATTCAGTGTGACATTATTATTTTGTTTTTCAACTGTTATTTCAGAAAGCGTTATTCGATTTATCACGCGCCAGTCATAACAAATCATACCAGACGTTATTTAGTGTTGATTATTTTTGTAATTTGGATTTATGAGAGACGACAGCGGCAAAAGGGTTGAGACACGTTTCACTGAGTTTTGGAAAGATAGACGTGAAAAATATACGAGTACGTAGTATCACAGTATATTTAGTTAAAGGCATCTTAGAAGGGTTTATATCTATTCAATATAATATGTAGGACTCTCCCTGTCTCTATGCGGAGCTGTACACGAAATTCAAAATGATAACTTTACTATATTTTATACTCGACATTGACATAAGATATGGACAATTTAAATACTCATAAATATTTTCCAAGTAAAATAAAAAAACAATCACTAAATTCTGTCTTATAAAAATAAAATAATTAATCCACCAAAGTAAGTGGCCATGATCTCTTATAGTAATTAGATATACCATAATATTCTTAATGTATTGCCTAAGAACAATTTATTGTGTTTTAGAAATCACTAAAGTACCTATGAAATCAAAATGTATAATGAAAAAACACAAAAAGTGAAGCGAAAAAAATGGCTCAGCACAATATTATAATTGTTTTTGTTTAGTGATGTAACAAATAAACACCAGAAATTAATCGAAAAATAATATCTTAATCAAAGTGTTATGGCAACATTTGTTTTACGACAAAATAATGATCCTTTGTTGAATTTCTTACAGGCAACCCTCACCTTTTTGGGAAGGTTGTGTATTGCAAACAAGATCGCATTGTCCCAACATGGTGCGCGAAATGTCCCGCATGTTATTTGTTGCGTTTTATAAAAGGAACGAATACCAGCGGTGATAGCCTACCATAAGAGTTAAACCGTGTTGGCGGTGCAACACTCGCTAAAAGAATGCAGTTTATCTTATTTTGAACATTATATAGGTAGTTTACTATTTTTACTAATACATCAAAAGTTGAATTTTGCAATATGTTGGTAAATCAAAATAAAACAACAGTCAGGTGTACTTACTAGTTGTCTTCAATCTAGATTAATCTTGTAACTACCTACCTACTTATTTACATATTTAGTTCACGCTATAGGTTTAAGGCGCGAACTATAATACATTTTTTACACCTCTTAGGGACCTTAGACCTTAAGATTTGAGAAGCAATCCTATAGAAATGGGCGCCGTCTAGACTAATGTAATTAGTTTTAGCTTGCACATCATTTGTAGCCATTGAAATCATAGAAATAACAAACACAACATTATTTTTTTACATTGAAATAGACATTAATAATAGCCACAGCATAAAAATATAGCTAAAGTAAATTCTTTCATTATAAATGTGAAGAAAACAACTAAAACATTTGTTTTCAATGGTTCGTTCGAGACAGAATTTTTTACACAACACAGGAGAAAATAAAAGCTATTGCGTAGTCTTATGCCATTCTTAACCGACGACAGAAAACTCCAATTTTGTGTCTCATTGTGTATTCGGTTTGGACTCAAATCATATTTTAGTTTGTAGCGAAAACTTGTCGCTACTAACAATTGCGTGCAGAAGTAAGAAGATTACAAGTAATATCTGATTATATTCTTTTGAACGAAATTAAAATGCCTAAATAGTAATAGTAAATATTCCATATATCGCTATTTGATGTTGAATTTATTTTTTATATCTTAATTAAAGGGTAAGTAAATAATGATTTTTAAATTATTTTTTTCCTATCCATCCTTGCTAATTAAAAAAAATACTGATCATCTGTACGTACTATAAAGTTCTAAATTATATTCTAAAGTCAATCTAATTACCTATTAGATCTATTTTGACAAAAGAGTGTTTTTTTTTTGTATACCACTAAGGTAGCAAGCAAGCATACGGCCCACCTGATGGTAAGTGGTTACCGTCGCCTATCGCCATTTGCAATACCAGAGATATTGCCAATGTGTTCCTGACCTGTTACAATACCGAAAAAGGCAAACTGGTTCTCAAGTCCAATTGCCGGAACACACCGGTAGGTGCTTGGCGACAAATTTCTAACTTGAGGGTGGTCAGATTGGCCAGCCAGACTGGTACTACAAAGTACCCTACCACCGTGCTATGGTTTCCTCGCGATGTTTTCCTTCACCGAAAGCTCAAGCTCATTATAGCATTCGAACCAACGACCTTCGTCGCGGCATCCGACGTCACTACCACTGAGCTATCATCGCCTTTAAAATTTCGTGTTTCGTTCTTATTGCACTATATTCTGGTGCTATCAAAATAGACCTATTAGATTTTAACAACTTTAATTTACTGCTGGTAAAAAAGATTTTTCAACACCATAAAAATATTTATCATTGAAATTTTTCAAAGAGCTTCAAGTTCTGGCTCCCGGACACAGCGCATTGTTGCCAGCATCAAAAATATTAAAAGTTGCCTCGTCGACGGTGTTTTGCTCGTTTTTGTGGTTCGCGTTGACCCGTGATGTCTTGCATAGATAATGCCGTTGCATTGTTCCCTGCAACCCATGGATGGATGCGTATATTGTTAAGGGAGAAAATTTCTGAGAGATTGAAGGTGTGATGTTTTTTTTGTTCCTTGTTGCTGTTTGTTATGAGGACATTGTGACACTTTATAAAGAAACATCACAGAAATACCATACCTAATTTGAATTTAAAAGTGAAATAAAAAAACAAGACAGAAAGATGAACTAAAAATATTTACTAACACAATATAGGAATGAACTCCCCTTAAAAGGTGAATGCTTCATTGTATAATAAATGCATTGATACAGGACAAAGTAGCCACGCCTCAGCACCGTGCATGAGAAACCAATAAGTAAAGTGTTCCAGTGAATATTTATCATTTGTTTACTATCTAAAGTTTATGTTAATTAAATAAATAAATCAATAAATATCTCGGGACATTTCTTCACACACGATTATCTGATCCCAAACTAAGCAGAGCTTGTACTATGGAAACCAGATAACTGATATACTACATATACTACTTTATTTTTTTTTTGTAAATACATACTTATATACACCCACACTCAGGACAAACAGACATGTTCATGCACACAAATGTTTGTCCTGGATGGGAATCGAACCCACGACCAGCGGCGCGATAGGTGGCGTCTTAACCAACTGCGCCAACTGGCCTGTCAATTACTCAGTTACTTTATACTGATAACGATGGCAATTGACAAATTTCTTTCTTTTCATTCTTTCAGATAAAGTGATTAATTTTAAATGCCATGGTATAAGCAATCACCTTGAGCTTTCAGTGAACGAAAAATCCATACAAAGGTCCAAGAAACCTTGTAATCCCTTCGATTATTGCATTTAAAAGCTAGTATGAGCCTGTAGGTTCATATTTTTACCTCCTTCGACCATAATATTAATTACCTTAGCGAGGAAGTAGTCAGATATTATTCTCAGTAAAAAAAAAAATAGTTTTAGAATATCCCCAGAAATACATATTGCGTTTGTTAAATGAAATGAAATGAAATATTATTTATTCAAATAGACCTTCACAGGCACTTATGAATAGTCAGACTCTAATGCACGGTTCGGAAGGTAGCTTTTGCTGAGAAGAGCCGGCAATAAACTCAGCAATTACTCTTTTCAAAATAAACTTCATAATTTAGGTACATAAAATATATCCTGCAAAAGCGAGCGCTACACCCAAGCCTTTTTGTCATTTAAATATTCGTTAATATTATAATAAGCCTTTTTTACTAAAACGGTCTTAATATGTTCCTTAAATTTATTAGTTAGGGCCTGTTGCTCGTACATTTTAGTTAAATTTATAGTCAAACTTAGCTTAACTATTACCATAGTTTGACCGTAGAGTCACTTTGACGATGACCGATCTACCTCGGTCGGTTATGGTTACGGTTAAAATTTTAGTTAAAGTGACACGAGCAACCGAGTTTGCTTTCTTTCGGCGGTTAAAGTTAACTATAACCTTACTTTGACCGCGCTTTATACCTATACAACCGACCCTTAGTCTACTCCTGTCCTATCTCTTGTAAATATTTTATTTAGCCAGACTTCTATCGTATGTAACAAATTGTAACAATAAATTATTATATCTGTACGAATCAGAAAATTACTCAAACATCTCCCTTCAGTAAGTTGTACACAATGGGCAACACTTCAGAAATATCTTTGATCAGCAGACAAAACGTGTCATATCATACGAAAAACAAACTTTGTACCTATCAGTACAAAAAGTAATAACTTAAAACGACTTTCGATATCTACTAATATAAATGATGTGCTGTTTGTCAGTAGTCTCAGGCAATTATTTACATGTTTATATAACAATTTAATACTAACCTACTTACTTCTTAAAACAAACGACTTCATAATATAAATGAAGCAACTTCGAAAAAATAAATTCTGACACAAACATTTAAACATCTAGATTTTCACATTTTTATTATTAGTGAGATGAAATGAAATGTTTAATTTACATTGATGAGATGTAAGATGTTTTTATTCTTATGTTTTATGTTGAAAATTAATATTTCTGAAAAATAAACTCAAATGTAATAAAATGACTCCAACAATTATGCTGAAATAGAAAGCATCGACTGGCAACATTCTTCTTTATGAACAAAATCACTGTTCTGAAGCGACGTAAAAGTTTGTAAGGACGATTCGTCTCGAACTTTGAGAGGGGTGGAACAATAAATCAATGTGTCGAATAATTGCTCCTCATCGGAGCGACTCGGAAAGTCGGAATCAAAAGTTACTAATCACCAGGTCTTTATTAATAAGGCGTGGAGGAAAATATATTTTGTAAGCGAAAGTTTTCGACGGAGTTTTTAAGAGTTTGGGCACAAGGGACCGCGTGCGCCGGCCGCGGGTTAGATCGAGCGTCTCGATGACGATTTTTTAACATTTTCAACTTTATGTTAGAAATTTTAATGTTTTAATTGACTTTTTTCTTTTTCAGGTACTATCGCAGATATTATGATAATTACTGGTATGTCTTTTTATATTCGTATTTTTTTTAATTCGGAATTTGAATTCTTCAATTCTCATCCTAGTCAAAATTATAATGAAATACCTAGTTATTTTATGATTTAAAGAGGCCTATGTCCAGTAGCCGACGATGTCCATACAAAATAAAGTAATCTATATCCATACTGATTATGATGATTCTTACTCAACGTTTTATTGCCTACAATATTAATTCTGAGTAATGGAATAGATACTTATTTAAGGGGGAACGTTCGGTTGGAGCGCGAAATTCAAATTTTATCATGTTTTTTGCAAAAGTTATCAACATATTATTTGCGAGAAGAATGGCAGTATATTTACTGATTTATAACAAAAGAAATCATCAACATATTCCTCCAAGGTAACATTAACATTTTCATGAAATAGTCGTATATGTCAGTAATATACCTTGGTGGAATATGTTGATGATTTCTTTTGTTATTAATCAGTAAATATACTGCTGCAATTAGCAAAAAACTTGATAAAATTTGAATTTCGCGCTCCAACCGAAGGTTTACCCTTAAGTCGTTTTATTAAATTATCAAAAATCTAATTCATTAATTCTAGTCAACATTCGATATTCAAAACAAACGTCTTGATTATATAAACATATTCATAATAAACATTAATGTATTCATTGTTACAACGTTTAAATATATAATAAGTAAGCATCATGACCAAACTTAAGCCCAATCAATTTATAGCCAATTGCACGTGCATTAAGAGATTTATACGTGCATTATGATTATTGTGCATTTATCACGAGACCGGACCGAAATAACAACAAATCACTACGTTAAATAATAATAGAGCTCGTGAAACAATACAATGTAAAATGGTATAGCGTGCTCGTTGTTTAAGTGTCGTGATTCTGTATATGAGATTTTTTTAATAATTTTTATTATTATCATAACATATTAGGCCTACGTTTTAAGTATGAAAACTATCATTATGATACAAAAAATATTTTAACTGACTAGCTTTGTCATGGTTTCTCTCGCGTTTTGGTGATATTAACGCTCAAGGATAATATTTTTTAGGTTTATTAGGTCACTACTAGTGAAAACAAAATGAAAATCGGATAAATTTTCCAGAAATACAACCTTATGTATATATTCCTGATAATACCTACCTTCTAAATCTAAACTCACAAATAAACTTATCCTTTTATATTATTTGCACGGTTTTTTTTAATAAAATACCGTTGTAACTTTTCTAAACATAATTTATATTCATCACTAATCGTATTTTTAATGTAAAAATATTTTCGTTACGATGTCGATAAATGCGATATACACTGGTTTAGGACATTATTTACCAGTTTTAAAAATATAAACATAAATAACTCCGCCGTATTTCAATTAGAAACAGACGACAAAAATATAAATTCATCTCTTCCTTACAAATATTTCATATTTTTTTACAACAAAATAATATTCCAAAGGAACCCTAAAACCGACAATCACGTTACACGGGTGGTCCACAGGACTGCGGCCCACAATTTATATCATTGTCTCTCATTTCAATCCATCGCTTGCTCGCCAACAATTGCGAACATTTTCTGCGTCCATTCTTTCGCACTGGAATTATTATATACGTGAGTCGCTTACTAAGTCCAGCTGGCGTATCTAACGGGTTATGAAGATATGCCGCGTGACATGTGGTGTTGACGTGTCGGGTGGGCGCGTGACGGGTTAGAACGAGTGCGTGACGTTTTGACTGTTAATGTTCAGTTTTTCTTCCAGGCTATATGAGATTGTTTTCTGCTGGTGGGCTTATAAATGGTCGAAAAGATGACTGATGACAGTAAATTGATATGTCTGTTAGTTATATATTCTTCTAACGTTCTCCGCAGATTCTTCATTTGTAATAGAAAAGTTCAATTTTCTTCTTTGTTTTACTAGTCTTTCTCTATATAATAATACGATAATGTTTTTGTTTTGTGTTCGAGAGATTTTATTATTTTAGGCTTCTGACACACCCATAAAGGTGATATAAAGCCAAAAGAGCGGGTAAGCCTATTTACTCTGGTCATTAGTGTCTAGTTTTAAAAATACAATCTAATTCAAAATGTCCTGTAAGTATGCACGATTGTTTTTTTTATTGTGTACAGGCTAGTGTTTGACCATAATCTCACTGTGGTCATTAATGATGTGACCGATGGTGGTAAGCACACAACGCCTACAAGAAAACTTTTTCTTCTTCACCACTCACTTCACCAAAAAGCTGATTGTACCTACGGTTCGAGTCAGCGAACTTCGTCTCCGTATTCGATTTTACTAGCACAAAGCTATCATCGCCGTAAAAAATTAAATATCTATAATTTAATTTAAGTCACAGGACCGATCATTGACAAATCAAAAACCTGTCAACACTACCACAGAAAATTCCTGTAGACAACACGCACATGGAGAACTAAATTTCCATCGTAATGATCGCCATACCTCAAAGAGACAGACTCGGAGCGGAATAATGATAGCACAAGCTCAGTGCAGAAATATATCGTTTTGTCAGTGACTGTTCCATTGTTACTGTGAAAACATTGCTATGTGATATGCTTCTACTGTGGCTATTACCGTCTAAAATTGCCATCGTTCTTGTGATGTTAGAATGTCAACATAATTCGTTCGATTTTCAATTTTGATATGCTCTTGATCTTCAGGGAAACTGGATTGGGCAGTTAGACCTACACATTGCTTTACTATTCGTTCACTTTAATTTGGCCTTTATCTCCTTTTGCGCTTCTCCACATCGCGTCTCAAGTTACACCCGCATAGTATGGATAACAACGCTTGTTGTGCCTATGACGTAATTTTAATTGAAGGAGTAGTACATTATTAAATGTGTATGTGTATTATACGATGTGTTCAAGGGCGACCACATACCTATAAACCTGAAACGCCGAGCATTCGAACAATGTGTCCTCCCCGTAATGATCTATGGATCCGAGACCTGGACGCTCAAACAAATAATCCACAAACTCCAAATAACTCAGAGAGCCATGGAGCGTGCTATGTTAGGGATTTCACTACGTGACCGTGTCAGAAACACAGAAATCCGTAGAAGAACCAAACTGCCTGACGTAGCCAAAATAATCACTCGAAGAAAGTGGAAGTGGGCGGGCCACATTTGCCGCAGAGATGACTCTAGGTGGGGCAAGAAAGTGCTAGAGTGGAGACCTAGAACGGGACGGAGACATGTTGGGAGACAACCCGCAAGATGGACCGACGACCTCGTCAAGGTAGTGGGAAGGGACTGGATGAGGAAGGCCCAAGATCGTGTAGAATGGAGTGCATTAGAAGAGGCCTACACTCAGCATTGGGTGGGAATAGGCTGAAGAAGAAGAAGAAGAAGACATTATTAAATGCAAAATATTCTCCAAATACACAAACATGAATATGCAACACCATGTGAAGTGCCGGCATAACGTTTATAGCCATCATCATCTTCATGTCAGCCGAATGACATCCAATGCTGGACAAAGGCCTCCTCCAAGGGTCTCTACGATGACTAAGTTTCCATCTCGTGGTTCCATTGTTTCTGGAACAAAATTGTAACCTTTGTTACTCGCCGGCCAGTAACCTATCTCTATCCAAAAAATCATGTCGATCTGTTTCTCAGCTGCCGCGTGAAACTTATTTTCACATTTTTAACATTAGTAGAGATTTATTTTTTTACACAATTCATTTACAAAATATGTGTTAAAACCACTGTACAAAAAATTTGTTCGTAAAACGTTTTTCATATAAGAGTTTAAGTACATACAACGAGCATTTAATTTCTTTACAAAAAATAATGCACCACTATTTTATGCACAAATAAACTTTTTTAAAACACATGGGCATAGAGTAATGAACTGAGAACTTGCACATAAAGTGCGTTGAATTTACTATACGATGTTCTGACCGTGCAACTTTTATTTGAACCTTGTGCACAAGTAATAACGTGCAAAATAAGATACGTACCGCACGTATGAATCACTGCGTTCGTTACACGGTAGCGATGTATTTAAAAAGCAGTTTTTTTTCATGCGTGCTCATGGCTTGAGGCTTTTCAGCCTCTGCTCTATAGAAGTCGCACGTACCAGCACGAGTACGTATTCAGTGCTGCCAACGTTAGCGCGAGGTTGCAAGCAAAATTCGTTTCTTTTTTGAATTTTGACTATACAAATGTGGAATGAATTTCTTTCTAAAAAAATCTTGTTGCATTTAAGTTTTTTTCGACAACTCGAATTTAGTTGATTTGTTACCACGTTGTATGACAGTTATTAATTACAGAAACCAGATACATTTTTCAACATTATCCTTTATAAGAACTGGGGGTCTAAAAAGGCCGATCGCCCAATATTGCTACATGCAAATATATATCTCGAATTTACAGCAGAGTAAGTAGTTTCGATTTTTCTGCTGTTCATACCTCATAACAAAAAAAAATAACCTTTATAGAATTACTTTATTATCCGTCCGTCTGTCAAGACCCTTTTTCTCAGGAACGCGTGGAAGTATCAAGCTGAAAGTAATATCAGATTAGGTTTTCAATCCCTTAGCAGTGAAAAAACAATACATTTGCATTTGGAGATCTTCAAATAGAGACTATCCTTCAATCTGGATGTACGGAACCCTTGGTGCGCGAGTCAGACTCGCGCTGTCCGTTTTTTTTGGTGAAAATGAGACTAATCTAAAGCCATTAATTTCATTAGTACTTCCGAATTTGACAAATTTCGTAAACCTGCTGTAAATTCGAATAATGAATTTTGTGTAACAATATTTTGAGCGGCCGTTTTGAACCCTCTGCTAGGTACTTTATACAATGCAAATAGACTGATGCATACTCTCCTAGGCGTGAGGTAATGGACACATACGTATCTTTGCCTGCACTCAGTTGGAAGATAAAAGTGGTGTCGTTTCACACGTTGCTATGTTTTCGATGCCAGAGTTGATAGAACGGTTATTGATGGAAAAAATGTGGAAAAAGAAATAATGGTTAGATTTTTGATAGGAAATACAAACAGTCTTACTAATATTATAAATGTGAATGTTTGTATGAATTAAAAATGTATGTTACTCTCTCACGCAAAATCTAATAAAGGGATTTGGATGAAACTTGGCACATATTATATTATTTTAACCCTGGAAGAAAATATAAGATCCTTTGGGAACGCGGGTGTAACCGCGGGGCTGAAGCTAGTAACCTATATCTAT
This sequence comes from Tethea ocularis, assembly GCA_963555595.1. Lineage (NCBI taxonomy): Eukaryota > Metazoa > Arthropoda > Insecta > Lepidoptera > Drepanidae > Tethea > Tethea ocularis. The sequence goes on along the minus strand of OY741961.1, from coordinate 12,337,686 downwards.
AAAAAAAAAAATTAAACTATATTCTAAAGTGTTTCTCCGTTTATGAATGGAATTTCTTTTTTTTTCATAAATAAATATTTTGGTTGTTTAATTTATTTACAACGATTTCTGTGCTATTAAAAGTTCAAAATCTCTTGTAACCTTTACTTACACTCAGAGTCATCCCATCATTACTTAGTATACTTCAATAAATACTCTGGGACATTCTTCACACACGGTTATCTGATCCCAAACTAAGCAGAGCTTGTACTATGGAAACCAGACAACTGATATACTACATATACTACTTTTTTTTGTAAATACAGACTTAAATAGATAATTACACCCAGACACAGGACAAACAGACATGTTCATGCACACAAATGTTTGTCCTGGATGGGAATATATGGGAAATAGACTTGAGTTTAAGATATTTTAGTGATACTAGGTATACTTCAATGCCTGTTTACTATGGTCATATTATTATGTTGTGCGAATTCGTTGATTAAAAAAACAATATCTAAGACTGCTATTATAGAAAAAATAATGTATAGAAATTACCCATGCCACATTTAAATTAGGTACACTATCAAAGTTTCAAACCTATAGCAAAAATACAAACAACGAAAGCTTTTAAGGGCCTATGTAAATTCTACGCAGGCTAGGCTTCGCTCAGCTGGATACATATCACAGGCACCACTCAGACGTCTCTCAGACGGAGCCTCGACGACGTGTCGCGAGATAAAACCAACAGACACACAGACAATGAACATTTAAACTATGTATTGTATAATGGGAATTATAAGCTTATAAATAGTTTTGGTTATTAATATTAAAATAAACTAATAGGTTATGTGTATTCTGTTATCAATATTTTCACCGTAAAACTACCAAACCAAAATGGAAATAGCCAGAAAATCAGTTGTAACTATATAATTAATTATAATTCGTATTTTTTGGCGATTTTAATTTAATTTTTAATGCGATAAATAATATCTGCGATAATAATATAATACTGTTTATGCAAATTTACTTTTATGCCAAACTCATTATGCCAAAGTAAATTAGTATTCAAAAAGTTATGCGAAACAAAGGGATATCTTCGGCTGCATCATGAACTTTTGTAAAATATCGAGTTAAAATTTCCTACAAAAGTTCATTTCCTTCAAACAGCTGATTTTCTAAAAACTACATGAGCTGTAAGACAGTATACCTTAGACATAGTATAAAGATATGCTAGTAAGATAAATTAATTGACATTGGTGCCGATTCTGTTGTTTACGAACTAAAATAAATTTAATCTCACTATATCTCTTTCTAATAGTAAATATATAAGAAAAGGATGCAAGATATTTTAGTCCTGTCAGTTTAATCCGATCACACATTTCATCGTGAATTTAAGCGCGATCTTTATTGGTCACGACTATTTACCCGTACATTACGACGGTATGGATTAAACTGACAGCATTAAAAATGTTCTATCTTTTTTCAATAAGGTTAAAATGAAAGAGAGGTGACTTGTCTAATATTAGTTTAGTTCGTAAACAACAGAATCGGCACCAATGTCAATTAATTTATCTTTTATATTAACATACTGGCAACACCGCGTCCATAGTTACAAGCACTAAAAAACAAAAGCATCGTATCCACTTACGCGACTATTCTCTGCGATGTCAGAGAGAGCTTGAATGTTTGAAATTTAAAATTTAATTAAGGCGACGCCGTACCTCCTGCAGTAGGTTTCGCGCGCGTTAATCTCGTAAAGGCCGGGACACACGCGCGGCCCATGTACAAAGCAATTTTTAATTGCGTCCCAGGCTGAAAAGCGACGTGTCTTTGACAGTTACGATTGATTAAAAAGAAAATGCCGGGTCTGCAAGCCTTGGACGTAATGAGGAATGTCTTGGGGATTAAAAAGGAAGGTGTTCTAAATAGTCGATGATCTTTTATTTTGTTTCATGGGTAAAGCTAGACTGTAACCGTTGTCATGTGTTTATTTTAGAGCTTTTTCTGCTCTGATAAGTTACAGAAGATTTCAAAGGTAAAAATAATATACTAGAATTTTGGAACCTGAAATACGCAAGATCTATATTTAGGACATCTTTATATGTAGTATATCAGTTATCTGGTTTCCATAGTACAAGCTCTGCTTCGTTTGGGATCAGTTAACCATGTGAAGAATGTCCCAGGATATTTATTTATTTACTATCTTTACGTAAAACGTGGTAAAACTGAAAATTAAATGAAGAATCTATAATATGCTCAGCACATTTACGCACACAGTGTCACCGTCTATGAGTGAGGCACACGAGACATGCATCCCGGGTAGACGCTGACTCACGCTGATTGTCGCTGCGATACCATTCTTCTCATGTGAGGCACCTCTTCAATATTCATCCGCGGTTCGAGTCTGAAATTGATACACGCGTCTTATAAAGAATCTACTAAAATCTATCCTACAAATATATATAAATCAAAATGCGAAAGTTTGTGAGTATGGATGGATGGATGTTTGTTACTCTTTCACGCAAAAACTACTGAACGGATTTGGATGAAACTTGGCACATAGATAGATTATACCGTGGAATAACATACAGGCTACTTTTTTATCCCGGGAAAATATAAGATCCCTCGGGAACGTGGGTGAAACCGCGGGGCGGAAGCTAGTTTGATAATAATTTTGCAATTGATTACCCAATTATTATTAAAATAAGAGAGCTTAAATTAAAGCTTTTTTAATTTTGATAATTTTCTATCTTTTAAATAGGTACTCTTGAATAGGTACCACAGGTGAACCATAATCATAACATACCTACGCTATAATGAGCAGTGAATAAAATAATTATAATTAGATCAGTTCAAACAGAACTCGTACATACTTGAAACAGGAAAAACATAGGCTCGTAAAGCAGAACATTGTGCTACGCAAAATATGCCAGTAATTATAATATTTTTTCCCATTTTTAGATGATATAACATTATTTATCTGGATTAGTTTTTTCTAAGATAGTGCGTTTTGACATTGTAAAATAATGTATGTGAATATAAGGTAAGTTATTATCTGTGTCTGGGTGTAATTATCTATATAAGTATGTATTTACAAAAAAGTAGTATGTGTAGTATATCAGATATCTGGTTTCCATAGTACAAGCTCTGCTTAGTTTGGGACCTTTTCGCCGTTGTGTTGGTGTATATTTTAAAATAAATATAGTTTAAATTTTGTTACATTTAATAAAAATATATTTTAAGCTGAAAAGGCATTTTAAAGCACACACTCAACCAAGTAGATCTGGGTCAAGATCCAACACTCACGGGTCGCGCTTTGAGAACTCAAAGTGTTGTTTTTTTAACGTAATTAGTGTAACTAAGCCAACTGCGAGCTATGAAAAAGTAACTCAAAACCACTACAATACGACCCTTATAACTACTATAACTTCTTTTTAACAGAAGCCTGAATATACTGGTTTATATCCTATATTGTGTAATGACCTCCTTCTTCCTGGATTTTAGGTAGGTACCTTTTTATATGGGTCTATACGTCTATACGGACTTTAAGTTGGAGGTGTCGGTTGGAGCGCGAAATTCAAATTTTATGACTATTTCATGAAAATGTTACTAATATACCTTGGAGGAATATGTTGATGATTTCTTTTGTTATTAATCAGTAAATATACTACCATTCTTCTCGCAAGTAACATGTTGATAACTTACGACCTATAACTGAGCTGCAATTTGCAAAAAACGTGATAAAATTTGAATTTCGCGCTCCAACCGAAGGTTCACCCTTAAGACTATTTTTCTAAGACCTATAAAAGGATTATTGTTTATAAACACAGCTTTAATGACACTGGTAATAGTAACCATTATAATTAGACCTGGCTAAAGGCTTACAGCCCTGACTTGACAAGGCAAGATTATTGGACGTGTGTCATGTTTATTTACTCATATAATATTGCTATAAAATATCGTGCTTCCGCGCGGTAGCACGGCGCCATACCGCATCTCACCGCAGTTGACATTGCAATACATATCTAATACTTATAATAAAGCTGAAGAGCCATACGGAATTCTAAAAAACACGGAGCAAAAATGCTAGTCAAATTACAATAAAGTAAGTAAAAGTATGTAAAAAATATTTTAACCCTATTTTTACGCTCACAGATTGTCGATTAACATTCCCATCCCGTAAACAAATGCCCAAAAACTTTAAATTTCCACCCCCAAAAATTTCAGATTCGGTTTATTCAAAGTTATACAAGAAAATTTAATAATCTCAACAACAGAGTCAACTTTGTGTGTTTGTCTTTCTTCGTCGGTGTGTTTCAACCCCGGGGGATTGTTTTAATTCGCCGCCTGAGCGCCATCTGTCGCGACTGCACTTTCTAACTTGGACATGGTGCCGACTTTATAATTTTAGTCTGTTACAACTAGGTATCACTTGGGTGCTCTGCAGTTTACCTTGGATTTGTGCATATTTTTATTTCTAGCTGATTTCCGGTGCACTACTACCGGCCGGGATATCGCTTATCTCTTGGTAGTAATCGTAATAAACATCATTAATGATTTCATTCAAAGACCCGCTACGATGAAGTCCATTTTGTGGGCGTGGTGAGCCCTCATTGGATGAGTTTCATATCAAAAAACTTGCGTTGGCTTCAGTCAGACTCATTATAGAAGAAGCGGCAATAAGGCTAAGATTTTTGCTCTACCCTTGAAGATCTCAGTAAAAAAACAGACATTTAAGTGTGCTCCGCTTTATCTGTTTGAGAAATATAGTAAACTAGCTGTTCTGCGCGGTTTCACTCGCGTTCCCGGGATAAAAAGTAGCCTATAACCTTCGGGGATAATATAGCTTCCTATAAGTGAAAGAATGCAAACAAACAAACAAACAATCAAATCTTTCCTCTTTATAATATTAGTATAGATAAATAATTTAAAAATATAGTAGTCTCATTAATCCAGCACTGCAATAGTCCGGCACGTGCAATAATTCGTCACCCTCCACCCGCTACTCCCGCTCCGTGAAGAAGTACAAGAAGAAGAAAGCCTTGAAGAAATATTGGAGCTACCGTCTTTCTATACAATTCAGTAATCCGAATATTCCAATAATATATGGCAGACTCTATGTATTGTCAAATTGGTGGTTAAAACTAGACAGTTCGGCGTTTATAGTTCAATGGAAAAAGAAAGATGACAAAATTATGTCGAAACTACAATTGGGTCGGCTATTCATCAACTACTGGCAGCAATATTCATTTATTTATCACTGCAAAGAGTCATCTTATGGTGTACGCTTGTAGAAACAGCACAAGTAATTTGTTTGATTCATAATAGAGGTTTTTTTAAATCGAAAGAACATTCACACTAAATCTTCTGTGGAGAACTTTGTTAGATTAAACTAGAGTTAATTATGAATTGCAAGAAGAGACACATTTACTTCAATAAACCATACACAGCTCTAGTTTTAATAACAAGTTTCACAACTAGCTAGTTCAGTGGCACTTTTACATGCTAAATCAAATTTATCTCGTTTGATTAAATCTAATTCATTAACTATTTTAGAACAAGAGTAATAAAGAAAAACTTTCTCCGCCAGTGAATAGCTGCGGTTAAAATCAGCTATAATTTAATTCTTATCTCGGTATCTTAACCCCGGTATCGTGGTACTAATTCCATTAGGCCAGTTGCTGCAGGCGCTTCACTAATTTGCTTAAACAATACTCTTTTTGCTGTTATATCTAGTTTGTTAATGACTTTGGTTGGAACTTCACCTGCATTTGTATGTACTCATTTCAGTAGAATGATAATCTCATTAGGTTATAACTAGATTCTTCTGGATGGAGAAATTGTAAACTGCATAATCTGTGATCTTTATTGGAAGAACTATTATGCCTAACATTTTTCCAAATATGAGCAAAAGGAGACAGGACATCATAATTTTATCAAGATTTATTATAAGTATAGTTAGTCATAATACAATATATTAAAAATTGCTTTTCTAATACAAAAGGTAGTTTTACTATTTTTGCACAAAATACGATGTTATAAATTCTATAGAGATTGATTTTAGGTTGTGATTGTATTGTGTTCATCATCATATCAGCCAAAATACTCCATCACATCCACTACCAGTAGTGGACAAAAGCCTCCCCAAAGGATATTCACGATAACCGATCTTACGTTAACCGCATCCAGCGATTTTCCACGACCCTCATAAGATCGTCAGTCCACCTTGAGGGGGGTGTAGAATTTACAACATCATCTAAAACATTATAACTGTTAAACCGATTCGGTAGTATTGAATTAGTACCATGATTGAATACTCGTACGAGCTATTCACAATACGTTTTAGATCTTCGGGTGAAAAATAAAATTTTAAGTGATAATTTCATTGTTAGTTTGGATATCATAACTTTAATACTGAGCTATCGTCTATCATGATATAATCAACATAGTTTTCTCTTGGATATAATAGAATATTTATTGCATCAATGTATTTGACGATGGCCTGAAACTGGGCAGTGTCTGTATTTTGGTGTCCAGTGAGATACGATTAAGGTGGAGGCTTTGGTTGGGGCGTTAAATTCAATTTTTATCACGTTTTTTGCTAATTGCAGCTGAGTTATAGGTCGTAAGTTATCAACATGTTATTTGCGACAAGAATGGTAGTATATTTACTGATTAATAACAAAATTAATCATCAAAATATTCCTCCAAGGTATATTACTGACTTAAACGACTATTTCATGAAAATGTTACTAATAACTTATTGACATTACATTGTACAAGTACATCAGGTTCATTAAACTATTAACATGACCCACACATAAAATTAGTAATTTTTGCAATTTATAGATTACCGGGACAAAAAATATTTCACGACCTATTTTCAGATCCACCGAATATACGGTCAAGCCGTTTCAGAGGAGTTTGGTGACAAAACCCTGTGACATGAGAATTTTATGAATTCGATTTGTCTTTTTTTGCAGCAATCAAAAGATAATCGATATTTCATCCAAACAATCCCTCAATCGTACCGTGAATGGGATTTACAAAGCAGATGTTACACAGAACTTCATGTAGGTTAATTATAATTAAATACGTACATATCTTATTAGCCTGTTAGCGACGCGTTATTAACAGGTATGTGGTTGTAATCACGTTATGTGATGTGGCCGCCTTGTGACTAGTCAGCTTGCAATACTTGATTGATTATTATGTACCTACCTAGCTTTGATGGTAGCTGATAGATGTACTTCTGGTTATTTGGTTGTTAGTGTTCCTATTTTGGAACGACTTTGTGAATTTAATTAAGGGGTTTTGTTATGCTTCGATGGATCTTGTGGTTTGAATTCTTAGTTGATTTTGGAGGAATGAAATTCTGAAGTTACAACTTTTACTACCTACGGGTTATAAATTTCCTTTCTCTCACCACTGAGGTATATTACTCCTACAGAGAAGCTATCCTAAGCAAAAGTCATGCTACATTTTGTTAATATTCGCTGCAGCGCTCATCAACGTAGTCACAAACACGTAGCGCTAGAAAGTTTTTAAGATGTAGTTTTCTTCGGTTTTTTAAAGGTCGAAAGCTTCGTGGTTTTCATGGCACTTACGCGTTTCGTTTAAGCAACTAAGTGAAGTGCGGCCGGACGGCTGCATTTGAACGGAACATAGTGTTTATGCGTGGCGTCGTCTCTATACGTAGTAATATACGTCAGTGTCACACGTCATATTTAGTTCTGAGCTGTCATCGACATCTTTCGGTACCACCACTATGATCTGACCGTTAAGTTGAAGGATTGCCAGATATTCTTCTTCACCATACATTTTAATAATAATATCCTCGAACATTCTTCACACAGGGCCATTTAATCACAAACTAAGCAGAGCTTATACCAGAAGTGATATACACGGATTCTTAAAAATATAAATAATTTAATTATATACATTTTCAACAAATATTGGTGGGAATCGAACTTACATCCTGCGACATCATAGGTTAGGTACTTAAGTAAAGGAAGAAAGAAAAATAATTTATTCCTTACAACATAAAAAATACTATTTAATAAAAGGTAGGGTATTTTTTATCAACCACGACAACTGGAACGTCGACTTGTACCTATCGGTTTAATAGTTTCTCTTGAACAGAAATCAGAATGTTGCAGTCGCATTTAATTCAATTTTATTAAGATTTAAATGACTAAAATTAAATACACTGCAATTTGTAGTTGCTCTGCATTTAAGTACTAATCTGGTATTTAACTTAACTAATCTTATACAACAGATAAACATGAACTAACCGAAAAAGTTACATTTGAAAACCATTTTGTGGAAGATACAACGTTTAAAATACAAATTAACTTCCATTTACGAAATAGAATTCTATTTAATCCAAGTCTAAAGTAAAACCTCTGTGTATTTCAGACTGTGTTAGAACTAAACGTTTAGACTGGGTTCAGTAAGGATTAGAAAAGATAAGATGCCGGCTAAGTGGGTCTTAATGCGCATTCCGAGCCGAGATTTTATTTGTTTTATTCAGTTTTAATGTGATTGGTTGATAAACTTAGTGTTCTGTATACAGGCTGACTGGTGAGTCACTAAATATACTCGACGACGTGATATTTGACGATCATATAAGATGAAAAAAAAAAAAAAATTGAATACTTAGTAAACTTAACCGAAAGATAAGTAATTTATTACGCAACGCATGGTCACCGCGCGGACGTATAATACGAACACAAGATCTCGCCACATGCTAACGGGGTAACAGACAAAAAAGCATGAGCGTCGGGAATTCAAATTCAAATTCAAATTCAAAAGTGTCTTTATTAAATGAACTCATTGCAAGTATTTTTAATCGTCAAATTTGTAAAAATAAAAAATATGTATATAAAAATAAACTATAGAAAATAAAATAAAATATTAAAATTAACAATATGACAATAATAATAACAAAAATTATAATAACAATAAATAGCATGTGAAGCGAACAACTCATTGAAATGCGTTCTTGTCCTCTATAAAATCAGAAACTTTATAGTACCCTTTTTTGTACAACTTATCTTTAATTAGCTTTTTAAATTTTAACACGGACAATTCTTGAATTTCTTTGGGTACTTTGTTAAAGAAGCGTATACATTGCCCCTTAAAAGAATCCCTAACTTTGCTCAAACGAGTTACAGGTATAGCAAGTTTATCCTTATTTCTAGTGTTTAAACTATGAGTGTCGCTATTTTTGGGAAAGTTATGAATGTTTTTTCGAACATAAATTAAGTTTTCATATATGTACTGTGACGACACTGTCATTATATTTATAGTTTTAAATTTATTTCGTAGGGAGTCTCTGGGACTTAAATTATATATAGCGCGAATAGCCCTCTTCTGCAGAATAAAAATTCTATTGATGTCGGCACCGCTACCCCAAAGGAGGATGCCGTAAGACATCAAACTATGAAAATAACTAAAGTATACTAATTTTGCCGTTAATTCATCAGTGAGAGAACGAATTTTCTTCACTGCATAAGCTGCAGAACTAAGTCTATTCACTAAATTATTAATGTGAGGACCCCATTGTAGCTTATCGTCTAATGTAATACCTAGAAATACAGTACTTTTAGCAAGCTCCAGTTTTTCGCCCTTAATAACAATATTGGCATCGGAGTGTTTTACATTCGGTAGACTGAATCTAATACATTTAGTCTTTTTCTCATTGAGCATCAAATTATTAGCTGTAAACCAATCAACAACTACTGAAAGAGCAATGTTCACATCGTCAGAATTAAAATCATGTCGTTTCACTTTGTAAAGAAGTGAAGTATCATCAGCAAACAATACTATTTCATTTTTCTTTTCTACAAGATAAGGTAAATCGTTGATGTAAACTAGAAAAAGAAAAGGTCCAAGAATAGAACCTTGTGGGACGCCCATAGTAACTAAGGACCCAGGGGAAACTTTGCCATTAACATCAATCTTCTGAATCCTATCACTCAAGTATGAATTCAAAAGACTGAGTGCAGTGTCTCTAATACCGTAGTGGTGTAATTTCTTGATGAGCAATTCATGATGGACACAGTCAAAGGCCTTGGATAAGTCACAAAAAACACCGAAAGTATCACGTGAATTTTCCCAGGCGTCAAAAATATGTTGAACAAGCTCAACACCAGCATCGGTTGTTGAGCGACCCCTTGTAAAACCGAATTGATTACTGTGAAGCAGTCTATTACTATTAAAATGTATCATTAATTGATTAAGAATGATTTTCTCAAAAACTTTACTAAGTGTCGGTAGTATAGAAATTGGTCGATAATTAGTGGGGTCCGCGGTACTACCGGCTTTAAATAAGGGAACTACTTTACTATACTTCATTAGATCAGGAAATAAACCACATTCAATACACTTATTAAAGGTAATAGCCAGATATGGCGCAATACAATCAATTATAGAGTTAACAAGTTTGACAGAAATTCCCCAGAGGTCAACAGTCTTTTTTAAGTCTAGAGATCTGAATGTTTTAATAATATCACTAGAGGTAACACTTGAAAACTTAAAGTCATCAGTACATTCTGTAACATTTTCCCTTAGTAAAGATACAGCGAGGGTGGGAGAGGTGTTAAGAGATTTAGTAATAGAAACTGGAATATCTGTAAAAAATGTTTCAAATGCGGCAGCAACTTCTAGGTCTGATTCAATAACTTTATCATTAATCTTGAGTTGAATATCATTATTATACGTTTTAACTTTTCCAGTTTCGCTGTTTATAATTTTCCAAGTCATTTTAATTTTATCTTGACTACTTTTAATTTTATTGCTAAGATATTTAGATTTCGCCGCGGCACAAATGCGTTTAAATAATCTAGAATAATTTCTTACATAATCCGCAAAAACAGGACTATGATTATACTGCCTTTCGCCATATAGGTCATACAATCTTTGTCTACTTTTATGAATTCCCACCGTCGCCCAATCATTAAATACACTGTGGGTTTTTTGTTTTACATTTTTTGATTTAAATATTGTATTAAACTCTGTTTTGGTTAGATTAAAAATTTCATTATAGAGGTCATTTGCATCATTATTATAAGGTAAATATGGTAATTTACTCAGGATATTATTCCTAAATTTTTCTAAGCGAATTTCACTCATAGGTACACATTTAATATCTTTTTTTATCACCTTAGTTCTAGGTATATTGAAAGTGACCATCTGACCACAATGGTCAGAAGTTATTTTACTAAAGATGGACTTAGTAACAGACTGCAAGTTTGTATATATATTATCAATGCAGGTTGCTGAAGTAGCAGTAACCCTAGTTGGTTCAAAAAAAAGATTTACAAGATTGTAACACAAAAATAACGATTTAATTCTATTACTCAAAGCATTATTATCCAAAATATTTATATTAAAATCACCACAAACTATAATATTCTTTTTAGCTTTACTTACTCTAAACAATGTTTCATCCATACATTTTTCAAACAAATCAAAACTCGCGGATGGGGGTCTGTATACGCTCATTATAATGAACTGCTCAAGCTCTACACAGGCTATTTCAAAAGTACATTCAATAGACAGGTTCACAATATCATTACGCTCTTTAAATTTTATATCATTCTGAATAACTATTAAAGAACCACCATGTATAGCATGTTTTCTACTGAATGAACTTGCAACCCGGTGGTTACTAAAACTGAACATGAACTGGTGGGCCTTAAGCCAATGTTCAGTAATACATAAAATTTTAATATTTTTACAGTTCATGAACAATTCGAGTTCAAGTTCCTTACCCATTATTCCTTGAATATTTTGGTGCACCAGGTTAATATTATTATAATTTTTACATGTATTTAGACTATTAGAAATATTATTAGTTAAATTTACTGGGCCAGATTTATGCAAATAGTAGTTATTATTATTCTCACAAATAGTGCTAGAGGATGCCTCTATTGTCTCTTGGTCTAATTTAAATTATTTGGAATATTTTCCAGTAATGACAAATTGCTTGGAAAAGTTTCCAAGGACTGTAAACAAATGTCAATATTAATTTGCTCAATAGAAGCAGCCGTTTGTGTAGCCATACATTTGGCTAGATTCCTAAAATAATATGATAGCGATTCTGCTATTAGTCTCTTATGATTATTGTAAAGATAAAAATTGTCTACAGTCAAAAAATAATTTTTACCAAGGAAGGTATTGGTATCAATGAAATGAAATTTGTCATTGTGACGACATGTCAATGTGTGTAATGTCAAATTCAAATTATGTCTAATTGTATTTTCCGTCTGTGGCAAACATTTAATAAAAGGAAATGCAAACATAACAATATGCTTTACATTTAATAATTCAATTGAATGGAAGTATTTTAGCAGTGCATTTTTGCTAACATTTCCTCTTCTTCCAATTAATATTATTAGGGTGGTATTTTTGTTAAATGTGGTTTTTATGATTTTATCTAAAATTTGGGAATAAGACGCGCCAGGCATACAAGTATTTGTTATGGCATGCCCTAAGTATTGGCTAAGTTGCAATCCCATGCCTCTGCCCATTTCATCACTAAACATTACATAATTATTTACATTTGGTGTATTAATTTTACTTTTACTGAAGGAAGTGTTTATTGAACCTTCACACAACTCCTTCGGTGATTTTAAGGATGAACTCAGAGTACAGTCCAACTGTGTACAGTTCGAGACACTTTTATAACAATCACATTGTTGATTTTTTATCAATGAATCAAATTTTTCACTATTATACTTGGAGATATTAATTAGTTCATTCATAGCTAGAATGTACTCATTCATCTCTTTTTGAGAGTTTTCATATTTATTTGAAACAGATGTTAATAATTCATTCAAGTTAATAATTTCAGACTGAAGGTGGTTTGTGTCAGTTTCATATTTAATTAGATTTTGTCCCATGTTTATATGACATAAATTAATTTCACTTACTAAATTACAACGGTCCTTCCGCAATTTATTAATATTACAAAATACTTTGTTTTTCCTAATTAAATTTTGAGTTTTCTTTATCATTTTGTTAATTTTTATATATTTCTTCAATTTATTCTTACTACATTTAACTAACCGCACTGTACTGTTTGAGACATTTGAATCATTACATGTTAAATCTATAGTGACAGTGGGCACAACATTTGAGACTGAGGAACCAGAAACCATGCCCGGGGCCGACTCAATCAATTCATCGAATAATGACTGGTTATTTGAAACCATGGTGGTTTGGTTAGTATTTTCTAGATGGCAAATGTATTTCCTAGCATCACATAGTTCCAACTCCAATGCAGCAATGCGCCTGAGGGCATTATCAAACTCATGGCTGCACTGGTCGAACCCATCAACAACTCGCTGAAGGCGGTCACATTGCTTTTCAACAACTAGGCTCCGGGCATAATTCTCTGCCATCTCAGCCTTTAACTTTTTATTATTATTAATTAGTTCCAACACTTCCTTCTCATTATCTTCATTTTCTGATAATAGTCGGTCACACATAGCCTTAGATGACTTAAGTTCTTGAAGAGTAAGCTGGAGTTTCTCTTCTGCCTGACGGACAGAGGTCTTACGCGTCATCATCATGCTTATGAGTTATTAGTAAGCTTGAATAGTAAGTAAAATGAGTGGATATGTGTGAAAAACTACTAACAAGTATCTATCTACTACTAGGTATTTACTATTTACTTTTGATAAAAAATACACAATTTAGGCGACTCTCAAAGTACAACTACAACCAGAAACTATATAGTAACGTACATATAATAAAGAATTAAATGTAATTGTCTTAATACTCGCCTGAATTTGAATGTAAATTATGATAAGTATACTAACGGTTGCGATGACTCACTCACATTAGTGAACTCGTAATCCAACAAATTTTAGATATTAATTTATATTGCACATTATTTAGGTAACACTTATTTAGTGACGAATTGGTTTAGGGCACCTTGAAATGGGATAATTATAATATTAATTAATATTTGAAATTCGGAAACTTATTTTTGACACCTTAGCGTAGTGTTGCCACAGTCGGAAAAAAAAATTAGTGGAATGTAACCACACTTCATTTATTTATACGGAAATTAGACCGAAAATTTAGTACCTAATTTTATTACATAATTAGAACGAGGATCGAGTACCGAGTACTCTCCTTAAGTATCGTTAGTGTCTCACCAGTCACTCTGTATATACCTATGACTTTTTAAGTAAACTTTGTGTTTGATATTTAAATGAATATCAAGTCCAATAAGGCAGTATAAAATAGTAGTTTATGATACTGTTGCATAATAGGGGTTATTAAATACGAGTGTGAGTTTAAGTACCGAGCCGTAGGCGAGGTTTTTAATAGTATCACACGAGTTTTTAATACCTAATTATGTGCAGTATCATACAGTACTTTATCTAAACTCATATAAATAATGTAATTAAAAAAAAATAGAAATATCGATAGTATTTTTCTACCAACTTTAAAAAAAAACACATTTTTGGTCAAAATGATATATGTAGGCAAAAACAATAAAATAAATAGACACAATAATCATATACCTAATCAAATCCGTGTTGCCAACTCCCAAAAATTCTTACCTATAAATTTCAAGTCAAAAATTTGTCACATTGTCATCGTCAAATTGAATTGATACTGATTGATTATACTATTGATAGGTCCAAAGTGTACTTTAATAGAAAAAAAGTTATTTTATAGCATTATCTTGGGAACACAACTGTACTATAATAAATCATTATACACGGGTGTGCTTAAAGTGGGTCATTAAAGTACTGATTTTGATTTCATAATAAGAACATTACGATATGAGAGTAGATAAAATAAATGATCAATCACTAACCAGTGCATAAAAACTCATGTAAATTTAAAGTTGTTTAAATACCGTGGAAAGGTACAGATGCCAACACATCAGACTATACCTTTTTGTTGCAAAATAGCTCCTATTACAACCGCATAAGATACCGCAGTGTTTACTTACCTTGAATTGTCGTCGTCCGTACAGGTTGAACCATTGCACCAACGTCTTATGCCACTACCCCACGGGTTAAATATGGCAATGTGACGGAATAGGGTAGTTGACTGACTTATCAAATCAGCTACTTTTTAATAAATGTCAAAACGATAGTTTATAAGGAATTTTCTATGAAATATTACATTATGACGTCATAGTTTCACAGCATCACATCATCTACTTTTAGTGGTTCCACTGGTAATTAAAAATCATAAAAAGCATTAAATGTACAACATATTTCCACGTGTTTTTAGATGTTTTATGCATTGGTTAGTGTTTGGTCATTTATTTTTCAACTACCCTATTTGTGTAGAAAATCAGTTTTTACATATTTAACCCGTGGGTTAGTGTTATACGAGGTTGACGCAATTGGGCCTAAGAGTAGATAATTAATTTATTTATTAACTCGTTTCAAGTTGAATTTTATCGCATATTTTTATTGCCCATGACTATTTTGTCACTGACCTATTTTGTGACTAAACTATTAATTACCTCGTAAATGACATGATAGACTGTTTTGAGAGCATTAAATATATTTTATCCTTTTTCAATTATGTTTGTTAGAAAGATGCGATGTATAATTAGTTTAGTTTATATAATCAGAATCAGCTTCATTATATATCATAGAACATGTTTGCCGTCTGGTTTGTCACCAGACTATATCTCATGTAATCTGAAATAATCCTGTAATCTTAGAAACAGCTAGCCTCCATTAATTGGCTTGATTGAATTGATATGATTATCAAATGAGACTGCTAATAAGATCTCTAGAGTCTCAAGATTAGATCTGCAGCCATTTTGTCAGGCAGTTTCACTTGAATTGATTTGAATGTTTCACCATTTAGAATAATTTACCAAAATAATCTCAAATGCTTTGATAGTTATAATGTAATGTGCCTCATTATCTTTTCATAATATTACGAAATCTGGAATCTGAAATCTTTATTATTAGTATATAGATTACACCCAAACTCAGGACAAATAGACAATACAAACGATTGTCCTGGATGGGAATCGATCCCACGACCGGCGGCGCGATAGGCGGCGTCAAACTGGCCTGTCAAATAAATAGTTAAATGGCAGTTTAATATGATAGAAAAAAATAATTATATTCTTTTAATTTACCACTACTATGTATTCAGGCTTTGTGTGCTCACAACCACCGACCACAACCATCGACAACATCATGACTACCTCTGAAAAGATGTGGTATAACACAAGCCTATGAATAATAAACGAATATATCAGTAATCCTCGACTCTAAATCACCTATACTTAGACTATTTATAGTACAAATAGCATAATGTCTTAAGTTCTTAACCAAGGTAAGGCTGCAACTTATCCCTTAGCTTATCCCATGATAATGAGTCGCTTGGTCCAGTCCGTTTTCATTACTAAAACTGCTAGTTTTCCGCTGTAATGGCCCATAAACATACCCGCAAATAGACTAGGAAGAAACCAAGTTCCAGTGATAATCTCAGTCTATATAATGGGGATCAGAGGATAATTGTCTGGCGGCTGTCTGGATGTGGCTTGCTGAAGGGTATTTTTATTAAACACTATTTAACATGCTCTGCATTACAATCGTTATTATTACTCAATTTTATAATTAGGTACCCGTTTTACCCTTTAGGTACGGAACCCTAAAAAGGCACGAGAAATGTCATTGAATAAACTTTCTTTAAAAATGTCATTATAAACGAATTAGATAATTTTTTACATACAAGTCGAACTTTTGTCCAGATTTTTATACGTCTATTTTACAGTCATAGGTGGGTTTTCTTACCTTATCCACTGTAAAGGTTAGTAATGTGTGATTGATACCCCGACTATTGCTAGCTATCAGGTAGACCTAATGTTTGATCATCATCATCGTCATCATCATCATATCAGCCGAAAGACGTCTACTGCTGGACAAAGGCCTCCCCCAAAGATCTCCACGATGGCCGGTCTTGCGCTAGCTGCATCCAGCGGTTTCCCGCGACCCTAACAAGATCGTCAGTCCACCTTGTGGGGGGCCTGCCCACGCTACGTCTTCCGATTCGTGGTCGCCACTCGAGAACCTTTCTGCCCCAGCGGCCGTCGGTTCTACGAGCGATGTGCCCCGCCCACTGCCACTTAAGTTTGGCAATTTTTCGGGCTATGTCGGTTACTTTGGTTTGCCTGCCTGCGGATCTCATCATTTTTGATCCGATCTCGCAGGAAAACTCCAAGCATAGCCCTCTCCATTGCTCTTTGGGTGACCTTGAGCCTTCTTATAAGGCCCATCGTAAGCGACCACGTTTCTGCTCCGTAAGTCATCACTGGCAACACACACTGGTCAAAGACTTTCGACTTGAGACACTGCGGTATTTGAGACGAGAAGATATTACGTAGCTTCCTGAACGCTGCCCAGCCAAGTTGGATTCGACGATTGACCTCTTTCTCGAAGTTGGACCTACCTAGTTGGATGGTCTGTCCTAGGTAAATATAGTCGTCTACAACTTCGAGTGTAGAGTCTCCAACCTTTACTGGAGTGGGTGCAACATAGACGTTCGACATGATTTTCATCTTATCCATGTTCATCTTTAGACCCACTTGTTGAGAGACTCTGCTGAGGTCATCGAGCATTGTACTGAGGTCTTCCAAGATTTCTTAATGTTTGATAGCCGACATCATTTTACAAAAAAAAAAATATTAAAAACTTTTGAATTAAACAACCTCCTTTACAAAATCTGTACGTTCTAACCTATCCATAACCTTTACATCCATGTTCAAACTCATAAACTAAGTTTTAGTTGAGATAATCACAAATTTACGCCTGTTTGATTACTGGCCGCTGCCTATATACAGTTATACGGACAACTTTTGTCTTATGACGTTTTAGTGGTATTTAACTAAGATTCTCGGTTTTATTTAATGACCTATCCGGGATTTGGATGTGCAGTAAAATATGAATATTATTTGCAACTTAGTTAGCCAATAATATTAAAAGTTTGTTTGTGTATGTTGTTACTGACAGATTTTCATGAGTATGAGTTTTAACTAAGAATACAATATTTATAGTGTTGCCACCGATTAAATGCATTTTAGGGTTAATCACTGAAATTACTGATCCGATTTTGATCGGACTTTCACCAACCAATCCTAAGTAAAAACTGTTTCCATAAAGGTTTTATTCAGAAACGCGGTCGCGCTATAGGTAAATAAATATTAAATTCAAAACAGCGCAGCGTGCACTTACAAAATCTATCGCTGAGCTTACTTACTCTTTTTCAACTGTACCTTATGTTTAAGACATTATGTCCTCTTGTGGCAATTTTCGTTTTTTTTTCTTTCATTCAAATATAAAAATAGTAGGAATTGGGATTATAGTAAAGTAGGAAGTAGAAATCAAAAACAAGCATCACCTCAATTCGCATCACTTTAAACTGCCTCATCCCATTATCCCACCAAAAAAATATTAAAACTATCATAACTCTGTATCCATCCGCATTATTTCTTAACTGCCGTCGACTGGCCGGGGATTAGAACCGGGATCAACGAGTGCAATTCCAGTGCGGGACCACAGAGCCATTGGATCCCGTTTATTGACCATTAGCGAGTAGGGGCGCTGTTTTGAGCACAAACTTAGTTTGGGCGCAGTTTGTGCGGCCTCCACGAGATTGTGACGTAATGTAGTTAACAAGGAGTTATGCTTGTAGCTCGTCGTTACCATAATAATGCTGATGTGTTGATGTTGAGACAGAATTTGTGTTTTGTCTAGATTTTATACCATACGGCTTCCGACGTATAAAAATACGTCAGCGTATGATTGTGAACGCAGTTAGTTAATAATATAGGTATCTCGCGAGATTGTTAACTTTCGATAAAGTTTTTATATTTTATGTCAGAAGGTTGACAAGCAGTCCACCGGCCCACCTGATGGTAAGTGGTTACCGTTGTGTGGTGTAGAAGAAGTACCCGGAGAAACAGACAGGGCAGGCAGTGACTTTTTTATACTATTTAGAGATACCAAAAATGCGTCATGATCATCATCTACCTAGACTTTATTCCCATTTATTTGTCATCGGCCTTTCCTGACCATTTCTTCCAGTAAGTTTAAATAATCTTTCTTTGAGGTATCTTTGTGCCATTTTCAGTCAAGTGGTTACCCTCGGATATTATTACAATAATTATCTTTCTATTCAGTACAGAATTTAACGAAATTGCCAATAATTTTGGCCAAAGCACACTAGTGTAGTGCTGAGCCTGTGCCGTGGTATTAGCTCTAAATATGAGAGGTTTCTTCATAATATGTCGGCTTCATTTGTCACAGTGCCGGGTGCCAAGTGTTCACGTAGTGTTAATAACCTGCGCCGTGGCAACGCTCCAGGTTTTAGGTTTTTGGGATTATGGTGCAAGTTATAACAGGATTTCTGATGATTGGCGAAATGATTTGCTTCTAGAACATTTTATCTCAAATTTGCCAGTTGACCACGTCCGTATATACGATGTAGACTCTAAGTTTTATGTATTATTTCTTGTACCTATATTTTTTTCTTTATAATAATATTCATTTTAACTTAATCGTAGAATTATTGTTATTACACATTACAAGTTATTTTGTGTTTAAAGTAGGTATGTTATGACAGCCTATAAGACAGCACTTTTTATCATTATTGTATTTTTGTGTAGGTATGTCTGTGTGTGGTGTATCCTAATAAATAAATTATTGAATGCCTTGATTACTTACTGCTCAATAAACGAATTTTCAATTTGCCGTTAAACTTTCACAGTTCATGACTTGCATAGTGTATTCTAGTGTAGGAGTACCGATGAGTCTCCCATTTGGTACGAGGCTCGAATATGGTAGGGTACTGAATGAACGAGTGCCTAATTTCAATTTAAAGGCTAGACCAACCTCTAATAGATTTGAATCCGTTTTAGTAGGACTTTCTGTGAAATTGTTTGAACCTTTGAAATTTTGGATTGTGATGTTATGAGATAAAACAGTAATAGAGACGAATTTAAAGAAAGTAGTTAGAAGTGATCAAATTTGTCTGGCTAGCGCAACTCGTAAAAATGTAAAAAAAACTCTAAAAAGACAAATTGTATAAACTATTAAATTAAAATGAATTCATCAATCTATGTGGTTTAGAATTCATATCTTGTGATAAATTATTAATTTCAAATTAAATAGAAAATTAAGTGAAACCTGGTATGTTTAAATTTTATTTTTTATCTATCGAAGTATTATATCCAAATATGTTTTGATTTCCATCAAATCTGCAAAAAGGTCTTGAGAATGTCCTATGTATATTTTTTCATTAAAAATAAGTATCTATATAGGAGATATGATGGATAAAACCCCATTTTAATAGATTTCATGACGTGACAGCACTTTAAATAGTACTACATGTTATAATACATCTGAGATTCGTCCACGTAACTCCACCTCATGAAATTCAGATAATTAATCAGTTTCCAGTAACTGAAGTTAAATGTAATAAAAACCTCCACTCGGATGAAGAGGAAAGTTTGCTAGCTCAGAGGAAGTAGTTAGCGAGTTAACTACTCATGACTAATTTTTATGTAAGCGTGTCATCATTAGGCATTTGTTTTAATTTCAGTTTTTTATTAATGACGTTTTGACGAGACAACTTCTTGCATAACTTTTTAATGTTTTCGACAGAGTTTTTACTAGTTCTACATATGTAGTTTTAGATTAAGATAGATAGAAGACAAATATTTAGTAACTAATTCCGCTGTATCTCCTTCTCTGTCAAGTCCATCGAAGGTCACTTATCAGGAAATCGACACGTGTTTCGCTTCTTCACGATGCATCATCACGACGTAGTAGACCCACTGTCGACTACTCTACGAACGCGAACAGAGTAGAGTAGAGTCCGCAAGGTCACGCCTGAGTCAATTAGTTAGTTTTAGATTGATATTAGATTCTCTAGGTTCGCAGGTATTAATTTTATTTTCTACATTTATAAATTTAGTATTGATGAGACATATTTTTGTCATTGATTGATTTTACAGTCTGAATGCTTTTACAGGTATACGTTCATTTGTCTCTCAAAAAATGTGGTATAATGCTAGTCCATTAGTCTAAAAAATTGTATCATCCATCATCATAGTTTAGGGATGTCAAATGTTAAATATGGCTCACATACTATTAAAAAGTCTTTAGTCTACATTTATAAACCTCGTCAAACGAGGCTTCGAAAATTCTTACCGAACATATTATAAGGTAAAAATATACAATTATGAGCAAAAAACTTAACACCGAATCCCCACTTTAATATTTAAAATACCAGGCAAGTATAAGTCTGAGGAGCTCAGGTGCTCGGAGAACTTGTTTTATACATATTCATGTAGGCAGTCACCCCTCAAAATGTTAAGGATAAAGTTTTCACCAGACCAGCCCGCGCCCCTAAGATATGAACGGTAAAAATGTCCTCGAGACTTAGTTCAGGTGATGTAAAGTCGAAATTGAGGGTTTATTTTTAGATTTTTTAAGGCAATCTGGAACTTAAAATCTTTGGATTGTACTGAAGCGTAATTTATTTTAGATATGTTGAGAAGGTTTTAATAGGGTTTTTTATAGTTTTAGTAATAAGTATGACAAGAATTAGAGAATTTATAATATACAATATTTTTAAGGCTTCTTTTCATGATATTAAGCTTTGGTGCGTTAGCAGTGACACCTATCGGTTCGGAAGTAAACTTCAGTTGCATGAAACTGCCGTAGCGCTGCAAAGAACATCTGAAGTTGATCAGATGGTCAAAGTAAAGAAAATAAGCTTTATTTCCTTTAAATTCATATAATTGTTACATTTTATTGTATCCCAAAAGATTTTTTAACTGATAGCATTTTTCTCTTGAATGATGCCAGGCAATTATTTGAGGCAATATTTGGCAAACTCATTTTAGGTACCTACTAAAAATCTTTATCTGTAACTAGATAACCGTGTGTGAAGAATGTCCCAGGATATTTATTTATATTTGCATTTTTTTACGTTTACAATAACTAGCCCCTTAGAAGATTTTACCCCCTTAGGGATTGAATTTTCAAAAATATATTTTTTATCACATGCCTATCTCATAATAAATATCTGTATGCCAAATTTCAACCCGATCCGTCGACTGGTTATGCGTTGATAGTTTAGTCAGTCAGTTATTTTTAATTTATTTTTGATTTCAGGAAATTTGATTTTATTCCTTGTTCTCATCATAAAGGTGTATAACTCAGTCAGTGTCAAGTCGGGACTTTCATTTTAGTAAACACTTAATTAGTATAGACAAACGTCTATACTAATTAAGAACTAATGTTTTGACTGTTTGTTTGAATTGAATAGGCTCCAAACCGATGAACCGATTTGAAAAACACTTTCACTAATAGGAAACTACATTATCCCCGATGGTTAGGCTACTTTTTATCCCGGGAACGCGAGTGAAACCGCGGGGAACAGCAATTTTTTATAAACACGGAAATGCATGTTTGTAACCAATATATAGATTTTAATTGAAAATTACCTTATGCCCTATACCAAAAGGTATAGGGACTTTACATCCCGGAAAAACAAAAGATCCCATCGACACGTGAACAAAACCGCGGGGCAGAAACATGTAATAAATAATACTATTAACCACCTAAAGTACCCAAATAAAAACAAGACAGTATCTCTACGCAGCTACAGCGTGGATTTATTTTCACCAACATATCAGTGGATCTCAATTTGTTTTCCTCCCCAGCCCTTGAACTCGAGTTTGAGCAAGATAAAACGCACACCCCTGAACTATGCCACGGCTGAGGCCGATTTGGATTGTTTCCTTTGATTTTTATAAATCACAAGGTTTGTACCTGGATTTGCTTGGGATAGAGGCTTTGATAAAGCTATCGATTATTTGGGTATCCCTGGAAAATATGCTGTAAATATATGAAAGGCGGAAAGGCACGGGAGTAGTACCTATCCAGAGCGTATTAGGCTCCGGGTTTTGCTAGCGTCTATATGCTACGGTCACCACTTACCATCAGGCGGGTTATGTATTTGTTTGCCGAATTTCTTGTATAAAAATTAGCCATCTACAATTTATTGGTTACCAGATAGATTTTTTTACATTACTTTTTTAAGCTTGAGGTTGGTTACAATCATACCATGGTAAGGTAGTCAACCAGGCTTAGAAGTGCTATAATTTTTTCAAGATATTTTCTTTCACTGAAAACCCAACTTATTATAGGTCGCATATATGTCGCCTACATGTTGCCTACTTACCTATACTATCATCTTCAAACTAAAATAAATAAAATCGAATTTTAAAATGTCAAAACCATTAAATTCAACATTTATTGCATAACATACATACAAGTACATACTAGGACAAAGCTTAATTCGGAATATTACATGTGGTCTCACGTAAGGCAATTATTTTTTAAATGTACTGATATTTGTCGGTACAGAATTTTTCTAAAGAATAATAGCATTGTTTTAAACTAACTTAACATCACCTTTACCTATCTTAGTAATACTAAAGTTATTTCCTCTCCTAATAAATCTAGCCGTAAAACTAGAGTGGCCCCTGTCTGCGGACTAGCCGGGACCTAGGTCGCCAGCCTGAAGTTTTAATGGCACTTGACGCCGAGAAAATGGGTCCGAATTACGTTAGGAGTCTATCCGAATTCTTATACTAACAGTGTATCCAAAAAGGAAGCAGCTTTATAATGCACCAACTACAAGAGTTTATGGTTTGTGTAACATGACATAGTTTGGTAATCAAATCATTTATCCTTCTTTATAACTGGTATAGAGGCTTTTTTTTGTAATTTATGTTTTTCACACACGGTTCTTCATCCGATTCCAAACTAAGCAGAGCAGAGCTTGTACTATGGAAACCAGATAACTCATATATTACCGAATACAATTTTTTTTTGTAAATTCTTATTTATTTAGATATACACAGACTCAGGACAAACAGATATGTGCACACAAATATTTCTCCTGGATGTGAATCGAACTCACGACCAGTAGCACAATAGGTTGTGGCTCCGGATAGGTGGTAAATCCGTCAGTTAAAGTGGCGATATTAGCCCCCCTGTATTGTTTAAGGTATATTTCAATGCCCTTTTGTCCCTACTACATTGTACTAAAACATACCTACACTTAAACACATTTTATTTGTAGAAACAGCACATTCAATTTTTTTCATAGCCCGAATAATATATCCATTTGTCTGAACAGGCAATTGACGTCATCAAATGAAATCCGCTGCAAACATTATTCATATTCTATCAGCAGATCACTATTCAATCTATCAATATAGAGCAGTTGACATTAATGGCTTGAGAACCAAAATATCGTAACAGTCCTAATGTTTCCTTCAACGCTGTGTCTGTATTAGTAATTAATTTGGATGACTAATTTTTACACATAAACAGAACGAACTGTTGTGCTTTCGATCCTGGGAATTTAATGGTATCTCTACTCAGAATCAAGATGTTTTCATGCTTGTTTAATTGATCCCAGGTCTTTGAGTTGTGATTTCATTAAGGGTGAATAAATCTGTGGAATATGTAATGATTTATCAATCTAGTAATACTTTTGATACGTCTTAAAAGAGAACTTATAGCCTAGAAAGGAACTGGCTTTGAAATGCTGGTGGAAATTAAGTGATAGGTGATACAAGACTCAACAAGAGACTGGTAGGTAGGCCAGCGAGAAGTTGACATACTACCACTTACGAGTAGGTACTAATTCCATCTTCGTAACTTAAAACTCAAACTTATTCGCGGCGTCGCCGTTGTCGCCTAGCTTCGCGTAGCTGATGCGCATTTGTTACGTGCTTACGTTGGGTTAACGCCTGGTTGACGACGTGGTGAAAGGCGATAAAGTGACGATCCCTTACCGAGTTGATAAGTCTGCTGACTCCCTTACGAGTACGAGTAAATTGAAACAAAAATATTGATTGTCATGATGCTGTTGACGTCATAAGGAACTACTAACTGTCTATCTTATTATCATCATTAGCCCAAGGTTGTCCTGTCTGCTGCTGGACATATGTCTCTCCGATTGATTGCCACAATTAACAAATTTGGGTTGGCTTACATGACATGACCATTTTCTGCAATTCTGGTATGTAAGTGACACGCCAGTATCAATTGAGTCAATTCATGCATTTTATTCATGGACTAATCTGAAGTCCCACGTGGCGTCTAAATATTATAGGATTCCAGTTATTGGGAGCTAAATTCAATAAAATTAACCAGGTACCATTCTGCTATACGGTAGCCCCGCAGATCGTCAGTCTATCTCTACGTTTTCCGGCACGTGGTCTCGTAAGAAACCAAAATAAATAGTACCTACATTCAATTTTCAGTAACTCCCAATAAAATTGACGTCCACCTGTCATTTTCAATAATTTCACAACAACACAATTAAAAAACTGTAAATTAATTTAAAATGACTGTCAAAATTAAAGTGTTAAATTGATGTAAAATGGCGTCGAAATGAATGCTCGCGTCGAGAATGATCATTATCAAATTCAATTTTATTTGCTTGATTTGTTGCAGTGAATAAAATAAATTAGACAGCTTCAATCGATTTTCAACTTTAGTCCGCAAGTATAATATCTAAAATCTCATTACTATAAAAAGTGTGATACGACGTTTTTTGTCACGAGAAACAGTAGCGTCATCTGTCGTGATCAATGAATGTATAATGTTCTTTTTTTTAAATATTTAGATGTCGATGGAGTTATGCGCACTGCGCGTGCGCTTCACTCAGAAACTTGTTTGGAAATGTGTTTGTAATGTTAACGAATCATTTTTTATTTAAAGTGATTTACATTCATTGGACATGTTACTGGTAACAAAAAAGATGGATCTTTGCATTTATTTTTTATACCATAAAAAAATACACTCGCTAGAAAATTGACAAAATCACGATACCGGTCGCAAAGTTTATAAACTATTTATTATTTGTAAATTTCAGTTACTTAATGTCTGGAGGAACTGAGATGAAATGCGTACGAAATACAAGTAGTATGTTTTAAAAAACAATAAATTAATATTAGATTCCTAAACTGCTTAGTTCTACTTTTCAATTAAATCTGGTCAATAACGCTGGGCGAGTGATACCCGAGGCGTATAGGTACAAATTAATAGTTAGGTAATCTATGTCTCGGAAATTTCAAGCATCCGTATATTATGGTAACCGCTAAAATCACAGTGGGTACTTACTTATGAAAAAAGTTTTCATTCAAAGTTTGCGTCAGTAAAACAGTATCACAGAGTTTAGTATACTAGATTCCGCCCCGCGGTTTCACGCACGTTCCCAAGGGATCTTATGTTTTCCCGGGATCGCGGTAAAAGTATCCTATGTGTTAATCTAGGTTATAATCTATCTGTGTTCCAAATTTCATCCAAATCCGTTTAGTAGTTTTTGCGTGAAAGAGTAACAAACATCTTATAATACGAGTATTAGTAGGATGTATTACTTTTGGTGATTTTGTACCAGACCAGTATATACAATTTACCTTAATTTTTAATAGTTGCGTGCTCAGTAAGACAGCGCCACCACCGCTCGCGGACATTTTGATTATTCAAACGATTAGACCAGTTTTGAGCCTCTTTGATTGGCTGGTAATTGTTTTCTGATTATCTATCAAACGTTTGTATCGTTTTATTGGCATAATGATTTACATTATGACAGTGCGCATGTGCGTAGGCGCAGATTTGTTCGTTTCGTTTACGATTGCATATTATGAAGGTTTTAAAGTAGGTATTACAGTTTATTGATTAAGGAGAGTAAAGGTTTTTCAAATTCAAATTTATTTATTCCTTTTCGGGTTTTTATATTTTTACTAGCTATTCCCCTATTTTACCTGCTTTCAAGTTGAATTTTCAAAAATCCAGGACAAACATTTATATGCATGAACATGTCTGTTTGTCCTGAGTCTGGGTGTAATCATCTATTTTATTATAGGTATTTACAAAATAAGTTGTATAAAATATGTAGTAGGTATATCAGTTATCTGGTTTCCATAGTACAAGCACTGCTTAGTTTGGGACCAGATAACCGTGTGTGAAAAAATGTCCCAGGATAATGAAAAGACTCAAACCATGAATAAAAAATTCAGTAAGAGATTAGTTTAGATCTACCAATAAAAACTAACTTTTATATCCCAAGTCTACATCAAATAGATATTCTAATTAAGAAATTAACCACAGAGTCTGTATACAATCAAAGGCACTTACAAGTCCAACAGAGATAAAGCTGAGGCTATAAAAGTTATCTAGGTACACGGAAATGCACATAGCCCGCCAGACGGGCCGAGTTTACACAATCTTATCTTTTTAATGTCTGCTCAAGTGTCGAATTTCTTATCAGAAACAAGTGTGCGGACCGGGCTTTGAAATACGCGGATTGAAAGAGCGTTTAGTAAATGCGAATTTTGTGCATGTATAAAATATGGAATTGATATGTTTGCTTGGCCAATTTTGGTTGTTTTTTTTTGTAAAATTCGTGGCTTACGTTTGAAGGAGTTTTATGGCTTGACCGAGAATATAGCACTTTTACTCAGGAAATGCTTATCATTTACTAATTTTGTATGGATGAGAGGATGGCTGTGAAGATATTAGAGGTGAACAAGAGGTAAAAAGACTGAACTGATTTGGATGAAACTTGGCACATAGCTATATGTGCCAAGATGGCTGGTCATGCGCTACCTGCATCCAGCGGTTTCCCGCGACCCTCACAAGATCATCAGTCCACCTTGAGAGGGCCTGCCCACGCTGCGTCTTTCAGTTCGTAGTCGTGACTCGAGAACTTTTCTGCCCCAGCGGCCGTCGGTTCTACGAGCGATGTGCAAAAAAAATAACAACAGCTTATTCTTATTCTGTGTGGGCGATGAGGCCTGCACTGACGTCCCGCTTGGGGTGTATTATGCATTCTCCCCTGCCAGTTTTACCCAAGCCATCCTAGCTCCTTAAAGTAACGGAGTGTGGCCTTTGGGTGCTGGCTTCCACAGTTTTGCCTTCCTGCATGCAGCCCCGGTATAGGGGACTGTCTGTTGCTCCTATCTGATAAACGACAGCTAAAAATCGCTGCCTCCTATCGTACCGCTGACTCCAAAGCCCAACGTAACGTCTTTATCGATCGCTGCCCATACTAATTCGAGAATATCAGTTACATCGGGACGGGTACAAATGTTGCATCCAAAATTGCCCAACAATAGATATATTCTCGATACGTTATCGGAATCCTGGTTCTATCGACAACGGTGATCAGTGATTATCTGCCTTCATGTGTCAATGTCAGTTATACATTCATTTGATCGGTAGGTGGCGTCGGTGTTGGCGTAAGATGCCCTGAGAATTGGAAAATAACAGTGCTTTTGTTATTATATACCTAATACCTATGTAGGTAGTTAATTTTAGTTTTTTCATTTACTGCGTGGCTTTTTTCTAAAAAATACTCAGTGGTATAATCATAAGCAGGTCCACATAAAAAAAAAATAAGTAAATAGTAAAGTTTTTTTTTACTGGTTAGTTATGATTTAAATTGGTGGTGGTGAGCATTCAATTGGAGCTGCTAGAATTCTTGGTATTTTTCTATATTGAAAGCTCTTAAAGGATGCAAACTTACATCATTGTCACGGCGTTTGATGTTAAGTTTAGCTTAAACAGTTTCACAAAATTAAACATTAATAATAATAATTTAAGGCAATGATAGCTTAGTGGTAGTGACGTCGGATACTGAGACGAAGGTCCCGGGTTCGAATCCTACAATGAGCTTGAGCTTTCGGTGAAGGAAAACATCGTGAGGAAACGGTGGTAGGGTACTTTGTAGTACCCGTCTGGCTGGCTACCACCCTCAAGTTGAAAATCTGTCGCCAAGCACCTTTCGGTGTGTTCCGACAGCTGCACTTGAGAGCCAGTTCCCTTCTAGGCTTTGTGTCCTTACCATCATCGGCCTCATCATCACTGACGACGGTGAGATTGTGGTCAAACACAGGCCTATACAGAGTTAAAAAAAAAAAAAAAAAACACAAGCTGTATGGTATTTGATAGAAACACATATTTTATTTATAATTTTATAGCTAAAACCAAAAAAATTTATATGTAAAGCTCATAATTATATAATTAACTCATCAAGTGACAAAATTTTCAAGCTGAAAATTTAATATTAACCTTTTTTAATTATGTAACGTGCCGAGTACTCAAATTAATCAGCATATTAAAAAAATGTCCGCGAAAAACTCGTAAAAATGAAAGTCAAAACGGTTATTTGTTCGTGAAAAATATCATTACCATCAAAATTGAGCCGCTTTTTGCAGGTACCTACCAGGATTTAATTGAATAATATAGTACCTAGACGAAAATGTAGTTTGTTTGCAAAACTTTGTATAATATTAAAATTGATTTTGTCTGGATTTCATTACAACATTGATAATTTAAATTAATTTAAATTTGTTTTAAACTAGCGAAATTTTCAGCGGCGGAAAATCGTATTCCGTCGAGAATTAAAATTCAGCGAATACCCGACGTGGTTACGCGTGCCCGCAAATATTGGTCCATCGGAATATAGCAAATGTTTGTCGTTCATATTTTTTTGCAATTTGAATTTGTTTGTTACTTGATCATTCCTGAAAACTTTGTTAATAACCATTTCAATAACATCTATTAGGGTGAATTAATGTTTTACTATGTTCCATTATAACTTGGCCCAGAATTTGACTCTTCTTTCTTTGACTTTCATTCTTTCATTTTTTCATACAAAATAAGGTAAAAACTAACCAGTTCCTCGACTACACAGATAGAAAATTTCAATTTATCGAATGTAAAAATAAACAATTTCATTTTTTTTCATACAAAATAAAGTAAAAACTAACCAGTTCCTCGACTACACAGATAGAAAATATCATTTTTTAATTACAATAAAATACATCTGTTTTGAGTAACTTACAAAAATGCAATGTTGGCGCCAATATTTGTATAAAGTGTGGAGCAGACGCGCGTGTGGTCTCTAGGCAATTTAAATAAATACAGCCTGCGTACAACTGCACGTATGATTTTATTTAATTGAACACCTACTAGTGAATGCTAGCTTTAACATACCTAGATATCACTGATGGCTCATTATTATAAGTTTATGTTTATTTTTAGTCGCTTGCTCGTGTTTCTAGAACGTATCTATTTATTGGAATAGATTTAATAAAAATGAATGAATATGAATCATCATCATGTCAGCCAGAATATTTATAGTCTATAGTATATATAGTAGTACCTAGTAATAATAAAGCTGAAGAGTTGAAGAGTTTGTTTGAACGCGCTAATATCTGGTGTTAATGGTACGTTTCAAAAATTCTTTCACTAATAGTAAGCTACATTATTTCTAAAGGTATATTTCCATGGGCTACTTTCTATCCCGGGAACGCGAGTGAAGTGAGTTTTTTTTTGTAAAACTGACCCGTTTATTTTATAAGTTAAACAATATTTTTTGTTGATAAAATAACATATTACCTACCTACAAATTTTTTTCATGTAATTATGTAAAAAGAACTGGAAAGAAACGTACATCATTTGGTTTATTTCAACACTTGGTCAAATGAAGATGATACAAATTCAAACGCTCCCACTATATAACTGTGGTTTTCTCACAAAACATCAAAAACAAGCTTAATGTATGATTTGAACCAATCACCATCTGTAATACTACTTAAATATAAATTTTGCAAGCTGCATGACATCTGACAAACTTTCTACATAAACAAAGAGCAAATCGAACGCAACGATCAAAGAAACAATAAATCGATCGCAATTGATGCGTGGGCGCAGACCGACGGACGTGGCCGAACCGCTCTCGGGTCGGATCGCACGACCCGACAATTAGTGTTGCACTATACGTCCGTTGCAATGACCGTTCATCAATTAGAATTCGCTACAGCTGAGTGTTTGAATATTCATTTATGTGTTAATGCTTCGTCGCTTCCTGGAGCAGCTGGAAGGAACTAGCTTGTCTTGTGGTTTTGCTTATAACTATTTTGCTAAAAATGCTTGAAGTTGATTGGTTTTTCATCATCATCATCATGTCAGACGAAAGACAAAGGCCTCCCCCAAGGATCTCCACTATGGCCGGTCTTGCGCTACCCGCCTCCAGAGGGTAATAACCATGTCATTAATAGGAAGCTATGTTATTCCCGTGGTTGGTCCCCGACTAGATGGTCTGATCTTACATTGTCTACCACACACTCCACCATGACCGAGTGTTCCCGCAATGCTTGCAACAGCGCCAAATGGTGACGCATTGTAAAAACCGCCACTCAAGACCTACCATAACCCCGACCACTCAAGAGTGTCCGACTAGGAAGAATATAATTCCCGAAGGTTTATAGGCTACTTTTTATCCCAGGAACGCGAGTGAAGCCACAGGGAACAGCTAGTTAATTATGTAATAATAAAGTTAGGATAGTAAGAATTCCGTCAGACAAAGAATGCCTTTAATTAGACCCTATAGCCTCGTGATAAGTGTCACCAAACCATTTAGTACCCCATACGATAAACATAGGTCCTCTTAACATTTACTTCTAGTACCCTCCCCATTGCAGCTAGCATGTCGGTGAAATTAACGATAATTGTTTAACGTGCGGGTCTTGTAATTCATGGAATGTAGGGATGTTGTCCAGCTTACTTGGGACTCAAGAATCTGGACTAGTTTGCTTGGAGATGTTGTTGATTTTTGGTGACATGTTAGTATGTACACTTAAAAACTTTTTTTATCTTTTATTTAAATAAACTACAGTTCTTTAATTACAGCAATTATACTAAAATACAAAACTAAGAACTAAAATAAAACTAAACTACCTACATAAAAAAAAATGATTCCTCATCATATATTATTCTCTAGTTTGACATATATTTTTTACAAATCTCTTGCAACAAATAATACTGAGAAAACATACATTTAGAATCATCATTTCTCATAACTCCGTCGCCAGTAAGAGTAACACACAGACAGCCGTACAAAATGAACGTATAAGAGGTTAATTTTCCTTTTAAGGTACGGAAACTTAAAAAATATATAGCCTGAACTAAAAAAAAGGTACTAAGCTATACGTAAACACTGAATTATAATAGACAAGTGGATTTAGATAAAACTCTCTGTCATTTTCACACTCGAGAAGTTCAGCTAACAATGGTTGCTTGTCGCTATAAAGGTATATGCACACATGCACACCCGGGCGTTATTACACCCGGATTACAACCGGGTTGGTTTATTGTAATCGAGATTATATAATAGTTAGTGCCGCCCGGAGAGTCGTCAGACGTTTTTGATGTTAGGTCTGCGCTGGATTGTATACGGTATGCTGTATAATCGTAGGTTTATTTTATTAAAACTTGTTACAGAAAAAAATATTTTTATATTAGATTTTTAGAATTATATAGGCATTACCCACTTTATTCTATAATATACAATATTTACAACAAATATACAAACTATATATAAAAAATTTCCTCGAGGCGGCCGCTGCTGCCAATCAACGGCAAGGTTCCCAGAAGGCTGGCAGCGTTCCCTCTTTGTATGGCCAAGCTAACGCGTTGGCAGAAAAAGCTCCCCGCCCGCCGGTCCCCTGTGACCTCAATTAATTTTGAAGATAATGTTCGAGAAAATCGGCGAGCCTCGGACCCCCAAGGACCCATGGTCTCGACCGCAAAAGGCAAAATTAAATAATTTGGGCCAATAGAAGCGTGTTTTACGCACCAGCCGCAGCCGCTCCTGCAACTTTACATTTCGCTGGCAAGTGAGATGGCGCAAGTGTATCAACACATGTGGCATCCCACACCAACGACTTACCGACACTCCATGGGATCAAAGACATACCATCCGGCCTCTTGCCATCGCCACGCATAATACCGACAATTATTTAGATTTTTTATTTTATTTTTATTTCATATGCAGAACTATGTTTAGGGTTTAAGAAATTAATGTCCTCAAAATATTTTCAAAAATCACTTAAAAAGAAAATACCTACAAGTTTGAATTAAAAATTTAGAATGAGCGTAGGTGGTTAGTTTTAAGTACCAAACCATTTGACATAAAATAATTGGAAATAAGATGGGTAAAAAAGATACCGACTTAATTGATAAAATGAAAATAGCAACTGCATCACGCTGTATTCAATTTGCGCCACACTCGAAGTCACACTAAAGGGGAACTTCAGTGTCGTATGAAACCGTCCGGGTCGCCGTAACGCGCAGTATGTACTAACCTTTATTATTGTTATGTACTCAACCTTCATATATGGGTAATTGTTTTACAGGAGTTGTAGATCCTAAAGCTCTACTAAATATAATACTAGACCATTTAGAAAAATGAGCTGCGGTAAAAAAAAGGACAGAAAAATCAATGAGGAATATAATTTGCATGGGAGAATAACTTCTAAAACCAGCTATTCTCAGCCTAAAAATAGCCAAATTTATTAACGATAAATGAACTCACAGACACTTTTATAATTTAGTAGCTGTTTCGTGTCCAGCGTCACCCGTGTGATGTTTATTGCGATTTTCATACACGAATACGAACCAAATTTCCAAATCTCCCGGTGCATATAAGACCTACGTATGACACTTAGTTGCAAATTAAAGGAATATGAAAATGGATTTTTCCAAAAAAACATACAAAAATCATTTTTCCTGACGATAACAAACACAACAAAAAGTATATACCTACAGCGGTTCTAAAGTGATGCGCTAACATAGATTTTGGCAATTTAATTTTATTTATTTAGAATATATAGAACTAGCTTCCGCCCCGCGGTTTCACCGCGTTCCCGAGAGATCTTATGTTTTCCTGGGATAAAAAGTATCCTATGTGTTAATCCAATTTATAAACTACCTGTGTTCCAAATTTCATACAAATCCGTTCAGTAGTTTTTGCGTGAAAGAGTAACAAACATCCATCCATCCATACATCCATACTCACAAACTTTCGCATTTATAATATTACTAGCTGTCCCCCGCGGTTTCACCCGCGTTCCCGAGGTTCATGATTTCTCGGGATAAAAAATAGCCTATGTTCTTCTCCATAACATATACTATCTGCGTGCCAAATTTCATCGCGATCGGTTGAGAGGTTTAAGCGGGAAAGCGTAACAGACAGACAGAGTTAATTTCGCATTTATAATATTAAATAGGGATTTGTCATATCAGGATTGAATTTGTCCATTGGCCTTCGATCTAATATAAACTAAACATATAATCCTACTAATATTATAAATGGATGTACGGATGAATGTTTGTTACTCTTTCACGTAAAAACTACTGAACGGATTTCGATGAAACTTGGCACATAGATCATACCCTGGAATAACATATAGGCTATTTTTTATCCCAGGAAAACATAAGATACCTCAAGAACGTGGGTGAAACCGCGACTCTAGTTTATCAATTTTTTTTTTTTAAAGTTCTCCGATGGCTGAAGTAACCTTACCGGACAAATCGGCGAGCGCAGAGGGCTCTCAGCCGGGTAAAATTTAGGTAACAACGCCTGAGGGCACCCCCGAATGGGGTACGAACCTCAGCTCAGGGCGTTACCGGGTAGTTTATTAATAATATTGTTAATTAATATTTCTAACTCAAAAATATCCAATGACCCAACAATTGTACCCCATAATATTGGCCGCTGCAAAAAGCGTAAAACGCCGAGTGCGTGGACCGGTCTTGCTATAAACAAAGCAACAGCTGCACTAGATGTGGCAAAAAGTCAGCGCAGTTATGGTATATGACATCGAGTAATAATAAACTGGATACGGTATGTTTTGGAGCAACAGTTGGTTGAATTTTGAAAGCTTTGAGATTAATTTGTTATTTTTTTAAAAGTATGATATATTTCTATAAATTGTTGTATTCAAAACTAGCGACATGCCCTGGCTTCGCACGGCTTTTCTCGGTTTTTTGTGCTATAGTGTACGTGTATTATACCTATAAACCTTCCTCTTGAATCACTCTATCTATTGCTGAAAACTCCGCATTAAAATCCGTTGAGTAGTTTAAAAGATCTACGCGAACAGACAGCGGAAGCGACTTCATTTTATACTAGTAAAGAAGATGCATTAGCAAAAATCTGTTTATAGTTAACTTTAACCGCCGAAAGAAAGCAAACTGGGATACTCGTGTCACTTTAACAAAAAAAATAACCGTAACCATAACCCACCGAGGGAGATCAGTCATCGTCCAAGTGACTCTACGGTCAAAGCATGGTAATAATAGCACAGAGTATTCCTTAATTCGTGGTAATAGTTAAGTTAACTTTGATTATTACTGTAACTAAAATGCCCTTAAGCGGGAGGCTTCGGTTGGAGCGCGAAATTCAAATTGACAATACGACGAAATACAACTGACATATACGACTATTTCATAAAAAAATTTACTAATATACCTTGGAGGAATATGTTGATGATTTCTTTTGTTATTAATCAGTAAATATACTACCATTCTTGTCGCAAATAACATGTTGATAACTTACGACCTATAACTGAGCTGCAATTTGCAAAAAACGTGATAAATTTCGCGCTCCAACCGACGCCTCCACCTTAAGGTTTGAACTGATAAAAACCAAAAGAAAAACACTAGAAAAGATAGGAAGAAAGGAAAATCATTATTTCTGACAACACTAAAAAGAGTTTCAATAATACAGCTACTCTAAAACATTTTCATCTCTTCTGTAAACTGCCTGCTCACAAGCTTCCTATATCTTCGTCCACATAATCATCCAGTAACCATGGATGCTATTTCTCGTTTATACCCCGATAGAATTACCATACACGAGCAACTAGTACCTACTAATTCAATTTACAACATTGTACTTGCATTGCTTTTTGCTTGATTTTATATCTCAAGTGTAATAAAATTGTAATAGTTTCTTCACTTTCTTTTTACTATAAACGAGCATTGGTATTTGGGTTTGACATGACAGTTTGACATAAATCATTTCCAATCAGGACAAACAGACAGGATGTTAAATTCGAAAGTTCTAGGTTTCTTTTAAATTCGAATTATTACTTTAAGGTTCAACCGAAATGAAATGTTGGCATGACTGTTATATGCTCTAGTGCAAGCTAATATCGACTTTAATGTGACGAACCTTTTCATATAGGATCATCTAGTGTCTTATAATCTGCCAAATCAATCCTTGGCACATTTTCTTCGTTATAAATCAGCCTATATTCTTCCTCCAAAATAACCATGAATACAAACCATGTAATTACCACATAGTAGAACAAAGCTACAGCACATTATCGGGCAATTGTTAAACATGAGTTAACTGAAGGTTATAGTAACAGTCTCGTTTTACAGACTTTATTAAGATAAACTGCTCATTGTTAGCAACCAGTTTAATTGGCCATAAAATGTGAGATGACTCAGCCTCTTAGACGCTCTCGCCATAGTGCGGTCACATATAGTTTTATAGTCGTCTCTGTTTTGAAGGTCTGGAGGCCAATTCTCGCGCGGGTAGAGATCATCTCTAATTCGAGATATGTTGAAACAAAATGGCGAATCTCTAATAAAATCAATTTTTCGTATTCTCGGGATGTCACGCTAGAGAAATGTTGAATCCCTTTCGTTCAAGATGCAACAAATGGTCCGGAGCAGTAGAGATTTCGATGTCGAATGATGACATTTTGGTGAGATTTTTCATAGACATTCATCTTTACCCGCGCGAGAATTGGCCTCCTGGGTGTCTGCCATGGATATCTGAAATCGATTTTGAGATTCGTTTTCATAATCAATGTTAAGTTCGACTCGTTTTTGTATAAGTTTAGTGTTATGACTAGAGTCTTACAAAGTCGGGTTGTTTACACCATTTATAACTCAAGAACGCATGGACCGATTTTGATGGTTTCTGATTTGTTGGATTTGTCTCCGCTCCGAATAACAGAAACACTATGAAAATATAGAAAAATATCACAAAAAGTAATTAGTTAGAGGTAGATAGGTAGGTCCCAGTTTTTTTTAATTCTCGGGGTAGGACAACATCTGCTGGGCCAACTAGTATTAATAATCCATAAGGTGGCTTATTACGTAGAAGACAAGGTAGTCAATTTCACCACGGTGATCATGGTCACCAAATGAACAAGCAAAATGCTGTATGTAATTCTTTGCTATAAAGCTTCATATCTGAATAAAATAATTACACTTTCAAGTTCTTTTTATATTACCCCAATATTATTTTTCTTCCATGCAATGTTTTCCACAATCATACAATTTGCATATTTCACACCTTACAACATTGCACAAGTTCATGAGGTTAGTTAATTGGCATGTCAGTATGCGTGTGGTGTTTGACAGGTGACACCTTATGTGGTCGTGGCTGGAGTGACGGTACATACCTACCTATGGGTTGAGTGAGACCTACACTATTTACGTTGTAGAGATTAACTAAGACAACATGTGATAATGTATCCTACTTGATATTATAAACGTGAAAGTTGGTATGTATGTTTGTTGCTCTTTCACGCAAAAACTACTGAACGGATTAGGATGAAACTTGGCACATAGATAGATCATACCCTGGAATAACATATAGGCTACTTTTTATCCCGGGAACGAACGAAACCACGGGGACAGCTAGTACTATGTTTGGCAGCCATATGTTAGGTAAGGCAAGATGACTATGTCATACAGTTTACTCTTTATTTTTATGCTTATGTCTCTATTCTTCATAATTTCTTTTAAGGGGGAACGTTCGGTTGGAGCGCGAAATTCAAATTTTATCACGTTTTTTGCAAATTACAGCTCAGTTATAGGTCGTATGTTATCAAGATGTTATTTGCGAGAAGAATGAAAGTATATTTACTGATTAATAACAAAAGAAATCATCAATATATTCTTCCAAGGTATATTAGTAACATTTTTATGAAATAGTCGTATATGTCAGTCATATACCTTGGAGGAATATGTTGATGATTTCTTTTGTTATTAATCAGTAAATATACTTCCATTCTTCTCGCGAATAACATCTTGATAACATACGACCTATAACTGAGCTGCAATTTGCAAAAAACGTGATAAAATTTGAATTTCGCGCTCCAACCGAACGTTTACCCTTAAGTTCAAATTTTTTATTTT
Source organism: Tethea ocularis (assembly GCA_963555595.1). Taxonomy (NCBI): domain Eukaryota; kingdom Metazoa; phylum Arthropoda; class Insecta; order Lepidoptera; family Drepanidae; genus Tethea; species Tethea ocularis. The sequence goes on along the minus strand of OY741961.1, from coordinate 12,299,596 downwards.
TTTATTTTATTTATTTATTTGCTAACCCAGTGGCTATGATAGTCCCATAGACCAAACAATAGCGTGTTTGCAAGTAATTTGTTCACACAGTGATAAGTTTCTCGTTCAAATGCCACGTTTAAAATGCAAAATTGGTCTTAATGGAGTAACTGCATTGCATTGATAACATTTTGCAGACAATACAAATGGTCATGTTTTGTCTTGTTAAATGTAAATAAAGCACATATGTACAATATTTATGCACTGTGCATTAATCCTACTACTTAATAATAAAAATGCGAAAGTTTGTCAATATGGATGTATGTGTGTTACTCTTTTACGCAAAAACTACTAAACAGATTTAAATCAAACTTGGAACACAGATAGTTTATAACCTGGATTAACACATAGGATTCTTTTTATCTCGGTAAAACATAAGATCCCTCGGAAACGCGGGTGAAACCGCGGGGCGGAAGCTAGTACAAAATAATTTCCATAACATTAATTTAAAACTATAAATTACAAATGCATCAAACAAACCCTGATTGCATATGTTATGACTAACGCAAAGTGTAAAATTAGCACTTGACTCCATCTAATTATTATTCCAGACTGAGTTGGTAACAATTTCTAGGGTTTATGCTAATGTTTGAAAGTATTTGTTAACGTTATCTGAGTGATGGATAGAGGGAGCCACTGTCACGCGATCTTTCCCGACGTTTCACAGGGTAGGCGTTTTTAATAGATAGGTAAGTACATAAGGAACGAATGAGCGATGTTATATACCTACAGTTTTAATACCTGCTATTAAATTTTATTTGATATATAAATATATTGCAAATAGTTTTTTTTACAACAACAAACAAACAGAAACAAAATAATAGAATTATAACTTGATTAGTAAATATATATTAACCTAATATTTAACTAAACTACCTAGGTACTTATTAATGTACCTACATAAATCTAACAGTTTTGTTTACATATGGATAATTTTTGTACCATACATATTTAACATTTATCTTATTTGCATTATTTAAATATTATACCTACAAGGTGATTTTAAAATGGTATTTTAGCCCGAATTTTAAAAAAAACTGTAATTATTATAAATACAAAAGGAATATTTACAAAAAAAAGAAGTCTTCCTGAGTATTTTCGGGAGTCTTCTCAGTTTTAGTTTATTCCGGACAGGTGGTAGAGTCTATTGTAAAAATTGAAACTGTTGACATTCATAAGTGCCTTATTAAATTGCCTAAATTGTATAAATGAGTTTTGAATTTGAAATTCTACGGATTGTGTGCATAGTTATCAGTAATCCTACCAAATTGTGACTGAAAACGTGACCATCATACAGCTGTACCACTTGACGGATCACGGATGACGTAGAATAGGCTAAGAATGGGTGGTTGGTTCCTAAGGGGGTAAGTATTATGGGTGAAACCGCGAGGCGGAAATTGATTGAAGCGGACTTGTCCACTCTGAAGGTTTTTTTTTCTTGGTTTTGTAATCTCTATATACCCATAGAATATTTTGCTTCAATAGTGGTTTAAACCGACAGAAAACAGGGTTTTCGTGCAATTTTCAGCTAATCTGTAACATTCGAATTCAGTTTTTTTGCTCTAGTGTAAAAAAAACAAGTAACAGACAAGTACGCTTTTGTTCCCCAGCTTCTCATATATTAACAAAGTAATTACATAAAACGACGTTAATGTTCCAGTAATTAATAATAAATGAATAAAACATAAAATTTTATATAAAGTAGGTAATTTCATAAAACTACAATGTTTCAGTAGAATATTAAATGTACCCAAATTATTAAAGAGAGATAAGTGTCGTAAATGTTTACAGTTAATTTAATGTTTAATTTGTAATCGTACATTGCTCAAGTTGGCGATGTTTATTAAATGAAAATGTTTCTTTCTAAAATATAAATGTTTAGAGATAACTAAAACATATCACTGACATACAAATATTAGCTACTGATGTACTCAGCGGTTTCACCCGCGTTCCCAGATAATATATTATAGGTATATATATACTTTATATACTTCCTCTTAGTCAAAGAAGTGTTAGTTTAGTTATATTTACAAATATAAAAACATACCAATCCTGAAGTGGCCCGATTTATTTTAGCCTTATTTATTTCAGTAACCAAAATGTATCTTTAAAGTCAAGTACAAAAAGTATGAATAGTTATAAAGATTAAAAAAAAAATATGCAAAGAAAAACAAACCCTTCAAGCATAGTTAAAATAAATCCTACCTAAACAGTGCAATTAAACCAACTCTTACCTCCAAGTCGCGTCGACTTGGTAAACTCCCAAGATAACGAAAGCCTGAATAAAATTTTCAGTGTCGTGAAAATTTACGTTCAGTACGAGAGCCGTGTTTGGGCGGGCGGCAGTCGACCGTCTGGCACGTCGCTAGGCGGCCGCCTGCGAAGCCTTTGCGTTGAAACATAAAAAAAAACCGAATGCGTAATACCGTGTTGTGATTTTTCAAATTCAAATTTAATTTTAGAATGAACCGTAAGTGTACGGTTTATTTTTAGAAGTTGAATGAACTAATCGTCGACGTTTCATAACAGCTGACTTTGACGTTTGATGGTGTTTTGTTTTAACTGATAGTTGGTTGGAAGGTTGTGATTATATGAATATTTAGATTGTGATTTTAGCGGATATTAGTTTGTGATAGGTGAGTAATATTTGCATTTAAATTCTATGAACACGCCATTTATAATTTCATAGGTGTCAGCTTAATTTTTAAGGATTCGTGTAGTATTTATCATTATTACACAATGGTTTAATAAAATAATGTTTACGCCTATTTATTTATCTTAGCAGCTTTAAGGCTTCGGTTGGAGCGCGAAATTCAAATGTTATTACGTTTTTGGCTACTTGCAGCTCAGTTATATGTCGTAAGGTTGTCAACATATGTGTTGCGACAAGAATGATAGTATATTTACTGATTATATCTATTATTGACCCTCACAAGTTCATCGGTCCACCTTGTGGGCTGTCTACATAATTTACTTATGTACCTATAACTTGGATTACAAAAATAACAGACATACCTACCGAAGATTAATAACAGTCATTGAGATTTATTATTAACTAGCGACCCGCCCCGGCTTCGCACGGTTTTTCTCAGCTTTTCCGTACTGTAATATGTATTTATTAGACATATAAACCTTTCTCTTGAAGCACCGTATCTATTAAAAAAATCGGTTAAAAACCGCATCAAAATTCGTAGCGTAGTTTTAAAGATCTAAGCATACATAGGGACAGACAGACAGCGGGAAGTGACTTTGTTTTATACTATGTAGTGATTAGTATGGATGATAGTTCTAATCTAAACAAACTCTGAAGGACTTGAAAGAACCACTTAACCCAAATAATTATAATAATAGACTTGCATTGAAAAATACACTTCTGACTAATGAAATGACATTGAAAATTACTCATACAATTTTCTTGGCAACATAATAAAATTATGAATGCAATTTGAATTGTAATTTCTTTAAAACTGTCAGCTAAGAAAATATAAAACAAAGAAAAATCTTTTTTTAATATCTGATGACAGCTGTAGCTGACTTTCCTGATCATGCACATTTTTTTTAATAGCGCACACTGTTGAGTAAATGAAAAATGCCTTTCACCAGCTATTTTATGACATTAATATGATAGGTAATGGAATCTAAATATTTTTTTATTAAATTAAATTGTAAATCATTTACATAATATTTTTAGTGAAAGAAAAGTTTGAAAAAATACTCGGAAAGTTAGGAAATTTGAGAAGCTTAAAATGCTTATTCTGTGGGATTTTTGTACGAAATGAAAATTCATAACTAATTTGCACAGGACGCCAGGGGTCAGCTAGTTAAACAAAAAATAAAATAGACAAACACTAAATAAATAATTTACAAAATTTAGGCCCTGTTAAAGCACTTATAAGCTTCAGCAGTTACTATAAAATTGAACCTACCACTCTTTCAAAGCTTTCATAAAAGACTTGTTCCAATATAATGTTACTTTTGCATATAGATACGAGTAGTTACCGAGTCCCGGTTGTGTTTGATACTGAAAATAAACAAATCATTCACATATGTTTCCCGCCGCCCAATTGGCGGCGTGATGCATGCAAAGTGATCTTAATAAGCAAGTGCATACCGTACAGACGAACGCATAAGTTTTTGTTTAAGAAAAAACTCTTCAAAGGGTAAATTACTTAGCTCTTTTAATATAAGTAAAAAAAATCGAGGGGCAAAAAATACAAAAGTGTATTTTGGTATTATACATTACATTTTAAGTTCTATGGTTGATAAACGTTTTACTACTTTTACTAAATAAATTGTTGCATTTTCTTCTACTTTGAATAAAATATGAAATTTTTATGATATTAAATTACTCTACAAAGATATGTAATCAGCGAAAAATTCTAATAATTTGACAATACTTGTTAAATAATGAACACAACTGTTTTTCTGTAGTCCATCACACGTGACAGATACAAACGTCCACGCAGCTTTTTTAATAGAGCAATTGAATATATAAATCATGCAACACTTTTATTACCACGTGTACATCATGAATCATGCGTAGAGGCATGCACCCGATGGATTTGATTTACGCGCTGTTACCATTTTAACTTCGCCTTCATTTGCACGTGGTTTTGTATTTTGATTTATATACTTTTTTTTTGCACCGAAGTGGACGGTAAAATGGCTGTTACTTGTAAATGTTATTTGGTTAATAATTAATGTTGGCAGTGTACATTAATCGTGGGTAGTTATGGTTTCAGTTACATATTTGTATTTTGAATAATGAATCTCTTCTAGATTTCATCCCCACCGTTTCACCCTCATACATTTTTTAACAGTACAAAAAGCAACTCCTAGAATAATATTTTTTTCATGTGTTAATAAAAACATCATCATCATACTGTCGACCAAAAGATGTCCGCTGCTGTCCCAAGGATCTCCACGATGGCTGGTCTTGTGCTACCCGCATCCAGCGCATTTCCGCGACCCTCACAAAGATCATCGGTCCACCTTGTGGGTGCCTGCCCACGCTGTGTCTTCCGGTTCATCGTCGCTACTCGAGAACTCTTCTGCCCCAGTGGCCGTCCCGCGTCGGTTTTTCGGGCTATCTCGGTTACTTTGGTTCGCAGTTCACTTTTGAATCTCTATTAAGGCCTGTGTTTGACCACAATCTCACCGTGGTCTGTGATGATGTGGCCGATGATGGTAGGTCCCAAAGCCTAGAAGGGAACTGGCTCTCAGGTGCAGCTGTCAGAACATACCGAAAAGTGCTTGGTGACAGTCAACTTGAAGGTGGTAGACAGCCAAGCGGGTACAACAAAGTATCTTACCACCGTGCTGTGATTTTCTCTCGATGTTTTCCTTTACCGAAAGCTCAAGTTTATTGCAGAATTCGAACCCCGAATGTGAGTCCTCTAAATACGAACATCATATTTCCTTACTCAATCTTCCACCAGCATCCTCAAAGCACCGTCAAAATCATCAGCTACCTCTTTCGCAGATTAACAAATCCTTTAGCACGCAAACCGCAAAATCGACTATTTCCTCAACCAAACACTCTGCTAATTCGGACACTACATTATGCCGTATTTGTGTTCTCTTTTTTTCGGGACTCGTAAATTATAGCAATAAATTGCCCTGGACACGTTCCCATTCTCCGGGATTAATTAAACCCTATAACAGTTCAGTTATGTGAAGGTTTATTATTTATATGCTTAAAGAAGTTTGCTGGGTTTTGTACGTACTTATTTTAACCTAGCGTTAAGTTGGGCTGACGCTTTTACTTAGGTTTCAAACTAAACTATAAATTGTTTGAAAAGAAAATAGGTCAAATTCTTCTTAGGTTTTACTAAATTTCTTATGAGAAATGTCAGATTTGGGCACCTATCTGTTGCCTCTTGAACAATATTCCTCGCCATTTTCCGTTTCCTAATAAACTTTATTGTCAATATTATAGAGTCTTACATCTTAAAGCAAATACTTATATTGATATTATTTTTTATTTTCGTTTATACTTACATACGTTTATCTAAAACTGAATTACTGAATACAAAACATGTTTTTGTCATAGATTCCCATGGTTCTAAGCTACATTGAATATCGTCTATGGCCTACCAAATCATAAACCTACTGTGTAGAGTACTAGTGAGAAATATGAAATGGAATACATAATTTCCTCAATTTTTTTTTACTGTCCACTAAAATCAAATTGCAATTTTTTTGTGAATTGTTCATGAATATTACTGAAAGTGTTATTGCAACTAAAGTTATATCATATTATTAGCACAATAAAAAAAGTCGGTCGTCTTCAAAACCTTGAATCAACATCCTGTCTCGAAATACATTCAGTTTGCTACTTTGATATATAATTTTGCTGTGTACCTACATTAATGTGTGAATGCATCACCTGTCCTTGTCATATCTTATATTGGTAGAGAAGGATAGATAAACTGCCCGATACTCACTTGCTTTATGAAAGAGTGGTACAGTCGCTAACAGATTTCAATTTTAAATTGAATTTTGCAAACATAATTTTTGAATATCGTAGACAGAAGTAATTACTGGCCAAATCTGATTGGATATTTTGTAACAATTCGCATATTTTTAAGATGCCATTTTGTTATTATGAATGGGTTTCAAAAGTAAAATTACATGTCATAATAAACTTTAAAAAATCTAAATTATACAATCAAATACAGCATCGGTGTCACAGGTTACTTAAGTACATAATCATCTAAGTACATTAACGTCACTAATACTATGCGGTGTAATTAATTATATGTGTATTTTAAGACATTAGATTGACTTTGGACTATAATACCTATTACATTAAAACAATAAAAATAATTGAATTTAAAAAAGGCACATTTTTTTTTAAATCATAGTGTATTCAAGTGTACTTGAATGGATGCCAATAAACTGTGAGCGGAGGAACTGTGAATGAAGATGCGATGTCACTGGTCGCGCACCGAGAAATAGTCTCGCTGATTTATGTCGTAACTTCAGAAAGAAAGACCTTCGTATTTCTAACGTCTCATTTCCATCTATGTCTATATCATTTGTTACTTGGACTTTGATCTTATTCAGATATTAATACGCGTAAGTAATTCATTATTATAATTATTATTATTTGGATTGTAGTTGTATATAAGTAATAAAAAAGTATACTATTATTTTTTTAATGTAAATGGGATTGCCAATATATTGCTGGCTTTATAAACAAAATCTAAGAGCAACTGTCTCTCAAGTACAACGGCCGAAACACTAGTAATTTTTTGGTACAATTATAATAAATTAGTCTCAAAAATTACAATAATAATGAGAACATTTCAAAAATTCACATGTTTAGAAACACACCACCATCCATTAACCAATAAAAAATAATGTCTACTTGACCTTGCGAGCGGATTATTGGTTACCAACTTAAATACATTCATAAACTATATTTTAATCTCATAGAGTTGTGTCAGATAACAAAAAACCATAATTATTTTCAACGCCGTTAGATTTGTTCAAAGACAAAATTGGGCCACCTTTGAAACTAATAAATAAATAATATGATATCTTCAGCACAATTTTCAACGCACTGATATTAAGGGGCATTAGTCAAAGCTCACATGTGTTGCCGATGGTGATGGATGCATCTGAACTGCACTGCGCAAGCCTTAATGTTTGTAGCCAAACTGTACATAATAATTTCCAGAAATATACAACCTGTAAACTATCATTATTATGGAGAAAAAAGTCATATTTGTATATAGAACAAACTTTTGAGTATGCAGTAAACATAAAATAGCAACATGCAACTCTCAAGTCCATCATGACTTGAGAGTATCTAGTCTGTCCTTGTCTCGCTGTGTGTAACGTGCCATTAGTTTAACTCATTATCTTCTTCTTCTACATTTAAGAGCTTGGCTCTTGTCGATGTAGCTTCTTCCATTCCTCTCTGTTGTTTGCTGCTTCCTGCATCTCCTTATACGACACGACGTCCAATTTAGCCTTCACTTGGTCTATATAGTTAAAGTTGAATCTAGGTCTTCCTCTTCCTCTCTTTCCTTCTATCTTTCCTTCTATGATTTTTAAATCATTATAATAAATTAATATCATTTGCGTTTCCGAATTTGAAAAATTATATTAATTATAATCTGCTGTAAATTTGAGAAATTAATTACTTGTAGCAATATTCCTTGACTTGCTCCAGTCGTATTAAAAATATAAATTGTGCATCCCTATAAAAGAACGATACATTTTTAAAAATAAAGTTATCGCCACTCTCAACAGCAGTTGGAATGTCTATTAATTCTATAATTGAGATAAATACCACAGCACATTCTAATCGAAAAGAATTTCACTTTAAAACTGTTATTATATCTGAAAATAGCCAGAATGTGCCCCAGAAACCTGGCAATCGTTATTCGGTAAGATTACGTAACGACGTCGATATAACGTGACACTTTTGCTTTAAAATAGATCACTCTAGTTTTAAGGTGAAAACTACTATCTTCAATCTTCATATGACACTGTGTCTTTGAAAATGATACTGCTATATAAAAATCGTAACAAACCAAAATAAAATAGATCGGCATAGAACAAGTTCTAAAAAAATAAGAGTAAATAATGACTGGAGAAAGACAGATTATAGAACACAACGAAATTGGCCAAAGCTTTTTCGTTGAATATACCCCTAAGATCACTAAGAAAGATAATTTATTGTAAAGAAAGATAGTTAAGTATTTCTTCTTAAAAATTTCTACTCGCAGGGTTAATGAAAAAAAAAACTATTCCTAGTCTAGCTATCCAGAAATAAGTAGTCCTTTTAAACTTTTGTATGTAAATTATGTTTAGAGAAATAAATTTTTAGTTGTGACGTTTTTAAAAAAACTACTTGGGCTCAAGGTACACAAATTAAATTCGATGCATATACAATACAATTCTAAAGTTGACATACGAACTTACCTTAAGACAACATTGGCTATCAATCTGTAATAACAGCCTCATATCTAGAACATTTCCAATATGGCAGTTTCCAGTGTAAACTGCGCCTGTCCAAACAACGATATACCATGATCTTTGTTTGTTTGTATATTACTTGACTCATGTTCGATGAATATGGCAATTAATTTGGAAATACGATCTGTACCTGTAGCTGTGGCGTGTAAAACAAGAAAGGCAATATTTTTTGCCTTATCACCAGTATATATTTTGTGTCATTTCATGTATCGATAACCTGACAATTATAATCATAAAAAAGCTATATAGGTGCAGCCGTTCTAAATATAAATTTATTATTATTTTTATAAAGATAATATTTATTTTTAATAACATAACATAAAAACTTAATATTTTTTTCACGGCTTACTCAATGGTCTAACTTCCGTCTTCCCACAGCTAAGTATTCTGCCTATATTATCACATTTCTTAATATCTACCTAAATATTTCTTCTGGCCACTAAGTTCTAGGTCATTATTTGCAAGTTTCTAATATTTTTGTCTTTTTATTTAGCCACATATAATTTTATCTATTTAAAAAAGGCAAGAATAAAAAAATACAATTTAATAAAGTTTAAACTTGTCTTCAATCTATCTATACTTTTATTTCCTAAACCTTTTAAAAGATTCAGTATTAAATTTACCCTTTCGAATCTTACACCATCATTTGAACGAGAATTTGATCCCTTTTGTTAACCCGATCACATTGTTTCAACTTTATGTACCTTTTCCTTTACATCGAAAGTTTCTAAATCTCTTTAAATGACCTAACTTTTAGTGCTAGGTCTTAGATCATTTATCATTTAGCCTGCCCTACTGTCCGTTGTGCGAGGCTATAAATTTTTATAACTAAAAACGAATGAAGACTTATTGTTATTGTTTTAGTTTTTAAACCGACTTTCTTGGGATGTTTTATTTTAACTTATGACTATCTTACATTATTAATGTAACTCAGATGTGTGTGTGTAATTTTCAGAAAATAATCATGTTTTTTTACTACATCTGAAGTGATATAGCTATTGTCTTTAAATATTCAAAAAGTATTACGTGAAATTGCTCGGTTCAACATAAAATCTGTCTCTAAGCCCCTAACAGTTATTACTACCAGATAAAAGCTCGCGATTATCTATGATTTATGTAGCTACTAACTTGGTCACGTAATTAGGCACATTCTCACTCAAGTAGCTAAAGAACCAGCCAAATAAAGTACCTGCAAGAACCTGACCTGGACCTTAAAGTACCTGATTTCGGCGCGTGAGTAAGGCTGTTAGAGTTTATCAAAGCCTTGGGTGTTGCAACCCCCCATAGGCTACGGTACATAAATGTTTACCACGCTGGCTTGCTTGCCATTTTCATGGCATAACATAAAATATTACTTCATATAAAAAAACTATTTGACGATACAAAACTGAATGCGATCAAAATTCAAAACACTTGCAATAGAAAACCAATAATATTTCCAAAGCTATCAAATAATGGTTGTATAAAAAATGTTTCGGATTTCAGCATCGAGCTCCACATATGGCCATGAATGGTGCATTTGATGGAACTACACTGAACGGTAGCCGGCATCGTTCGCATCCATTACATGATTGGTCTGACGATATGTGGCCTTATTATTGACTGATATAGAGAGGGAGAAACGATGTTGATGTGATTGCGATGTGCTATTTAGAAAATTAACAATGATAGGTAGATTCTGTCGGTTATATCAAAACCAGTTGTATGGCACCTTTTTTATTATTTAAGATCTTTTAGTCAAATGTAAGAAGCCCAAATCAGGGCCTAATTTGTGTTGTATAATGTAGTACCTACTTATAGAATTTTAACTTTTTTTTTATTTAGTAAATATACATGACCGTACTAAATTATTAGGTCCTGTAAGCTATAGCTTTGACTGTTTCAAACCCCAACGTTATTTATTTAGCTTATACTACGTACTTTGTATTTTGGTGCGGGTGAGAGAAGCCGAGATATATAAAAATGAATCATATGACATTACGATAAGGTTAATCTTAATCTACATACCTACACTGATTTATAGATTAAATAGATGAACATGATTGCAAAAGATTTAAGGTGCATTTTCATATCTCTCTGGCTAACTAACTACAAACTACATAATTACAACGTGAAGGCTCCTACCGGAAAAGTTTTGCTTCTTTTAAAAACATAAAATATTTATGTTTTTTTTTTCAACAGAAGTTAAAGTTTCTAGAATATTCCCTTGATTCTATGCTTTTCATTACGTATATTAATATCAGTTTGACGAGAATCAATCTCTTAGTGATCGGTCGTCACATAATTATAAAGTTCATGCGGTCCATATGTTTACTAGCTTTTTTATTTTTCAACTATAATATTTTCGTTGTTTGATTAAGTTTTGCGTAATACCTCCTAAATTAACCAGTTTATTTGGTCAAATCAAATAATATTATGTATAATTTGTTTACGTCCATTAGTCCATAGTTTAATTTATATAATTTGAAAATTAATAAAAAAAATATTGAAGTCATTGTTCTACTTTTCAACAAATTATCTCTTTAAAAAATTCCAATAAAAAATACCTTTGCTCAGAAATATGGGGGTCTAAAAAGACCACTCGAACAATACTGCTGAATACAATTCATTTTCCGAATTCACAGCATACATATCATATTATTATGCAACTCTTTTTTTGTTAACTTGTCCTTTTTACCACATTTTAAGCAAGTTTACCACCGGTATAGACAACACATAAATTCTGCACTCAAACTGAGAAAGCATACAACAACATGTATGTACATACCTATATATAATTCAATAAACAGTAGATATCACAAAACCTACATGTCATGTATCTAAGGACCAAACGGTACCCAGCGGTACCTTTATCCAATTGCCGACCAAGCAACGTAATTGAAGTGTAAATTGTAACACGCTCGTCCACTGGAATGAGCACTGTCACTATAATTGAATTTATTTAGACTTGTTGAAGTATCATTTAGTGTACTGATTTATGGATGTGTTTTTGTGGTTAGTGGGACGTGACCTGAGGCTCTAGACAAAAATCATTTCGTGTCACGCTAACGCTAAACGCTAATTCCATTGTATGGCAATGACATTATATGTGGAAAGTCTTTTCCGCAGATATCATTACGCTATATTTTGCGTTAGCGTTTAGCGTTAGCGTGACACGAAATGATTTTTGTCTAGAGCCTCTAGACAGTTACTATTGAGCGTTATATGCCATAAATTTCATAGAAATATAAAATACTAGCTCTTCGCGGTTTCACTCGCGTTACCGGGATAAAATGTAACTTATAACCTTTAGGGATAATGTAGCTTCCTATTAGTGAAATAATTTTTCAAATCGGTCCAGTAACTCCGGAGATTAGCGCGTACAAATTATAGATAAATATAAAGAAAAGTTTTTTTTATACTACTAAGGTAGCAAACAACTGCCGAGCTGATGGTAAGCAGTTGGTGAGCGTATAGACGCTTGCAACACCAGGGACACTGCAAAAATCTCTTCACACCCTTCTTGAAAACCTCATGATTTTACCAAGAGACTACCTCTTAACCGCGGCGGGAAGCTCATTCCACAACTTGGGAGTCCGTGGTAGAAAGCTTCTTTGGAACCGTACGGTGTGAGACCTTTTAGTCTCTAGTATGTAAGGATGGACTTAAGATTGATAGGTATCTCCTATAACAGGAATTACAAACTAAAATATCATACTATAAGCTAAATGTCCATAGATTTACATAAAACCTCTACAAGATAACCAATTTCCTATGTTTTAGTTACCTACCTATTTCTAAAATATATATTACGTCAGTGTATGAAGTAGGTTTTTTGTTTTACAAACATATACATTTTTCTCATAAAATAAAAATCCTTACACACTAAAGTCCAATGTAAACAATTGCAGGGTGTTACTTGGGTATCGTTGCAGGCGCAGGCGGCGAAGCAAACACAGTTTAATTGATTATAATGCGGTGTGACTGACAGACGGGCTGACTGCTCCCACGGACACTGCTTTTGTTTATTTATGTACTTACTGATTGACATTTAAATATATGTTGGCTTTTCGATTAAGACCCCATTCCTTGAAAAACGCTAAAACATGTGTTACGGTTTCCCAAAAATAACGGCAAAAAACCCACATTTAATAACATCTCAAAGACATTTTAAAATCTAAACAGGTATGTCAACAACTTCACCTAGCCATATTTTTGAAATATTTTCTCATTTCCAGAAAAAAAACATAATAAATTATCTCAAAACCTAAAATTGACCTTTGCGGTTTTCCAAATTTACATTATTTCAAATGAATTTATTATAAATCTTTTTGTATAAAATAAAACTTAAAAGTATGAAACCCACCTTCACCGTCTCAGTTTTTTTTACAAACTAACACCATAACAATAATCTACGTTTAAATATTCATGAAATTCGTCCGCCATTTTTCATAGTAATTTGTATGGCGGAACGTCACCGTATTTATTTGAAATTGATTTGAATTATTTCGAATGCGTGTATCAAACATTTTCAGTACCTTTTTAGAATCAAAGGTGAGAGCACGCCAGTTTGAAGCTCGACGATGAATTTTGTTTTTTGCATAAGTTGGGTCGCGACTGCTCAATAAGACATTAAGACTGACTGTCAATATTGTTACTACCTACATAACTGTGATGTTTCAAAATTATTGAAAGTCATAAATATTTTAAACTCAAACTAATGCATACAAACATACAGATAAACAACAACACTAAAAATATTAATTCGTCTTCAGTGTCGCTCAATTAGTTCCTTTCTTTTTTTTCTCAAAAAGTTTGCAATTACAGACGAATTTTCTACAGGCTTATTATATGTATACAGGAAGATTTTGAAATGGTATTTTAACCCGAATTCTAAGGATAGTGTACATCATTATCAGTAATCCTACAAAATTTCAGGTTCCTGAGCACTACCATTACGATGACAAGATTTACAAATTTATCGAAAATCTCTAGTAAAAGCCTTTACACGCAATCAGAATAGTACTGACAGGGCAAAATAGCTATATTATACTCGCTCGAGTAATTTAATTGATACTTAGTTAGACTCACATTGCAGTGTATATATAACGATGAACTAATTTATTGATTGATTGATATCTTTCGTTTGTATAGAAATATTGTAATATTGTTTTCCACTCTTAACCGTGTGTGAAGAATGTCCCAAGATATTCATTATTATTATTATTTATTATATAAACACTAAAATTGTTTTTTCATGATCTGTATAAGGTATACATCAATGCCATTTCGGCCTCTATACCATTTAAAAATCAGCCTGTATAATTCGTCAAATCATGATATAGGTTAGGTTAGGAATATAATGATTTGGCGAATGATACGATTGGCCACCGACTAGTTCAGACAATGGGAATCATTTCAAAGATTGGATTAAGTAAAGTTTAATAAACATAAATATAGTGTAGTAAAAAGAAATAACATCTTTCCATATAACATTAACTATTTACCACAAATGGATCTTTATATATAATTGTAAAAAGCAAACATGTTTATTTTATGATTTGTAGTGTTTTGAAGTCGTCTCTATTCTTTGTTAAATGTTTCTTTGTCTTGCAAAGTTGCATGTTTCATAAGAGAGCATTTTTTTTATATCTCGTTTTTGATTAATTGTGATTTAAATTTTATATTTTAAAATTAGAATCACTGCTACGCTCTTGATTCAATTCTAGATTATATACTTCATTAGTTCATGTTTTGAAATCCGCACTCGTAGCGAAAAATAACTTTGCTTGCATTATTTTTGTAAAAAGTAGTCAAAAATTGAATCACGGGCGATTGATTTTAATGTAGACTACTGAGCACAATGAGTTATGTAAAGCCACGAGAAAACAATGTGTGAAATACATTTTTTCAATTCTACCAGCGAGAAAACAATTAAGTCAATATTTGAAACTTGTTCTATTAACGCTTTTGGAGTTAGTCAACTATCTTCACTGCGGTCCAGCACATTTTTTTTAATATATCATAGAAATAGTTCAAACAACGTAATGCTGAAAAAAATTGATATCCGCCATTACGATTGAAAGTTTTTTTTTTTGAGATGTTGCGTTTGGAAACTACACGGCTTGACATTTGTATCAAAACTGAATCATGTTCATATTTTTATAGGAAATTTGTTATACAATTTTATATAAAAATATTAAGTTATTTATTTTAAATATTATTTCGTGTCCTTAAAAAGGCAATAGTAAAATTCATAAACTTCAATTTAAAAAAATAACACACAAAATGTTGTGCCTATGTATGTTAAATCGCTAGGCTAAAATGATTTTCTGATCAAACCAGCGTCCATTTTATTTTAGACTAGATGGTGGTGGTGCTCTAGAAGGCTGTGTTCGTTCGAATCACTTTTCTTCACGCTCGCAGCAAAATAGCTTTTTTTGTTTTTACACGTCAAAAGTGCTTTTTTCGTGCGAGAGAGGTGAAAATGTTTTTTACACTTTCAAAAATATAAGCGATGATACGCTACCGCGAGATGCCTAGAACCACGGTAATATAATAATCAGTACCGTGCTAGAACGGTACATTCTTCATTGACCGATGATAAATATAACATCATATAAATTGTTACTAGCTTTGCGGGATACGAGTTAGTAGGATAGTTCAGTTAGCTCTCCTACTATAACCAAAATTAAGTGTGTATGCTAATTAATATAAAATTATTATATGTAAGATCTGGTACGTACTGGTTGTACCGTGGTTGTCTAAATAACATGTAGTACGCGGACAGTGGCAATCCACCCATTTCTCTGTTAAAATGATGACGCAAATGTGTGAGTAAAATATGTCAATGTATGTAGTCTATGATAAATTCCCACGCTTGGAGACTAGCCTCTTAAGAAAATCATCGAGAAGGAACATAAAGATTAGAAAATAACTATACATAATATTATTCTGGACGTTGCTCAAAAATATCCAATATTTTTTAAATTAATAACATTCAATTCAATCAAAAAAGATATATTGTTTTTTTCTATAAAAATAACAAGACTTTCTTGACCTGTATCTCTCTATTGCTAATGGTACCTAAGCCTCTTCCGGTCCTCTGTCTTCCTCACCCATTCACTCCCTGTAACTTTCTTCAGGTCGTCTATCCAGCCGATGGCCTCCACTCAAGAACCTTTCTGCTCCAAAGACTATCTGTACGACATCTATCGACAGGCCAAAACCTAATTAATCAAATATGGAGAGAATAAAACAGCCTTCAAAAACACTTGACGTGTAGGAACTCAAATCTATTTTGACCCGACTGAAATTTAAGTCGCATCCTAACTAGGTATCCTATGTTTGACATAAAAAGTAGCTCAGACAATATCCTGTAGCTTACAAACATTTGCATAATAATATCTAAAATATAGCGCACTAAAAACTCCACGACACAAACCAACAATTCTCAAAACATGCAAAAAGTACAGCGAGAAATCTCCGACATAAAATAGTTGAATAAAATTAACCTACCGTATAAAACAAGCAAACTTAATATTTCCACATCCAACAACTTACACAATGCTAGCGACGACGACAGAACATAACTTTTTTTAGGGTTCCGTACCTATATCTAATATAATTAATAATTTGTGTAAACACACCAGCGTGACTACCAATCCATAAATTATTTGCTTTTGTGCTTAGTATAATTTACAAAACGTTGTTTTAGCGTGATTAATGCTCTGGTATTTCAAGCGTTTATAGACAATGGTAACCGCTTACCATCAGCTGTATACTTGCTACCTCATCTTGATAGTATAAAAATATATCAAAAAGCCATTGTATTTACTTTTTTCAAACCAAGTTTAGATTACGTAACGTTTATAATTCATTGTCACTGACGACGTTCCATTAGATTACGTTCAAAACTACAAAATTAACCTAGTCTCTTTCGTCTTCTTTGTCCGTCCCTGTTCCCACTTCAGGGTCGGGCCAAGGTAGTCTGTCTTAGGTTGAAATCAATGAGCTCAATAAGTGGATAGCTGGCCAGCTCACAAGCAATACCTGTTGACAAAATATCGTTCTTTGGCCTCACTTTTTCCCGTTACGCAATCATGCGATGGTTTTTGCAATCATGCGACCCCATTTATTCCGATCTTGTGCGTCATTTTCCGTAAGTCTTATCTCCCTCATGTTCTTTTAGACCTTCGTCTTCCAGTGGTGTGAGATCTTCCTCTTCCCCTCTTCTTTGTACCCATGCAAAGGAACTTCTTTCAAACACCATCTCAGTCTGGATTCTTTTATGTATATCATCTCCCTATAAAAAAAATCCCTCTTATGTTCGTTGCGTACCTTAGATACCGGACTCAAAGATATCGTATATTTTAAGAAAAAATATCAAATACAGAACCCTTCTCACCTAAGTATCACTCACCCTTTTCTAGTTTTTTTTATTTTTATAGTGGCGCATGCTAACTATGGCATCGGTCACAATGCATGCATGCTAACTGCCACCCGGCTCAGTCTGGCTCGCTGAATGAGCGCACTCGGCATTAAGGAACATGTCGATGGCATGCTGACCTATATGCGACTAGGTTACTATTCAAATATTCATTGTTCCGTGCATGTGTAATTAATATGGAAATAACGTTAAGCGTTAAAAAGAAGCGATTCCAAAATAAGTTCGCACCGAAGATCTTAAATTAATGAATAATGTTATCGAAACATAAGTCATAGGTAAATGAAGAACCAAGGTGAATGACCTCCATTGAAAAGAAAAGATCTTTCACCAGACAGAGACTTTTCATCTTGACTCTCAAGTCATCGTGACTCGGGACTGCGGTCCAACTGCAGATATTGTTTTTTTTTATATATGGTTAAATAAACAACAAAAGTGCGATGTAGAACCTTGCTGCGCCATCTATCCATCGGTGAGTGAACTACGTAGCTTGTTTTAAAATTAGAAAAGAGAAGCAAGTGGTGTACTTTCAAATTACACCAAAGGTAGGTACTTTACTTTTACATACAACTTTACTTGTCTCTTAATTCCCATCTGAAATGCAGATGAATCTATGGGTCTATTTTAAACTAAATTTCTACACCGTGGTTTCACTCGTCATCCTTAATCCTTTAGGAGTGGATTTTTTTAAATTTCACGTCTCTTAGAGTAGCAGTTGTTGATATGTCAGGCAGTGATCAGTCAGAGACTTAGGATTTTACATTATTTTTGTATGACTTTTCCCCCTGATTATGTGTGATGGCTTTAGGCAAGTCTAGTAAAACCCAGATTTATATCCGTCACTATCTTAGGTTTTACAAGACAAGATTTGCTTTAAATCGTGTTCAAAAGTAAATAATACCTGGTTAAAGTAGTAAAGACATTAATGCGGGTCTATACGAATTACATTAGACACTTTAGCAACGATTTCAAAGCATCCCTATAGCCTAATATTATTTAACTCAGGTAAACATCCGCCTCACATTGTCTGGTGGTACAATGAGTTGCTTTCAAGCCATGTCTCACAGTCACAGGGGGCGAGCAGCGATGTGGAAAATGTAACCGCTTGCAAATGAAGGCATAAGCAAAAGGCTGTCGCGCACCGACTTCGTAGAGGCCTGGCTTAAATTATATTCGCGTGTGTTCTAGTGTCAAAAAAAAAGTACGTTGTGGACTATTACTTAATCTGTGGTGTGTAGTTCTTTTAGTGATGTAAGTTTCAAGTGTTTCATTAAGAAGGATGCTTCTCTGTAGTGAAAGTATTTTTTTTACAATGTATAGGCTTCATATTTTAGACCACAATATCATAGTGGTCAGTGATGATGTACCCATTACACGATGCACACAATTTTTTATATGCTTACCTTCAGCCATACGTCACTGACCACGGTGAGATCTGGTCCAACTCAGGCCAATTGCAAAAACAATCTATAACTATAATATTTATGCTTTCTCTAATATCCACAAGTCAAGATAACCAGCTGACGTCATCCATCACGTTATTACACGGAGAGCGTCGACTTAGCTCGCGGATGATTCTGCTACGCAAATATTTGTTGGCGGCTCGTTGAGTATGTGCGATTTCATTGTAACTTACGATACGTCTGGATTATCGTTTCATTTCACATCATTATCTGTCTGCACTGTAGAGATAGATAATAAGCTCCAACAGAACCGTTTTTCAATCAGTTGTATCCTGGATATCATATTCTTATTGTTTGATTATTTTGAATCCAGTAAATTTTCTTTTTGAACAAAGATTTGTCATTAGATTTCTATACAATTAAATTTATTTTTGATCTCTAGATAAATATAGGATTTGCAATGCAAATTTCAAGCTCAGAAAATGATATTTTTTTGTTCGCATGGTGATTTTTTTTATCATGTGAACTATAAATATCAACCTTATTAGGCCACTTTTAAAATTAGTAATT
The DNA here is from genome assembly GCA_963555595.1 of Tethea ocularis. NCBI lineage: Eukaryota > Metazoa > Arthropoda > Insecta > Lepidoptera > Drepanidae > Tethea > Tethea ocularis. Next base: position 12,280,168 of record OY741961.1, on the reverse strand, counting down.
GACTTCGCCTTTGGTTCAACTATATTACTTTAATTAATTTTTTCAGGTCCCGTTATGATTATGGTTCCGATTATATTGTGACGTTCCCGTTATAGTTAAGGTCCCGGACATTTTGAGGTTTAGTTTTCATATTTGGCCCAATAATTTATATTAAATTCAGTCATTCTTTCAGCTCTGTAATTAAATTTTCTTTAAACAGTCAAAATCTTCTGATTTAAAACGATAATAAATACTATACATATCGTGAGGTAATGGAAATATCCCACCCTACCTCTGTTAGTACAATCTACAAATTTCGGAGATCCCCTTTCTTAAGTAATGTACTATTACTTGGGCTTGTATTTTACAAGGATAATATTTTAAAGCTCTGTTGTATTTTAGAACTAGTATTTGGAACAATCAATTTATTGTTGAAATTCTAAGTAATATTTATAATGTATTTTTGCGCCCGACAATCTTAGTTTTTTTTTTTTTTGACAATTTTTTATGTTTTGTCGTTTGTTATATGTAACCTGTCACATTTTAGTCTTGCTTCAGAATTTTCAAACATTTGAAGAAGACTATTTATAATTATGTTAGAGTATTTTGTGGTACTAAGGCTGGCTACCATTCTCGACTTAAAAGTCTGTTGCCGATCATATTCTTCTGATTTATTTCGATAGCTGAACTCGAGTTTTTTTTTCAATGTGTATAGGCCTGTGTTTGACCACAATCTCGTGGTTAGTGATGATGTGGCCGATGATGGTAAGCACACAAAGCCTAGAAAGGAACTGGCTCTCAAGTGCAGCTGTCGAAACACACCGAAAGGTGTTTGGCGATAGATTTTCAACTTGAAAACAACAATCTATCCACATTTAGGGTCTGTTTTTGACCCTTTCAATCTTCAGCTATATTATTTCTGTTAAATTTCACAGCTATAGCTTGACCATTTTGGTCACAATAGATATCTTCCAAATTGCCACTTCTTTAAATTTAAACTTAAATAGATACATCACAGAACCTTTATTTATTTAATGATCAATTCAGCGAGCCCCTCAAGCCAACATCGTGAATAAACAGAATCCCATTTCGTGAATGCTAATATAAACCGATTTAAAAAAAGATGCAGTAATGGAGTTGACATAATGTCTCTGACATTCCGTTTCTGTTATTGTTTTTAGAAGAATGTCTACTGGGGATTGGAAAGCTTTTAAAGTTTTACTTAATAATGTTAATGGTGTTAATGTTGATTCAATGAAATGAACTGTACCATCATCAGCTTTATATAATGATTCTATACTTTAAACATTTTCGTAGTCTTCCATAGATACCATTATTTGTCTTTGAATTTTATATAGTCTGGTGCTGGTTTATGAGAAAATTAACACTTTCCAATTGATGTGTACATGAATCGAAAAAAAATATGTTTGCAATTTTTTTGAAGAATTTATACATCTACTGGTCTTAGATTATACATATGTCTACGCACCTCACTACCCTTGTAACCTGATTGGTTGCTTTAAATATCCGGTTCGAAGGACCAAATGTAGATAAAACAGTGACCGCAATAATTTCATGTGACAAAACCAATGTTAAATCTAATTTATCTTACGCCATCTTTTAGTTTTTAATTTAGCAAAAAAAAGCTACTAGCTAATCAATGTTCCGAAACCTACTAAAGAACTAAAGAGACAAATTAGCATAAATTATCCTTTAAATCATCGCGTTTGCTTCACAACAAATACTTATTAAATTGCAACCAAACACCCTTTGAGAGAGATATGTAAAAAAAGCAGTGAAAAAATTGGATCCATCTCGAATTAGCAGCATTTTGGGGTTGCATGACTTTTGTTAGAATATCACATTGGCTTGGTCGGTTGACTGTGGGGTGATAACCCTAGAAACTACTTTTTTCTGTAGTTACGTAGGTGTAAGTTTACAGTTGAGTTGGGAAGCTATATCGATACTATGATTGTAAAATATTTGGTAATAAAATTGTGTAATATTTTAATGATATTTTTTCTTTCTTTAAATTCAGGCAGAGTATTCAGTTTTGTTAATACCAATATCCTGCTGAATTTAAATCATTTAGTGTAAATGTTTAATTCTCAATTTAAGACTCAATAATTGTTTAATTGGTAGCTGTTCAATCGCTCACGCGGTTTGTTCCTGTGATAAAAAGTAGCTTATAACACTCGGAAATAAAATCGTTTTCTATTATTGAAAATTTGTTTTAAATCGGACCACTAACACCAGATAATTACCTCGGACATCCGAACTTATAAACGTTACCTCTTTTTAAGTAATAATATTATTGTATTACTTATAAATTCAATAAACAAAAAAATATATAAAACCTTATTATAATTCATACTGCATACCATAAACATATTTTTTAATAAATCAGCCAAACATGAGTAATATATCAGCATATAACACAACATCGATAAAATCACCATCGTCGACACATCACTACAAACAGCACGCGATAGGGATGAGCCAAATTGATTTTAACACAATAACGACCGGCTCCCATTGAATAGGCGACCCCTATTTGTAGCTGCGATGACACGCCTGGTGATCCATCATCCGCGCCTTTATAGGACACAGACGTCCTCCCGGATTTGGGTTCGGCTAGTAATTGGTACCAAGGCTGCATATGACACAAGAGGACTGACCTAGGTAATTCTATTATTTAGAAATGTGTATACTGAAATTTGTGGATGTGTACAGTAGAATTCGTTTATTATGACTCCATCTATATTGAGAAAGTCGGATGTAATGACACTACTGTCTTCGCTTGCTGATTATGGCAAAAATGGCAAAAACGACAAAAAAAAACTTTGAATAGAGTTCCTACATACCTAATTATTTTACTTTTTAGTGTTTTTGAAGGCGGTTCTTTTTTTATTAAATATTTTTTGTATGTATTACTACATAGAGTAATTTTGCAAGATAAAATGTCACACACAACTTTTTTTTTGTCACATCTTGTGAGGTTTAGTTACTTAAATTTTTGATAAGTATACCCATGAAGGGTATGACAGTTACTATACCTATGCCTTGATAAGCAATGTTATTATAAAAACATCACAATTTAACTAACGATCATCAATAAGGAATTTAATAAAAACATAATATTTACATATATCAAAAGACAAAAGTAAATATTTCCGATATTATGCGAATTACGTAGGCTCCAGCCGGAGGATGCAAAAAAAACCAATTAATTTAACTTAATTTATTAATTAAAAGAATACAATATTCAATAAATCTAAAGAAGGTGTCTGATGGTCGATGTCAGTACCAAAAGTGAAGTATGGGAAAGAAATATTGGTGCGGTGTCCACCGCGATGATGTAAAGCTGCATCGGCGATTTAGTTGTTTCATCAATGCAGGAGGTCTTGCGAAATCGATGAGCTGATTCCTTCTATTACACCGTACTTGATTTTATCAGCAATTCCTTAGTCACACCGTATCGTAACACCTCCCCCCATAGAACAGCGACTATTTTTTTACGTTCAGTAAAAATGTTGCTGGGTTCAATTCTATCTCTTCAGGTTTTACTTTAATTCTTTGGGGAACATTTGGTTGTTCTGAATCTTCAGACTTTGTCGTCGGAGGTTCGATTTTCTTGCAGTCGAATAAGTTGTAACGGCGGGCCGCAATTATTAAAATGATTATAAATGAACTTGATAGAATGAAGTAGATAGGTATCGTAGTGTGATACATAGTCTGGTCCATAGCTTGATCTATCTTTACTGGTGTCTGCAATGATATTTTAGAGTTACTATCATGCAGATACTCTAGATTTATAGAATTGAGTTGAATACTTGGTTCTTCGTCTAGTCTTGCATAATTTTTCATATGTGGGATTCCAATTATTTTCATTACGTGTCCCTTGATACGGTTATCGGTATTAGTTATAGTGAATTCTGATGTCTTCAGCAGGCAGTTGTGTGGGACTACGGCTAAATAGCTTCCTTGAAGAGTTCTATATTGATCTTGGCCACACGATGTCTGTACTTTAGTTGGGTTTGGAAAGCATAGTGTGTAATGCTTGTCGTCTAGTTGTTCTATAGCTTCTTTTTCCAGGATAATTGAATTGAATTTGCAGGATGAATCCAGTTGCTGTTGTTTGATTAACCGTGGAACGCAGTTAGGTTGACTTCCAATTTTGTAGCTAGGTTTTATTTCGCAGAGATACCACAGATTGATCTTAGGACATTCTGTCTCTATGTACATAGAACCGTTTCCATGAATTGCTATATAGGGTGAAGTTGGAATAAGGACTTTATGATATTTATTGGGGACAATGGATAGTTTATATAGGTCAAAGGATTCAGGAAAGACAATCGGCACCTTAAAGACGATTACTATTTGATTATCGATAAAGTAATATCCTAACTTAATAATGTCATAATAATTTCTAAGATCTATTTCTAGAACTTCCTTTTTAGAATATAATGTTCTCAATTTACTTATCATGTTACTAAGTGATCCTAGGCTAAGAATAGAATGAGATGTGCTCGATGCACGAATAAAGGCTAAATTATTTCCTAACTTATACAGCTCCTCCGATAAGGATTCTATATTATCGCTTAATATTACAAAATGCTGAGCTAAATGAGCATACTTAATTAAATCAGTTTCTTTGGTACTATCGCTTTTCATAATAACCTTTAAAACTGATATTATTTTATTCTGATTCTCTACAATACTATCTAATATCTTAGAATGACGTAATGTCCAATCTTTAGTCAGACTTATATGATTATTAATTTCAGCTTCTAATTTATGTTCGTTATTCTGAAGTACTTTAATGGCATTGTTATACTTAATAGCATCTGTATAATCTAGATTTCCTGAAATACTTTTAATGACTGAACCGAGTCCGTCGATGAGTCCTCGTTTAATACGATTAGGTTCAAACGAATGCAATTGTTCAGAAACCTTTTCAATTTTATCAGACAGATATTCAATATGTGGCTCGTATAATGATAAAGTCTTATTATTAAGTTGAGGTCTAAGTTCATTCAGCTGCGATTTTACCGTTTCAATTTTATAGTGAATGTCGTCAAGTTCAATAGTTTGAAGAAAAGAATGATAATGGGATATTAATTTGGTAGGGCCTAAGTTAAAGGGAAGCAAACCGGGTCCATCTTCTAATGTTTCAATTGTTACGTCCTGCGCTCGTACCAGGCAGAACACTATCGGCAGAAGTATCCTGTAACAATGAAGATTTTGGTGTTCTTTTCAGGCGTGCTTTGGCTACGGGTCCGCGTTTCTTTTTAGTATATATGTGAATGGGGAGATCTGCCAAAACTGTATCATGTGTATAACGTGGTGCTAATTTTTGTCGACTTGCCATGGGATTACGTACATATATAGATTGGTCAGGGTTGTATTCCTTTTCAGGTTCACGATCTTTATTCCTATTTTCGGTAAGTACTGTACGATCATGCAAAGAGGACTCGTTTATTATACCGTATGCCTTAACAACCATTTTCTTATGTTCCTGTGTATACTGTTGAAGTAAATGTTTCGATAGATCAATGTCTATTGGGTCTCTGGGGTCAAAATGGCCGGTTATTATTTCTAAGGGTCTACACTTAGTGAAACTATGGATTGAACTATTATAGGCTAGAAGGGCGTAAGGCATAAGATTAATAACAGATTCATTTTTCTGTTCTAACTTTAGTATTCTAAGGTGTTCAAGGATGGTTAAATGAAAACGTTCTATTATTCCATTATCGTTAGGGCTATGAGCAAGTACTTTATGGTGTTGTATTTTATGCAATTTTACAAATTCAGAAAAGAGCTGATTCGTAAACTCCGGACCTTGGTCTGTCACTATTGTCAATGGGACACCATGGTGAGTACAAAACTTTAGAAGGGCTTGCACTACACTGATCGCTGTACCATCTCGGAGATAGTATGCTTGAGCGTACTTGGAAAAGGCATCTACCAAGGTAAGATATTTTTCGTTTTGGGCAGTGAATACATCAAGGTGTAATATCTCAAAGGGTTTCGTAGGGGGTGGTACAATGCAAAATTTCTGTTTTACAGGGTTACGATCATATTTGGCCTGACCACATATATTGCAACCGTTTATGTACTTTGCAACATGTTCCTTCATCTTTGGCCAATAGTATTTCCCTGATAGCGCTAAGTAACATTCATTTATACCGCGGTGGTTAGTTTTACCCTCGTGGTATTTCTGTATAATTTCCTGCTGACGCAAATACTCCTTCACATTATCTACCTCGGTTTTAGTTAAGATAAGATTCATAGCGGAACTTTTAAATTTATCTTGAATGATAGGGATTATTTTGAACATTGCTGTATGTGGATATATAATAATGCCTGTTTTCACTTTGGGGTTAACATATTCTTTTATGGCATTGATAACGTCTTCCTCGAGGTTCGATTCGGATAGTTGAACGGATGTACGCGTATGGGTTTCGAAGGGCTTAGTAACTGTTGCGCGTTTCTTTATATCACCCACTATAGTAAAACATATTTGCCTATTGAATTTATTAAGGGGTTCATCTGATATGGGCACTTCTAAAATAGGACTTTCAGCATCTGAGTGTACAGTAAGAGTAGAGGACCCTGTGGTTGAAAGTGCTCTTTCAGATTGGGCTGTATCTGTGGATGATCCTGATTTTGAGTGAGCATTTTCAGACAGATTGACCGCGACAGAACTTACATCTTCATTATTAATTTCGATCCGAGAGAGAGCATCGGCATTAACGTTATATTTACCGCATTTATAGATAACAGTAAAATTGTATTCACTAAGCTTAAGTCGCCAACGTGTTAATCTTGAATTTGGTTCCTTAAGATTCATTATCCATTGTAGAGGTTTATGATCAGTTACTATCTTGAATTTACGGCCGAATAAATACGGGCGAAAGTATTTAGTTGCCCAGACTATGGCGAGAAGCTCTTTTTCTATTGTACTGTAATTTATTTCACTAGTATTCAAAGTTCGTGAAGCATATGCAATCGGTTTATCGGAACCTATAGGCCCTTGAGAAAGGACTGCACCTATCGCTAAATTTGATGCATCGGTTGTTAGAACAAACTCTTTAGTAAAATCGGGGTATTGTAAAATCGGATCGTTAGTTAATAAGGTTTTACATTTCTCAAAACAACTTAGATAGTCAGAATCGTTATACGTGACTTTGGATCCCTTCTTTAAACACTGAGTCATGGGCTTTGTGATACGAGCGAAATCAGGTATGAATTTCCTATAGTATCCTAATAGGCCTAAAAAACGCTTTATTTCCGTAGGTGTTTTAGGTAGTGGAAATTTCTGTACCGCAGTGATCTTGTCTGGGTTTGGCTTTATACCGTCTTTACTAATAATATGACCTAAGTACGCTGTCTCTAATTTTAAAAACTCAGACTTATCCAGTTGAATTTTAAAATTCGATTCTCGCAGTCTTTTGAATACTTTTTCAAGGTTATCCATGTGCTCTTGTAATGAGGTACTAAAAACTATTATATCGTCTAAATAAACTAGGCAAATTACATTCTGAAGGCCCCTGAGGACATTGTCCATGACTCTTTGAAATGTCGATGGGGAATTTTTGAGTCCCATCGGCATTCTCAAAAATTCAAAATGACCGTGCTCAACATTGAATGCGGTCTTGGAAATATCTTCAGGGTCCATTTCCACCTGATAAAATCCACTAGCGAGATCTAGCGTAGTGAAATAATGGCAGTTCCCTAGTTTGTCTAAGACGTCAGTTATGTTTGGGATCGGATATTTGTCATCTATGGTTTTTTCATTAAGTTTCCTGAAATCAACTACAAGACGCCACTTCTTTTTACCTGATGCGTCAGCTTTCTTAGGAACCACCCATATGGGGGAGCTCCATGCAGATTCTGAAGGCCTAATTATGTCTTGATCTAGCATCTTTGTTATTTGATCGCGTACTTCCTGCCTATGTACGAATGGATATCTATAACTTTTCGTATAAATCGGAACTTCATCAGTTGTACGAATATGATGTTTAATCCGGTTAGTAAAGGTAAGAGCTTCCCCTTCTATATAAAATACGTCGGCATATTTAGCACATAGTGATTCTAAGTTAGCACGTTCTTCAATATTTAAATGATCGGTACGTAAGCGAGATAAAACTTCATCAGCGCGAGACGACAGTTGTTTAGTACGTTTGCACTCGGTATTAAATACTGACGCACTAACCGGTTGATCCATGGAAAAGATTACGTCATTCTGAGTGAGATTAGAGATTTCAATAATACCACGATTTTTACTGATATTAGTTATGCATTCACCAATTATGCAATTCGATATGGATTGTTCGGGAACTAATGCATCACCATCATGAATATTAATCGGTACTCTAATCAATTTTGATGAGTGGGCCGGAATTATATCTTCATACAAATTACAGTTTCGCGAATCATACATAATAATAGAATTCGATGCCTGACGAGTGATAAGTTCTTTAGCTTTTAAATCTATATTTGATTCCCACTTACTTAAAAGATCCAAACCAATTAAACCGTCAAAATAGTCGTGAAATTTATAAATGAAAAAGGTAACGTCGTCATTCTCATTAAATTCCTGAAAACAAGGCAAGGTTATAGAATAATCATTACGAGTCGTAGCATGCACATTAGACACTTCAAAAGGATCATAATTCCATGGCAAGGATGGATAGAATTTATTTACTGCATCAGGGCTAATAAATGATTGATTGGCACCTGTATCAATCAATAGCTTGATTGGAGGATTGGATATCTGTATATACGGTAATTGTCTTTGGGTCTGTAAGTTAAGTTCTATTTTGGCTTTTCTGATTTCGAGACCTGCTGAAAATCCTCATGTTCATTAGGAGGAACATCATCATGAGGTCCTTCAGGTGGGTTCGAATAATATGTTTCAGTGTATTGGCGTTCATCATTATCACACACATACTCAGGATATTCATAGCAGTCATGATTGTAAGAGTCGGAATAATAATAGGGTTCATATTGATTCTCGTAACATTCATTAAAATTAATTTCTCGAGATTTAAAATAATTTACCGGTGGCGGGTTTCCAAACTTAGTCCAATCATGTCCACTAGGTGGTAAGGTTTTCGTGACGTAATGACTGACGCCACTCATTGGTTGCACCGAGTTATTTAACTTAGGTGGTGGATTCTTAGGAGCAATTCTGAAGACGTTGCTCTGGGGTCTGTAATTAGGAGGCGGTGCAGCAAGCATTTGCTGAGTACGCGTAGGACCTCTATACGAGTATATAGGGACCTGATTTAAATTAGGTTTCCACATTTGTGGGGGACGTTGAAACGGTTGGAAAGGGGTCTGTTTAAATTGGCCTGGCATATTAAATACATACGGTCTCGAAGTTGATGCTACTGGTGGCATAGGGCCATGTGAATATTTCGGAGACAGGCTCATTTGTGCGTGAGGTTGCGATTTCCGATCGGAGTGCTCATTTCTTTGCTGCATATACATAGTATTTGTTTCTTCATGCACAAACTCTAACGCCTTTTCTATAGAATCCGGTCGCATGCACCGAATACGCGATCCTAACGGGTCTTTAAGGCCACGTACATATGCCTGTAGGGTTAATTTTTTATAGAGTGATCGTTTTGATTCTATTGTACTCGCCACGTTTTCATGTAAGCTAATATAGGTCATGATAGTACTGAATAGGCCTTGACAATTTTCATAAAATTCTTGTGGAGATAAAGATCCTTGGCTTAATAAAGCAAGATCGTTATATAGCGAGGTCTCATCGCGTTGATCCGCGAAATTATTTTTAAGAGCATTTTTAACGCCTTCCCAGCTATCTGGGATGCCATTTGAGTTAATTAAACGGGCTGCATTTCCAGTCACTTTATTTAAAATGCCATTTAACAAAGCAAGTTTTATTAATTCATTGTCCGGTTCCGGATCCAAATATTCTTTTACTAATTGATCACATAACTTGATAAATCTAGTGAGTATATGCGGGTTTCCGTCAAATTCCGGGACTAATCTGAGTGCTTTTAAAATTTGATCCATTTTCTGGGCCATAGTACTTATATTTCTATTTGCGTCGTGCGAATCTAACCTACTATTTCTTTCTAACCTAGGGGATCGCGATTGCCTGGGATGGAAAATCTTGATAAATTAAAGTAGTCTTATAGGAAAAAGGAAGCAACTCCAGAATGATTCTAAAGTACTTACATGCGCATTATTGGTATCTCTGCTGTATCTATGTCTTGATACTCCGCCGGGCTGCAGCTCTAGGTTCTGGGATCTCGATTGGCAGAAGCCGGTCAGTCACGCGAGACTCGCTTCGGCTAGATATACGGAAATCTTCGCTGTAGTTCGCGTCACGCACTGACTCGAGATCCTACCGACTGCGCCAATTACGTAGGCTCCAGCCGGAGGATGCAAAAAAAACCAATTAATTTAACATAATTTATTAATTAAAAGAATACAATATTCAATAAATCTAAAGAAGGTGTCTGATGGTCGATGTCAGTACCAAAAGTGAAGTATGGGAAAGAAATATTGGTGCGGTGTCCACCGCGATGATGTAAAGCTGCATCGGCGATTTAGTTGTTTCATCAATGCAGGAGGTCTTGCGAAATCGATGAGCTGATTCCTTCTATTACACCGTACTTGATTTTATCAGCAATTCCTTAGTCACACCGTATCGTAACATGCGTAATTTTCTTTTGATGGCGAAATATTTTTGTATAATATTGAGAATGCCAGACTTGTCATTATAACGAACCTGTTGCCATGGTTACGGTACTTCCTATTAATATACTGTTTTTATATTCCCACGAATATGTAGGTACTTTCGGTAATTGTAAAAATACGTAATTATTATAATAATCGACTGTTTGTTTATAATATACTTTCGCTCGGTTTCAACCGTGTTCCCGAGGAATCTTATATTTTCCCGAGATAAAAAGTAGCCGATATGTTATGTCAGGGTATGATATATCTATGTGACAAGACAAAAACGAGTAACAAACATTCATCCATACATCCATACTCACAAACTTTCGCATTTATAATAAAAGTAGGATTAGTATTCTATATAGCTTACTCTTTACCCAAGGTTTTACCCGCGATCGCTTATTTTGCCCCCTTAGCAGAGGATTTTCAAAAAACCCTTTCACAATGGATGCCTAAGCTTCACAAGCACTCTAGGAACTGTTTAGACTGTGCGTTGATATGTCAGTCTTTCCCAAGGGATCTTGTATTTTACCGGGATAAAAAGTAACCTATATGTTATTAGCCTTATGTGTCCAGAGTATATTCTAAATATGTGTAATTTTTTTCCAAATCCGCTGAGTAGTTGTTGAATGAAAGAGTAGGTGATAAACATCTTGATCACTTCGCAAAATATTATCAGGATAGATGACAAATCTCCGTGATGTAATTAGGTATTATGTAAGTAGTATAATATATTTTGTAATTTTAGGTATATTATAGATATATCTTATGTAGGTACTTATATTTTGCAGTTTGGTGAACTGACAATATTTTTATCATTATTATTTCGGTAAATTAAAGTATTGACATAAATGGTCATATTTTAAACAATATTTTTTCAAATGTACCTACATAATTCCTTTAAAAGTAATTAGTATTTCACCACAGAGTCCCTCAGCTAACGCAGAATATCTCCTTATAGAAATTATACTTTCTGGCGTAAAAACTCTCCTTGGTGTTTTATATAGTCCATCTTTATCTATCAATTACTTTTCCATTTTTGAATCACTTCTTGAAAACTTTCTTCCTTTATATGCACATTCTATTATTATGGGTGACTTTAATACATGTCTCCTCAGATCTGACTATCGTTCAGAACAGTTGAAGACAGTAGTAAATTCATCTAATTTACATATTCTTCCACTTAACCCTACACACTTTTTTCCTAACTGTGAACCTTCTCTCCTAGATTTAATAATAGTTTCTTCCTTAGATCACGTTGCTAACCATGGACAGTGTACTGCTGATGCCTTTTCTTATCACGACCTTCTCTATCTTTCTTATAAAATACGCCCCCCCAAACATAAATCTAGAATTCTTTTGCAACGCAATTTTGGGGCAGTGGATTTGGAACTTTTACATAAGGATGCTCAGAAAATTGATTGGACGATCATACGGGATGCAGCTTCAATTGATGAGCAAATTGAAATTTTCAACTATCTTTTAATACAGCTTTATGATGTTCATGCTCCAATTCGTCCAGTCAGGGTTAGGCATCTTCCTGCTCCTTGGCTCACTGAGGAAATTAAATCTATCCAAGCCAAGAGAAACAACGCTAAAGCAAAATTCAAACTTAACCCTGACAAATTTCGTGAAAAGTACAGACGGACAAGGAATCACTGCAATAAGATGTGTAGAGATGCACAACGACGCCATATCCATAAATCTGTAGAAGATGGTGATCCAGCTAAAGTCTGGAAATTTTTAAAATCTCTGGGAGTCGGGAAATCTAATAACAATCCAGTCACATCAAATTTAAATTTAGATCTTCTTAACCAACACTTTTCTTCGTCAGTCAGCTGTGATACTGCAACGAAAACTAATACATTAAATAATCTATCTTCTTCGCAATCTCCCGACTGTCCTTTCTTTTCTTTTAGTCAATTTACTGATTGTGATGTTAAGAGACACATTCTCTCTATTTCTTCTAACGCTGTTGGCTGTGATAACATTAGTCGTAAGATGATACTTCCCCTTTTAGATTTTCTCACGCCAATAATTTCATTTTTACTGAATCACTCTATTTCTTCTAGCTCTTTCCCTAAACTTTGGAAAGATGCCCAGATAATCCCCCTTCCCAAAAAAAGCAATCCTAGCTCTTGTTCAGATTATAGACCTATCTCCATTTTGCCCTTTCTTTCTAAAGTACTGGAACGACTTGTGCATCGTCAGTTAAGTGCACATATATCTAAGTTTAGCCTTCTAAATCCTTTCCAGTCTGGCTTTCGTCCTGGACATAGCACTGTTACAGCGTTAGTGAAAGTAACTGATGACATTCGAGCTGGAATGGACAGAAAAGAGCTTACTGTATTGACCCTGCTTGATTTCAGTAACGCTTTTAATACTGTAGATTTTGATATCCTTCTCGCCATATTGTGTTCTCTTAACATATCTCCAACGGTTATTGACTGGTTTCGAACTTACTTGTATGGGCGCAGGCAGCGTATACGCATTGAAGATTCATTGTCTTCATGGTGTAATACTACTGCAGGTGTCCCTCAAGGTGGCGTCTTATCCCCGCTTTTGTTTTCTATATTTATTTCCTCTATAACACGTAATATTACCTCACTCTACCATCTATATGCAGATGATCTCCAAATTTACAGACAATCATCTTTACTTTCCCTTCCTAGTGCCATTTCAAAAACGAATGAAGACCTTTTTCATATATCTGAATGGAGTAGGCATCATGGACTTGTAGTTAACCCTTCAAAAACCAAAACAATTATTATAGGTAATAACTATCAAATTTCTAGAGTTGATTGGGAACAGCTTCCTTCAATTGTGTTTGATGGTATTAAAATTCCTTATAGTGATGTAGTAAAGGATCTAGGTATCCTTATTGACCGCAATTTATCTTGGGTGCCACAAGTTGCGGAAGTTAGCAGGAAGATGTTTGCTGTGGCTGGATCAATCCGACGGCTACATAATTTTTTACCCATAGACACCAGAATTGCTCTTGCAAAATCGTTGCTCCTCCCTATCCTTGATTATGCCGACGTCAGCTATCTTGACCTCAGTGAAGAGCAATTAAATAAACTTGAGCGCCTTCAAAATTTCTGTATACGATTCATATTTGGATTACGCAAATATGATCACATCTCTCAGTTTCGTAGTCAACTCAAGTGGCTTCCTATACGCCTTCGCCGGAATACCCATATACTTTCGCTTTTATATAATGTTCTCTTTAATCCGAAAGCCCCATCTTATCTTAAAGAACGCTTCTCGTTCCATAGTTCTCAACTGCATCTTCTTCGCAGCTCTTCCGAAACTCTTCTCAAAAATCCACCTCATATATCTCATTCTTATACTCAATCTTTTACTGTGCAAGCTGTCCGTCTATGGAATTCTCTTCCGCAGGATATCCGACGTGCTCAGACGATAGATTCATTTAAATCGTTAGTCGCAAAACATTATTCGTTATGTTTTAACTAGACTAAAACTGTCTTTCTTTCTTCTCTCTATTACATTTTGTTTATTTTTTTTTCTCCTTTTTTTTTTTTTTTATTTTCTGTTTATTTCTTAAATGCTGTTATTATTATAATATGAACTATATCATTTATCGATTTAAATAAGTATGTATTTGTTAGTCTATCTTATTATTATTTTTATTGTAATAGTATGTATTAGGATTTATATTACTATGTATTTTATTATAATATTAGTCTACACTAGCCATTTATAGCCGTTTCCTATTACCCAAAGGTTGCCTGGAAGAGATCGCTTTTGTGATAAGGCCGCCTATGTTGTTGTCACTATATATATTTTGTTTGTCTTTTTTTTTTGTCCTATATTTGTGGTGTAAACAATAAAGTGTATTCTATTCTATTCTATTCTATTCTATAATTTTAAAGCTCACTCAACCATTTTAAAAGCTTCATGCAATCTACAAAATCCGTCAATCGCTACATCATTATTAGCGTCGGACATTTTAAATGTAAGCTAAAATTACAATAATTTCTTCGTACACAATGAAATGTAACTATTTATGTTACACATGGACCCCTGCTATGGTGCCCTTCAAGGTAACATTTTGTAAATTACCCATAGAATGCGTTATACAAAAGGACCCCCCATCATACGAAACCTATTATAAAAAGACCCCCTGTATTATTACGTTACAATTTTAATGATTTCTCAGTACGCTTGTTTGTTACTTCCTATTCTGGGTCTGTCATCAGGTTTTCGGCTAATAACAGTTTCTGAGTATTTAAATTTCAACTGTATTCCAATGGGCTCGATTTCATTTTTGTTTTGCAATTCGTAGTTTAGTTTTATATTTAAAAGTACAGATGGCACTGATTGCATATTTGTGGCCAACTTTATCTAGATTGATACATCATTTGTCACACAAAATAGCTTTTATAAAAGCTGCAACATAATTTCTTTGAACAACTGATATTGCAGGTTGTAATTACTCTGAATTTCGATACGTCATAAGTTTTGATCACGTGACGCGTAATAATATAACAACTTAACAAATAAAAACTGAGCAAAATAAATTAAAACTAAACAAAATAACTACAAATCATAATAGAAAATCTGCTTCAAAATTTGGCATTAAATTTTATTTGATAAAAAATAATATTAAAATAATATTCGTATGTTAGTACATACATGTGTCATTTGAAAATAAAACGTAGATAAATAAGGTGAAATTGGAATACATTGCTATGGATCAACATCCGAATGAAAACATTCTTGATTCTAGGAAATGACGGTTAAACAAAGAATAAACAAACAAGCAATTTAAAGCTCGAAGTACAACACATCAAACAAACACGGAATATTTTGTCCGAGTATCTATTATTACATTATTGAATCATATACTTCCAGACCAAATAGTAACTCTGGATATCGAATCGGTTTTATAAGGGTTGTGGTAGATTCCACTGATTAAATTCGGGATTATCCCTTGCCCCATTGGACGTAATACCATAAGATTATTGTCACTCCATTAATCCGGCGTCTGTTTAATTAGATTACATTTTGCGAAGGTACCTCAGGCCCCAGTTTGTTTTCATAGTTGCGACAGTCAGGATTACGCGATTTGAATTTAGAGAGATTGATGTAGGATCGAATCTATACGTAGCATTGCTATCTTTGCAATATTCTCTACTCGCATAGTTAATGCTTTTAATTGCAAATGTTAAGAAGATAACATCAATTGATTGAATCACCGTGCATTCATTGAATTCTGAGCAACCAAATTCCAATTTACTAAAGTAAATTAAGTCGAAGTACGTATCAATGTCATGAAATATATTGGGTATGGTATTTCATATGAAGTATATCTTGCTATTATCTTGATTAAAAGACATACATACTTACTGATAGATATAAGAAGGGTAGTCACAAAGAAATTAGCAAGGCTCCCCTATATATTAGAAGAATTAATAAAGGAACCAATATGGGGAACGCAAGGAGAGACGTATGATTTTATTTGACTCATACGTATCAATTTGTCGATGTTATTTGTTGTGATCCCGTATTTGTGAATAAGGAAGCAAGATTTGATTAGGTTTTTATCGATTGGAAAGTCTTCGTAGAAAAATGTTTAGGAAATGATACGCGGCTGATATACCTATTTATAGCGGGTAGCTGACTTACAATAAGTGACAATTGTATGAATAAGTAAATATATTTGAAACGAATGTAGTGAAATCATTTATAAAGAAATCCACACAAAAGAGTATATGAAGGCTTAATGAGTTTTGTTTCCTACCTATTGTGTTTGGTCCTACGAATTGAAGTTAAAAATATTCAGATAGGTAAAGCCATTTTTGAGTTTTAGCGCGACAACGAACAGACAAAGAACAGTTCATTTTTATACAGGTATAAGATAAACTGATCAATCCAATTTATCTCATTGTCTATAAATAGCAAAATTTGCGGAGAATAGAAAATCTCTTTGTGAAAGATCTTTTGCTATAGCAGAAATAAAATCAATAAAGCAACAATATTAAGCTCAGTGAACTAAGAAAAGTAACTTAATACTATCCAGATTCCAGTCAGTCCACATCTAAGTGAACGAATTGAGTCAATTGTATGAACGGTTAGAGCAATGTTGAATAGTTGCAGCCACATGTTGTTGAGTCTTGAGATTTAGACATTTAGTCGAATATTAATTCGCTCCTTAACTCAGTCACGGAAGTTTGTCGCAAATTGTTGGGGTGTCAGGATTTTGGGGTTTTAACTTTGATATACGACCTGTATGTAAACAGTTAGGAATAAGATTAATTTGTGCTCTGGAATTACATCTTATTTTTAGTTACATCTATACTAATAATAAAGCTGAAGAGTTTGTTTGAACGCGCTAATCTCCAGAGTTACAAGTTGGATTTGGAAAATTATTTCACTATTAGGAAGCTACATTATCCCCAAAGGTTACTTTTTGTCTCGGGAACGCAAGTAAAACCGCGGGGAATAGTTATAATCTATAATTCTCTATTATCTTCATCTATAACAAAATTATATATTTACTTTAATTTATTGACATGTCGTTATTTTTGTGATGTTCTCTTTCACTAATTTTGTTCTTCATAAGTAAGTTGACAACAAAAATTATCAAATCTTGGTTGAAAGACAATAATAAAAAACCTGACAAGTGCGAGTCTGACTCGTGCACCGAGGGTTCGGTACAAACTTAACTTTGTAATTGAGTGTAACTAAAAATATATGCTTATCACAATTTTTCCTTTATCTATGCTTTAAGACGTTCGTATCAAATTTCAAGATTCTGAGTTCACGGGAAGTACCCTGTAGGTTTTGATTCCCTTGCAAGTGTCGAAAATTTGCAGAATAAACGGCTGTATTTTTTGATTGCGTTGGCTTCGAAGTTTGATTTTATCACAGCTCTATGGGATAGTAGACCAGAGTACTTGATATAAATTTCAGCTTGATACCTGAGAAAAGTGGTCTTAACAGACAGACAAGCGGACAAAAAAGAGATGCTATAAGGGTTTCGTTTTTTCCTTTTGAGGTACGGAACCCAAAAAAAATGTTTTAAGTGATTTTTAAATTAAAGTTATACCTATTATTATAATTGCATCTCGTCGTCTTACAATACAATGTTGAAGATTACTTGACACAATTTCGAGGGCAATAGAACTGTAGAGGCACATTTCCACTAGAACAATAAAAACGGAAAGCCTCTTCACTTTATTTGTAATAATGAACTCTTGCCAACGGATGCTGGAACACTCGCACTATAGGTATGAATTGATACTAGAAGAGATTACCAAAAAAAAGAAAAATATTATTTTATTCAACGTCGATACAATTTTGAAATATTTGCAAAAATCGCGTTTGACTCATTTGAGTTTTTAACCCCGACGCAAAAACGACGGGGTGATATAAGTTTGAAGTCTCTGTCTGTGTGTGTATGTCTGTGGCGTCATAGCTCCTGAATGAATGGACCCATTTCGATTTAGTTTTGTTTGAAAGTTGTATTAATCGAGAATTTTTAGCTATGTTTCAAGAAAATCCACTCAGTCGTTTCGTAGTTACGACCAATTTTCTAGTGAGTTTCAGGAGTTTCTTTAAATGTTAGTTAGTATTAGTTCTGCTTTGGAATCACTAGTTTGATTTGACTCAGCAATGATGCCTACCTGACTAATTCAACAATTAATATTGACTTCCTTAAAATTGATAGTTTTGTCTAGTTACTAATGTATGCATTAGGTGCAAATCCAAAGCCATATGGATTCCAACGACAAGTAAAAAAGCATTCCTTTCGTATTGTATTAACAATAAGCAAGGAATGTTTGTTTAGGAATGGTTACTTGACCACATCCAGAACAATATCTACGTCTCCATTACGACCGGTACAGTGTAGAACGTGGTTGTTTGGCACAATTTATGTGGCGTGATGTCGAGGCTAATTGGTCGTGAGACGTCGGATGCGCAAATACTGCTTTTTGATTGCACCCTTTAGTCTTCGAGGATGACTATCGAGGATTCAAGTGGAAATTTACATTTTTGTTGTTTCAAATATAATTATTGAAGTGTTGTAGGAAATTAAACTATGTAGACTTTGCTTGTAGCAACGTTGTTTGGAGAGTTGCTTATTTTTCCCACTAGGGCGATGGCTGCCACATTTATTTATTTATTTATTTATTTATCACCAACTCCTTAGACTACCATTACAGGTGGGTACCTAATGCGGTAGAAGGGCCTTAAAGTTATCTTAAAAATACAATTTTACAATATTAATAAACTATACATCACACATAATATAATACAACAATAAAGGTAATAAAAACATAATATAAATTAACTAATCTTAATTATAACATAAAAAGTATAGTAGACATTTTGCGAATTCACCAAAATGACATGTAAATACATCCATGTTGTTATGAATTTCGTTAATAGAACGAATTGCGCGGGTCAGTGGTGCTTTGGCGAGAAGGTTGGTCCTGGCAATCGGTACAGCCAGCAGCGGCGGGCGCCGCCGCACATGAGTCTCTATAAAATATCGTCAATAGAATAAAAACACAAATTAATCCATACAGTTTATTTTATGTTCAAAAACACTTTTACATAAATTAAACCAAATCATTTGTGCTACTTATCATTATCACTCCATTTCCAAATGTTAATTTATCTCAATACGGAATTTTGTAAAAAGTCGAAGCAAAGAAATAAGAGGAATTTAGTTCGACACGATTTATGCGTTCCGGAACGAAGGTTAATTAGTGTATGTAGGATGGCTATTCACTACCCAACTGTACAGATACTGAAGCGAACTATTCGTGCCATCCGATCCTACCAATACAGTAAATGTACAAGTTTGGATATTAATTATATTTTAATTTGTAAGGTATAAGTTCTTGGAATTAAGTTTATTTACTAATATGAAATTTCATTTTTTACAATGAATAAGGCTTGTATTTTACTTGAATCTCACCATGGTAGGCGTAATGTCAAAAATGAGTACGGACGACCACAAGTCAAGGTAAACACTGCGGCACCTTATGCGGTTGTAATAGGAGCTATTTTGCAACAAAAATGTTTAGCTTGATCTGTTGCCGTGTGTACAAGAAACTAGACAGAACCTACAAACTGGTACTCAAATCCAGCTACTCACCACTTGGTCTTTAAAACTAACTAAACTAAAAAATAATTACTGTTTATTTGTAAATAACTGCTAAAAATTCATGACAAAATATTAGTAGGACATTTATGTAGGATAGTAGGACAAACGTCGCCGTCGATACGTCCATGGCGCGCTTTAACTAACGTACAACGGTTTTTGTTGGCATTTTAACAAAATTTATCGTCTTTCTTTTTGCTACCGGATCCAGTTCGTTTGTTTGTTTCACCCCACGATCTCACGTAGGTCAGTGCGTTTGTTACGTTACATTATACTTAATGGTACCTTTTCTCATTTTCAGGTAAGTGAACTTTTGTGAGAGTTTTTCAAGATTATTTTGGTATGAATTGTAAGTATGTATTTAAATGAAGCTGAAATCAGGTACCTGTAATTTTATTTTAAATAAAAATAATTATAATAGATTTCAATTACGAACGAGCCAGTGACCAATCGAAAATCAAGGTGCCAAACAATACCTTAATCTTGTTTTCTGTCAGTTCACATACTGAAGTTAAACACTTTTAATGTTATAATTTACGTAATTTTTTATAGACTTTTTGACGCCAATGGAGACTTTTTTTTTATACTACAAAAGCAAATACCGTGACATATAAGCGCTTTCAACACAAGGGGCATCAATATAGGCCGTCTTTAATTTAAATTCAAAAGTGTCTTGATTAAACGAACTCATTGCAAGTATTTAAATCGTCAATTTTTACGGTCCTGTTATCATACAGTTAATCGTTAATTTTCATATAAAAATTTATTATTATACCTATTTAAAGTAAAGTAGATATAGTTTACGTAGAATTTGTTAGTAGATAATTGACCTGTCATAATTACGCGTTGCTTACGTTGTTTATAAGAATTCCCAGAAAAAAGTCGCTTAAATAAAGCTAATTTGTATTATTTTCCTTTTGATACCTACTTTAATTTCCTTTTTGATGTAGGTATTATTACTCCCTTTTATTGTAAGTAAATATGTAGGTATTTAACAACAAAATATATTTCTTTAATTTAAAAATATCATAATGCATTTTCAATGAAATAAAAACTCAGTACATGTCCAAATCCGGTGTAATCTGTCCTATGCACAAAACAAAGTAACAGACATCGCGTATCGCGTGCCGCGTCACAGCGCGGCGCGACAATGACGCGTAGCGCCCGGAGCGATCGCCTCGGCTCCGAATTTTACTGCTATTTTCTTTTGTTCCTTTTCCAACATGTCGCTGGTCATTTTGGCAGGTACCGTGTTATGCTTCTCAGTCATTATGTTTGTCTACGTGCGCTTCCGTTGCTGACTTCATTGTGTATTCGGTCTACTTTTGATTTCTGTTTGCTACATTCGATGTTCGTGTGTTCCAAATCCAATGTCAATTTTTATTTGCGTTTGTCATTAGCAGTATTCTCTTTTATTTATATGTACTCTTACACCAATCTCGGATGGACCGATTCTCTGATTTGTAACAGAATAACTATGAAAATATAAAAAAAAAATAGTAGGCAGGGGTAGGTAGGTAGGTCCTAGTTTTTTTATTTTAACGGTTCACAACTTATGCCGGGCCAACTAGTTAATATAATAGTATCCACATCAATTAAAATGCTAACGCATGAAATACAGGCTACCTAGCACACAGATCAAAGCTATGTTGTAGACGTGTGAGTGTGATACGTGCGACATGAACGCCACGTCTCCGTCATGTTCACGTAGCGTAATGACGTGTGATGCATGACGTATGACGCGTTGACCGTCTCTTGGTTACGCCAAATTGGTTTCGCAATTTCCATGTTTGATTGATATTAGTAGGTTTGAGACAAATACATATTACAGTATATATTCAAATTAACATGGATAAGACGAAAATCATGTCGAACGTCTATGTTGCACCCACTCAAGTTAAGGTTGGAGACTCTGCACTCGAAGTTGTAGACGACTATATTTACCTTGGACAGACCATTAAACTTCAAGAAAGAGACCATGTCTCTGCTCCGACTGCACTGTTTCCAGTCTATGTGCTTATGTCTATGGTAATAAAGATGATATCAGTTTGTTACATTAATCATGACTACACAGTTAATCACATTTGATTTGAGAACTCGCGTTCGGTTAGCTACGTAATATCTTCTCGTCCCAAATACCGCAGTGTCTCAAGTCGAAAGACTTCGACCAGTGTGTGTTGCCAGATGACTTATGGAGCAGAGACGTGGTTGCTTAAAATGCGCCTCATAAGAAGGCTCTAGGTCACCCAAAGATCAATGGAGAGGGCTATGTTCGAAGTTTCCCTGCGATATCGAATCAGAAATGATGAGAACGCCCATCCTATGAGTTTTAAATTACATAATACAAAAAAATATATATTCTGTGATGAAAAGTACACGGAAAAATAGTAACGAAAGTGGAACTAAATAATACTTTTCAAGCAGCATCCATACATTTTAAGCAGTAAACTACAATCTTCATAAATTACCCATACAGTAAAGTCTTACGCAAACTTCCCGCACAATATTACCCAATGTTTCGTTAAGGGAAAAAGCAAGGCCAAAACAAGGGTCTGAAAAGCTTTACTTTCAGCGAAGGGTTGCCAGCGATCATTTATAACCTACGCTGACGGGATAAGAAATTCTTGTCTGTTTTATCCTGAGGCTGTGGTTCTCAAAATTAAACGTATGCTCCTAAGGCCCTATTGTATCTACGTCTTATAGCACTAACCCACGGGTTAAATATGGCTATATGACAGAATTTGTATAGAGAATATGTCAAATTTACTTATTTAATCCGGGGGCTAATGTTCATAATTGGTCCCATAGAAAACAATCCCGTATTAAGAATTCCTCGAGGCGGCCGCTGCTGCCGATCAACGACAAGGTTCTCAGAAGGCTGGCAGCGTTTCTTAATTAATCGGTTGGCCAAGCTGATGCATTGGTGGAAAAAACTCCCCGTCCGTCTTTTATTTTTTCTCAATAAGAAATGTGTTTATCTACTCTCATATCGTAATGTTCTTATTATATAATCAAAATCAGTACTTTAATGACCCACTTTAGGCACACCCGTGTATAATGATTCATTATAGTACAGTTGTTGTTCCCAAGATAATGCTATAAAATACCTTTTGTTTCTATTAAAGTACACTTTGGACCTATCAATGGTATAATCAATCAGTATCAATTCAATTTGACGATGACAATGTCACAAATTTTGTAACTTGAACTTTAGAGGTAAGAATTTTTGGGAGTTGGCAACACGGATTTGATTAAGTATATGATTATTGTGTCTGTTTATTTTATTGTTTTTGCCTACACATATCATTTTGACCAAAAATGACACAAAAATAGTTTTTTTTTTTTTTTAAAGTTCAGATGGTAGAAAAATACTATCGATTTGTCTATTTTTTAAAATTATATTATTTATATGAGTTTAGATAAAGTACTGTATGATACTGCACATAATTAGGTATTAAAAACTCGTGTGATACTATTAAGAACCTCGCCTACGGCTCGGTACTTAAACTCATACTCGTATTTAATAACCCCTATTATGCAACAGTATCATAAACTACTATTATTTTACTTTTACTCCTCTATAAAGCACCAATATAAGTATAACAAATTATAAAATTTTCAGAATATTTAAATTGTAATGAAAACAAAATAATTTGAGATCCTCTGTCTCAAATGTAGCATTACTTGACGTAATGTTTAAGGATTCATATAATTAAATAAGAACATGATTAAGTGCGGTTTAGATTGAGTATTGTTTGTTTTTATAGTACTTTATGTCAGTATTGTTGAATACAAAAAAATATTTATCACAACGTAGCATAGTAATGTATTTTTAAATATATTTCTGTATATCAGTGATCTATTTCCAGAAGACATTTTAGGGTACAAGAAAAATACCTTAAAAACAGACTTGTTTTCGAACACTCTAACATGGGTTCGGTACGCCAACACTAATAAGGAAGCAGGCAATCCATCAACCTCTGAGGTTTTTTCTACTTTTGCTCCTAAAATAGAGATTCCGTACGTGTTTCTTTTTGCAAATTTTCGTTGAGAGTTTGCTTCGTGAGTATTTAGTTCATGTTGGTATTCATTTATCAATGTTTCCTTTAATTGCTTTGATCTTTTTGTATTTTTGTTAAGTAAAAAACCAAAATGTATCTGTTGAAGAATCATAAAAATCATTAACAAGCTGTTTTCCAAATAAATTTGGATATTCACAAAAGAAACAAAGAAACAAAAATATTATTCCATACATCCAACATGAGAACAATAAGGAATGAGGTAGACAAGAAGGCAGAGATAAATCATCTTACGTCACCATAGCAACTGCGACAATGGAGACCGAAATTAGAAATAAATTTCATTCGATATGCAGAGGGGTTGATATGGCCCATTTTATTGGTGTATCTGAACTTGACTTCGGCGTATCAGGTGTGAAAAATGGCGTCGGTTTACGGTTGATGAGTTTTCTCACACTTGAGTGAGCCGTAGATGACAATTTGATTGAAATTTTCCAAGAATCAAGCAAAAGGATTTATTTTTCACGAAATATGAAATGGCTCGGTAATTTTCGTTTGCAGAAATTCAGGTCACAACATTACTTCTTATTTATTTTGGCGTGAAGATCATTTGAATAACTTTTAATAATGAATGTTGTAGAAGCCGATTTTACTTCTAAAGCAGCATAATATTATTATACAAAAGTAGCAAACTTTACGTTTGATTACTTTTTCTATGATATTTTTTTAGAACCAATGGATAATCATTATTAAAATATTATTTTTGTTGTATTGTCTACTCAAATTGCGAAGAATAGGTTGTATTTTTAATTGAGTGTTAAAATTCATGATTTTGTCAGTACACTTTCCCATGATACCCAAACAATGGTGATGTAATTTGAATCACGATTTTTTACAACCAATGCAGCTTCTATTAAGATATTTGGCTTCTTTTATAAATTGTTATTCACCAACAAAGATTAACTAGCATTTGTAGTAATGAAACAAAACAACTAGTTAGATTAGTTGAAAATGATGCTCATTAACAAAATGTTGGGTCTGAACTAGCAGAAGTATACAAAGATCCATCAAATAATAATACTGAAGTACAAATCACAAATTCTATTGAACCAGCAATTCGTATAAACAAACAACAAGCGATAGGAATGTGGTACTAGTTGTAGTTACAACTGACGGCGTCGGGTGACCATCATGCATCAATCTGAGCATAGAGTTGGTAATGCAGTTAGAATCCATCATTTAAAATATGAGTAAATTTATCGGTTTTCAATATATACAATAAAATCATACAAAGTATGCAACAGATGTTATGTGAAGAGTATAAAAACATAAAGTTAGGTATAAATCATCATGTCAGCCGAAAGACGTCCACTGCTGCACAAAAGCCTCTCCCAAGGATCTCCACGATGGCCGGTCTTGCGCTACCCGCATCCAGCGGTTTCCCGCGACCCTCACAAGATCGTCGGTCCACCTTGTGGGGGGCCTGCCCACGCTGCGTCTTCCGGTTCATGGTCGCCACTCGAGAACCCTTCTGCCCCAGCGGCCGTCGGTTCTGCGAGCGATGTGCCCCGCCCACTGCCACTTCAGTTTGGCAATTCTTCGGGCTATGTCGGTTATTTTGGTTCGCCTGCGGATCTCATCATTTCTGATTCGATCTCGCAGGGAAACTCCGAGCATAGCCCTCTCCATCGCTCTTTGGGTGACCCTGAGCCTTCTTATTAGGTATAAATAAATGGAAGTAATACTCGTAGTTAAGTACAATATGTCATTGTGCTAGGGTTTGTATTTTTGGTGATTATTGTGCAATATGAACATCAAAACGGTACCTAATTTTAAAATACCAAAGGTCCCCCAAATAAAATAAGAAAACAATCAAGATACCGCAGAAAACAAACAATATGTACAACAAACAAGACAAAATCCACCCTGCCAAATGTTTACAGAATCCTCTAAAAGTGACAATACGTCTATGGCGGAGCGCTGACTTTGTGCATCGGACACGAACTAACGTCATCAAAGGGGACAATGAATGGGACAGCGTCCCAACACCCCTGTTGACAATACTCCCCTGTCATGCCGAATTTATTTTGTCAGCCGTTCGCCCCTCGTTTTCCGTAAACCTAATAAGGATCAGTGCTAGTCAACATCAAAATGCCGGTTAAAAACTCTGAATCTTCACTTGTAAATTCTTGCCCTCAGAATTTAAGGGAAATCTTAATTTAATTTGGCGACAAAATAAAGGGCCCGACAAGAAGAGAAAATAATAAGTGAATTGTAATATTTCTTCAGGTATAATTTCACTTGCTCCCCCATAGTAATGGGATCTCGTTGACCTTGACTAACGATAAACAAAGGGATCTGATATTATGTTACTAAGTCCTTTGTCAAAATTAAATTTAAGTACTATTGTACTACTCAAAATATGATGAAGCAAAATTGAAAATCCTCCCAAGAATTTTGATATCCATTTTGCTTTATAGTTTTTGTAGATATTATTTTGCAAAGTTATCAGCTAGTTTTTTTTTTTATAAATAAATAATGTTAATCATTACTTATTTTTTTATGTTTTTGACCATTGACTGCTTTAATTTTCTGTTATATTTAATTAAATGATCTATTAACTGACTACGATTCAAGCTACTGCTTACAACTTATTTTTAAATCACTTGGAGTACAAATAAAGTATATTCTACTTAATTCTGTCCTAAATTGTGTCAAACTTCCTATGTTAAGAAACGTTAAAGAAAAATATTCAAGTCATCACTTAACGCGAATCGTTTAACGAATTCAATGCCGAAAAATAACATTATGTATCAAACCAACGGTTCAGTACACCGACCTAAAGCGAATAATGAGCCGAAAGACTTTCTTAGGCAACACAAGTTAAAAAGGCCTACTGAAGCATGCCTAACTCGTCGATATTTCTCTATCCCATCATAATAGTGAACATTTGACACTTGGTGGATAATTTTAATATTGTAACCGTCTTATATTGCTTCATGTTCCTATTTGAATTTCAGCTTTATTGCTGTAACATTCAATACAAATTTCATCGGTACAAACTTGGTTATTGTTATTGTTTGTGCCGGACGATGTGTCAGGTTATGGATGACTGTGGTCCATGCCTTTAAAGGTTTATGACAAAGACATGTAATCATCGGACTAACCTACATTTGTTTTTTTTTGTCTATTGTTTGTTTTTTGGTGGACGATGGACGTGCTTAAAAGTTCAATGATACGAAGCATACACAAGTACGTCATACGATTTCGTTTTTTAATATTTTGATAGTCCGTAATTAAAAATTACGGACCATCAAAATATTAAAAAATGAAATGTTTTAAGAAATCTAAATGTATCAAAGATTCTGCAACAGGCGGAAAATATTGTTGAATGCACACCACTTTATGTGAATTTAATAGACGATCCCATATTTCATGTACACCGTTGCTTATTTGACTCGCGCTACTTCACTGGATGCGACATTTTGGCGTGCGTCGTCGACTCTCCAATCAATCATCGCTATCAATTTCTTTCAAACCTTATTTATATACAAAAAGGGACGGTTTACGTTGAAATAATGTAGACTTTATTGAATGGGGTGTATTTTTAGGATCTTTGTTAAAATGACTATTTTTGTTATTCTTTTGTTTTCTATTTCAATGTCTTACAGGCTTTTCAAACATGTCGTTTGGCATCACCCGATGTTATTTACTCAAATTATGATGATTTCATTCATATCTCGTGGTATCGTTCACCAGGCATATGTACACATACGTCTCTTTTACTTGAAAGTGATAGCAAAAATTGCGCAGGCGATTAGCTCTTCAAAAAACGCGTTTGGTTGCGTCGTAGTTACCTAAATAGGGAGGTACTGGTTTTTTTTGGTTGCCTCTTATTGTGAATGGACTTAGTTTTTGTCTGGAAACCACTAGTATTGTTCATAAGCTGTTGTACAAATCTGATAGAAGTAGTGTTAAAATGTAAAGGTCATTGATCCATTTTGACCGGTTTTCAACGTTCATTGTTCAATGTCTGACAAGGATGATGGATGCTGATTCTAAAAGCTATTGAAACCAAAATACAAATGATAATTACGATCATAATGAGTTTTTTGAACCACTTAATCAACAGATACGTACATTTATAAATTAGATCTTGGTTATACTGTTTTATATTAAAGTGATATTAAAGTAGTCATAATACCTTTGTAAATTAAACTTTCAAAAATAAATACATTATTTTATTCAGCTTTTTGGGGAGTCTGCCTGCAGGCGGTGATTTCAATGCGGTTTATTATGTATAGTGACTCTGTTTATTGATATGTAGTTTAATTTTAATTTAATATTTCAACTATTTTGTTTTTGATTGTTAGAGTAAAATATTATTTTATTATATAAAACAAATAAATATTTTGGGTTATTCTTCCTTCACACAAGGTTATCTGATCCCAAACTATGCTTAGTTTTAAGTTTGTAGTTTTGAGCTTGTAGGTAATATGGAAACAGACAATTTCCTACATATACAACTTTTTTTGTAATCACATACTTATATAGTTAATTACACCCAGACTCAGGACAAACAGACATGTTCATTTCATGCACACAATGTTTGTCCTGGATGGGAATCGAACCTAGGACCAGCGGCGTGATAGGTAGTATCTTAACCAACTGCGCGAACTGGCTCAAATATTTAAATGAAGCTAGTAACAAATCAAGACAATTAAAGCCAAAGAAATTTCATAAACAACAACATCGGACAACCACACGTGACGTTACGGCGCGCACGTCGACACAATCAAAAGGAGAATAAAGTCGCGCGACTGCAACACCGCTACACGTTTTATAAGCGGACATTAGGCAGGCGATTCACGTACGACATATTAACGTACACCGCGCGACATACGTGACCGTGTAGCGTGTGCCGAGCGTCGCGCAGAGGGGTGAGTCGATTCAATAATCTGTGCTTTTTTATTCCTCCTATTTGATTGCATTGATTTACTGTTTAAGTAGAAAATGTTTACAACTTCTATTTTCTTCGTATTTTTTTTATATAACTAGATTGTACCTTCTTCTTTTTCTTATGATCTGACAAACACCGTTGCCTTGAAAATAATAAATCAAAAAAACATTAACTTTTTAAATCTATCTACATCGCCTTCGTGGAACCAGCCAGTGGCTAACATCCTGACCCTAATTTACAGAAAATATATTTACTATTAATTAAAAATGAATCCGTCAATCTATGTGATTTAGAACTTGAAATCTTGTGATGTATTTTTAACTTCAAATTAAATAGATAATTAACAGAAACACTTGCTTTAAAAGTGAATCAAGCGGTATTTTTTAATCTATTCAAGTAAATCCAAATATGTTTTTTGTTCTATATAAAAATATCTATATAGGAGATATGATGGTTTAAATGACCCCTTTTTAACAGACTTCGTAAGGTGACAGTACCATAACTGAGTATGAATTTATAAAATTTCGAGAATTTTTTATTTTGAAAATATGTGATTGCAAAGCTAAACGATCGTCTATAATATCATCCATTTTACGCTCAAATATGTGTAATATTACTAATGTAATCATTACATCTGACGTCTGGCTCGGTTGGCTGACATTCGATTAATTTAAATTAATTATGTCACCATTGTGTTAATACTCGTAGGTATATACTGTAGTTGTATGAATAAATGATTGGATTTAGTTGAGAAATTCTTGATGATATTCATATTTAGTTAGTCACCTTAAGGTTAGTCGCTATTATGAATTTTAACGGATATTTAAATCGGAAATTTTGGCTACAACTTAAGTCACTCTATTGGATTTTTTCTAGAAATCTCAATTTATTGTTAAAAATAAAATAGGTTATTTATTAGTGACAATAATAGGTATAGCATTCTACTTGTGAAAGATTTTTTAAAATCGGTCCAATAGTTTTTGAGTTTATTCAACAAACAAAAATTTTTTTTTTGTCTTGCACACTTTTGGATGTGTCATCCTTTATTTTTAAAAAAACAAAATCATTAGTAATTTGACAACATAATATTTATTACACAATAATTCCCGCACATTGTTTATTTTTATCCGTTATATGTATAACCCACAATTACACTGTTGTAAGACAATAGTCAATTGTCATGTCTTTGAATAATCTATGGTTTTTCTACTTGGGCGGCAGCCGGAAACGGATGTCGGTCTGCTTTTATCGGTAGAATGGCGCGCGGCGACAATTGACACGGTATGAATTGACATCGACGACGTGACGTGACGTGTGTGACGTCAGATGATAGCTGTGACAAATTTGTGAGTTTTAATTTTATCCGTTTCCTAAAAAAAGCTAGTTAAATATAAGTAGCAGTACTTACTTTCAAAATACACAATGATTACAAGTTGAAATTCTAAGTGTATTCCGAACCGGTAGTAGAGTCTAAAAATTGTAACTGTTGACATTCATAAATGCCTTATTAGGGCCTAAACTGAATAAATGAGTTTTTGATTTGATTTTTGATTTTGATAAGCCTGTTGTAAATGAAAGTTATTTAAATATCATATAATTTAATAATGGTATACCTTATGATAAAATATTATATTTAGATAGTACAAGATAAGCTCAGATAGCAAACATCTTCGTAGTACGTGACGCAGCGTTAGAACTGTTAGGACATCTCTTGAGATTATTATGATTCTGTGACGTAAAATCTGCAGCAGTGCTAGATAGTGCTCTGAATTTGCTCTCAAATAGAGATTGCGGGAAATAAAAACTGAATTTATTTAAGCCGAACCAAATCACAAAATCAAAAATAGAGTGATGACACATGAAAATAGGTAGAAATACACTTGGAAATACCCAATAAGAGATGGATGGCTGTATATATTTATGGATTATTGCAGATAAATAAGTAAATTTATTATGTACAGTCAAAAATACAGCAACTACATTAAATAATAAAATAAATAAATAATAACTAAAATATTTACAAGAAATAAAATAAAGAAATATGTTCTTATCTAATAACTAGGTAAGAAATAAAGCTAGTCTAAATTGAAGCCGCGGACAAAAGCTAGTAATGGTATAAAAAAAGAAAAATATTAAAACGACAACTTCGTTTAGCCGTTTTCAAAATAAAGGGAAAAAGAATTTTGCTTTGTAACACAAAAACTTAGTGCTTAAATCAAACAATGTTACCGCGTGTTTTATTAAAGTTACAAATTAAAACGAACTACTTAAGCAAATAGAAAGCAAGCTGCGACAAAATTTCACTAAAACAAAACTTTTCTCTTTACGATTTCCAGTCGTTGCTATCAACGCGGGCTTTATTTACTCTTTGAAGAATAAAATCACATGCAAATCTGTATATAAAAGCAGCGGTATTGGCGCAGTTGGTTAAGACACCGTGTATCACGCCGTTGGTCATAGGTTCGATTCCATGACAAACATTTGTGTGCATGAACATGTCTGTTGTCCTGTGTCTGGGTGTAATTATCTATTTAAATATGTAATTACAAAACAGTAGTATATGTAGTATATCAGTTATCTGGTTTCCATAGTACAAGCACTGCTTAGTTTGGGATCAGATAACCGTGTGTGAAGAATGTCCCAGGATATTTATTATACGTGTAAATGCCAAAACTTTACTTACACTTATGAGAACTTTACTTAAAAATTTCACTCATAACATTTTTGATGAGACAGAAACTAAGACTAAAGCTTCTAAAGGATTTAAATATCCATATCGTTACGCCCTCGTATCGTGAGTATAGACGAAGCTCTGTCGTTGCCAAAAGTTATTCCCTCTCTGACTTTGCAAACGTTTTCAACTTTCTAATTAAGTTCAGAAACTCTTGAGTTAACATTTAGAGACGCTGATTAACTGTGAGTGGATAGTGTTAGTCAAATTTTATTGTAATCATGTCTGTGAAGGTTTGTGATATACTGATTCTTACATGTTTGGTTTCCAAAGCTAACCTTTTTTTAAATACTACTAAGGTAGCAAGCAAGCATACGGCCCACCTGATGGTAAATGGTTACCGTCGCCTATCGCCATTTGCAATACCAGAGATATTGCCAATGTGTTGCTGACCTGTTACAATACCGAGAAGGCAAATTGCTCTCAAGTATCTAGACTTGAAAAGTTCTTTAAATTTATCACGTATTTTAATTATCTACTTCTTGCATTTATCTCATTACTTTTAGATTTAAGGTGTGGTAACAAATTATTTCGTCTAACCTACATTGTCCGTTTATTCCCAGTCTTTGGTACTATTCCTTTTAAAATTGCTGTTTGTTATTTTGCTTTGGAACTTATCTTGCAGTTATTGTGAGTTTTTTTTTTATCACAAAAAGGATCCCTACACTAGTACTTTTAAGCTCACAAATTTTATGACGATACTTCACTTCTTAAAACACTCCATACCATCAACACGGCCTTCCATAAATCTGGCCCCGAGGCAAAGATCTTGACCTCGAGCGCAGTTCATCGGCTCGACCAAACAAGGTCAAGGTCGAACAAAAATAAATGAGCCAATTTAAAAACTTGCGTCTTCAGCCACAAGGGAAATCACATGTAACAGCCAGGATCTCTGGACGGATATTTATGGTTAGCTGTCAGGGGATCGGATTGAATCGGATCGGATCCGGTCCACGTGTTGGGACACAAGTGTTGATTTGTTGGTATAGTGTCCTTGATATTAGTAGCTTGATGATGAAATTGGTAAACTATACTTTAATTTAGTGTTATTCATTGGAAAACTATTAGAAAATATAATGAAGAATTAACGTTTTACATACTAGAAAAAATCGAGTCAGACCCAAACTCATGATGAGATAGTAAGGACATAGAAAAAAATACCGGAGCTATAACCACATACTATCAATATTATCAGCTGTATTGCTTAATCCACTGGCTTCATACAGTCTGTGGCACTGCGCTATTCCCGCAGGGTACAGTTCCAAGTTTTTTGTAATTCATACTCGCGTAAATATTTTTGCACGTACCTACAGCAGATTGTTTGCAATATGCGGCTTTACGCGAAGTTATATAATCGTATAATTTGTTTACTTGTTTACTCTGGATAAATTTAATATCTAATAATGCTAAAAATCACTTTACAGATCTTAATATATTTAAATAAACGATTTTTAAATTGGGAATAGTATTTGGTAAAAGATAAAGTAAGCTTAAAACATAAAATCTATTAAGTAGATAAAAATCTTTCTCACAAGGAATAAATAAATAAAAAATATTATTATAAGCAAATCTTTTCGTATTTACCGGATTAGCGTAAACAGAAACAAAGCTACTGGAGCATATGATACCATAACAGAACAAATATATTATCGCAAAAATATACACATTTCTTTCCCATGAAACACGGGGAGAACTCAACAACTCCTTAAATATTTATGACAATGTGGTAAGGAAATCTTTTCTAGTAAAAAAGCCATATTGATTTTGAATCTTACCGTTCTATTGCATAATGCGATCCTCTGAATATTGTATGGTTCTTTGAATAGGGTGCAAATGCGGTGTCATGGCCCTTTTGGCGCTTCTCTTGCGTTTTAACAGCCCATTTTGGGTCGACTTTGTTGTAATAAAACCCTAGGATGTGGCTGAAAAATGGTTTGGGTGTGGTCATTAAAATGTCCAAGTCTTTTTATGTTAATGCTTTCATATGCCACAAAGAGAGGGCACCTAAGAGATAAAAAACATACTATAATGCATCTAGAATTTTCAGAAAAAAAGCTTAGTAATTCCTTTACTGGTAAAATCGGATTCTGCAGTCATCACTTATGTTGTATATATCAATTATCATTAGAATTTTAGCCAAAACAAAGATTGTATTCCAGTTTCGCTTTGTCAGCTGCTCGTAGCGACAGTATTTCTTCATCCTCTTTCATACAAGAATACATTTCATTCATATTTTTTTCGATTTTTCCACTAGCAGCCTTCGCCACATATTTTTTTAATCTCCCAGGAAATTCCCAAGTTAATTCGTCGGGAAGCTCAGACGTCCTCGCGCTGAGTCCCGCAGGAGTGTCGTTGAAACGAAACCTACCACTTGCTTTCTACAACGAAAATTCTTATTTCCTCACAAGATTATTCTTTTTTTAGCTCTTGGTAACACGTCCTTGTTAATGTTTTTGCGAGTTCATTTTGAATACTATTATAAGGATTTTGAAAACACGATGTAAAGCAGCAGAATTTGTTAATAATGTTAATGTTTTATCTTTGTAGCAAATTAAAGAAGACTGCTTCTTTCAGACGTTTTTTTCTAAAATTGCTCACTGATAGTTAAATCAAAAGATTCACCAATAGGACATAAAACTTATAAAACCAACATACCATCCTTATTTCATTAAATTCTTGGATATCCAAAATGCTTAATGACACACAGTTCATAAACTCGAATCCCAAACCCTTCCCCCATCAACAATAAATCCACAACTTGTTTGCATTACACGATTTATGTGACAGAAGTTAAAACTTTTGAAATCCTTCATTTTGTACGTTATACAACGAAAGCTGTAAAACTAACTGAAATGTACACGGTTACTACAAAGAGGTAGGAAGTAGCTTGGGGCTATACCTCGGCACAGGAAGTGGGGTTTATTAAACTTTCCATCTGATTTATGACAGTTCATTGTTTTCGTGGCCACGGTACCCACGAGGCCGCCCTTGGCGACAGTTTTTTCTTTACTATTTTAAGAATTTCTTATTTTAAACTTTTCATTATACCATATTTTGTATTGAAAGCAAGATAGTGTTGTTTATATGTAACATGTCTTGTGTTTCATATGATTTATAATGATGATACTAATTATTTAATACCAAAACCAAACAACGAAAATCTTTTTTTTTATATATAATCTTTTCATTGAATACATCATCTTCTGCCTATTTTGTTCCCAATCATTTGGAGCGGGAGCAATAATGTACTCTTATTTCGTTCTGCCCTCTATCCGTCATATTTTCGGCATTCACTCCATTCTTACTTCTACATATTTTGGTCAATTCATCCATCTATTTATCGGTCTTCCTCTTCCTTCCATCTACTTCCATATTCATAATCATTGCATTGGATTTTATTGCACTGTTATTTTATCCTAGGCTATCTGTACCTAGGCCTTATTTAGGATATCTGCTCTTGCTCCATCAATACGACCATCCACTTTCAAAATTTTTTTTACTATGTTCTCAAATCTAATGTGATTAACTACCTAGTCATGATTAATGTAACAAACTGATATAATCTTTATTACCGTAGATATAAGATAACAGACTGAAAACAGTGTAAGTAGGTGAGCAGACAAAAGGAAGTTTACTGAACGACATACGCCATCCCCCTTACACAAGAACTTTAAATGTGTGGTATTAAAAAGAAATCTAAGCTCTGTAAGGAAGTGCCGAGTCTTGCTTTACAATAGTGATGTGATAACGTCGATAATTAGAATTAATCTTAAGAATATGCATCAGTCTAGTCACTAGACTCCAGGGGTGGAATATTTTTAGGAGGTATAAGGAGCCTCCGTGACTTTATTATGTGCAAATTTTGAATAATAACATAAACAATTGTTACATAGACGTAGAGGTTTAAAAAAGGCGTTTACAATTTCCTCCCCTAAGAAGGAAAAAAATTAAATTATGGATTTGCAATCAAATAAGATGAAAACTGTCTATAAATATCTGCTATGCATGATAAGCATTTAGCTAAAAAAAATAACTAACATTCTAACACTTATTTTTAATTATGACGATTATTTATTGAATTGTACGTCGTTTATAGTTACCCAATTTACCAGCTCCATAACGTTTTCGTTGAAATGTAACGTAATTTTGTCAGCGTAATTACCATTTAACAAGCATACCTAACCGTGTTTGCGTTTAACCTAAACTGACTAACTTATTCTTAGAATTATTCTAGACGGCCGAGAACTTGGCATAAATTATGCACATTATAATAAAGATTATTTATGAATGCAAATTATTTCAATTATGTGTATCAATATTTTTATTAAAACACTTACCTGTGAAAGTTCAGACTTCATATTTTATGTACATAAATTTATAAGTTCACTTTGTAATCATCTTTTAGTTTTAAAGTACTGTTATTAATTAACATTGGAAAGCCTTATTATGTTATAATATATTAAATACCTAAAGTAATTTTTTAGAGTTACGTATTAATTCGTCTTACTGTCAATCTGAGATTAGGTGTGGTTCTCACAGTGTCTTTGGTTAGGTGAAAAAATGGAGAGGAATGTCACTGAAAAAGGTACCTATTTTCAACTAAAGAGTACTTGAGTTTTTGTTCAGAGTAGTACCTATACCTATAGCCAATAAAGAATATGTATTGAGGTCAAAACAACAATGAATTTGATAAAAAAAATATCAATTTACTAAGGGAGATACAAGTATTGCAGTAATCAAATCGAGATGTCAAAGTATACGCCGCCATAGTCATTTGTATTAGATCTCTCGACACCATTTCGACGTAGCTATGGTTCCCTCTTAATGTTTGTCTAAAAGAAAAGCTCTTTGAAGCCCTATCCACACATTTCCGTGTACCCGGCCCTGCCATGCCGGGTCAGGGCTATCCATGTTCCGAGTTGATCGTTATACTATGATGTATCCGGACGCCCCTGACACAGAGCTGTGTGAAAAAGTTCGTACTAATTGTACGTAACCGATTTTTCCCCGTCTCTGACGGAACACGGCAGGGCCGGGTACCCGGAAATGTGTGGATAACGCTTTACTATTTCAACATAATAATATAAATATTATATTCGATAAAATTATCAGACCTAAATCTATCGACTACTCTCCATCACTACTATTCCGCAGACGAAGACGATAAAGAAGGACGGATATAATGTAGTGCTTTCAAACATTGAAGCGAAGTTTGCCTACAGAGGAGCAGACAAATGACAACCGGCCTCAGGCAGGGGACTGGAATATTAGAAGCCTTTAAGATGGGAAAAATAGCAACTTTTACTCAAGGTACTTTTGGCTCAAGATTACCTATTCAGCGGCTGAGTTTGATTCTATTAAATTCCTTAGCTTTGGTTCATGATATTAATTTATATTTAGAATATATTTATAAATATAGAGCAGAGTCCGAAGAACAGAAGTCTAGAATCGTAGCACATACGTCATACAGTCATAATAATATACTACGTTAGACTTAGATAATGATAATTTCCAACCATTCCCAAATTCAAAACTCATTCATTGAGATTACTCCCTGATTAGGCTTCTTATTGAACTTTTTATTTAGCAAGCTACCTACCGAAATTAATCGTATCACTCACAATTTTTTTTTCGTCTAATAAATAAAGTGACTAAATAGCCACCAGAAAGTATAAAATGATCACTCACACCATTATAATTTCATACATTGAAATCTCTTCATAATGAGGTAAGGTTCTTCAAGAAGAGCGTGAAGAGATTTTTGCAGGGACGCGCGTCGAGTGATACCCCTGGTGCAAGCGTCAATAGGCTACGGTAACCGCTTCCCTAAAAAATCTTATAAAAATTCTTGCTTCGCTAAAAATATACTCTTGCCCGCCTAGGTCCGTGACTTGCACCCTACGCCATGCATAAGATGGTAGTGATGTTCCACGCGGCATGCCGTGAGAAAGTATTGCCAACAACATTTGTTTCATGAGCGTTTCGGATGCGCTTACTGCGAAAACTTTAGCTACAGGATATCCTCATTCTTTTCGCAAATAAATAAAAAAACTCACGCTTAAGATGTGAGAATAAGATTTTTTCTGCCTCAGTGTTTATTTAAATGATGTATATAGTTAAACTTTTTCCATTATATGTGTTCATGACGTATATTTTTAAGGTTTCATACTTATTTTCTGTGGGGCTGTTAAAATGTCAAGTATAAAATTCCTAGGAATATTATAATTACGTGCCAATCTTCTAAACAACGCGACACTTAGCTCAGTGATGACATCGAATTCTGTGACAAAATCAATCGCAGGTTAAAATCCTATAATGAGCTTGAGCTATCGGTGAAAGAACATCGTAAGGAAACCATAGCACAGTGGTAGGTTACTTTTTAGTACCCATCTGACTGGCTATCCTCAAGTTGAAAATCTGTCGACAAGCACTTCAGGTGGGTTTTGACAGCTGCACTTTTGAGAGTTCCCTTCAAGGCTAACTTCGGCTAGATCATTACTGACCAGGGTGATATTTTGGTGAAACACTAGACTAGAATATAGTAGAAACCTATCAAGTCAGTAGTCAAAATCTATTGCTTCTATCTACCATGTAGATATTTTGTTGAAGATGGAAGACCAGTTTAAAAATTAAAATCTTCAATTCCTTAATTTATATGAAAACTACATTAAAATCACTCTGACAGCCAAAAGTTTGACGACCAATCGTAACTTAGCTTATCGTTGCTTCCGAATGTAGTAATTAAACTTCAAAGACAACTTTACTAGCCTTTGTAGATCGGCTGACTGTCGGAAACCCACTCAAGTTACCAACTTCATGCTTCCGTAACACATCAGTATAAATGCTGTTTAATATTTACGGTAAAGATCTCGGTTCAATTCTGAATTATGACTCAAACTCTTCAGAATCCGATTCAGATACATTGAAAAAATAAAAAATTTGTGAATATCAGCGACAAAATAATCCACAATCATAACGAGATACGGACTAACCAACAGAAATCTTTCGATATTTTTTTAAATCATCGTCATTCTTGTTATTGTCTAAAAGCTCTTCAAATAATCTGACAGATTTTCCCTGATTACTTATCTTAAAGGCATGTAGACCTGATTTACGCACGCTTCACAACAGTGTAGCTGTAGAAGTAGCAAACAAAATGTTATAAAGAGTGCCGGCTACAAGCAATCAGGGCCTGAAGACACGCCGCACCGAACGAGCTCGCAAACATGGGCCTACAAAGTGAATGTTTATAGTAGACCCAATGAAAGGTGGACGGCTGTTACACCGAAGTGTGTGTACTATTTTGTTATTATAATTTTATTTAATAGTTTTTTTAATGTTTGCACCTCTGGCTTTCAAGTGCGTTTAAGATTTAACGCTAGTTCAGTGCTAAAATGTTCACAGATTTTCTGTGAAATCAGATGATTGAAGGTTTTTTAATAAAAAAGAGTATTGAGCGTAAAACTCTTTAAAACACCGTCCCATAATTTAAACGCTGGGGAGTCAAGAATTATATGTACAGTAGCCATGCTATCACCAAATGTATTTGTAATGATAATACTCATACCTGCATACATCAATCTACGTTAAGATGTTGAATAAAATTTCGTTATCCATTTTTTCTCTGTCTTTATAGTCGCTCCCTCATGTCTGAGGATCGTGGACAACTTTTGGAGCAGTTAAACTGCCTCTTTTGTTTTGTTAGTGCATCCCTTACGACCGTGTAAAATTTAGACGACAATGAGTATTTCATTTGACCGGTCTTCAATAAAACCATGAGTTCTATTATTACAAAACGGTGTAACACACATTCTGTCAG
Source organism: Tethea ocularis (assembly GCA_963555595.1). Taxonomy (NCBI): domain Eukaryota; kingdom Metazoa; phylum Arthropoda; class Insecta; order Lepidoptera; family Drepanidae; genus Tethea; species Tethea ocularis. The sequence goes on along the minus strand of OY741961.1, from coordinate 12,240,802 downwards.
TGCCTCAGCAAAATAGTTCCTAGCTAAAGTGGCTCATAATGACGGACTAGACAAAGTAAAAATGGGTGCTCACTATAAACATGTTTGTATTGATAGATGGGTTACTAGATAGAAAGGCTTTTGTGCTCTATGGAGGGGTAATGTTGATGGGGATTACAGGATATGATATTGTGCAACTGAGAAAGTCTGCAATTTTTTTATGTGTATGAACTGCAATTCTCTATAGAACGATGTTGTTAACTTGATAATCTGGTATCTCGATGCTATCAAGTATTGTATAGTCTATGATTGATCAAAATTAAACTACAGTACTTACTATTGATGATGATAATCATAATTTTCGTCATTCTTGATTCCTCCAAGTAGCAACGTTGCTTTTTAATTCTTTCTGGTTACATGATAGTACTGGTAGTACTGGCTAACCTATCAATAAAGTGATCATTAAATCAGCTAAAAGAAGTCCGCTACTAGACAAAAGCCTCCTCCAAGGATCTCCACGATGTCTACCTGTATCCAGCGGTTTGCAGCGATCCTCACGAGATCTTCGGTCCAGCCAGTGGGGACTAGTCTCCACGCTGATTCTTCCAGTTCGTGGTCGCCACTCGAGAAGCTTTCTGCCCCCAGGCCGTCGGTTCTACGGGCGATGTGCCCTGCCCACAGCCACTTCAGTTTGGCAATTCTTTGGGCTATGTCGGTTACCTTGTTTCAGACAACGTGACTTTAGATTTTTCTTTTAATTTGTTATAAATGATTTATTTTTGCCTGCTGTATTGTTTGATTTCTGAAAGTACTTTGATAAGTCTTAACGTGTGGTGGTGGGTGGTAATCTCACCAAAACTCATTAACGTCTGCCTATAGACAATGATTCACAGAAAATAACACAGAACAAACTAGAAGCTCTTTAACATTTTTCCATTGCGACTCGCAAGTACGTTGAGACATAAGTATTCATCCAAATACTACAATAGTCGGAGTACGGTCGACAATTAGTCGTGCCGTCTCGCCGAAGCCTTTCAACTTTAAGCCGTTGCCAGACGCCTCTGACGCCACTTTTATTTCGTCTCTATCTATGCTTACACTGTAGAGCCTTGAACTGGATGAGGCTTAATGGGATGGTTATGGGTCTGCATCGCGTTTCTTTTTATTTTAAAACTTATTTTTTAAATTGCCTTTTACAAAGTTATGTGTATTATGTTTTTCGGCGAATACGCACTTATTAACTTTATTCTTAGCATACGGTGCTAAAATAAAAATTAAGTGAATGTCCAAATATTTACAAGTATCATAGGTTTCTGATTTCTTTGTAAAAATAACAGATTTTAGTGAACAATACCTATTATTTATATTTACAAGACTAGAAATAAATTTAATTTAAAAATGTTCTTCAATATATAGTTTAGTATACTTACAATAAACTGTTAAACTGTTTAAACTTCAACTACTGTCATATGCCCGATCTAGAACTATTGCACTTCTTCATTGGTTTTCCACTATAGAATTGTTGGTAAATTCTTGTCATTACTCGTGTCAAACACTTCAGAGGCTTCCACTCTGCCTTTTACGCCTTTTTTTACATTGGTATCATTTACTTCGAATATACTATTGTAATTATTACAATGGGCTGGGTGGGTAATTTAAATGTTCAAATTCTTAAATCTTACAGTAAATTATATGACATAAACTATTTTTGTATGGTAGGGTACTTCATGCAGTAACTGGCCACTAATGCACCTTGGTCAGATTAAATAATTATAGTTTAAATGTGCAATAATAAAACCAAACTTGTATGCTATTTCTGAAAAGAGAAAGGGCAATCACTTATTAAAGATATTAAAATAAAATAAAAGTACCTACTTAATTTTCTTTGCAAATTAAAATTAATGAAACAATAAAACTACTCGTCTTTTGAATATTTTTTTAAGAAGGTGCTTTTTATATTTAAAGAGACTTATAATAGACATCTTTGAAACTCAAGCGTTATATTCAAGGCCCCTACCAATTACTCAATTAATTTGAAATCAAAAGACAATGAGATAGCATAGGAACCTCGGACTGAAGTATTCCACGTGGGGTGATTCGCATGATTGATCACTTTAACGCATATGTTCTACTACGTGTGGTACGGTACAGCCAAGGGATTTGGTATTTCAATATTTAATTCTTATTTTATTGGTTTGTTTATTTTCTTACCAATGAAGATTATTTTTGGAACGGAGTTCCTCATGGCACGTTATCGTTTACGGGCTGAGGAGCTAGACTGCAAAATGTGTAACAATCATAGATAATAGAATAAAACCAAAAACCGACACCGAGAGGTCTCATTGCTGCCGATTCTGTTGTTTACGAACTTAACTAATATTAGACAAGTCACCTCTCTTTCATGTTAACCTTATTGAAAAAAAAATAGAACATTTTTAATGCTGTCAGTTTAGTCCATGCCGACGTAATGTACGGGTAAATAGTCGTGACCAATATAGATCGCGCGATTCACGTTGAAATATGTGATCGGACTAATTTGACAGGACTAAAATTTGCATCCCTTTCTTATATTTACTATTAGAAAGAGATATAGTGAGATTAAATTTCTTTAGTTCGTAAACAACAGAATCGGCACCATTAACTCGACTCTACAAAGCAAAATTAGCGTCCGTCAATTATAAATAGACCCTCTAATAGTAATACAAACTAATGTCAATAGATGGCGTTGTGCCTTTTTGAACATGCTATGGTTTCGTTCTCACCTTTGTAATTTTTATAAGACAGCCGTTCTGACCGGTGTCCATAAGACACCTCTAATTTCTTTATTCTTTCGTTCTATTTTGTCGTTTCCAAAATTTTGGGATGGATATAATTATTCCAAATTCTCATATCTAATTGATAGATAAGGTAAAGGAGTTCAACTTATTGATCTTATTTAATCAGTTTAGGCTCGGCGGTATGTTTAATGTTTTTATGTATCTATGTAATATCCAAATATATTTTGAGAACAGTGAAAGACTGCAGAAAGGTTGAAATGACATTTTTTCATTTTAAATAAGTAAGCTAAAAAACTCCTTTTATTAGACTTCATGAGGTGAATTATAATATTACTACCATCCATTACTAAAGAGAATTCTGATATTCGCTAGCTATGCTCAACTCTAAGTACCAACTTATTTAAATCAACTACTGCAATATTAAATTAAAATCCTTGAAATTGTTCCACTATATACCCCGAAATAGAACCATTTAGATAACAATCTCCGCTCTCCGAGCGCCAATCTAAGTTTGCTCTGCACTTCATTCCTCCCCGACCTTTGACAATTTAAAGTAATACTATCTTGACAGAATACCATGTCAATATTGCGTTTTATTCTCATTCTGGTGAGAAGATGGAGTCATCTAGATTTTAAAACGATTACCTACTTAGCTCATTCGGTATTAAAACGAATGTATATAACCTCAATTTAACAATATTTATAACAAATATGCAAACTATAAGTATATAAAAAAAATCTTCGAAGTATTGTCGTTGGTGGAAAAAGCTCCCCCGCTCACTGGCCCCCGAAGCTTCAATAAGTTTTGAAGATAATGTTCGAGAAAATCGGCGAGTCTCGGACCCCCAATAAAATATCGCGACTATGTCACAAAATAAAAATTACAGAATGTTTTTCAGTAGGTACTTACTTATATGAATCTGACATAATGTTATCATCATCAGAAGCCAATGTAGAACACCTAAACTACCTGTGAAGAAATACCTAAACTAAAGTTCTTCATTAAATATGGACAAAGGGTATACAAAACTGTTTAATATTCCTCATTTTAAAAATAGCCCCAAAAGTATGCACATGGTCTGTCGTCACTAAAATATGACTAGTACTATATACTAGACTAGCTGTCCCCCGCGGTTCCACCCGCGTTTCCAAATAAAAAGTAGCCTATGGAACCTGATCTAGGTAAGGCAACATAATAATTGTCCATGGGAAAAACAGTTTTCACTTAAATATATTCCAACATGCTTAAAAGTTTGTCCTTGTGCTTTATTTATATTGACTTCAGACGATAGGTAGGTAATTTCACAGGAAATTGTACCTATTCGTTTAAATCTATATGGTAAATCTGTGGGTATCATCGGAATGCGAGGTATCAGTACTGTTTGCCCAACTGCTGGCTCAGTCAAAACCAATCGCTACTATGACGGAAATTTTACTTGAAGTCTGGTACCATTACATAAATTTGGTGGTCTAATATCTATTTAACATGCATTGTCCTTAATGACTGTCTGACGGATCAACGCATAGCCTAAACCGCTGATCGTAGAGACCTGAAACTTAGAGGGTGTGTTCTTCGTATGAAGTAGGCATCCTATAGAAAGGATCTTCCGAAATCCTTTGGGGTTGAAAAACTGGGACAAAGTTTGTATGGAACAACGTGATTCCTTGGTCCAATCTACTTCAAATTTTGCATAAACATTCTTTAAGATAATTGATGGAAGACGTGTTTTGTATTTTATTGAAACATCGCCTATCGGGGTTAAAAAAGGGTAGAAAGTTATTTTGGTGGTGATTTGCATCGAAGTTGATATCAATACTGCTTTTGAACTCACATAAAAGCTTGGTGCAATGCAATGCATATGACGAACAATTGGGATGAATTTGCTGTTATGTCTCATGACCATCTTGGCAACAATCATGGGACAAAAGAAAAGTATAAATTAGATGTACATTCTACATTCTACAACACTCTACATTTCTGCGAGTTAGTTGCAGCCGGTCAAATATACCCATTTGTATTTGAAGTATATCGAAATGGAAACCAGTATGCCAAATTTGGTACAGAAGACCAACCCATCAAAAGGCTACGTTTTTCCCAAGATCTTTCTTATGGTCACTTTGATGCCTACGCTGATGCCGATGGTGATAATAACACTGATCGGCGTCCAATAGCCAATCTAAATATATAAAACTTTTAACAAAAATTAGAACCGATATCATGGTACCGCAGATTTATTTCACTTACTTCAAAACTATCATATTAGAGTTACTAAATAGTTATTTTCTGCTTTTTTGTTTTTCAATTTTGTATTTCTTATGTGTAATCAATGACTGTCAAGGTCACTGACCTAGGATAAGCATATTAGTGTTGTAGTTTCCATCATCGTTCCTCTAACATTTAAAGAATTATCCCCTAACTCCTAACCATTAAGGATTTGTACCGTCCATCATCAGCTCAGCAACATAACATGATGACTACCAGACGCAAATATCTGAATAGCTTTAGAAAGTATGATGAAAAACATTGTAAGTGCCTATAAAATTTAAAGAATTCCCTCGATTTGTCCAGGATCCTATCATCAGATCCTGACTTGGTGACTATGGGACTACTTGTGAAGTATACCCTTTCAAACGAAAAATATTTTTCCAAATCGGTCCAGGCGTTCGAGTATTCGGGGAACATACAAAAAAAATGATTCCGACGAATTGATAACCTCCGCTTGAAGTTGGTTAATTGACTGACTGATCGCGGGTGATATCGCGTGTGATATCGCGGGTGGAAAGCTATTTAGCATTCTATATTAAAGCTGAGAAGTTTATGAAAAACATTGTAAGTGCCTATAAAATTTGAAGAGTTCCCTCGATTTGTCTAGGATCCTGACTTGATAACCATGGGACTACTTGTGAAGTATATCCTTTCAAACAAAAAATAATTTTCCTAATCGGTCCAGGCGTTCGAGTATTCGGGGAACATACAAAAAAAAAGATTTCAACGAATTGATAACCTCCGCTTGAAGTTGGTTAATTGACTGACTGATCGCGGGTGGCATCGCGGGTGGAAAGCTATTTAGCATTAAATAATAAAGCTGAAAAGTTTGTTTGTTTGTTTGAACGCGCGAATCTCCGGAGTTACTGGTCCGATTCGAAAACTACGCTGTCGGCTGGTAGTTTAGCCATTATTTTGTCGTTGATGGCGTCAACGCTTATATTTCTGGCAGCTAATTAAATTAAATTGCCCTCTCACACATCCATTTTTTTTTTTTTGGTCGATATTGGCTATATCCGGATATACTCTACAGATCAGGTCTTCAATGTTGGTCACGATTTTACCAAGGTCTTTGTCAATAGCTATTTTTTTATCTGATTCAGGTACTTTCCCATCCCCGATTAAATGGAGCTTTATTGGGAAATCTGTGCTTCCTCTACCCAAGTGACTCCTCATTTTGGTATACAGTTTCAATAATTCAACAGACTTTCATAATGAGGAAGATTTTAAGCGAGATTTAATAATATCTGCTCTAGTTTCCCTAACAGGCTACGTTTATCTGAAATCACCAGAAAACATCAAAGTTATTCCACCCCCATGGGTGGTAAATAATGGCTAAACTACCAGCCGACAGCGTAGTTTTCGAATCGGACCAGTAACTCCGGAGATTCGCGCGTTCAAACAAACAAACATTAGCCATCTATTTGTGCATTTTATAATTCTGAGAGTTCTATCTAAAGCCTCTAGATGAGTCTTGTGCACTCATCCCATATTATTAGGTTTGCATCTTGTAAAACCTTGCCCAATGGTCCATTTTTACGTATAGAGCGTACGCTGTCTTTTTCAAGAAATACCGTAAGGGTCTGTTTAGAAGTGAAATGAGCCGTCCTTCTACCTGTCAATAGTGTAGCAGCAATAAATATCTGATGATGCAACAGCAATGGCTAATTTCGTTGACTTCAAAATTATCAGATTAGAGTTCTTACATAGTTATTTTATACTTATTAGTGCCGTTGTGGTTTTTTTTTGTTAAAATTATTTTATTTTTCAATTTTTAGTTTCTTATGTGTAATCAATGACTCTCAATGTCACTGACCTAGGATAACCATATTAGCGTTGTACTTTCCATCATCGTTCCTATAATATTTAAAGATTTATCCCCTAACTCCTACCCGTTAAGGAGTTGTACCTTCCATCATCAGCTCAGCAACATGTGACGACTACCAGACGCAAATATCTGAATAGTTTTAGAAAATATATGAAAAACATTGTTAGTGCCTATAAAATTTGAATAGTTCCCTCGATTTCTTCAAGATCCCATCATCAGACCCTGACTTGGTGACCATGTGACCACCTGTATGTATAGTTTCCAAATCGGGTCAGGCATCTTCGAGTAATCGAGGAACATACATAAAAAAAGATTCCGACGAATTGATAACCTCGTCTTGATGACAGTTAAAAATAACAAAAAACTGTTACCTAGGCGACCGCTGTCATCCATTGACAACCGCGTCGCATCGCTCACCCATGCTATACATGCTCCCGCTTAACGTTCTTTTTATCATTGCTCAGCTCCTGAGGGTCGTAGCGTGATGTTCTATAGCCTATAACCTTCCTTAATAAATGGGCTTTCAATTGCAAAAAGGATTTTCCATATCCCACTGGCAGATCCAGAGATTAGCGCGTTCAAACAAACAAACAAACAAACAAACAAACTCTTCAGCTTTATTATTAGTATATAGATTAAGGCGACGATAGCTCAGTGGTAGTGACGTCGAATGCTGAGGCGAAGTTAGTGGGTTCGACTCGAAACTATAGCACGGTGGTAGGATACTCTGTAGTACCCGTCTGGCTGTTTATAACCCGCAAGTTGAAAATCTGTCGCCAAGTACCTAACGATGTGTTCCGGTCATTGGACTTGAGAGCCAGTTGCCTTCTTGGCATTGTAACAGATCGGCAACAGAGTGGGAATACCACTAGTATAGCAAATGGCTATCACCTACGGTAACCACTTACCATCAACCTTCTGACATAAAAAAAAAAATAGTGGGTAGCTTATTCTTCGAGTTATTTATCCCATAATACTTTGTGTTGTTTTATTTTTAGCAAACAAAATTACTTATAATTTGTCAAACATTGCACCACAAAAGGTTGGTTGGTATGTTTGTCCGCAAGAATTATAATGTCGCAGTCCGTATTTTATAATCGGATTACTTGAACGCTCGATGCCCGACTCGCTTACAATACAAAGGTTGGAGTGTTAGTTACAGCTTATGGTTCATTTTTTAATTTTTAAATTACATTTGAAATTTTATTGAATGCTGCGATGAAAATACAAGGTACCTACTTTTAGTGATTTGTCATTATTTTAGACAATTGTGCTAAAAGTAACCTTCCACGTGGTAAAAAAATAAGGATTTCATCAACATGCAGTTCTGAACGCATTTCCGTGAATCTCGGTTTAGAGAATCTTTATTGTCTCAAGAAATTACAAATAAATTTCACTTTCAAGACAAATTAAACTTAGAATTAGTACATTAATACTGAGCGAGCATGCGAATAATAGGTAATACAAAATTCATGTTATGTATGAGTGTGTGTGTGTGTGTGTGTGTGTGTATGTATGTGTGTGCGTGTGTATGCCTGTATATTCGTATTAGTTTATAGGTTGTAGTAATTTTACGTAATGGTTTTGCATATGTATAATTTTAATTTACTCTTAAAAACAGGTACTGATTTTATATCTGTTATACTTTTGGGTACTTTATTGTAACTTTTAGCTCCATCGTACATTATAGTTTTTTTGCCATAATTTGAATCTAATATTTTCTTCAAAGTATTTCCTATGTTTTAAAGTATGATTTATTGTGTCAAATTGTATCTTAGTTTATCCGTAATAGCATCAAACATTCAACGTCTACACAATATTTTTTTACATTAGTAATCAATATGGTTAATTAAAAAAACTATCATTTTAAAGCGATGATAGTTTTAGTGGAACTGACTGATGACGTGGATTCCAATCTAACAATAAGTTTCAGCTTTCGGTGAAGGAAAATATGATAAGGAAAACACATCAAGTTGGTAGGGTGCTTTGTTATAAAGTAATTTTTTTAAATAAATAATTGTAAAATTACCGCTAACACTAAAACCCGACTAGAAGAAGTTCCTTGTATTAATAATGAATTTTTGCTGAGTCCGCCTCACTGAGGACAAGTTAAATTAGATCGTCGGCTCCTTGAGAATTGGAAGTTAGTTGATGTTTATTGGTTGATGTCTTGTTTCTGAATCCGGCACTGTTCTTTGGAAGGAGGGAGAGTTCATTTTTAAGGGTGCTTAAGCTTTGTTTTAATATCTGTTCGTTTATATTTGTGTTTTATGGAGTTTAAGGAAAATAGACTTTATTGGAATAAGATTTTATTCACATTTTTGTATATTAAATCTTATCCCGGGATTTTATACATACATACATAAATGTGATAACTACAAAATAAAGATTAAAATTACTAATAGTTTTAATATTAATGTAATGAAATGAAAAAATTAAATATTTTTTATTCAAATAGTTCTCTTACAGGCAAATAAGAAATATTAGAATGCAAGGTTCAGTATGTTGATTTTGCTGAGAAGACGTATTAAGACTCATCTATGGTCAATGTCCTCACTAATAAAACAGTTTACATTCGGTATGAATGTCATTTTATCGATAAAATATATACCTTAAACGCAATTTATACATGAGACGTCATTATTTACCTTAAACGTAACTCCCATAATAGTTTCCCATCGAAACTCAGCAGTAAAACTCACAAATTAAAGTGTAAAATCGATTGGAGGCCATTGTATTTGAATCGGTACAAGAATAATAGGGTCGGTAGTCAATAAAGGCGACTTAGTGCCACCGATAACTTTGTGTGTTTGCTATATTTATGCGTTCCACTTGGCTCGGGAACACCTGTTTGTTGGCGCGACCAGGTTGAGCTGGATGGACATTCTAGCCAATCGGTGAATGAAGCCAAAAGACTCGTGTTTAAGGTTTTATTGTGGTTCTATGCGATTAGGATTGAAAGTTATTACTTTCAAGTTATAGACATATACATCTGACTGAGTGTTGCCAAATAAGCGAGTAGAGGTGCCTTAGGTAAGCTGGATATTTTTGTAAATACCCGGCGTCGTTCTGTATCGAGACGTCAATGGTGATTCAAGCCATTGACGTAAAAATCCTAGATTTGGTGTCAAATCTGAATTACCTACCCGAATCACCAAAGTACTAGTAAAGTCTTCACATAAAGCCTCACTGTAGTATGTCGATTGGTTCACATAATTTCTTAGTGTCACTAGAGTTATTACTGATTTTTTCGCACATTACGCATGATTTATTGTGCTTGACTTTCTGCTAAGATGAAACTTCGTCCAGATTTGTTTTGTAGGTCTAATGTTTCAACCGCAATTTTTTATAAAATTGAATGTAAGACATACCATAAAGTCCAAATTTCTAATGTCCAAGTAGGTACTTAAATGATAAGTGTGACGCTGTTAATTTGAAAGTAGAACAGAAAGTAGAACGCTAAATAAATCTCGGATAAGCTGTTCCATCCATAGGAACAGCTTATTCGAGATTTATTTAGCGTTTGAAAAATGGAAACAGGAGAGTTAATTTCGACACATTTTGCAGCTTCATAGATGTTTCGGATCGACATTTAATCGACTGTCATCTATCTTTTGTGTAATTTGACAGATTTTTAAGGAGTTTTCCAATTTTAGGTGAAACAGTTATGTTTCTGCGAATCCTTGCAGATGTTTCCACAATATTTTTTTTACATGTTGACGTAGGTCATTGAAAAGGTTATGTACCTACTTTATTATTAATAATGTGTTTCTATTTTGTCCGCAGGTGAGTGGTGTTTATGGTTATGGTGAAAAAGGACGAGTTTATGGCAGCACCGTCCTAATATTATGCACTATACACAAGGTAAGGTTTAAACTACCAAGAAATTTATGATTATGTCCTTAAATATGTAAGTACCTAACCTAACCTAACCTACAGTTATTTATTCAAACTGATAAATTCTTAAAAAGACAATAAACATTTTACATTTTTTATAGATTGAACTGAACAAATGCAAACTACCTATTTGAAAACTTTTTTTTGCTGAATATATTGTTTGTTGTTTCTGTTCTTTTTATGAACAAATATCTAAAGTTATAAAAAATAAAATCTATTTTCTTAGCTCTATATCTAACATAGATGAATGTTACGACAATAACCATATCTTGCCATAATTTAAAAGAAAAATTACCATGATAAAAAAAAAATACTTTTATTTTAAATTCCATTATAATATTTATTAAATTAACAAAGAACATGAGTTTAAATTAAATTAAACTACAATATCTATCCTATATACAGAGTAACTATAAATAATAAACCGTATTTAAATCACCGCCTGCAGGCAGGGTACCCAAAAAGCTGGCAACGTTACCTCGTTGGATTGCAAGGCTGATGCGCTGCCCGAGGTAAGTGCCAGCTCTATGGTCACCTGTAGTGTCAATAAGGCATCTGGTCAGCTTCCTAACCAAACTGCGAGCATTTTGACCCCAACTACCCATAGTTTCGACCCCAAACGCAAGAATAATATAAAAAAAAAACTGTTATCAATATTTATTAATCTTCTTTGCTCTTAAGGGTAAACCTTCGGTTGGAGCGTTAAATTCAAATTTTATCACGTGTTTTGTTAATTGCAGCTCAGTTATAGGTCGTAAGTTATCAACATGTTATTTGCGACAAGAATGGTAGTATATTTGTTGATTAATAACAAAATTAATCATCAATATATTCCTCCAAGGTATATTAGTAACATTTTCATGAAATAGTCGTACTATTTCATGAAAATGTTACAACGCTACAACCGAAGCCTCCACCTTAACCCTAATTATTTCATTCTAAAAATTATGAAGTCTCTGTCATTAAACTCCTTCCCTTGGTGTTAAGATGACATGCACAATTCCTATCCTGTAAATACCTAGAATATTCCGTTAACCGACACCATCACGCCTCGCCGGCCCAGCACCGGCCAGACGAGCGGTGCTTTGGTTGATTTCACACAATTCAGGGGCGATATATTGTCACAATTAGAGGGTGTAATAAACTTGAGCATAACGTCAGATATATTTAGCTTTGTATCGCAAGGAGTTCTGCATGGCGATTGTCTATCTCCGATTCCGATTACGAATTATCTTAGGTTAACAACAACTAAACTGCTATTGTAATTTCTTCTCATAATCAATCTTTTTTGATTCCGATGACTAATTTCAAATGATTATGGTGCCGATGCTGTTGTTTACGAACTTAACTAATATTAGATAAGTCACCTCTCTTTCATTTCAACCTTATTGAAAAAAGATAGAACATTTTTAATGCTGTCAGTTTAATCCATACCGTCGTAATGTACGGGTAAATAGTCGTGACCAATAAAGATCGCGCTTAAATTCACGTTGAAATGTGTGATCGGATTAAACTGACAGGACTAAAATATCTTGCTTCCCTTTCTTATATTTACTATAAGAGAGAGATATGGTGAGATTAAATTTATTTAGTTCGTAAACAACAGAATCGGCACCAATACCAAAATTATAAGCTGATTCCGAGGGACCTCGTAATCGGAATCGAAGATAGAAAATCGCCATGTTGTTTACAGTTTGAAGTTACTGATATTATAAGACAGGTCGGATGGCGTGGTTGGTTAAGACACTATCTATCATGCTTTAGGTCGTAGGTTTGATTCCCGTTCTGCGTTTGTACTGTTTATGCTGTTTGTTCTGAGTTTGGTTGTTATTATCTATAGTTCTTCTTCTTCTTTCTTCTTCTTCTACTACTTTTGAGATTTTGATAAATTGTTAGCCAATTTAAATAAAAACTGTCAACTACCAGTGTATGATGAAACTTAATATGTAAATACTTACTTACTTTTTGTTGTTTTTAATTTTTGATTATTATAAATTTGTTTTTTTTTTCGGCCCAATATTAGGTACTATTATATTCAACCAAGATCATCATATAAGAGCACCCATGCATTATTTTCAGACCTTTTTTTAATAAATTGATATTTTTTTTTATATGTAAATTCAAAAAGCATCATATCCTAGCTTCAACACTACGCAAATACTTAACCAATGAATGGAAACTGCAAACTGGATATTTAGGGGGGAGCGTCTGCCCAGGTAAAAGGAGGGAGTGGGGCGCAATCAGTCGGTGATCACGTCCTAAACAACCCCAAGTGAAGGGTAAGCGAACGGAAGCAAGCCCTTTTGTTCAGCACTACCTAGTTAGGGTTCCATATAGATCTAATACGTAAAGTGTAATTGATTGTCTCTGTTAAGATTAATTAGTCGGAAAGGTCTGTGGTTTCGTGGGTTAAAATAAGGGAATGCTGTTTTGACATTGTAATTTTTTTTTGTCTAATTCGACTGTTTTTAACTTTTGAATCTATAATCCTAATACGGTGCTAGTATTTTCTAATGATATTTTCCTTTCCCAAAAACATAAAACTTATTGTAGTGTACACGACAGAAATTACGTCACTACCACCGTTTAAAATCATTTAATTACAGAGCGTATTTTTACTTGTATTTTTTGTTTTTTTTAAGTCAATCACTACGTTTAGCATTGGTGGTTTTAAAATAATCTTGGCGCAATGAATATGTGAGAATCCTGTTAAATTTCAAGGTTTTCCTATACCATTATATCCTTATTAATTGGAAAGACTTAAATCATCATTAGATTCAGATATATTTTGCAAGTTTGATTACCGACCGGTGAATTTTCAAAAACCTATTGATTGAATAATAATATTGAATATTGTATTTGTTTTTTTGTTTATCTTCCCTGTTGGATGCTTTATTTAATTCAAATAATTATAATATACTCTTTATTATCAGATTACTTTGGCCCATAGACCTTACAAACTAACATAAATTACAATAACACAGTATATGTAAAAAAAAAGTTACTGTTACATTCTAATCATAATTTCTCGTATATCGCCATTATTAACTAAACCAAGCACTCATTAGCATCAACTTGGAAAATATAAAAATTTACGCAATAAAAGACAACCTTGAACTTATCCAGGTGCTTTTCACACCCTCTTGTAGGTACTTCACCTGTCTGGAGTGGTCTGTCGCGAGGTAAGCCAGGGGGTTGCGCTAGCTAGTTATTAGTTGTTTAAATATGTGCTGATAGAGTAGGTAAGCTGTGATGTTTTTTTTTGTAGCATAGTGATTTTTTTTGCTCATTACATTCATAATAAAGATCCATCATAAAAGCCATCAAAGATTTATATGTATCTCTTTCTAGCTTCAGAATTAGCAAGGAGCTTATGTCTGTCTATGACATCACAGTATTGAATAATTTAGTATTTTTAAATGCTTAAGTACATCTTTCGTAGTTCATCTTTTTTACGGTATTTTCATAAATTGTTAAGAAATGCGATAAATAAAATTCATGCAAATACTACTCGTATTTAATATACCTTAATCTATATATATAAAAGAAAGTCGTGTTAGTTACTCCACTTATAACTCAAGAACGGCTGAACCGATTTAGCTGAAAATTGGCAAGGAGGTAGTTTAGAGCCAGGAGAAGGACATAGGATAAGTAGGTAGGGGTAGGTAGGGTAGGTAGGTAAGGTAGGTAGGGGTAGGTAGATAGGTAGGGGTAGGTAGATAGGTATGGGTAGGTAGAGGTAGGTAGGGTAGGTAGGTAAGGTAGGTAGGGGTAGGTAGTTAGGTAGGGGTAGGTAGTTAGGTAGGGGTAGGTAGTTAGGTAGGGGTAGGTAGATAGGTAGGGGTAGGTAGATAGGTAGGGGTAGGTAGGGTAGGTAGGTAAGGTAGGTAGGGGTAGGTAGTTAGGTTAGGGGTAGGTAGTTAGGTAGGGGTAGGTAGTTAGGTAGGGTAGGTAGGTAAGGTAGGTAGGGGTAGGTAGGTAGGTCCCAGTTTTATTTTTGTTCTCAGGGCAGGACAACGTCTGCCGGGTCAGCTTGTATAAATATAGAATAGACTCTAAACATTCATAGCATTGGAATGCTAAGAATAAACTGTATTTATTAAGCTATTAATTTCCCGCCCCGCAATGATTTCTTCATGAACGTCCAAAAAATATCCATGGATAAATCAACAGTTGCTGCTATGAGTGAAACTTACTGTTTGCATACATTTTCTATAGACCGTATTTTAGGTCCATATTTCCTTAATATCAAAATACTTAGAATCGTTAACTTTCAAAAGAAGAATCTATTCAAAAATAGAACGTAACCTACAAGGATTCTACTCAAGGAATGTACATTTCATCAAAGCTCGATGGAGGCTCAAAATCAACGCAGTGCTGCATTTTTGCCTTGTATCATGGCAGCGGATCATAGGCCGTGGCTCAGTCTGCACATGCATTATTGAGTGCCACTGAGTGACGAGACGCGGCTATGTGGAGTGTTTAGTTGGGAGAGTGCAGTGGAAGGGTTGGTGGTTAGTGACTTGTCAGTGTTAATGCAGTGGACATTTACATTAGGCTTAGGTATTAATGTTACAAATACTATTACTGATTTGTGATTTATTAGCTTCCGCCCCACGGTTTCACTCGCGTTCCCAAAAGATAAAAAGCCTATATGTTAATCTAAGGTGTCAGCTACCTTCGTACCGAATTTCATAAAAAATGGTCCAGCCGTTTGAGCGTGAAGAAGTAACAAACATACAAACTCACAAACTTTCGCATTTATAATATTAAGTCTATAATAGTGGTGGATTAGTCTAAAATCTGGCATTTAGTGGTTAGGCAAGTAGCCTCCATAATGTCTACGTCACCGGAAATGTATGAAACATAGGAATTGTACACTATTCCTGTGTATTTCTCCTAGGAAATTTTATTTCAATAATGATACTAGGAAATATATAAATTCTATTGAAAAAAATAGGTTGGGGTTATTTTTTTTATTTTGCATAAATTTGAAAGTAATCGCACAAAAATAAATTTCACTTACAACCCCCCAAATACCGCTATCCTTACAAATATCCCGAATGTAATACTCCGATAGATATTTAGGAAATATATGGATTTCCTAGGAAATGTATACAATGACGGATTAGATACTTTTCCGTTAACATCTGTATTGATGCCAATTACGCAATTTAATAGAATTACAAAAACACAAAACGTACTCTCTAGTTTGCTTGTGTTTAACCATAATCTCACTGCGGCCAGTGATGATGTGGCCAAAAGTGTGTACATGAAGCCTAGAAGGGAACTATCTGGTTTTCCAATCCACCTGTCGAAACACACCAGGAGGTGATTGGTTATAGTTTTTCAACATGAGAGTGGTAGCCAGCCAGGCGGGTACTATAAAGTATTTTATCTCGAGCTTAGAACTTGAAATTAGAACGATAAATATTGAAAATTCGAAACATATTGAGAGTAAGTTAGCAACATTACCCGATAGAAAAGCACTAATAGAATTAGTAACTAACTCAAGCAAATTATCTAAACGCAGCATGGTTGCAAGTACCTGGGGCGCCCCATAACGCCAGCCACGCCACGCCAGACGCTTTCTCTACGTGGCAGCAGTTCCGTAGCACTAGCTACGTACTCGTAGCTAGTGCTGTAGAGGCGTAGAACCGTAGCGCGTAGCTATCTGTAAATCTGAAAGGGTTCAGTTTTTGAATGAAAATGTAGTGTTTTGTTACTTTAAATGTGCCAATTAATTTTTTTAATTGTACGTGTTGTGACTAATGTGATATTTTTAGTATTTTTATCTACTCTCATATCGTAATGTTCTTATTATGAAATCAAAATCAGTACTTTAATGAGCCACTTTAGGCACACCCGTGTATAATGATTCATTATAGTACAGTTGTTGTTCCCAAGATAATGCTATAAAATAACTTTTTTTCTATTAAAGTACACTTTGGACCTATCAATAGTATAATCAATCAGTATCAATTCAATTTGACGATGACAATGTCACAAATTTTGTATTTTTTTTTTTTTTGCAAAGTTGGTAGAAATTAAATTTTTTAAATTACATTATTTATATGAGTTTAGATAAAGTACTGTATGATACTGCACATAATTAGGTATTAAAAACTCGTGTGATACTATTAAGAACCTCGCCTACGGCTCGGTACTTAAACTCACACTCGTAGTTAATAACCCCTATTATGCAACAGTATCATAAACTACTATAATCCTATACAACAACTTTTATTACTTATCATTTGAATGCCGTAAGCTATAGGATTCGGTTCCCGTCAACAAATACTTGTGTTCATGAAAATGTATAGTTATCCTGTGTTTGGGTATTTATAGGTGTTTATACATGTAAAATAGTATGGAGTTTATCTGATTTCTGTAGTACAAGCTCTGCTTTGTTTGGGATCAGATACTTATGTGTGTATAAAGTCTCCGTATGTATAGTGGTGCCGATTCTGTTGTTTACGAACAAAAATAAATTTAATCTCACTATATCTCTTTCTAATAGTAAATATAAGAAAGGGATGCAAGATGCAAGTCCTGTCAGTTTAATCCGATCACACATTTCAACGTGAATTTAAGCGCGATCTTTATTGGTCACGACTATTTACCCGTACATTACGACGGTATGGATTAAACTGACAGCATTAGAAATGTTCTATCTTTTTTCAATAAGGTTGAAATGAAAGACTTGTCTAATATTAGTTAAGTTCGTAAACAACAGAATCGGCACCATTATTATATTATAATATATCGAAAAAAGTAAGTTATACAGTTTATGTGATAGAAACTGTCTAAATAGCAAAAAATATTTATAATATTTTTTTATACCTAGCTTCTGAAAACTTTATAGTTTTAACGACTTTTAAAGTCGTTATCGTGAAGGTATTAGTTTTTATGTTTTTTATTTCTATCAGTATTAAGTTTTTTAAACAAGTTACAAAATTACGTCTCACAGACACTTAAAATTTGTAATTTGTCACTTTATCTTTTGTCCGTTCATCACCATGGGTGATGGTTTCAGCCAGAAAATCAACGCTGTAATAATTGCAGCACATGGCTGGGGCCTTTTAGACTCATTAATTTATTTTTTATAGACATTATTGTTGTTATTAGTGTTTTTTTAATTGTGTACATTTTTATTTCTTTATTGTGAAATTGTTCTAATAAAATTATTATTTCTCTTTCAATAAAAAAAATATTGAGAATTTTTTTTTTTATAATGAAATTATCATAATGAAAGTTCATTACAAGATTATCAATATAAAATTAATTTCATTTTTTTTAATAAACTAAAAACTACAAGAAAGTTACTGTCAGAAGGCATCGTTCCCAGAATACTGGCGGCATTGCCACGTTGAATGGCAATGCTGATTCTCTGACTAAAGTATACACCACTATATAATACCATACTATACAATATAAAATTTAATGTATATTACACAACTTTTATGTACTGTACTCAATTCGTATACACTATGTAAGTGTATGAGTAAATAAAGCACATAGTATGTATGTGTAGGCAGGTTAAGTTACCGTTAAGTTGGTCGGGCTCTGCGATGCTAGTATTGTAACAACGTGTCATCGAAGTATAACCGTTACATTAGAGTGAGCAATTTGTATTTTATGACTAGTTGACAGACGTTGTTTGTAAAGATTTCATATTTATACAAACATCTCATAGAAAAAGCACTTCCTGAATTTTCCAATTAGAAACAGTTTACGTTATTTAAAAATATCAAAACCTTTTTTTTTTGAGTAAGAAAACTATTTCTATCGTATCAAATTATTTTTAGTTTTAAAAAGATATTCACGATTTTTTTCTGACGTTACTAATGAAAAATTCCAGTTTAGAAAAAACAAATTCTTCGTCACGATATTCTCTAGTTTAACATATATTTTTCACAAATCTCTTGCAACAAAGAATGCTAAGAAAAACATAATATAATAATTATTATCTTCGTTTATCAATTTGGTGTACAAAATTCTTATAAACACTGCCTCCTAAACTAAGAAGGTCCTGTATTTCAGGAGCCAGATTCTTCCCATCAGCGATACAAACACAGAGTAATATATCTGAAGTAAACATCATTAAGTAAATGTAAAAAAAATATATAGAATCATCATCTCTTGGAAATCGTCGCAATATAATTATTATTAAAAAAAAATAACAATTTCTTTATCTGATATTCACAGCTCTACGTCCCTACACTATTAATTTAATAGTGGTGTATACAACATTTGATACGCGTCTATTGTCAACAATAAAACAATGGGATGAGATTATTTATGAGGTTTTCGACGGCATTACACACACATTACGATGTTTGACACATTTTCCACGGTGCTTCTTGGATTAGTATTCATATTGCGTTCTGATAAAGTGCAATTTGACACGAATACTTTGTAAAGTACATTATTAACCCGATAAAGTTAGAAATTTTGTTTTTTTTAATAATGAATTTGTGTCCAAGCACCTACCAGTGTTCCGACGGCTGCACTTAAGAGCCACTTCCCTTCTAGGCTTTGTGTGCTTACCACCATCGGCCACATCATCTCTGACCACGGTCCAACTATTTTACATTTAATCATGTAACATTCAATCAATCAATTCAGCCCATTGCAGTCCACTGCTGGACATAGGCCACTCCCAGGCTACGCCACAACACCCTGTCCTCCGCTTTCCGCATCCAGTCTGTCCCAGCCGTCTTCTTTAGGATCGTCGGCCCATCTAGCTGGGGGGCGTCCCACACTACGCTTGCCGGTACGCGGTCTCCACTCCAGGACTCGTCTCCTCCAATGACCATCAGTCCTTCGACAAACATGGCCAGCCCACATTACTGAAAAAAAAACATGTAACATTACTGTTAAAAAAACAGCATATAGCCTGTTTTCACAACAGATTTACAAATAAAAAATAATGTTGGACCACTGCACAAATCTTGCAGATTACAAGTGGCGGCCGCAACTGCGCCACGGTACGGAATGAACCAATTTGGCAACACATCTTGCTGCGTATTTAATAGTTGAGAGCAAAACCGGACATATTAAAAGAGTTTGCTTGTTACAGCTATGATATTTGGGTGGCCATGATTTACCTACAAGTTTTTTTTTTTTGCACGTTATAATTTTTTTTTAAGTCTAGCCAAGATTGTATACATTAACCCTAGTTGTCCTACAAATATTATAAACGTGAAAGTTTGTATGTATGTATGTATGTTTGTTGCTCTTTCACGCAAGAACTACTGAACGGATTTGGATTAAACTTGGCACATAGATAGATAGGCCCAACATGGTGATACTAAGTTTTCTTTCACCGAAAGCTCAAACTCATTGTAGAATTCGAACCCGTGATCTTCGTCTCGGCTTTCGAAGTCACTACCACTGGGCTATCATCACCTTACAACTCAAAAACAAACACACATTCGCATTTACAAATTCACATTTTTTGTTAAATAAGTCACTAACCTCTTAAATATATTAATAGCTTTAACTTTTGAAACAGTTAAAAATTAAATGCAAATAAAAAAGTTTATTTTTCAAATCTTTAATTAATTTTAAATAAAGGAAATTATTTTATCAATGTTTGAAGGTTACTCCACAGCTATTTACTTTGAAGTAACCGTTTACTTACTTTAATAACATTGAAATATTATTTTAGCCATCGGCAAAATGTAAGGAACAGAGAAATTGAATGTTTAGAAAAATTAACGCTTAAAATAACTTATTTCTCTAAAGTTTAATAGACATACAAAATAGATTCTTTGAGTAAAATATTTCCATCGCTGAAAATATAGTCGTTTTCTCTTATCCTTATTTATCTTTAGTCCTATAATTAAATTTTAATAAAACGGTAGGTAGGTACCGAATGTATTTATTATCTATAGATATTATAAAAGTAGTATGTCAGATAATTAACTGGTTTCCGTACCATTAAAAGCTTTGTTTAGTTTGGGATCAGTTAGCCGTGTGTGAAGAATGTTCCAGGACACAATTATTATTAGTGTTCGGTACAATTGCGTAATTTCGTCACTAGATGGCGTTACTTGTATTTTAAATCGCGCTATAATTATTCTCTTGCCATAACATATATAGGTGAAAATTATTTTTGTTAAATTAGTCTTCCTCAATACAGTGTTCTTTGATATCTCGTTGTTTTATTTTTGGGACCTTACGTACGGCAAGAGTTCGGGAGTTGCCATATGGTCCTTCGGTCACGGATTATTCTTAGGTGAAGTGAACAGTCAGTAGTGTACCATAGTGAACAAGTGAACAATAGTGAACCATAATGAACGGAGTGAACCTTACTGATATTTAAGTGAGTGTCACAGTGCAAAGTGATTTAGTGCTTTTTATGGGATGTTTGGATTGTTTGGACTTTGGTAAATTGCGTGAGTAATTTGAACTTTAATACTCAGTGTTTGGAACTTATAGAAAAAAGACTTAGAATATTTTCAAGTGAAAAGTTAACTTCAATAATTACTTAGAAAATTTCAAACATCCTGGACTTTAAAAACTCACTTCAAATAGAAAATTAATTTGTGAATTTGGACTTATAAATATTTCTACATAGTAAAAGAATATAATATTTGGGACTTATAAAACTTTTGTGTTCAACAAACTTTAGAGGCTTTTGGATAATTCATTAATATACTAGTGTAATTTAAATAAAAACATTATGTCGGATAAAAAGGAAAAGATAAATCAATTGATTAGCATCCAAGAAGAAAAACATGACCAAATTCACAAAGGCAAAAAGAATTACCACAAAACTCCTAAGCAAAGGATTACCATAAGCTATTTAGAGACACGTTTAGACAGCTTGGAAACAACATGGCAAACATTTAAAACTGGCCATGATCAACTAATAGCATTGGTGATACGAAAGGATAGAGACAATCACAAATACTTTGAAGATGATATGTACAACGAATGCGAAGAAATATACATAGAATACAAAAGTGAACTGAAAGATAAAATACAAGAACTTACACCTAAGAATGAGCTACAATCAGCTGAAAAACAACAAACACAATGCAAACCTACCGAAACTAACTTGCCTACAATAAAAATACCTATATTTTCTGGCAAATACACGGATTGGACGTCATTTCATGATTTATTTAATTCATTGATACATACAAAGAAAAATCTAGACGACGTACAGAAATTACATTACCTTAAAGCATCTGTAACGGGTGAGGCTGAACAATTAATCAAAAGTATCTCTGTAACGAGTCAAAATTATGAACTAGCCTGGACAACCCTCAAAAATAGATACAATAATAAACGTTACATATCTAATTGTATATTCAAGAAACTTTTCAATTTGAGAAATATAACATCCGAATCTGCTGTCAATATAAGACAATTAATTGATACTACAGTGGAGTGTTTGAACTCACTAAAAAATCTCGGACAACCGACAGACTCGTGGGATGCCATTGTAATCTACATGACGGTATCTAAACTAGATTCTGAGAGTCACCGACTGTGGGAACAGCACATTTCATCAGATCAAGAATTTCCAACTTTTAGTAATTTCAAACAATTCCTTGAAACAAGATTCCGTTCATTAGAAATGATAGAACAAAGTACAAAAACATTAAAGCCACGGTCATATCATACCGCATTAGATTCAAATACAATAACCTGCTCGTACTGTAAAGAAAACCATTACATCTACCAATGTAAGCAGTTTACAAAACTTAACTATAATGAAAGATCCGAATTTGTACAAAAGAACAATCTATGTTTTAATTGTTTGATACCCAATCATTCAGTAAACAAATGCCTACGCAAAACATCCTGCCGTGTTTGCCAGAAAAAACATCATTCCCTTTTGCACCCCGAGAAGAAGGAACCTGTAAAAGAACAAAAACAAGAAGACCAAACAAACATAGTATCACATTTTGCAAAACAACCTGGACAAATATTATTAGCAACCGCACTGGTAGATGCGACCTCGAGTCGTGGACATATACACACCTACCGTGCGCTCATTGATCAGGGATCACAGGCTTCGTTCGTATCCGAAGATCTTGTTCAAACGTTGGGTTTGAAACGAGTAAAAATCAACGGCGTCGTCTCAGGATTGAGTGGAGGAACCAAATTACAAACCAAATATACGGTTGTAATTCAGATCAGATCGAGAATTAAAACAAACTTCACAATTCAAATTAAAGCGTATGTCTTACGCAATATAACAAATTACTTACCTACACAGCAATTCACAATATCTAACTGGCCTGAGCTGGAAACGAAAACACTAGCTGATCCTGGGTTTAATACTCCTAATAAAGTACATTTGCTGCTAGGAGCTGAAGTCTATAGTCAAATCATAGATGTTGGATTGCTGAAGAGTCCGTCTGGGTCTTTAATAGCACAATCTACATACCTGGGCTGGATTCTATCCGGTGATACTAGTAAAACAAAACCTGAAACAGAAAAACAATTAATTAGTTTACACATATGTTCATGCGAAAATGATACATTACGAAAATTTTGGGAAATAGAAAATGAAATACTTGCTTCTGAAAGAAAACTCACCAAAGAAGAACAGATGTGTGAAGATATTTACCAAAATACAACAATAAGAACAGGATCTGGAAGATATAAAGTTAATTTACCTTTTAAAGAAAACGTGGATCCTGTAGAAAAGTGTGGAAAGACAAAAGAAATGGCTATCTCCAGATTTTTACAATTGGAAAGAAAATTT
The DNA here is from genome assembly GCA_963555595.1 of Tethea ocularis. NCBI lineage: Eukaryota > Metazoa > Arthropoda > Insecta > Lepidoptera > Drepanidae > Tethea > Tethea ocularis. The sequence goes on along the minus strand of OY741961.1, from coordinate 12,217,325 downwards.
AAGAACAATACAAACCTAAAACTAGAATATTCTAAAGTAGTGAATGAGTACCTAGAACTGGGGCATATGGTTGAAACTAAGGAGGAAAACAAAGACACAATATACTTACCACATCATGCTATAATAAGAGAAGATAAGGATACAACAAAGGTTCGCGTAGTATTTGATGCCTCGGCCAAGGGTTCCAAGGGATATTCGCTGAATGAAACTATGATGATTGGACCTGTAATTCAAAGAGATTTACATAATTTGTTAATGGAGTGGAGAACATTCAAAATAGCTCTTGTAAGTGATATTGTAAAAATGTATCGCCAGATATGGATAACAGACAAACACACAGACTATCAAAGAGTAGTCTGGAGAGAAGATCCTCATGACGACCTGAAAACATACAAATTATTAACTGTAACCTTCGGTACAGCGGCTGCTCCATTCCTAGCTGTTCGTACTCTTAACCAAGTCGCAGAAGATGAGCGTCTTAGATTTCCTATTGCAGCTGATATAGTAAAGAAGGCATTTTATATGGATGATTTAATGTATGGAGCAAGTACAGAAGACGATGCGATGGAAATCTATTCACAAGTCAACGAATTACTAAAGAGCGCTGGATTCGAGTTACAAAAATGGTCAAGCAACTGTAATAAAGTATTAGATATAATAGCACAAAACAAAATAAACCTACAAACATTTGAAATAAAATTTGATAAAATTATTAAAATATTAGGACTTGCATGGGATCGAATAGATGACAATTTCAAATTCTATATTAATTTACCGGATAATAAAGAACCAATAACAAAACGTCATATTTTATCCGAAGTGGCACGGCTATTTGATCCGTTCGGATGGTTATCTCCAACTATAATAAAGGCTAAAATTTTGATACAAAAACTATGGCTATGCACATGTGGATGGGATGAAGACGTACCTGTTAATCTGAAAGAAGATTGGCTTTATTATAGAAACCAACTACATACACTAGAAAATATACAATTAGAAAGATGGATTCATACTTACCCAGAAATAGATAAAACTGAATTACATGGTTTCGCAGATGCTTCTGAGGCTGCGTACGCTGCAGTTGTCTATGTCAAGACAATTAGCAAAACTGGAATTTATGTATCTATACTTGAAAGTAAAACAAAAGTAGCACCCTTAAAACAAATTTCGATTGCCCGACTCGAATTGTGTGCAGCAGTTCTTCTATCAAAACTGCTCTTAAACGCGGCTAACACCTTGAATGTACCCAAAAACAACATTTATGCCTATACTGACTCCATGGTGGTGTTAGCGTGGATCGAAGCACAACCTATAAGATGGCAAACATTCGTGGCTAATCGGGTTACAGAAATTCAAAACAGACTAAATAATGACTGCTGGAATCATGTCATATCAGAAGAGAACCCAGCTGATCTCGCATCACGCGGAGTAAATCCATCTGAACTGAAAGACAAACAAATTTGGTGGAAGGGTCCAGCTTGGTTGAGCTTGGAAACTATAAATAAACAGAAAAAGCTAGTACCTGAAACAAAATTAGAAGAAAAGAAACAGCACACAAAAGTTTTCATTTGCACAAATAATGAACCAATATGGGAAAGATTCTCTACACTTACCAAAATGATACGAGTGCTCAGCTATTGTCGACGGTTTCTGCACCTGAAAATAAAAAAAGACATTACAATTAAACAAAATAGATATTTAACTAGAGAAGAAATACAGACAACATTAGATACATGCATTAAAATTATTCAGCAACAAGAATTTAAAGAAGAAATTAATGATTTAAAACAGAAAAAGAATATAAAGAAAAGAAGCAAATTATTTTCTTTATCACCTTACCTTGACGTTGATGGCTTTATACGCGTTGGTGGAAGGCTACAAGCTTCACAATTACCAAATCAGCATAAACATCCTATAATTATTCCTAATAATACCCATTTGACAACTTTAATAATTCGAGATGCTCATATGAAGTTATTACACGGAGGCGTAGCACTTACCATGAATTATTTAAGAAGCCGGTACTGGATCATTGGGCTAAAACAATTAGTAAAAAAATGTTACAGAGAATGCGTTACTTGCTTGAGACATAGAGGCAACACAGTACAACCACAAATGGGCGAACTTCCCGGAGTGCGAATTAATCCTGGACGAGCATTTAAGACGTGTGGAGTTGATTTCGCAGGCCCTATTCAGATGAGAATTTCTAAGGGTAGGGGTCAAAAATCATACAAAGGATATCTTTGTCTCTTTATTTGCATGAAAACAAAGGCAATCCATATAGAAGCTGTCAGTGATTTAACAAGCCAGGGTTTTATCGCTGCATTTCGTCGATTTGTGTCACGTCGAGGTCACTGTTCCGATTTATACAGTGACAATGGTTTGAATTTTGTCGGAGCTGCAAAAGAACTGACACGAATGTTAGAACAAAGCATGGTTGGTGTGATGAAAGAGATTGCGGAAACACTCAGTAATGACGGCACAACATGGCATTTCATACCTCCAAGAGCACCAAACTTTGGTGGACTCTGGGAGTCCGGAATAAAGTCAGTTAAGACACACCTAGTAAAAACAATCGGTGATTCAACATTGACATTTGAGGAGATGACAACATTGCTGACGCAGATAGAAGCCTGTCTTAACTCACGACCTGTTTGTCAATTGAACGGTTATCCAGATGACATAGCTCCCTTAACACCAGGACATTTCCTGGTGGGTGAACCATTAATTACCATTCCAGAAAAACACGACATTGACGAGCATATTAGCCCCTTAAATAGATGGCGACTTCTTCAGCGCATGATGATACAATTTTGGCATAGATGGTCGAAGGAGTATCTACATACTATGCAGCAACGCCATAAATGGCAGAATGCAAACAGCGCACCGGACATCAGTGACATTGTTATAATAAAAGATGACTTACCTCCAACTAAGTGGCTATTAGCTAGAGTATTAGACAAGCATGTAGGTCCAGATGGACATGTAAGAGTAGTTACACTTAAATGCAAAGATTCAGTCCTGAAGCGACCTGTTTCAAAATTAATTCCATTACCAAGATTCTAATCTACACTTCATGTTATGGTGTTCTCCTGTTATGAAGAAGAACTGAAAGTTCTTGGTGGGGAGAATGTTCGGTACAATTGCGTAATTTCGTCACTAGATGGCGTTACTTGTATTTTAAATCGCGCTATAATTATTCTCTTGCCATAACATATATAGGTGAAAATTATTTTTGTTAAATTAGTCTTCCTCAATACAGTGTTCTTTGATATCTCGTTGTTTTATTTTTGGGACCTTACGTACGGCAAGAGTTCGGGAGTTGCCAATTAGCATAGATTAAAATCATAGCAACTGATGAAATAGCCAAACTGGTTCTTCAGTTCAACACCAATATGGTTCATTTTTATACTACTAAGATAACAAACACAAACTATATAGAGCAATGAACCTTGCAACAGATTTTCAGCAGTTGAAGTGTTTTTTAAGTAATCACAGTCACCCTACAATCAGTATTTCCAGTCATATTTGTTAGTGAGCCAAGTCTGAGGCTACTGGCAAGAGGCCTATCAGATCGTCCGAGTCGCGCCGGCAACCGGCCCTCCCCATTGTGAAATGTGATAACCTACTTTTAGACGGAAAATGTTTTGTGGATATGACATCTGTACAGATAACTTGTAATATGTGCAACGGATGGCTTACTTTTGGGGCACGGATTAAGATATTTTTAAGCGGAACTTAGTGTAATTTTCGTATTTAAGAGGAGGGTCTCCGCGAATGAATCCGTCTCTTACTAAACCGATGGGGACAAGCAAAACAAGCGCACTTTTAATAAAAAAAGACGGCTTTATGCCATTTAAAAAAAAAAACAAACCGTTTTTATAAAAAGTAAGAACATTACTCCATTTCTATTAGATCTAAGAATGTATGGTAATATTTTTATGGATGGACCAAATAAGAGAAAAAATAATTCTTAGTTTTAAAAAGGGGCATATTCACGATTTTTTATGACGTTACTAATGATTTTTTTTTTATCTATTCCTCATATATTTTCTAATTTAAAATAATAATTATATATAATATAATTGTCCAAGGTATTTTTGTTCCATAGAAATCTAGGATCTTTTAAAACCAAAGTAAGTACTTTTCTTGAACACAAACATGCTCTATGTGAGGCTTCATTATTTTCTATATTTGGCTAAAATTTATTCTTATTAAAAACTTATCGCATATTGTCAACATTCAAAGTTACAACGCTTTTCCTACCTGCCCATACCGTTAGGTACATAGTAGCCGCACATTATTGATTAAGCGAGGTCCATAGCCCGAGGCGAACTGATAAAAACTTACACTACCACTGTAATTTGAAAGAGTATTTCACTGATAAAGCCGTGGTTCACTTGTCTCTGATAAAAGTTGGCCTATTATTTCTGCCTGGCGTCCTATCTGCGTGGCCTGAGGCGTTCACAAAGAAAACGCCCGGTAGTACCTACTCCCCGATTATCGATACGGTTCGCATGAATTATGTATTTAGTTGGAAAAATTTGTCTATTCGATATCAAGTGATGATTTAGATGCGAAAGTTTTGTTGGTTCTTGTTTATAAATCTAATCTGAAATTGTATCGTATAGGTTTATGTCTCTATCTGAATAACGCATTGATGTTGCGATGTAAAAATGTAGTGATATTAAAGAAAGTCTGGTCTATCCATCTTTTGCTATTAGCTGAAATTATACAGTTACCTTGAATATGTTTTGAAGAAAATATGTATTGTGGCATTACCAAAATAAACTGAAAGTCTTTTTTGGCGGCACAGACCATTTATTTATTGTTTTCTTGTATGTGTTTGTGTTCGTCAAATAATAGAAGATTATGATACTGTTGTATAATAGGGGTTATTAAATACGAGTGTGAGCACCGAGCCGTAGGCGAGGTTCTTAATAGTATCACACGAGTTTTTAATACCTGATTATGTGCAGTATCATACAGTACTTTATCTAAACTCGTTTATAGAACTCATAATTTAAAGGTAAAAAAAATGCTATTTTTGTGTCATTTTTGGTCAAAATGATATATGTGGCAAAAACAATAAAACAAACTAACACAATAATCATATAATCAACTCCCAAAAATTCTTACCTCTAAAGTTCAAGTCAAAAATTCGTCACTATTACATGTAACCACAGACAAAGTAAATTTGCATCTAAAATTGAATTGATACTGATTGATTCCTAATTATTTAGGTCCAAAGTGTACTTTAATAGAAAAAAAGTTATTTTATAGCATTATCTTGGGAACAAAACTGTACTATAATAAATGCACACCCGTGTATAGTGATACACGGGTGTGCATTAAGTGGGTCATTAAAGTAGTGTTTTTGATTGCATAATTAGCACATTACGATATCCAGTCTGCCGGCGCTGTCAAATAAAATGAAAATGAAAATCTAGGAAAGTCGTGAAAAGCAACTCTTTTGCTGGCGAATCTCGTCCTTATTGACTTTAAAAACGTTATAATTATAATTCTTATATTTTCCTGTCAAGGTTGAAATTTAAATAACATTTAAAAATAATAAAAGCGTAACGGAAACTACTTGTTATAAACAATAACCATATGCCAACAAAATTGTTGGGCCAAATACGGACAGCGACGCCAGACTGGATATGAGAATAGATAAATATATTTTCTTTCTTTCTAACGACCAGTTTAGTCAAATAATTCAGTGTACATACACTTGTCATCTGTAGATTGAGAAAAGCCAATTATATTAAACACAACCATAAAATAACATCAAATCACTGAAGTCATCATTTGATCAAGCAATAACGTGCTCTACCTGAACATAAATAAGACTGATTACATAATATTAAATCTGTAGATAATAATCCTGACTAACACCTTAATTATCCTTCTGTCAATATGGATTTTAGCATTAAGGTTAGTGTGCATTAGGGATATATAAATAAACTAGTTAAATTATTTTAACTTTGAAATTCTAATGTGAAATTCTATTGCGAAACAAACAGCAACAAATAAACATACTTAGTTAAATCATATATTTCAACTTATTGTATCTATGTCTATCTAAATCTATATCTATCTATCTAAATCTGTATATATCTATCTTACTGGTGCGATTTAAAAAATTCTTTCACTAATGAGAAGCTACATTATCCCCGAAAGTTATAGGACACTTTTTATCCCTGGTACGCGAGTAAGACCGCGGGGTGTGTAAAGTGTATTCCGAAGTAGAGACTAAAAATTGTAACTGTTGACATTCATAAGTGCTTTATTAGGGCCTAAACTGAATAAATGAGTTTTTGATTTTGGGAACAGCTTGTCTTCAATAAAATTTCATTTTACACAAAGTTACTTTATATATTTTACCATTTTTAGTATACCGGGATTATTATACTTTAATCAATTTCAGGACATCACTTGAACGTGAAAAATACGCAATGTTTTAACGTTTATGTATCGCAGATATTCTTTTAAATGCTTAATGATATTATTTAGAAGTGTCATTTTTTTTATGCCATCCCGGGTGACAAAAGGTACTAAAACTATCAAAATTAAAAAAAAAAACAAAACTATGATGTGTACTAAAGGTTATAAAAGCCATAAAATGAAACTGCCACTTAAATGTGCACAAACCTTTAACAAACATAACCTCGTTACATCGCAAATCAATGTAAAAACAGTCATTAACCTGTTAACTGTCGTTTAACGTTGAGCTACATTTAGCCGTGTGGTCATCGGGGCCCCTACAAGTGATGTCTGTCACGCGACTTGTTTTAATTTTAACTGTAAATGAGTTTTATTCCGTGAATAGGTTTTTATGTTGTAAATTGTTTTTTATTTTTTTGACAATGAACTGAATAAATAAGTTTTTTTTTGGAGATTCTTAATCATTATGTTATTAATATACCTAATAAACACCTTAGTAATCGGTAGTACCTATATTTTTTTTTTTATATTAGATGCATTACCCTTAAGAAGGCGTATTGTTATGTTTGTATTTTTTCTGGTAATAAATTATTATTATCTCCTTTATTCAAATTAGTTCTTAAAATTAGTTTTTTTTTCAACATTAATATCAAAATCAAAAATATTATAAAAAAAAATAACCCTAAAAACATATGATTATTTTTTTTTACAATATTTTTATAAAATTAAGTAAATAATAATGTTATATAAAAAAAAAACCTAATTTTAGTATTCCGCCGGCAGCGGCGGGGTAAGACCTAGAGCTAAGCTACCGGGGGTTAGGGCCGCAGAGAGAAGAACCTCCTGACGATGCGCGCCGTGTCCAGACTTACCACCTTCTTATATTAAATTATTATAATCTTTATTTATGTTATTCCTTAAAATTAGTTTTTTTTTACAACATTAGTATCAAAAATCAAAAATATTATAAAAAACCCTATAAATAAACATATGATTATTTTTTTACAATACTTTTATAAAATGAACTCATAATGTTTAAATTATTATTATTATTAGACAAACAAGCGGACAATAAAATTGACTACATGCTAGTCATAAGATATTCATCATCAACATGTCATATATTGCGCTTTCATAATATAAATAATTACATACCTATTACTAGGAATTGTTGAAGAACCAAGTAAGAAGAACCTCTTGAGCAAGCATCGAGATAGAAACTAATCCATAATTTATTTAATTTAATCTATATCTATGTTAACGGAAAAGTATCTAATCCGTCATTGTATACATTTCCTAAATATCTATCGGAGTACTACATTCTGTATATTTGTAAGGATAGCGGTATTTGGGGGGTTGTAAGTGAAAGGTACTTTTGTGCGAATACTTGCTATTCTATGCTTATATACTTGCAATTGTATACAATTTCTATATTTCATACATTTCCGGTAACATCTATACTAATCTATATATACTAATAATAAAGCTGAAGAGTTTTATTGAACGCGCTTATCTCCAATAGGATTTGAGGATAATGTAGCTTCCCAATCGTAGAAGAATTTTTAGAATCGGGCTAGTAACCCCGGAGATTACCTAACGGACAGCTAGCGTTTTATAATACCATGAAAATAAGAATACACATAAGATTAAATATTTAATAAATATTAGCTAAGTGACCGTAGTAAGTCTAGTGTAGGAAACAGTAAAGTTTGTAATGGCAAGCCCCCGAGGGCGGACTGTCCAGTGTCGCCGCGCCGCCGCGCCGCGCCATCTTTGTCACTTGGTTACGTTTTGTAAGGTCAGCACTAGTAGCACTTTAAATTATCAGTTTCTTAGCTAAGCTCGCAAAAAAATATCACGCTTAATACTTTTTGATGTGTCATAATTTTTCATGTCTTTCGTCTCATCATGTCAGCCGAAAGACGTCCACTACTGGACAAAAGCATCCCCCAAGGATCTTCACGATGGCCGATCTTGCGGTTTTCCACGACCCTCACAAGATCGTCGGTCCACCTTGTGGGGGGCCTGCCCACGCTGTGTCTTTCGATCCATGGTCACCACTCGAGAACCTTTCTGCCCTAGTGACCGTCGGTTCTACGAGCGATGTGCCTCGCTCACTGTCACTTTCATCTCGTTTTCCTGCATTCTGTGAGAGTAATAGGAAGCCGAGAATGCGCGCTTTTTGATCTGACTAATGTACTGACGACTCACTCGTTTTTTCATTGTCATAAAGCCATACCTACTCCATAATTAATTTTTAAATCTCCAATAGAACTAATTTCTGCAAACTGTACGGACAGTGTGACAACTGCGCTTCGGACATCCGGCGTCGACCGTCCGGCCGTCTAGCCTCCCAAACTTATTAATTGGTCGGGAGTGCGTTGCGGCCACTTTCACGCCTTTTGCCACTCATTGATACTTTTCAACTGTTTTCATTACTCGTTCATCTATCTTATAATTTAAATGGACTCCCCGTCCATTTAAAAATTTGTTGCAAATCCCAGGTACAAAATTTTTCATTAGTAACGTCAGAAAAAAATCCAATAGCCCCTTTTAAAACTAAAAATGCATTCTTCTCTTATTTGGGCCATCCAAATAACTTGAAAATATTAACAAACATTCTGAAATCCATTAGAAAGGGAATAGTTTTCTTACTTTTTTCAAAAAAGCCTTACTTTCTTTTTAAATAACATAAAACAATATTTTTTACTAAAATTACGTCTCTCCTGTCTCGCTTGTCACCGCCAGTTTAGTAAAGGACGGAGGCATACACAGATAGCCTCCTCTTAACGCCTACATTGTTTATGGAACCTGTGCAATTTTTTTGTTACTATACCCTGATGCAACTGCTGCGCGTTATTATGTCCCTTCATTTATATATTTAGATGTAGACTGACTGCCACACAAAAGTATTTTAGTCTTTATTTATTCCCTGTGACACATTTGATTCGTAACAGGAGAATATTATTAATGTGCCAATTTAAACCTAACACGGTTGACTTGAAATATAACTACCAAAAAGAAAACTAATCGAATTTCACGCTTCGGACGTGTGTAAGACATACAGTGTCATTAATTAAGAACACGAGACTTGTGCTGGTTAAAAATTGACTTTTCACATGCGTCTGTCGTAAAATATATCTTCCCTTTGAAACAAAACGATGTTTTGATGCATGCGCCCGCGCACGATACGCGTCGCTTTCGAAATAGTGGACCTAATTATAATTGCCATGTTGGTTATTTTTGTGTCAGTCTTCCTTTCAATTAATTTAAAAAGTTATGACACTTATGACACAAATTCTGGTGAGATATTTTTTGTTTCAATAAAAATTGTGACGTTTTATAATTTAATTTCTTTAAATTATACAAGGTGTCAAACAAAATTCAAAATTCAAATTATTTAATCTAAGCTGGCCTATGTGATTTAACTTTTAATATTTATTTCTAGTTTAGTATCGAATCTTTTGAGTGTAGATTGTATTAAAATGTATGTTTGAATCTAAAAAAGGTAATATCTACATTTATCTCCTTTATAAAAGTTTTTACTTTAAATAAATATGAAATAAAAATTTAAAATGAATGCAATGGTCTAATATCAATACGTAATATTTACCCTACATCCCTGCCTCGGGCGCCACGTGTGCGTTTCACTACAAATTGAAATACCACAAGCTATTTTTGTATCATAATTTATTTATATTCGTCAACATAAAGCTTAAAATATTACGCATGATTAAACAACATAACATATTTATGTTGAACATATTTTTTTGTATTTTATAGTGTGCTTCAGAAATATTTTTTTAAAGGACCATTGAATTGTGACTCTTGACAATTTTTTTTAGTTATGACGTTTTTTAATAAGTCACAGAATAAATATTTATTTTCTTTAGCTAGCTCTTCTATTTTAAACGCTTGAGTAACTGTCCTCTATGGAACATTAACCCCTTTCTAGGCATTCATGATGAGGCAGAAGAAGTTAAAGACTAAAAACATTAAGTGACAGTATTGAAGATCAAAGTCCTCATAATTGCAAGCCACATTCACTACAAAATTATCGAGGAACGACAAGATATCGACGAACGACTGATTATTGGCTGACATATCAACGCAAAGCCTAATCTGCTGATCTTTCCGACATGGAAGGCATGTCCATGTATAGTATAGGCTTTCTTAGTGGATCGTTTAGGGCTTGCGCAATATGTATAATATAATAAGTGTTCTGAAAGCCAGAGACTTTTTTTCCCAGAGGCTTATTCTGATCATTCAGCGAGGCAACGCCGCAAGTGTCATTGAGTACCATGCTAAATTTAGAAGCAGGTTATTTTTGGGATTAATAATTAAATTAATAATTATGAATGTGGATACATTTTTTACGTGACCGATAAGTATGTGTGAATGCTCTTTTAATCAAAACCTTACCACGTCACCAATCCTTCAAGACATAGATTAAAACCATAGTAAATTCACGCCGCGTACGCAGTACCGCAGTTCGCTCGTTGACGGCATGGCTCTACGTACAAGAGTTGAATGCCTAAACCGTTTGCATTCCAAATGATACGAACGGATGAGTGTTTTGTTGTATGTTTATAGGTTAGTATTGATTGATTTTGTATGTATATTATGATTTTTACGACACTCGCACACTTTGGTAATTTATTCGAATATTTTTATAGGTATGGAATAGCTGTTCCCCACGGTTTCTCCCGCGTTACAGAGGTATGTGTTAATCCAGTGTATCACCTATCTCCATAGCAAATTTCATCAAAATTGGTTCAGCCGTTTGAGGGTGAAGAAGTAACAAACATACTCACAAACTTTCACATTAAAAATAGCTAGTAATAAAAAAAAACTCGAGGTGGCTGCTGCTGCCGATCAACGGCAAGGTTCACAGGAGGCTGGCAGCGTTTCCTCTTGGTTTATTTAAAAAAAACATAAAGGTTATTAAAAATAAACCAAGTTATATGGCAAACATTGTTCCCCTATAACCCTACATTCTAAAATAATATATAGATAACCACAAAAGGTCGGATAATAGGTTATAAAACGTAAAGTATTTCACATACGCCCTAATGCCAGAACGTTGTACCGAGCTTGCATCGTGCGAGGATCTCAGTCATTATTAATTACCAGAGGTGGGCCTTTAACGCATCCCGATAACTTATGGCCTAACTATACGAAATGTTTAGGGTAGGTACTGTCGACACAACAAGTAATCTAAAAATCCATATTTTTTTGAATATATGATAAACTCAAAAGTAAATTTGTTTGTCTGTTAAAAACTAACGCTAAACACACTAAAACTTATGATACTTTAGTATAGTGAGAGATATAGGCAACGTTATTTAGGTATATCTGGTGAGCGCGGGTGAAACCACGGGGAATGGCTAGTTATATTATATGAGCTAAAGTTTGTATGGATAATTGGTAGCTCATATCCTAGAATTGAAGACACCTAAGAATACTTTTAATTCCGGGAAAAACTTCACAGAATTCGTTCTAAATTTATCTCAATGAAACTCGTGTTTTAGTTGAAATTCAGTGGAATATTAATCCAGCACCTACACGCCTACTTTATATAATTACTTACTTTATTAAAATTATACTATTATATGTTTTACTTCATTTTAAACTGTTGCCCATTTCAAAGTCATTATGAACCATTAATAAAAAATAAACTATCTTTTGTTTTCTATCAGTACTAACCCTTCACTGCACGTTTGGCAATCTCAACGAAACTAGTACCTATTGGGGCCCAAAGCACCCGCCGTATCCGTACCCCTGCCACACATTATTACTTACGTTTAACCGTCGGATAACTCAATATGGGGGCTTTCTATAAGCGATTTAAGATCACCCGATGGCTCTGTTAAGTTTCCCTTTAGCATTCTAAGGGTTATTTTGATTAATTTCAACAGCACTTTGAGCGTTTATTGGAGTTTAAGCTTAAAATTGAATTTCAATTGTTACGGTTGAGTTCTTGAAGGACGATTGAAGGGTTACCTTTATGTGTTCGTCTGTTAGTTTTGTTTCTATTAATGACATTTTCAATGTACAAGAGACCCAATCAATGTTTCGTACAGATTTTGTAATATTAAAATATTACTAGGTATGCATTTTGTTTTCGAAAACCTTTAAAAGTAATAGCGTCACCCGCGTTCCCGAGGGATCTTTTGTTTTTCTGGGATAAAAAGTATCCTATGTGTTAATCTAGGTTATAAACTATCTGTGTTCTAAATTTCATCCTAATCCGTTCAGTAGTTTTTGCGTGGAAGAGTAACAAACATCCATCCATCCATCCATACTCACAAACTTTCACATTTATAATACTAGTAGGATGGCACTCTTAAGAATAAAGATGTCCTTTTCAAAATACCAAATGCATTCAACGATATTACCCTTTTAGGGTGGTCACCGCATACATTTAGATCCCTAAAAATCCAAATGGTCCGAAGAAGGATTTCAAAAATTGCTCTATGAATAAAAATGCGGCAATAACTCTTAATACCGGTCGAAAATATGACCGGATGCGTTTCTCGGGCCTGACGCATGCTACACGTAAGGAAGCGTTTATACTTGCCGCAGTGAGTCGTGAGGTAGACTGGTAAGTTCGAGTCATTTATCTAGCTAGAGCTGACTTGGTCAGGCTGCGTAAGGCGAATAACAGAATTATAATAATGTAATATTTTTGGATATTATTCACACACTGCATCTGCAGCATCTTCACCAAGAGCACATTTCTTCTAGAAATGTCGACTAGTATAGATTGGTAGAGTTCAAATGCCTTTTTATTTAATCATTAATTTTGATCGCAGATTGTAAAACTAGTGGTGATTTCGCATGTTATTTTTTTTTACCTATAATTATTATTACAAATTATTCCGATGATTATTACCGATTAGAGAACTTAAATAATCAATATTAATAGACTATACCGAAATACAGTCACATCCAGTAATCCGACTCCCACTGGACATTCTGCATGCTCCCTAACGATAAACGTTTACTACGATGATCCCCCATACATTATGCATGAGAATGCATATTATGTAGTTATATACCTTCATAATATAATATAATATACATATATGAACATGCATGGACCATATCAAGTGTTAACATTATTATTATAGCTTACATGAAACTTGGAGAGCGAAACAGCATTTTAATGCAAAATATTGACCAAATATTAACTACACAGAGATGAATGGGCTAAATAATTTGATAGTACACATTTTTTTGTTATTAAGATAAATAGTGAACTATACTCGTATTTCTCCGAGCTAAATTACATGATAATTGTTTCAGAGAAATTGTCAATATTAAGACCTCACATTTTTTATGTCAACAGGTTAACTGAACAAGCAGGCAGACAATCCACATGATGGAAAGGGTCATTTATATATTAGTTTGATTAGTAGATGATCTGGGATAGATAAATGGGATCGTCAGTTTATTACCTAAATCATCGGTATAGAGACTTATGTGGGGAAACCCTACCAGCCCGGGGGCGGCCGGGTATGGCAGACTCCTACTGACTAAAACCCCACAGTGTTCCTACCTGTCGCTGCCGGCTGGGTATACGGGGGCGCCGAAGCATTCGTTCGCCTACCCAGCAGCGACGACCGCGACTACCTGGTGGTCCTCTTCGTCGAAGATAGGGACCGGAGCTCTTGACCTCGCCGTGTGGTCAAGGTGAGGGGTGGAAAAACAATAGTTTTTTTTGGAATGCGAAAATCACCAACAAATCTATGGGACATGATTTATTCATATGTTCACGTGAGTAAGTGCCTACTTCTGTAGGGTTAACCCTACTGTTGTCGGAACTCACATTTGACTCATACAAAAAGTGAAATTTACAAACATGGAGTTCACTGGTAACTGCGAAATAAAAAATCAATAGTCTAGGTTATAATACAATATGTGTCATCTAATAAGCGCATGGAGGGAATGTTGAAGATAAGAATACAAAAAAAACATACTTAATTTATATAGTTCCGGTCAATTACGTTGAATTTTATAATTTGGGTTTTCATCATGTCAGCCGAAAGACGTCCACTGCTGGACAAAAGCCTCCCGCAAGGATCCACGATAACCAGTCTTGCGCCACCCACAACCAGTGACCCTAAAAAGACTACTCTCCCGCGACTCTAAAAAAATCATCGGTCAACCTTGTGGGGGGCCTGCCCACGCTTCGTCTTACGGTTCGTGGTCGCCACTCGAGAACCCTTCTGCAACCTTCCTGCAAACCTTCTCCTTGGTATCTATAAATTATTCTTGGGTATATCTATGAGCTATAAGCATTTCATCAGTTATTGCATACTATTGTTTTCTGAACGCATAATCTTGAGACAGCCATTTAGCCAGGCGTATGGGCAACAATTAACTTTTTTTACAAGTAAATTTTTATACATGTTCAATGAATGACATGCAGAACACCAAATGGAGTTATAAAGTCCCCAAACACATCCTTTCAATTATACTTACCTAAAAAATGGTATGAGAAATTTCGTTACAAAACGTTATCCTCAAACAAATTCCATGTCACTTACCACGTTACGACTAACATCATGAGTCAAGCGTATCAATTAAGTGTGATCACAGCGGAGGATGCAAAAAAAATCAATTTATTTAATTAATTTAATTATAAAGTATTACAAACGAAACTATAACTAATTATTGATACAAGTTAATTGTCCGATGTGAGGAACAAGAATGTGGGCTTCCGGTGAATGGTGTAATTTCATCGGTTTAGAACTTGCGTCATCGGCGTCGCGTTGCGCAGCGTCAGCGCCTCGTGTCCACTGCAGTTGTTGATGCAATTTATTGAGGGCGATGCAAGTTAGCATTATGCTATGGCGATGCTTGCGTAACACCTCCCCCCGTAGAACAGCGATTGAACGCGGAAGTTGTGAACTGAGCTGGGGGTTGATTCAAGTCAACCCTTCTTGTGGCTGGAATAGCGTAGACCCTCTGATTTTCTGATGGACTGCATTCGGCCTGTTCGTCCATCTTGGATCTTAGTTTTTTGAGATGATATCTTCGGTATGCTAATCCACTTATGATTACGCAAGTACAAAGTATAATAATGTACAATGGTAAAGTGGTATGGTACAAGCTATTATCTGCGTAGTTTCCTAAGTTCACTGGAGATTGCAGCGATACCTTAGTATTCGTGGCATGGAGATGTTCAAGATTAATAGAATTGAGTTTGAAGGTTGAAGGTAGTTGTGGGATGTCAGCATCTTCTCTAGGTATATCTATTATCTTCAGGGCTTGTCCTTTAAGTCGGTCGTTGGTGTTTGAAATCACGAATTCTGTAGTTTCCATATAACAGTTAACTGGGACTATGGACAAATAGCTACCTTGCAGTATCTTGTAGAGATCTTGCCCACAGGATAGATGTACTTTCGTAGGATTCGGGAAGCTGACAGTGTAGTGGCGATCGTCCAGTTTCTCGAAGGCTGGTTTCTCTAGAGACACGGTGACTGGATTGCATACGGTGCTCCTCTGCTGTGTTAGGATGAGTCGCTGGATACAGTCGTCTGACGTTCGGCTCTGCAGATTGTGGATTTCCTCGCATAGATACCCTTTACTTGTCTTCGGGCATTCAGCCTCTATGTACTTGAAATCTTTCAAATGGATAGCAAGGAATGGAAAATTAGGGGTAAGGATTTCATGGTTTCTATTGGGTATGATAGATATCTTATATAAATCATATACTTGGGGTAATATGATAGGGAGTTTATATACTATAACTATCTTATTTCCTACATAGTATGAACCTAACTGTACTACGTCATAGTATTCTCTAACATCTAAATCAATTATTTTATCTCTGCCATAGAGATTAACTAATCTACTAACTAAATACCTAGTCGAATTGAAGGTTATGATAGAATGATGAGCGGTAGAAGTTTTTATAAAAGCTAAAACATTCTGTAATTTTGAAATCTCTTGAGAAATTAAATCTACGTTATCACCTAATATAAGAAGAATCTGTGCGAGATGCGCATATTTAACTAAATCATGATCTTGGGTAGCTATACTTTGACTAATTATATTAATAATAGCTGCTAACTTATTTTGATTATCTACTATACTATCAATGATTTTTGTATGTTGTTCCATCCAATCTTTAGTTAAACTAACATGGGTATTAAACTCTGAGATTAACTTATTATCATTGTCCTGAAGAGACTTTATAGCGTTATTATAATTTATAGCATCGGTGTAGTCAAGATTGCCGGTGATACTTTTAACTACGGAACCGAGACCATCTATGAGTCCTCTTTTAACTCGATTTATCTCAAATGTCCGTAATTGTTCAAGAACTGTCTGAAGCTTACTTTTTAAATACTGAATATGAGGATCAAATAAGGACATCGTTTTATTATTAAGATCAGGACTAATACTTTCTAATTGCATACTAATTGAATTAATTTTGTCTTGCATATCTTGGAGGTTAACGTATTGCAAAAATGAATGATAATGAGAGATAATATAAGAGGAACCTAGTTTAAATGGTAACACACCGGGTCCGTCGTCAAGGTTTTCAAGTTTTATCTCCTGCATTAGAGCCGGTTGCAGGAGAAGATGAAGTACCAGGAGAGTCCTGCAACAATTTGGCGCTTTTAGGTACTCTCTTTAATCTTGACTTGGCAATTGGGCCACGCTTTTTCTTTGAGTAAATATGAATAGGGAGATCTGCCATAACTATATCGTGCGTGAAGCGTGGGGCCAGTTTTTGACGGGAAGCGAGAGGATTTTGTACATAAATCTGTTGTTCAGGGGAATATTCAATTTCAGCCTCTCGAGTCTTATTACGGTTATCAGTCAGATCTTTACGTAGGGATGAACAAGATTCATGAATTAAGTTATAAGCTGTGCTCATTTTAGTCTTATGGTCAGTTACGTATTGCTGTAATAAATGTGCGGAAAGGTCTATGTCAAAAGGGTCACGTGGGTCAAAATGTCCCGTTACTACTTCTATTGGTTTGCATTTCGTAAAACTATGAATGGTATTATTATATGCTAGAAGGGCGTAGGGCATAAGAATGATACCCGATTCACTCTTTTGTTCAACTTTTAAAATACGGAGGTGCTCTAATATTGTTGAGTGAAAACGCTCAACAATACCATTTTCGTTAGGAGTATGTGCTGCTATTCTATGATGCTGAATCTTATGTAACCGTACAAATTCTGCAAGGAGTTGATTCGTGAATTCCGGACCGTTATCAGTAACAATAGTGATAGGAATTCCGTGATGCGTGCAAAATTTAAGGAACGCCTGAACTACGCTTACTGCCGTCCCGTCTCTTAAGTAATAGGCTTGAGCATATTTTGAAAAAGAATCTACTAAAGTTAAGAATTTTTCACCTTGTATAGTCAGCAAATCTAAATGTACTAATTCAAATGGTTTGCTAGCGGGTGGAACTAATCGAAACTGTTGTTTAATAGGGTTACGGTCGTATTTGGCTTGACCGCAGACCGTGCATTCGTTTATATATTTAGTTATATGCTCTCGCATTTTCGGCCAATAGTACTTATGAGACAGGGCTAAGTAGCACTCGTTAATACCACGGTGGTTTGTTTTACCCTCGTGATATTTATTAATTATTTCCTGTTGCCTTAAGTATTCTCGAACGTTTTCTAATTCGTGTTTAGCTACCATAAGATTCATTGTCGAATTTTTGAATGTATTTTGTATGATGGGGATGATAGAATACATAGCTAACGGTGGATTGATAAGCAACCCTGTTTTAATTTTTGGATGAACATATTCTTTTACTGCATTTATAACATCTTCTTCTAGATTAGATTCGGATAACTGTAAAGATGTTCGCGTATGTGTTTCAAATGGTTTTGTTACGACTGGCCTTCCTTTAATGTCGCCGACTATATTGAAAACTATTTGCTTACTGAATTTATTTAAGGGATCATCTGTAATCGGAACTTCTAAGATGGGGTTTTCGTTATCTGTATGTACGGTAAGAGTTCTAGAATCATCCGCAGCTTCCGGAGCTGTAATGGTTCTAGAATCATTTAATGACAGTGCTTTTTCGGATAGATTTACTACAATGGAGCTTAGTTCTTCGTTATTAACTTCAATACGGGACAAGGCATCTGCGTTAGTATTGCATTTACCTTGTTTATAAATTACTGTATAATCGTACTCGCTCAATTTCAAACGCCATCTTGTAAGTCTCGAGTTAGGCTCTTTAAGATTCATAATCCATTGAAGTGGCTTATGATCTGTAACAATTTTAAATTTACGTCCAAAGAGATACGGTCTAAAATACTTTGTGGCCCAAACTATTGCTAAGAGCTCTTTCTCTATAGTGCTATAATTTAATTCACTAGAATTAAGAGTCCTAGAGGCATACGCAATAGGTTTGTCTGATCCTATGGTACCTTGTGATAGAACGGCACCTATAGCAACATTAGAAGCGTCGGTCGTAAGAACAAATTCCTTGGAAAAATCTGGGTACTGTAAAATTGGATCATTGGTCAAAAGAGTTTTGCAATGCTCAAAACAATTCAAATAATTTTGATCAAGTACTATTTTAGAACCTTTCTTAAGGCACTGTGTAAGCGGTTTCGTAAGACGTGCGAAATCTGGGATAAACTTTCTGTAATACCCTAGTAAGCCGAGAAAACGTTTGATCTCTGTCGGTGTTTTAGGTAATGGATAATTATTAATAGCTTTAATTTTATTAGGGTTTGGTTTAACACCTTCTCCACATATAATATGGCCTAAAAATTCAGTTTCCAACTTCAAAAATTCAGATTTATCCATCTGTATTTTGAAGTTAGATTCGCGCAATTTTTTAAATACCTTTTCCAAATTAACTATATGCTCCTGAAGGGAGGTACTGAAGACAATAATGTCATCCAGATAAACCAGACAAACTTCATTCTGTAGATCTTTAAGCACATGGTCCATCACTCGCTGAAAAGTTGATGGTGAATTTTTCAGACCCATGGGCATTCTTAAAAATTCATAGTGACCATTTTCTACATTAAAGGCGGTTTTGTGGACGTCGACAGGGTCCATTTCTACTTGGTAAAAACCGCTTGCTAAATCAAGGGTGGTAAAATACTGACATTTCCCAAGTTTGTCTAGAACATCTGTAATATTGGGGATGGGATATTTATCATCAATCGTTTTCTCGTTCACTTTACGAAAGTCCACGACAAGACGCCATTTAGTTTTACCGGAGGCATCGGCCTTTTTCGGTACAACCCAAATTGGCGAGCTCCAGGCGGAATCTGAAGGTCTTATAATATTTTGATCAAGCATCTTATTTATCTGATCTTTGACCTCTTGTCTATGGACATACGGATATCTATAACTTTTAGTATGTACTGGAATCTCGTCTGTCGTCTTAATCTTGTGTTTGATCTTGTTGGTGAAGGTTAAAGGTTCCCCCTCAAGATAAAACACATCAGCGTAATTAGCACACAACGCTTGTAAGTTAGCTAATTCTTCCGGATTTAAATGGTCAGTGCGGAGACGTGATAAAACTTCATTGGAACGGTCTGATGAGATTTCAGTACGATTACATTCAATATTAAACATTTCTGCTGACACCGGACGATCCATTGAAAATATAATATCATTAGATGAGGTATTAGAAATCTCAACCCAGCCTCGATTATCTTTAACGTTAGTAAAACAATCCGAAATTAGACAATTACATATAGTCTGACTAGGAACGAACACATCTCCATCTTTAATATTTATCGGTAATCTAACTAATTTAGAAGAGTGAGCAGGAATAATTTCTTCGTACAAGTTAACGTTACGAGAGTCGTAAATTTCAATTGGAATTTCTGCACTACGAGTGGATAACGTTTTATTCTTAAGATTAATATTCGAATCCCAAATATCAAGCAAATCAAAACCTAAAAGACCATCAAAATAATTGTGAAAATCATAAACGAATAAAGTAATATCACCTACCTCTCTAAACTCTGAAAAACACGGTAAAGTAATTGAATAATCATTTTTAGTAGTAGCATGCACATTTGTAACCTCGAAGGGTTCGTAATTTAAAGGGATATCACTGAAATATTTCTGTACGGCTTGAGGGCTAATAAAAGATTGATTGGCACCGGTGTCTATAAGAAATTTCAAAGGCGGATTACTTATTTTAATATATCCGAGTTGCCTTTGTATGTGAAAATTAACTTCTATTTTGGTTTGTCGGACTTGGAAGCCTTCTGAAAATTTTCCTCTTGAGATGGAATAGCATTTTGGTCTAATTCTTCAACTGTTGGGGTTTCAGAATAGGGGTACTGCTCGAAATTGTCGTAACACTCGGGGTATGGTTCATAATCATAATAATCTTGATAATAATCGTAACTATAGTCGTAGTCATAACGCGGGTCATAGTTATAGTCAGAGTTAAATTCATTTAAGTTAAGTTCCCTAGTTTTAAAATAATTGGTAGGTTGTGGATTGCCAAATTTTCTCCAATCATGTCCGGATGGAGGTAAAATTTTTGGAACAAAATGGCTGACGCCACTCATTGGACGTGGTCCATTTAAAGACGGATTTGGTTGGGGTCTGTTTGGCAATTTAAACACATTACTATGAGCGTTATAATTTGGTGGAGGAGCACGGAACATTTGCTGAGTGCGAGTTGGTCCGCGAGATTGCATCATCTGGGGCACATTGGATTTCCAACCTTGCATTGATTGAGAAGGCATGGGCTGCTGCCGTGAGGGACCAGGCATATTAAATGGTTGCTGTCTTGAGGGACCAGGCATGTGAAGTGTAGGGAATCTTTGCACAAAGTTATTTAAAGGCAAGTTAAAGCTTGGACTATGCGACTGCTGTTGCCACTCTTTCCTACCAGAACCACTGGGCTCACTACGCTGTTGCATGTAAAGGGTGTTCAGTTCTTCCTGAACAAACTGAAGAGCCTTTTCCATATTTTCAGGACGCATGCAACGGATTCTACAACCTAAAGGATCCTTTAAACCACGCAAATAAGCCTGTAATGTTAATTTCTCATAAAGAGTGCGCTTGGCTGTAATAGTAGTATCTACGGTCTCATGCAAAGAAATATACGTCATAATCGTACTTAATAAATTCTGACAGCGTTCATAGAATTCCTGTGGAGTGCTGGAACCCTGTGATTGTAAAGACAGATCGTTGTATAAAGCGGTCTCGTCGCGATGGTCTGCAAAATTATTAATGAGCGCGTTTCGTATACCATTCCAATCACCTGCGATACCGTTAGAATTAATTAATCTGGCGGCTTGCCCTGTCACCTTGTTTAAAATACCGTTTATAAGGGCTAAGTTAGTTAATTCATGACCTTCTTCAACTTTAAAATATTTAAGAACTATTTGGTCACATAGGTTAATAAAACGTGTGAGCACGTGGGGATTACCGTCGAATTCAGGCAGTAATCTAAGTGACTTAAAAATTATATCAACGGGGTCCTGTGCCATATTAACGTCTAAATTTCTAGATTCGTCTAAAGCACTATGCCTACTAGACGACCTACTACCTAAACTAACGTTCCGTGATTCTCTCGGATGGAAAATTTTGGAAATCTATTAATAACTAACACACACAAATAATAAAACGTATAAAATATAATACGTACAATATAATGCGTAAAATATAGGAAATCAAATCAATTAGGAACTAGGAAAGTAAGAGTTTGAAAGATTCAAGGTACTTACAACATTACTTGATATCTTTTTGCGGAATCGATGTCTGGATTCTCCTCAGCTGGAACCACTGTAGATTCGTGATAGTCAACGATTGCTTGATTTTAAGACTCTAATTGACTATCCTACCGACTGCGCCAATTAAGTGTGATCACAGCGGAGGATGCAAAAAAAATCAATTTATTTAATTAATTTAATTATAAAGTATTACAAACGAAACTATAACTAATTATTGATACAAGTTAATTGTCCGATGTGAGGAACAAGAATGTGGGCTTCCGGTGAATGGTGTAATTTCATCGGTTTAGAACTTGCGTCATCGGCGTCGCGTTGCGCAGCGTCAGCGCCTCGTGTCCACTGCAGTTGTTGATGCAATTTATTGAGGGCGATGCAAGTTAGCATTATGCTATGGCGATGCTTGCGTAACATATCAGTAAACACGGATCTAATTGTCAAACAATGACCACAGACGGACTGACATACGATAACCACGCGCTGAGTTAGTCATCTGCAATTACTCATTGTTCTTGCTCATTGAATTAACATACTGTGTTGAGTTGGAAAGTTTTCTTCGAAAATGATGATTTTTGAATGAGACTTTTCTGGGTTTTGAGCTGAGCAAGTCAAATCATTATTTATTTATTTACTAGCTTTTCGGTTTCACCCGCGATCACTTACCTAAATCATCATTTTACGCCCTTAGGGGCTGAATTTTCGAATATCTTTTCTTAGCAGATGCCTACGTCATAATAGCTGTGAATGTATCCGTCCAGTGGTTTGAGCTGTGTGTTGATAGATCAATCAGTCAGTCACGATTTCCTTTTATATATTTAGATTAACTAGATTTCACCCCTCAGTTCTACCCACGTTCTTGGTGTAAATTAAAAATGTATCTATGTTATCACGCCAATCCGTTGCTTCTTTGCTACTCTTACTTCTATACTATCTTGCGAAAGAAGATCAAACCAACAAACACATTTATAATATTAGCAAAGTACCTACACAGACTTTAATTTTAATAGAATACGTCTTGCTAATGCCCTGCCAGAGTGGTTCGGAACGCCTCTTTTTTTCCGTGCACAACAACTACCCAAAAATCGGAAGAGTTAACGTTACGAAGAAAGTTGATTCATGAACACTAATGATTTATGTATATTATTAGATAGATTTAAATTATTTAAAAGCAAATAAGTTAAATTGCCTATAATAGTAGTTTATAATACTGTTGCATAATAGGGGTTTTTAAATACGAGTGTGAGTTTAAGTACCGAGCCGTAGGCGAGGTTCTTAATAGTATCACACGAGTTTTTAATACCTAATTATGTGCAGTATCATACATTACTTTATCTAAACTCATATAAATTGTGTAATTTAAAAAAATTGAAAAATCGATAGTATTTTTCTACCAACTTTTAAAAAAAAAAAACTGGTCAAAATGATATATGTAGGCAAAAACAATAAAATAAACAGACACAATAATCATATACCTAATCAAATCCGTGTTGCCAACTCCCAAAAAATCTTACCTCTAAATTTCAAGTCAAAAATTTGGCACATTGTCATCGTCAAATTGAATTGATACTGATTGATTATACTATTGATAGGTCCAAAGTGTACTTTAATAGAAAAAAAGTTATTTTAAAGCATTATCTTGGGAACACAACTGTACTATAATGAATCATTATACACGGGTGTGCCTAAAGTGGGTCATTAAAGTACTGATTTTGATTTCATAATAAGAACATTACGATGAGAGTAGATAAAATCTATTTTCGGATAATAAAACCTTACATTTCAGCACTACACAAGCCCCATACCACCATAAATAGAACCATAAAATATTATAATAATGTATCGATGTAATAATACCAAAATGCCCAGTAAATCGGTGTACTAATTTCTGACCAGGATCACTTGATATACCATCCCTCCCGCCGCTCTTGAAATATGAAACGGATTTGAGGTATTTGAACGATGCGTATGGGGTCTTAATATATCGGTCGGTCACCGCAGGCCTATCGCTCCCAATAGGATTGAATATTGATGCGGCAGATGGCAACACATTCGGCACATAATTAATTTCTCAATCGGCTTCGGTTCGGGTGGAAGTGACCCACTGTTCGAAGCAATTTACATATTTGCTACCATTGAAGTGTTGTTTTATTTTCCATCGGTCACTTGTGTATTTTAGGGTTGGACGTGGGATATAAATGATTTTTCTCAGTTGTATTGTTACTAGTTGTTTTTTATCGTGTAGGGCTTTTTAGTGAATAGGTATTTATGTCAGTGGAAATAGTATTTCGTGCGTTTTTCGTTGCTATTCAATCATAGATTACATTTTGTGATTAATTAGGAACTGAAATTTCTTTATTAGGTACATTCCTTGATATTTGTCAACAGATCTAATCACAATCTAATATTATATTTTATTAATCACCATTATCATTATTATTATATTTCTAAATTTATTTTTACTAGAACAATTACCAATATTCCATTTTCAATTTGCAAATATTTTCTTCCTACCTTCGAAGTCTTTCAACCATTTATTGGAGTTATAATTTAGAGCTTAGCTCTTAAGAATATAACAACCAGGTAAAGTTCACAAATTAGATGGATTTGGTTCGAGTTTCCATCAATTTGTCTGATAATGATAATGTGACCCCATGTAACCCTAACCACATGGGGTGCATCCGTCATGATTGGCGAATTTACTTCTATGATACAATGAAAATCCTTTGGGAACCTCGAATTACAAGTAATTGGGGAACGTACTATTTTTGTTAGACTCATTGTACCTCATTAAAAATAATCTTGTAAATAATTCTAATTGTATACCTCATAGTATTCCGACAAAAATGCTTAGAATTCATGTATAAAAGCTATGATAAAGGATTAGTACCTGGTTGACTGTGCTTCGCTCGTTTTTTTTTATAAAGACGTTTTCTAAAAATGAAACCTAGCTAGATCGATTTATCTCCCCCGAAACCCTCTGCATTCTAAATTTCATGAAAATCGTTGAAGCCGTTTCCAAGATCCAGATAATATATATATTAAAATTTATTAGAATTGGTCGTTTAAAGGTATTAGTTACGTCACAGCCTATCATATCATATCATATCATATCATATCAAGAAGATTGCAAAGAGATAGCTATAAATGGATATGTTGATGAAGGCATAATTCTGGCTCAGTAAAAGAGCTCATAGAAAACTTCAGAAATATATGCAGCAAGAAAAACAAGAGGTCTATTTATTATCCAAATGATTAGTATTAAAAAAGCAGAATAGTTTGAAGAACGACATGCCACTAAAAGCCAGAAAGCCAGTTTATTCTCCTAATTCTCAAAGGATCCCGTGTGAAAGCTTGTTAGCAATTCAACAAAAGGCTGTGAATTATATTCATCAACCTCATCATCATATCAGCCGAAAGATGTCCAATGCTGGACAAAGGCCTCCCTAAGGATCTCCAAGTTGGCCGGTGCTATATAATTTGCTAATATAATTAGCAATGCGGGTCAACATCCTTTATATGTACGAGAATCTCTTTGGTCCTAGATGTACTTAGATAAAATAAGCAATTTCTATTCATTGTATCGGAGTTCAGTATTATCCCGATATCCTGGATAGAACAATAAATTCGAAGGACTTAATTTATCTTTTATTCCCATATTATACTCAATTTCATTAAACGTCTCTCGAAATAAAAAACCTTTTCAATTTATCCATACTATAAATATTAATACAATTAATCAACAATGAAGCTGTTTCAGTAATTATTTTTTATGTTTTGCTTTTATGTAACGCATTATAGGAAGGTGATCACTTCGAGTTAAAGAAGTGGTATACACCATGTCAATTGTCTCTCATTACTCATTTTACGTAGTACTATTTAAACATAGACATCATCTCATAAAGGAAATACCTCACACCAAAATATGTCCAGCATCCCAACCTGTCAAATCTAACATGACAATTATCCCACCAATTACCACCTTTTGACCAAATGGCTTCTGCCAATGACGGATAGCACCCATCCCTCGGCAGTCGAGTGAACGATTGCGCCAATTAGACTAAGCCACTGGCCTTCTGACGCTAATCATTACTGAGCTAAGATCGATGCCGTGCGAGAAGACGAATAGGTGTTAGGAGATGGTTGAGATGATCAATACAATAATGGTCTTTGGAGAACATTTTAATTTTGGAGTTACTATGTCAGAAATTTCAATGACATGAGCCCAGTTCTTCAATTTAGAAGAGTAATCTATACTAATATTATAAAGAGGAAAGATTTGATTGTTTGTTTGTTTGCATTGAATAGGCTCGGAAACTACTGAACCGATTTGAAAAATTCTTTCACTAATAGGAAACTACATTATCCCCGAAGGTTATAGGCTACTTTTTATCCCGGGAACGCGAGTGAAACCGCGGAGAACAGCTAGTTAAGATATATAGTCAAAATACTTTGTGTTGGGTGCTTGTTTAGCTATATTAATGAAAATTAGAATTCATACCTTCAAATTTTGATAATTTGTACCACCACGGTGTTTTAGCAGCTTTATTGAACAGGCAGTATGCATTTTAGGTCTTATTGCAGAAATCCCTTAAACTTAACTTAATTTCAGCAATCAAATAAAAAGTGGTAAATTTCATGGCCATAGATCCAGTTCTACAATCAATTGAAAAATTGAAAAGCATTTTCAGCCGTTCAATGCAAAAAGCAAATGATTACAATCACCAATTGAATGAAATTGAACGAGTGGTTCATCGTTCGTTCGTTCGAAATTCAATTTAAATTGACGTTGCAAATTGACCGAATGCAAGTAACCGGCTGACCGGAAAACTGAAATTATTACAAGGTGCAGTTTCACTTTAATGTCATCTAGCTTCAGTCAATTATTTTGTAGTAAATCTAATATTTTTTAAATTGTTTCTAACACTAGGAAATAAATTGATTTTGCCAGTCATGTTTTGTAAATGAAAATCAAAATAAATGTATATAAAAGTACGAACCTTTACTTATAATGATTTCAATAAGTATAATAATTTAGTATTCGGTAAGTACCTACCTATTCAGAAAGTTAATCCACATAATACTACGAAGATCGTTCTATGAATGTTTCAAGAATCACATTCTACGGCCCAATTGGAAAGGGATAGAGAAAAATGGCCAGAACCAACATCTAACTTTGGAACGCATTCTGGAAACCACCATTGCATGTGCTGTCATGGCATTTAACTTTCAACTTTATTTCGTAGTAATAAAAGATGTGTGAAAACATTTTGACGTGAAAAATATGCTCTCGTATTAGAATTCAATGTTCGATTCGAGAAAAACTTATTCGATTGAGTTTTCTAAGGAGTTGTTACTTTTTGGAGCTAGGGCTAGAGAATTAGGGATATAAAACGACTGAAAAGGGTTCTATCGAGATCTATCTGTTGCGTAAATCTTTAGTAAACGAGTCTATGTACGTGCGTAGTGGATAGTCCGATACCGTATTACTGTATCGGCTTAGAGCCGCTTTTATAGTTCCGATTTTATGGGTTAATTTATATATTCGGCCTGAGTAAGGGCTGAGTATGGGCGTATTTTCAATTAGATCTTTTATTCGTATTACATTGATTCTTTTTTTGAATTTTTAATGATTAAAACTATTTGCAATGATACTGCGACCCTTTGTAGCGCCGCAGCAGCGATGCAATTGGATAAAAACCGCTCTGTTCGGATTTCAAAACATTCATTGTCCTAATTCAGTCAAGTGCTGAAAATAGTTGCAGAAGAGCTAAGTTCATATTTGGAATGTGAAGGTATAGAAATATGAATACTCCTATAAAGTTTGACTAGATCTATTAATATCTAGGTTTGTGGATTAGATTACGTACATAAACAGTTCTAGTAGAAAAGTACCTCCCAAATTTATTCCTGAATTATATAATAAATAGTTTATCTGTTAATAAAAAAAAAAAAAATTGAATAAATATTATTACAAAAAGGTGAAACTTTTAAAATAGTAACAAGAAAAGACATTCTCATGATTCACCCTTGCCTGTTCAAATAAGCGACGTAGCAGCCGGAATTAAAACTTAAGTAAATATTTATGCAGCCC
This sequence comes from Tethea ocularis, assembly GCA_963555595.1. Classification (NCBI taxonomy): domain Eukaryota; kingdom Metazoa; phylum Arthropoda; class Insecta; order Lepidoptera; family Drepanidae; genus Tethea; species Tethea ocularis. The sequence goes on along the minus strand of OY741961.1, from coordinate 12,189,082 downwards.
TGTGAAACAGATTAAAATATGACTGTCGCCTTTAAGAAAGTGTTGTAAGTGTTAATTTTAAAGTTGTTGGTAATTCTATTTTTAATTTTTATAAAATGTAAAACTTAAAAGTTTAATATAGAATAGAAAGACATTTATTGACAGCAAAGCATAAAAAAAATCGACGAAGTTGCGAGAAATATACATATATACTCGTATAAACATGACGAACAGGAAGATTTACAGAGAAAGGTATTTTATCATAAATACATATCTAGTTAAAGTCAAAGTGAATTTTTTTGACACATAAAATAATGTACAGGTCAATAGTTTTAAATATTATAAAATGACAAATACAATTGATATTTAAGACCACATTATATAGGTCACACTCTATTTAATACATAGGTAATACATTTTAAAATATTAAAAACAGAAGTTACACTATTTTACTCTTTGGGCCCCGAAACGCTTACTCACAGATGTCGCCTGAGACAAATCTTGAGACAAATGATCCCAACATTTCGTTGTAAAGTTTATCTAAATCACTTTTTAATGAAAAAAGAACTATCTACACTGTTTTTTTGGTGATTGTAATTTTTAAGATTATGTTGGGTGAGCTTCTGTTTATTATGTTTAATGATTTTATAAATGTCTTTTTTGGTATAGGTCATCATTACCGGTTAAGATGGAAATAGGTTTTTTTAAAGGACTAAAGTAGGTAGCCTCTTACGGCTACGTCAACCTTACCGGACAAAATAGGTAACTTAGTGAAATCGAATTAACGAATTATTTTAAGCACCTAATTTTACTGTCCACTACCTATGGTTAGGGTCAGCAAAGTAAACCTCATAAAACTTAAAAAAAACAGGGTCCGTAATTTACATTCACTTATATACGTACTTTAAAATGCAGTAACAAATGACTATCTATGCCAAAACGATTCGTAATCGCACCTTGAAAGCACTAAAAATGGTCCAAACCCACCTAATACCTGCGCCCGATAAATCGTCGAAAACAAAAGAAATATAGTCTATAAATCGGACCGCAATGTTATATATGTCTATTAGGAGTACCACTTGAACAGTTGTAAATCTTCAGTTTCACCCCCCGCTTACAAAACATTAAGTATTTTACAGCTTTTAGTCGAATCCGTTCGTGTACACAAGGCTTCAATTTCCTTGCAGTGCATTTGATAAATTTTTAAATGGTACGGAATTGGCCCCATGGGCACTTGGGGCCGAGATGCGGCTGGCCGTGTCAGGTATAAAATCCTTACTCACTTTTGGCGAGGGTTTTTACTTTTATTGATAGTAAAAAAGTTAAGGATAAGAGAGCACCTTGGATGTTTTTTAAGGTTCCGTACCTCAATGTATATTATTGTCCGTCTGTCTATCTTTCAAGATCCCTTTCTTCTCAGGAACGCGTTAAGGTATCAAGTTGAAATTCATATCAAATACTCAGGTCTAATGTCCCTTGGAGCTATGAAATAATCTAACTTTTAAGCAAACGCTATCAAAAGATACAGCCGTTTATGTTACAAATTTTCGATACTCTCAAGGGAATCAAAACCTACAGGGTACTTCCCGAACTCAGAATCATGAAATTTAGTACGAAGCAATGTCTTATTAGCACAGATAAAGGAAAAATTGCGAAAACCATACATTTTTAGTTACAATCAATTACAAAGTTAAGTTTGTACGGAACCCTTGGTGCGGGAGTCAGAGTCGCACTTAGCCTGTTTTTTACTAACAGATTTATTGATGCTAGTGCATATAGCTTATTGTTTAACATCAACAATATTTCCAGAAAGTTATTAAAATGTATCTGCTTCATGGTCTACTCTTATATTTACCGAATTTTCGAGAAGCAAGCCTTTATATCATCAATCATTGTATTACATAACCTTCATCTCAAAACAACATCTTGTCTGCTCGAACCGTTCCTTGTGCATAAGTTGGACTCTCGTGCCTGGGGCGGTGAACAGCCTAGCCTAGGTTAGGCTAGCTACACAGATTTATGCGTTCGAACTACGTATACAGTTTTGCTTTGTTTCTCAAGACTTGCGTGCATGGAGTTGAGAAAGGGAGACTGGAGAAGGTAATCCAAATTTCTTTCAAATAATACTGAACCTATGGTCGACTTTATGTGGTCTATTCTGCTTTTGATAACGGTAAAATTATGTTATTGTTAACGACCATAAAGTTTTTACAAATTCTTACTAGGGCTTATGATATTTTTTAATTTTACAAAGAAAAACGTCAAACTCTTTGTAGGACCGATAGCCGTGCCAATTTTTATATATTTTTATTTCTGATCGATTTTTTGTAAGACGTGTGCGTTGCACTTCGCTTTTGAAATCAGTACGTTCTATTTGTCTCCTACAAAAAACCATAATATACATTAGGTATATCCTGACTCAAACTAGGTGCCAATATTGTTTTGACCTATCAAGTTTTCATAATTATCATCCTTTTTAGGGTTTCGTACCTCGAAATGAAAAAAAACAGAACCTTTATAGGACCTCTTGATTGTCCATCTATCTGTCGCTCTGTCAATATCATTTTTGTCAGGAATGCATGAAGGTATCAAATTGAAACTAATATCCTTAAATGCATATTTTGATACTTCACGAGAAAATCAAAACCTTTAGGGTACTTCCCGTTGATCTAAAATATTTTTTTTTTATTAATTTTATAGCATGCCAAATGATATGATAATAGCATCATTATAATCAATCTTGGAATAAATGCTTACCATTTTGCATATCTATTAGCATTATGATATTTATTAAATTTATAGACATCCATTATGTGTGAAGAATTTTAGCAGATTCAGGTTCTGTCAGTTCATTTATACTTCGTCAGATAGACAGTTCATGGGGCGTCAGATTATAATTTACAACGCATGCGCGACCCTTCGCCTCATAAACTGCCTGATCCATCTCAGTCTGAAGAGAACTAACGCTATTGTTCTAGTACTAGATCATAACCTGTTTTGAAGAGAAAGCATCAGACCAAAAATACCTTTGTGGAACAAAAAGCAACATAAATTCCAAAAAAGCTACTCCTTTTTTGCGAACATTTTTGCATTTCGTTTGAATTCTAGCAAAAAAGTCCATATGGCATTTCAGTTGTATTTATTCGAAAATCTCACAAACATTTTGGCAACGGTGGTCTGATCAGGAGAGAAAACCAAAAATTACATGGTGCAGTATCTACGTGATATGGTTTAATCAAGAATAAGCTGCTGGGTTCCTTGAAACTGCAGGATTAATTCGGTATAGGTGACTTGACCTAATTTACCAGGGACATTGTAATGTCTCGAAAATTGAGAGTCGAGAAATTAGAACGTAGCCGTTGCTTAGAATACTTGCATGAGATATGCTGATGCTGCATTTGGGACCAGGTGTTAATGAAACACCATCACTAAATACTAGCAATAAAGATTAACAAAATGTAGAACGCTATATGTAGATCTATAAAGAAATAGTAAATAAAAGCATCTCAGCTTGGTATCTTATGTTTTCCCGGGATAAAAGTAGTCTATATGTTATTCCAGGGTATGATCTATCTATGTGCCAAGTTTCATCCGAATCCGTTCAGTAGTTTTTCCGTGAAAGAGTAACAAAAATCCATACATCCATCCATATTCACAAACTATCGCATTGATAATATTAGGAGGAGTATACATAGTATTAAAGACATACCGGGCTCAATTTCAAATTATATAGCAAGTCGTAAAGAAAGCAGCTTATAAGACGTTTGTGTTATGAAGAAAGTAAATAATCATATTAGAAGAAAAATCAACATTAGAAACGTAGCTTATGAAAAAGTGTTAAGACACTGTGACTAACATTAATAAAGTTAAACCACCACCGACTGTATCTTGAAGCAACAAAAGCGCTTACGACGAATCGAATACTGGGTCTGTAAGGAACAGTTTCGTAGGAAGCAGTAAAAAGACAGCAACGAACGCTTTAGTTATGAAGTACAATCGTAAAAGTTAATAAAGCGGTACAGGGGGAAGATTATGTCGTATACCAAGGAAGCGAGGGCAAACGATAAGATATCATATAAGACAAATGCTATGGACTTAATAAAGACATTTTCTTGTGTAATAAAACGTATGTGCGGCGTAACGTGGAACTTATGACACTCATAATTTCTATATGAGGAAAGAATGGTAATGTTATTATAATAAACAAATTTACTTTTGCGTGGGTTTTAAAAATTGCTTCTTATACTATATCATTAATTATATTTTCTTCTACAATCCCTTAATTAAATTCATATCTTTGTGTGTTGTTTTTTATGTTTACTTTATTACTTTAGCCTCCTTATTACATGTGACAGTTTCAAATAAATCTTGTCAAAATCAAGTGTTAAATTATATCCTTCACTTTCTTACGTCATATGACAGAAAGAGCCAATCAGGGTTTTATGAGACATGCTTGAAACCATCTCACGTAATAAGGCAGTAGTAGTTTAGTACGTTTCACTATTAACTATCTCTTAGACATCTTCTGGGAACTACGTTATATTTGCACGGGTTCACAGTAGTCGAATGAGAAGTGATTAGCTTAACACAAAAAAAGCAAGGTTTTTTCGTTTTTAAGCAACGCTTTAAGTTTAATATTGACAGTGGATTCTTCTTAGATTTTTGATGAGTGTTTTACATAAAGTTAAAACATTCTAGACATTTTTAAAGATTGAGTTCGGAAATTGAACCTTATTAATCATGCACTCGCTTCTATTTTATATCTTGTACCACAAATACAGGCAGAAGAAGCAAGACACTTTAACCTCACGGCTTAGGCTTAACTTTAAATTAAGAACATTACTTTAGGACATGTGTTACTAGGTCTCATTCAAGAGAAAACGTTACATTATTATGTGAAACGTCTTCAAGATAAGCTTCTAAAGTTGTTTTAATAACAGTTTTCTTGTTTCAGGTATGTACAATCTCATCAAATTTATATGGGTCGTAAGTAAACATAGTTTATATTATATTCTTATCAGCAAAAGTTTATGTCTGACCACAATTTCATAATGGTCAGTGATAATGTGGCCGAGGCAAGATTATCGTCTGTTAGAAGTTGCTCATTGATTTACATTCCTGGATGTTGTTGTACTAAAGAACTGAGATAGAATATTCATTTCATAGCTATTGAAAGTTTTTATCCCCGAACACTTAAAATAAATTCGTCCATTTTTTCCAAAGTTCAAAAAGATAAAAAGTATCAGAAATGTATAACCCAAATATTTGTTAAAATCTAAAGTACTAAAGCGTGGATGGAAGCGGGAAAAATCCTTCAAAACAATAAAAAAAAGAGTATAAGATGAGGGCATATCGGTTTATCTCTCCAGAAAACACACTGGAGTTTAAACTCTATTGAAATTGAAATAAAGGTTTACAGATGAAGTTATATCAAGCATATTTCAGCTATTTCTAAATTTGTACGGCACTCCGGGGCATTCCGATTCGGTTTTGAAAAGGCGAGTGGCTCTTCAAATTTACGAACGATACGAATACTGGATTTTATGCTAGAATCGATTTTATTTCGTTGAATGTAGAGTGTTAAATCGATTGTGGTTTTAATCAATAGTTTGTAAAATCGTATTGTGGGCTCACTGCGGCGGTTTATGGATTTAATTTGATGGTTGACGCTAATGCGGGAGTTGGCGCGCTAAATACAGAATTGTCTATTTAGAACTATCGCATTAGAGAGAACGGACCGTTGACTTGCATCTATTGGCAATTTATTGGGAGAGTAAACTGATATATTATGATTGAGTCTGCAATATGTAATTGTGTTATTTGCTGGCTGAAAGTTTGAACTTTTTTTGACATTCATAGCTTAATACGAAATTGAGACATAAGCTCTTACCGTTAATCTTGTAGAAGCTAAGTTTAACGATATAGCTTATCATATAAATCATATTATGAGACGTAGAGCATAGCGATTCTTTGCTTGAAGAGCAGCTCGACTGGGGAAGTACCTCCACCTTACAGAATACCGCAGCCAAATAACTTTGTTGTGTTCCTGCGCGTGAGTAAGGTCGCCAGAGTGGTACCCGGGGCGTGGATTAGTAGGTATATTATAGTCTCTGTCCCGGGTATTGCTAGCGTCCATAGGCTACGGTAACCGCTTACCATCAGGCGGGCCGTATGCTTGTTTGCCGACATTGTTGTATAAAAAAAAACTAACGTATAATAAAGTCTTCCGTATAATATATAGGCGTCGTCAAGAAATAAAACAAAGAGTCTTGGGTCACTTGCAGCAACCAGGTCTTCAGTCCACCTGATTCAACGTATAAAGTGTTTTTATAACTTTCGCTCATAAACAGTAATAGAATTAAGGTAGCACTCCTGACGCCAGTCAAATAATTAATTACTAAAGAATTTATTCCAGCACGCCGTATTCAAAATTAATCGAAGTGACTGCTATTGCATGATGCAGTTAAGTCATGTCACTAACTGAGTTATTGTCTTCTATAGTTCAACATAATTCTGCTGAGTAACCTCATGTAACGATGTTTTGATTTTGTTGTTTGTGTTCAGCAATAATTAGGTCATGATTAATAAAAGCCTATAAAGCAAAGCGAAGAGAAATCGGTACAAACTAAAAACTATTTCAATCACTCGCTCGGACAAAACTGTAAATAGCCGACCGAATGAAAGAGTGAATGAAATGCGAATAACTGAGCGAGTGAATGATAGAGCTCTGAACACACACGACCATTAGTCAACTATGGTCGAGCATTATCCTAATGGGATCTCAAACTGCTCGGCCGTTTGATGAGATATTATGCTCACTAATACATACTTGCTTGAAATACTTGTCTGCGTTTAGATCTGAATAATATTTCAATACCATTGTCTTTTTCTAATCATAAAATAGGGATGTCAAGATATGTAAATGTAACTCGATTATCTTTATTCGATTTGCTGGAGACAGTTTGATGGGTAAATTGACAGTACTTTCACTAGCGTTATTAGTGTAATATAATATTTAGATTTGAATAAATATAGTTGTATGATAATAAGCTTATTGATGAGCAAATCAGTGAAAGGGTTACAAAATAAAATAAACAATTGGAACATTACATTATATTTTTATAAGTTAAGCTTGCTTATAACCCTGGAGGAACGACAATTCGAAAAGAGAAATGAAAAAAAAACTTTACCAGAAAAAGTAAATCACTGACATCTTAAACCTACATATTATTTCTACACAGAGGCAGAAAGAGAAAGATCTAATACATTCACGAGCCATTCCCATTCGCAACACAAAACAACACATCATTCACCCCCTTTCAACATATGCTTCGAATGAGACGGTCTCGTTCGCTAGATCGGGTACAATCAGATAGACAGCTCATTCGAATAATCGATTCAACGAGTTCGATTCACGTCACTATTCACGGCCCAGTGTTGTCGTTGTTTGTTGTCCGTTGTGAATTCTAAATTTGAATTTGAAAAGAACTTGTATTTAGAACAGTTTCAATTGGGCGCTGGGTGTGCGTCCAATCAAATGGGTTAACGCAGATGTCAGAACAAATGATGGATAGAGAGAAACAAAACAAAAAACTTTATATAGGTAGGTATTGGTTTTTTTATTAAACTGAAATTATTGTAAAAAGAGACATCGGTAAGCTGTTTTTTAACAAATCTTCAACAATAAAATTTAATTTATATTACCGAGTGTAAACTCATTTTAAGGTCTATTAAAGTCTCACTTACCTCTTTTTATCGACACTTGATAAGGCACCTTCTAGATATTATTTAATCTTGTCAATATCATTTGAAAGGCATCTTCAAACGTTGCGAGTTGCGTCAAACATCCATCACTCCCCTATACATAAATAGAAGTGGCAATACAGTCAGCGATGCATTACTATAAAAGCCCAGTTTAACAACTAAATGCTTACAACCACTCACTCCTGTATATAGGTTAAGAAGTACCCCGTGCTTACAATATGAAAACGCATAAAAGCGGCGTTGGTAGGCCGTCACGCGAGTATAGCACGCGAGGAACGTGCGGTGTTGCAATGGCGAATGTAGATTTTAAAGGAATTACCGCGAATTTTTCACTCAAAGCCTATTGAAAAATCTACCTTCATTATTTTAGTAAATAGAAGACAAAGAGAACTAAACATATGTCGTTGACATCCCGCTTATTTCTTTATTACACCATTTTTTTTGAATATAAGCAACTGTGAAAGTGACACTGAGTGAAAATCACTTTCAATCTCAAACTCGACAAAGGAAAATCGAAACGAATATTTAACGAAGGTTAAATAAAATATGGCCCTTCTAGGCTTTGTATGCTTAACACCATCCGCCACTGCATTACTGACCACGGTGAGATTCGAGAAACTGGCTCTCAAGTGCATCTGTCGAAACACACTGCAAGGTGCTTGGCGACAGATTTTCAACTTGAGGGTGGTAGCCTGCCAGGCAGGTACTACAATGTACCACCGTACTATTAGTTTCCTTGGATTTTTTTCCTTCACCGAAAGCTCTAGTTTATAGTAGGATTCAAACCCGTGACATTTATCTCGGCATTCGACGTTACTACCACTGAGCTATCATTGCCTTGAAAATTTAAATGTGAGGGTTTAACGCAGAGGCAATGAATCTAAGCTAATGCACACAGATACCGTTAACTTACTTTACTAGCCTGAAAAAGTTCTTTGTAAGTCTATATAAAATCTGAATAAGTACACACGGTTACAGATCAGACTATACCTTTTTGTTGCAAAATATCACCTATTACAACCGCATAAGATGCCGCAGTGTTTACCTTGAATTGTCGTCGTCCGTACATTCAAGGTGATCCGTAAAAGGTTATAACATATATACACCGAGAGGTAGACACACGATTCTTACTTAATATTATTATACATGCGAATGTGAGTTTGTTTGTTATCTTTTCACGCCTAAACCACTGAGCCGATCACGATGAAATATAGTAGGTACGCAGGACGCAGATAGCTGTGATATGAAAAAAATACATAGGCTACTTTTTATTTCTAGACACCTGAAATGTGTTAGTTTTAAGTTTTGTTGGTTGCCTTTATGTAAAACTAGTTATACCCCGTGGTTTCACTCGCGTTTCCTCGATAAAAAGTAGACTATAAACTTCGGGGATAATGTAGCTTCTTATTAGTGAAAGAATTTTTCAAATTATACGATTAGGTAAACAAACTCTTAAGCTTTATTATTAGTATAGAAAAATAAAAACACCTGAAATGTGTTAGTTTTAAGTTTTGTTGGTTGCCTTTATGTAAAACTAGTTATTCCCCGCGGTTTCACTCGCGTTTCTTCGATAAAAAGTAGCCTATAAACTTTGGGGATAATGTAGCTTATTATTAGTGAAATAATTTTTCAAATTAGACGATTAGGTAAACAAACTCTTAAGCTTTATTATTAGTATAGAAAAATAACTAATTTATTTGACATGAACTTTAACCTTTATATTCGTCGCAATGCGCCCGCACGCGCTCAAGCAAGTGCCGGCAGACATAATGAAAGCTCGGCTGGCACATATTTTCTATGCAATTATGAGCTTTAACATGAGACAGTACACTTTAACGCTAAATTATTTTTAATTAATCCCTAACGGACTTACATGAGGAATTTGTCAAGTTTTTAGCAAACGATTTATGTGTGTGACCATATGGACGATTTTTTCTTTAGTAAGCTTTAGAAAGTGAGAAAAAAAACAAATTGTAGCGTATGAAATAAAATTATGTACTGGATAAGTCTTCATAGCTAAATAAATGAAGCAACTGAACCGAAAATCTTCAAATTATCTTCGAGAAAAAAAATAGAATTTTAATTAAAAATAGGAAAACACTATTGGACATAACACTATGAACAATTATGAAATACATCTTTATCAACATAATAATAATATGTAACTATAAAATTTTGATAAACAACAGTACATATATTCTAAAATTCAATATATTTTTATTTATGAGTAAAAAAATAGGATATTTCTAAATTACCTGCAAAATACATATCAATATGCGTGATACTATATTTTAAATTTTCATATATTTTTATTTGAATACCAGCTGTTCCCCGCGATTCCACTCGCGTTCCCGGGTTAAAAACTAACCTTTAACCTTTGGGGGTAATGTAGCTTTCTATTTGTAAAATTATTCTCCGAATCGGACCAGTAACTGCAGAGATTAGCGCATTCAAACAAACAAACTCTCCAGTTTTATTATTACTATATAGATACCTAAATGAAAACGATTTCATTGCAAAGTGTTATTTAAACTTAAATTAACTATTTGCTTTAAAATACTTAGTTCAATTTCATAATTTGTGTTTGACTATGAAACCCTAAAAAGGGATCAAGAAGCTAAAATACGCAATTAACAAGTGACCACACTATTAAACTCACATTTTGATGTATGAACTCCGTATTAGAATCATAAATTCAGCAGCACCACTATATGACTATTATAGTACAGGGTGGTTCACATTATTCAAATAGTGCACTATCTATCAATGTCGACTGACTATTACTCGGGATATGCCGTCGCCGTCCGCTGCAGGTGTTGTGTTGACGTATTGAATACGCTATGGGTTTTATTTTGTTTTTATATTTTTTTCTGCATATTTTCCTGCTTGTATGTACCTAGTTTATGTGTTTGTACCAAATGTGGGCATAAAATGTGAGACATGGACTATGAATGGATGATAAAGTCTGTTGTTTTTTTTTAAGGAACTGGAAGTATCTAAATGGGACAAAATAGCAAAAATTTTTTTTTTGCACGGTTTTGAACAATTTAATTTCGCTTTACCTACTCTATTAAAACCAAAAAATAATCTATTTCTATTACAATTAAACTTTTGTACGTATTAAACTAAGAGTCGGTTGCTCGTACATTTTAGTTAAAGTTATAGTCAAAGTTAACTTAACTATTACCATGCTTTGACGATGACCGATCTCATCGGTCGGTTATAGTTACGGTTAAAATTTTAGTTAAAGTGACACAAGCAACCCAGATTGCTTTCTTTCGGCGGTTAAAGTTGACTATAATCTAACCTAACCATAACCTTACTATGACCACGCTTACGAGCAACCGACCCTAATACTAGCAATTGAGACCGTAATAAAACAATGTAAGGTGCAAATTTTAAAATTTTAAATGCAACAATAAAAACAGCAATATTATTTATTTTAAAATGAATCCCCGTAATATATTCGCGTCACGGCAACCGGTAAATACTCGGTTTAAAGAGGCAACTTGCCAATTTGTCCGCTCCATACATTAATGCATGAGTTTCAACATTGACGAATGAAAAAACATCACGCTTTATGTGGTGTCCAATAAATTTTTGCTAGGTACCTAGGTATATCATGTTTACTATAGAAAGGAGTTTCTTAATTATCGAAGGCTTTGTACGAGTAAGCTTTGGTAAGCTCTAAAGTAATCAAAACAACTTACTGAGCTTTTGTAAGTTTTTAAAAGTAATAATTAACTACAAAATACACCCATAAAAAATATTTTTAGTGTTTAGTTTTTTTTTTCTAGAGTAGAAATTAACACAAAAAAAAAAGATTTTCGAAGTGATGATAGCTCAGAATGTCGTTAGTATAAATCCTAACTAGGTACTCTGTAGTACCTCCCTCGCTACCAACCCCAAGTTTTACAACTGTCCCACTCTTTTAATCAGTCCCAGTTTATTTATTTGATAATAAGTGTAATAATATAATATGTGCAATATTTACAACAAATTTTAATATACAAACTACACGATATTTATTTATTTTATTTATATAAAAAAATTCCTCGAGGCGGCCGCTGCTGCCAATCAACGGCAAGGTTCCCAGAAGGCTGGCAGCGTTCCCTCTTTGTATGGCCTAGCTACCGCGTTGGCGGAAAAAGCTCCTCGCCCGCCGGTCCCCTGTAACCTCAATTAATTTTGAAGGTAATGTTATAATGAATTATATACTTGTACATTTACCAATGAAGAATATCTATTTTATTACTTAAATTTATATATTATTGTGTGGGTAGGGAACTAATAGTCTTAACAAAAACATAGTTTCTTTTGGCTCTGGTTATTGGACCCAAAAGATACACCTCTACCTATTTTTTCTGTCAGCAGATATTTTTGTATAAAATATGCAAATATTTTATCTTTTATTAAATTTAGGTTATAAATATTATTTTCAATTAAACATTCAAGCAGTTCAAACCTAACTTTTGGTTTAAAATCAAATTTAATCAATTATTGGTCAAAGAATACGTTGAACACATCGACAGGTGGTCACCGTAACGGACATAATCATCATCTGTCAGCTGCTACCGTCGGAATAGTGCCGTAATGTTAGGTATTATCATGCAATTGATTCGATACTGTTGGTTCTCGATTTGAAATCGATTTTAGTCTGGTTTGACTCAAAAAAGCTTGTGAGGTTTAAAATAGTTAGTCGTTTAGTTTTCTTTTTATTATTTACTTTGAAATTGCGATCAGCAAATCCGAAGTGCAGCGAAGTGAATGAAACGAAGGGGTTACTTCAAAAACGATACACAATACATGATTCTGACAAGCCAGTTGGCGCAGTTGGTTAAGACACCACCTATCACGCCGCTGGTCATGGGTTCGATTCCCATACAGGAGAAACATTTGTGTGCATGAACATGTCTGTTTGTCCTGCGTCTAGGTGTATGAAAAAATTAAAACGTTTATGAATTGTAATTTTTCATCAAGCTTAATTCCATGGTAGGTGCCGTATAATTCGGACCATATAATTCATCGAAATTCAACATGACTACTGTAAAATTGAGATCGTACGTCATTCCATATTCACTACACTGTAATTTGGCCATTGGACAACGTTTAAAGCGTATACTTACGTTCACCTCTAATTTCACTTGATGAGTGAAACCTAGCAGGATTTTGGGACATTCAAATTCAAAAAAGTATGAGAACTTATCATTAAAAAGATTTTAAAGGATGTGGGGGCAATCGTTTTCGATTTATCATGTGCAGTTTTAATTTTGTAAATTATTGTGTAATGGTTCAGAAGGTATGATATGTCATGGAATTAATAGCCTGAGAAGCCGTAGCAGATGATTTGAGAGTAGGAATTACCAATAACCCTGAATTCCGCGTCAGAGGATGTTAGTTTGATTTCCGTCCAGGACAAATTATAAAATGCCTAATAGCCCATTTCTGTTCTGAACCTGAGTGGATATATAATATTTAATTATTTTGGTATTCATTGTACAAGCTCTGCGTTGTTTGGAATCAGATGGCGATTGTTAAGAATCTCAAGACCAGTTTCAAGATATTTCAATTATAAGGCTTGTTGTATATAATTAAATTAATGGAGTACAAGAACTAGAAAGTGAATAATGTCAAACAACATTTACGAATAGATAATGTAATGTATTTAAAGTGATAATAGCTCAGTAGTAGTGACATCGAATGGTCGTGGGTTCGAATCTTACAAATGAGCTTGAGCCTTCAGTAAAGGAAATCATGGTACGGTGGTAGGGTACTTTCTAGTATCCGTCTGGCTGGCTCACCACCCTCAAGTTGAAAATCTATTGCCAAGCACTAACCGGTTACTGGCCACATCTTTATTGGCTACGGTGAGATTGTGGTCAAACATAGGCTTATACATCGTTTATTGTATTATTATCCTTATCACATCATCAGGATGTGTATTCTTTGTCTTAATATGTCCTAAAGCTTATGTGTTAGTTACTAGGATCAGGTTTGCTCGATGATAGAGTATGTTGTAATACCCATCTGGCTAGCCAAAGGTCAAATCGAAATTCTTTCCCCACGCACCTAACGTGTTTCGACAACTGCACTTAGCCAAGTCTTTACCAGAATAATAGCATAACATCTTCAGTTAGATTATGGCCTAACACGATTTTATCTACTAAAGCAATACTAAACTCAAGTATCAAAAAAGTCCTGAAAAAATATTCACATCAAATCAAGCCTCGAAAATGATTGACTCGAAAGTCGAAACCTTCCGTCCGATTTCGTTCATCCACAAGTTCATGGTCGATGAGTCATCAATCAAATCACCCCTCATCTCGGATGATTGGCATGATTAGGTAATGAATAACCTGATGCTATCGTTCAATTTTATTAGGGCACACTAATGATTCATTAATGATAAATTTTTCGTCAGTAACAAGACTAGTTAATGGGTAAATTTTGCAAATGATCCGGTTTTAGTAGTGATGTTGATTATCCTTAATTCTTGGGTGGTCCATGCTGATGTATTTTTTATGAGGCGATAGAGTTTTGTTTAGATAAATTTTAGTAATCTATTTACTTTTTGTATGAGACTAGCTGTTAGCAAGACTCAATCGTAAAAAACAGTTAAATAAAATGCCTTCGCGGTCTAGCTTACACACAACTCTTAAAACATTAACTCCTTCAAACAAAATCTACAAAATGTTGATCAAAAAGCCGCTGTCAAAACCAGGATCAAAGTTGAAACGTTTCAATAATTCATTCTACGAATTCTCTCATACATTAAAATATGATTCAATATTAATTAATATGCATACCTAGCTGCTTTATCCGTCTGTCCGTCGTCATTTTGATGAATGATTTCACTTGACAGTTTCGCGGTTTCGTTTTTTCTGTGTTATGATGAATGATTCACCATATTTTCTAGGTTAAAAGGCTTTTTGTTAAGTTTTTTAACTTTTCACACAAATGTTATCATGAGTAATGTAAATTCAAATGCGATAGACCGTTTATTTAACTTCATCATAATATTCATCTCGAGGATGTCGATTTCTTAAATTATCATTGCCAATAAACTTCATTAAATTTGGCTCCCATTTTATGGAGTTCTATACACACAAGATTTAGACCCACTCGGGGTACCGGACTTAATAATGTAATACTTTAATTGATTCGTTTCATATTTGCAATCAATAAATCTAAATATATAAACGTGACTGACTGATCTATAAACGCACAGCTCAAACCACTGCATGGATCGAGATGTAATTTGGCACACAGATTATGACGTAGGCATCCGATAAAAATAATTTTTGGAAATTCATTCTCTGAGTTTTAGGGCCTAAGAGGTAAAATAGCAGGACGGAAAGCTGGTAGTATAATTGAAAAAAATTAGAGCAAAATTCAATGAAATGGGTGGTCAGAGCTTTCTGGTACGTGATTGCCATGCAAGTTTTTTTTTTTCCTAAAATAGATTACTGCTAGTTTTAGACGCTTGAATTATCAGATATCCTACCAGTAATAAACAATACAAAATCTATCATAAACAAGTTTGAGTGAGGTAAACTTTGTCATGTTACGGTAACATTTTTCTTACGTCAAATGAAATGGGAACCTATTCTCAATGCCATAAATGTGATTTTTGTTACTACATATTATGGTTAAAAATTGCGCGGTCGGTTAATTCGATTCAGTAATAAAATGTGCAGTTAAAACTGAAATATATGGCGAATTACAAAATGCAATCACTTCCAACCTTTTAATGACTTGTTGGTCATCTTTATTGTTAAAAGAATTGTTTAATAGTGTCTCAGAAAATCATAAATATTATGTTTTTTTTTTTAAATAGCTTTTGATGTTTCCGATATAAATACTGTAAATCTGTACGTAAAATACAACTTTACGTTTATTTTGATCAGATTTCCTAATGAAAATTACATTAAAAAATTATTCGTTTGAACATTAACAAAATGACTAAGGTTAATAAAATTATCTAACAGATTCCAGCTACAAGCCCAAGGTTTGTGAGAAAAATTAAAATATTTTATAACATATGATTATGATTGATTCGCCCTGCATTCACGAGTCGCAGTGCCAAGGGATATTAATTAAGAAACTAATGGGTAAAAGAGAAAAAAGATGAGAGCACAGACATGCGCTGACCTGTTGGACCGACCGCAGAAAAAGTTGAACTTAATTGTTTTAGTTTTTTTTCCATCCCAGCGATGGGAGTCGAAAGTTCTGATTTTAAAATAGCTTTTGATTTTTTTGTATCTTCTTGTATTTGGAGTTGAGTTACATTGGAAAATGCTGTAGGTATAGTGAAATCTACAATTCGCAAAATTTTAGAGGACGAAAATAATTGATACTTAACACTTAAATTATTGGTGATAATTTTTCAAATCATAGGACATTAATCGCACATGGCTATCTGATACCAAACTAAGAAGAGACCAGAAATCAAATAACTGATATAGGTACTACATAAATAAAGTATAATTACTCTTGTGTGACTATAGTATACTTATATAGATAATAGGCTTTGTGTGCTCCGCCATATCTTCACTGACCATGGTGAGATTGTGGTCAAACGGTCATAAATTCGAATGTTTGTGAGTATGGATGAATGTTTGTTACTCTTTCACGTAAAAACTACAGAACGGATTTGGATGAAACTTGGCACGTAGATGGATCATACCCTGGAATAACATATATGCTACTTTTATCCCGGTAAAACATAAGACCCCTCGGAAACGCGGGTGAAACCGCGGGCAGAAGCTCGTGTCTAGCTAGTTGGCTAGTGGAAATACTGTTATTTTTTGTATATATTATTTACAGTAACGTTTACTAATTCATATTTTTTATTGATTAAAAAGCTTAAATATTTTAATGTCTATTTCGAGACGGTTAATAAAACACGTATCCTTTCTACCCACTATTATTATGCATTGCAAGTCCTAATTGTATACGTGTAACAGTCCGTTACTGTAATGACCGGTGTGGCATACATTGTTGATATTTCTTCGATTCGTTTAAGTACTGTTAGCGAACTCAACATACTTATTACTCTATTTTAGTCTTCTTTTAAATGAGTTACTCATATTTTATACAATTCTTATTGTAGTTACATTGAAATAACTAGACATAATGCGATGTTGTTAATAAATTAAATTTTAGTAGGTATACTTACGTGACTAATTAAAAAAAAACACTAGTGAGGAATCAAATAATTTCAAAATCATTTTCCATCAGATGACCCGCATGCTCGCTTGTCTCCCAGTAATATAAAAAAAAATCAATCCAGGTTGTGAGCAGTTACCTTTTTTTTTTTACTATGTATAGGCCTGTGTTTGACCACAATCTCACCATGGTCAGTGATGATGTGGCCAATGGTGGTAAGCACACAAAGCCTAGAAAGGAACTGGCTCTCAAGTGCAGCTGTCGGAACACACCGACGGGTGCTTGGCGGCAGATTTTCAACTTGAGGGTGGTAGCCAGCCAGGCGGGTACTACAAAGTGCCCTACCACCGTGCTATGGTTTCCTCACGATCTTTTCCTTCACCGAAAGCTCAAGCTCATTATATTATTCTAACCCGGGACCTTCATCTCGGCATCCAACGTCACTACCACTGAGCTATCATCGCCTTAAAACCGACGCCTTAATAATAAATAAATAAATAATAAATATCCTGGGACATTCTTCACACACGGTTATCTGATCCCAAACTAAGCAGAGCTTGTACTATGGAAACCAGATAACTGATATACTACATAAACTACTTTTTTTATTTTTACTCTTATTTA
Source organism: Tethea ocularis (assembly GCA_963555595.1). Taxonomy (NCBI): domain Eukaryota; kingdom Metazoa; phylum Arthropoda; class Insecta; order Lepidoptera; family Drepanidae; genus Tethea; species Tethea ocularis. The sequence continues at coordinate 12,171,547 of OY741961.1, read as the reverse complement.
GTTTGAAGCACATTTAAGCCTTCAGTATGTAAATACTTGGGTACTACGGAAATTAATTAAAGTGAACGATCTATAAAGTTTTACAATATTGTTACTTTTGTGCATGACTGTAACGTTTATATTTAATTGACGGATTTAATAGTAGCAAAAAAAAACTTGTTTGCTAACCTTACATTTCCCGACCATAAGGCAACGTACACATCAATCTGTTACGACATGGGCGTTATCTCATTAACAATCTGGAGTCGTCAAGTGTGCGCTTAACTCTAGATTTTATCTATCTCCTGTAACTTGTTACATTGTATTGTGTTTCATGTTTGTGTAACGAACCGTGTCACCAGTGACATTTTTTAATTTCTACGTTGGATTTAATCAAAATAAAAATCTATATTAACTATTGTCTATGAGAAAAAATCTTAAAACCTTGCGTTTGATCTTGAGTGTTTTTATTTTTTTTAAATGCATTGAAGTTATCTAATCATATTTTATTTTTTATGGTCAAACAATTATGTTTAATCGCTCAGAGGTGTTTTAACCATGTAATCAATTAACGTTGTGTAAAATTAACTTTTGCTCTCTCTGCGAATATAAAGTCTTAGTGCTTTTAAGAATTTTATCTACTCTCATATCGTAATGTTCTTATTATGAAATCAAAATCAGTACTTTAATGAGCCACTTTAGGCACACCCGTGTATAATGATTCATTATAGTACAGTTGTTGTTCCCAAGATAATGCTATAAAATAACTTTTTTTCTATTAAAGTACACTTTGGACCTATCAATAGTATAATCAATCAGTATCAATTCAATTTGACGATGACAATGTCACAAATTTTGTAACTTGAACTGTAGAGGTAAGAATTTTTGGGAGTTGGCAACACGGATTTGATTAAGTATATGATTATATTTTATTGTTTTTGCCTACACATCATTTTGACCAAAAATGTCACAAAAATTGCAATTTTTTTTTTTTTTTGCAAAGTTGGTAGAAATTCAATTTTTTTAAATGACATTATTTATATGAGTTTAGATAAAGTACTGTATGATACTGCACATAATTAGGTATTAAAAACTCGTGTGATACTATTAAGAACCTCGCCTACGGCTCGGTACTTAAACTCACACTCGTAGTTAATAACCCCTATTATGCAACAGTATCATAAACTACTATTATAATTCGAATTCTTTAAGAATGAGGGAGCATTATTTTTTTATTTGGTAGGCTATCTTATGAGATTCTTCATATACGGCCATCTCAGCTAAACAGTCCACGCTAAATGAGCCATCTTTTCCACAAGTGCTCATTTTATTTTAGTTTGATTATTATTCAAAGGTTTGATACATACCAATAACTAGTTTCCTCCTCGAAGTTTCACCAGCGATACACGTGATGTATGAAATTTTATAGATAGTTTTTTCAAAAGTATAAAAAAAATACTAACATAGGCAATGTTTTTGGCGATAATATAGATTAATAATTAAAATTAATAATAATTCTGTAGTTTTTGAGTTTATTCACTGACATAAAAAAAATGAATTATATTACTGTAGATTAATCTAACACCAAAAGCCGAATCAAATTCTTCAAATAATCATATTTAATAATAGTCAAGTAACTTGACAACCGCTTAAGTAAGTCGATGTTCACCAACTAGAAAACGGCCCAAAACAATTTTATCGGGCGTTTTACGTGAGTTTTTGTAGGAAAAAGTCATCGTAAACGCCCGATTATATAGGTAATTTATCGGACTGTTATCTTGTCGATGAACATCGATCTTACTGCGATTATAATTAATTTCTATAGTATATTAATTAAATAAATGTAGGTAACTAATTATTGAAGGTCCTAAAATCATATCCATTGTTTAGGACATCCTTATCTCCACTTCACTCCTGACCTCATGGGTACCTCATAAAATCGAGGTTCATCTAGACAATAACCCTGTAACTGTAACCCAATGGTAATTTACCGTACTTTGCCGACATTACCGGTAACAATGCAAGGCGCGGTCAAACCGATTTATTGAGCGACTGGGTTGGTGAAAATACGGCGTGATCGATTGGATGATAAGTGGCGGAGATGGTGATGTGGATTTTTAAATTGCTGTAAGGTTTCTATTTCATTGTCTAATCTTGAACTTTTGGTGAATGTAAGTACCTGTTACCCGCTGGCTCCACATTCAAATTGAAATTCTATCGCCAAGCTCCAATCCGTTTGTATCGGAAGCTGCATTGCTAACTTACCGCGCTATTACAATATCACTATAGGCCTGTGGTTTGATTACAAACTCACTATGATTCATGATTATGCGGCCAGAACACAAAACCTAGAAAATTTTAGTCAAACAAGGCCTTATTAACCTTCCAACAAAGGTTCTAGATGACGAAGGATGATCTAGTCATTGACTAATAACTTTTCTTTAATTCTAAAGATTAAAAATAGCTAAGCCAAAATAAATAATTATGAAATTTTAGATTAAAGGTTTATTTGTATGTAGTATCAAAGTTAGCATGTCACCAGGACTTTTGTTTTTTTTTTTTAAATTCCTTCACAGTGAGAAATTTTTGGCTTATCCCACTAATATTTTAAGTTTGTGAGTATGGATGGATGGATGGATGAATGTTACTCTTTCACGCAAAAACTACTAAACGGATTTGCATGAAATTTGGAACACACATAGTTTTATAACCTAGATTAACACACAGGATACTTTTTATCCCGGGAAAATATAAGGTCCATCGGGAACGCGGGTGAAACCGTCGGGCGGAATCTAGTATATAATACTGTTAAAACTTTTTTACAGTTCCCTAATTGCACAAAGGGCTGTTATCAAAAATCCGAATACATAACTAATTGCTGAACCAGTCAGCCGACTGGATCGCCTCGCAGTACCTAATGACGGTGATATTTTTTTTTCGCAATTTTAACGGTAATTTACGGCCTTCGGACGCGACTGAGATCGTGACTCGGCGCTTTGCGTCGATTTTTTTTATTTTAATTCTCCCAAAAGCCTTTGGAAATGGTCTGTATGGGGTGATTGTAATTACACTTTTTAAGCTTAGGGTGTGAGAGACCTTGGATATCTAAATATAGAAACCGTGGGTGGTATATGGCTACATAGCAACATATATATTTTTTTATAGAACGAGTGGAGAGTTTAAGGTCATAATCGATTAACTATAAAAAATACTGAATGAATTTTTATCATAAATGCGAAAGTTTATTACTCTTCCACGTAAAAACTACTGAACGGATTTGAATGAAAATTGGCACATAGATAGATCATACCCTGGAATAACATATAGGCTATTTTGTATTCCGGAAAAATCTAAGATACCTCGGAAACGGCGAGCGGAAGCTAGTATTATAATAAATGCAAAAGTGAGTTTGTTAGTTACCTTGTCACCGCTAAACCACTGAACCGATCGCGATGAAATTTGGCACGCAAAAAGCCTATGATACGGAAAACGACATAGGCTAATTTATATCTCGGTAACGCGGGTATAACAGGACACAGCTAGTATAAAGATATTTCTATTTTCTAAAACAGACAGGCAGGCCAGTTGGCGCAGTTGGTTAAAACGCTACCTATCGCGCTTCTGGTCGTGGGTTCGATTCCCATCTAGGCCAAACATTTGTGTGCATGAACATGTCTATTTGTCCTGAGTGTAGGTGTAATTATCTTTATAAGTATGTATTTACAAAAAAAAAGTAGTATATGTAGTATACCAGTTATCTGGTTTCCATAGTACAAGCTCTGCTTAGTTTGTTTAGTTTAGGATCAGATAACCGTGTGTGAAGAAATGTCCCGAGATATTTATTATTAAACCTAAGACCTAGAGGTATATTAGATTTGCGTGATAACAACAATAAAAAAACAATTTCGACTTTAGTTTTTATATTCCTAAGGACTTTTATTTACCACCATATTTCCATTATCATAATACTAAATCATGACTAATGTAGTGCCACTATAAATTCCACCATGACTCGCGGTATCGGATTATTTCAAGACTTTTACAAGCTTATGTTTATTTCTTTATTGTTCAGCTCGTAAAAGCATGGTGGAATCGATTTTCGCTGGTGTTTTTATTTTTAATTAACTTTATGGTTTGTTTATTACAAAAAAGAGTACTGCAACATAACCAGTATTTAATTAAAATCTTTATATTACAATAAAAAACATCAAAATAAAGTGAAAAAATTATAATGAGTCGTTCGTCGTGAGTAGGCTTTTGTAAGCATTTATTTAGGCACCTGTCTCACCGCTAAGGATTAGCAAGAAACGAGCAACAAGCAGCGAGTGTTCTGCCTGTAAAGTGAGTGTTGCCCAGCGAATGTTTCCTTTGATAGCTCTTGCCGGTGCGACAAACTCGTAGATAGAAAGTTGTCGCCTGCAGTGTAAACAGTCGGCAGTCAACATTGATAAAATCTCTTTTACTTGGAATCTACATCTATTGTTCGTTTCTTGAGCGAGAAAATAATCGATAGCTTATTGCCTCGTCGGCGGTGAGACTGGTGCCTTAATTTAGTGTTGAAAATCTCCATGTTTATAGGGATTGAATGTGTGCTCGGATTTTATGGTTATGTTATTATAAATTTTTACCTCACGCCCTGTGACTTTTTTTCAATGTCAGCGTCATCTACGTGCTTATTTCTCTATTTAGAATGAATAATGACATGCAAACCATCAATTTATTAACTGAATTAAAAAAAGGAGGAGGTTAAAAATTCGTCGAAATCTTTTATATTATTTATTTTTATATTAAGAACCTCTTTGTTGCCAAAAGTAGTGGCATATAATGGTAATGATTTTACATGATTTATCATAGAGTAAATATTACCGAATCATAGCAAAAAAAGCACTTCGTAAGTTAGTAAGTGGTGTGCAAGTAATGTACGTTGTCGGCTAGTTTTTGTAAGGCGCACACGCTGAGTGGCATCTCCAATTAACCTCGTATTAGTCTGACACACTAATGATATTTTAAATGAAAACACTTCTTTATATCTATAGTGTATGTATGGTTTGGAGAAAACTCATCTACGATTTTTGATCACACTTTTAAAATAGTGCAATTAATTTATAATTAAAATTTTAGGGGTTAGGCGTATGCTTGTTTGACCTCTTTGTATAAAAAAAATAGAGTAATTTTCCATGTCAACTTTCCATTAATTCTAAAATAAAATTAGATATAACACTACTTTTATTTCTGTGCTCAAAATAAATGCATTGTTCATTTTTTTATGTCAGAAGGTTGACAAGCAGGCAGGCGGTCCTGATGGTAAGTAGTTACCGTCGCTTATCGCCATTTGCAATACCAGAGGTATTACCAATGTGTTGCCGACCTGTTACAATGCCAAGAAGGCAACTAGCTCTCAAATGCAATTCTCGATTGAAATTCATTCTTGACCTTGCACTTGCACATGCCTTAGATTTTATTTTATTATCTTTGTGACGTAGATTTGCTTTCTCTGCTATCGTTACACTATATTAGGAGATGCTTCTATCGCGAAAATTTCAGCTTTCCTTCGACGTATAGTTTTTGCTTCACGTTTGATCCTAGCCAATTACTCTGGCACTGGGGAAATGTCGGAGATTTCATTATATATTTCAGCTACATTTCCAGAACTATTCCTTTAATGTTGTATTAGTTATTGGATATTGAATATAGTATATGGCTGTTTGCCAAAGATATGAAGATAGAGATGTAAAGTACCTAATACTGCATGTATTATAGCGACCTAAGATTCGAATAAAATTGTAAATCGAAAATGATAGTTGTCCAGTAGAGATAATAAACGTTTTCAATTGGAGTGTAATTTTAATAAGTTACAATGCTAATATTGGATCACGCCGCTGGTCATGGATTCGATTCCCATCCAGGACAAACATTTGTGTGTATGAACATGTCTGTTTATCCTGTGTCTGGGTGTAATTATCTATATATGTATGTATTTACAAAAAAAGTAGTATATGTAGTATATCGGTTATCTGGTTTCCATAGTACAAGCTCTGCTTAGTTTGGGATCAGATAACCGTGTGTCCCAGGATATATTTATTTATTATTTATCTTTATAAATAAAAATCAATGGCCACATGTACCTATTTACAGACTTCTTGAGAATGACTGGACCGATTTGGCTGTCTTTTTTGTGTTAGGACAAGGTAGTACCTATCAAAGAGAATTTATCGAAAATCCACCCGAAATGTCGAAAATTTTGAAGGTAAATCTAAATAGAATCTCGAACAGCTATAAATTGAATTGAATATATAATATACGAATATGTACTTAGGTTATTGATTGTAAGGGATATCTGGTTTTTATAAACTCAATAAGTAAAAAGTTTTATCAAAATAATCTTTCTGATCTAGTTGACCGGAAGACGTCGATAATGCATTTCAAAAGCCGAAAAAAACCCTATAACTAAATAAGCTAATTCAACATAATGATGTTGATATAAAAAAAACATGTCCCACCGTCGAAAATTCTATTGACAAAAATTGCACTATCTATTCGAGCATAAATTCGATGGCCGACTATACCGACTTATTTCTATGGATTTTATTATTTGCCCCTTAAACTTAAGGGGTTCTTTTGTAATTGAAACCGAGTGATGCGTGAAATGTATACAATGAATGGGAATAAGTTTTAAAAGAGATCATCGCCCCAAGACCGTATGTAGATCGAACGCGGCAATAAAACTGCGGCTTTATTTATAGGGCTGTCGAATTAAAAAACCAAAATAATTTCCATTATTGCACACATAGGTATTGATTTACTATATCATGTAATACCATGGTAAAATAAATTTGCAGGTCACATATGAAAAAAAAATTTTTTGATACTAAATAAATTTTAGTGTAGATTAGTTTCAATCTAACCTCACACATTCTAGATTTCTAACTATTTAATACTTTTTATTTGTTTGAATGATTCTACCTGAAATGACTCAATAATAAATTATAGTATTTCTGGATTTATGGAGCCCCGTAACCGTAACTGAAACTATTGGAAATCCGAAATAAATTTATATCCGTAACCGAATCTGATATAAAAGTTTCAAATAGGTAATTTCGGATAGTAGCGGAGTCTTTATGAGACACTTTATAACAGGTAATTACTTATTATAACTGATTGCAGTACCAAATGATAATTAAACTTAATAATTTAATATCTGTAAAGGTACGGTTACAGAAATCGATATAATATTATTCACATATCGGTATTAGATCCAAAATTTCAAATCTATAACATCTATATAATACATTTTTCACAGTCTAAATAAACGATGACAAAAAAAATATTTTTTTCGTGCCAACCCTAACAAATATTGATATGTCGAAGCGTTTTGTCAATGGATTTTTGTAACGTCTCTTCAACATGTCCCATCACTTTTGTTACTTCTAATAATGAACTATAAGGCGGACCGTATTTGTCAACTAGGCTTACAAATGCTTAATGTATTCTACTATTTTAAAAAATAATTTCAAACAAGTATAAATCTTATTGCCCCGAAATTAAGAGTTTACTTGTGATTCTATAAAGGCAATGTTTATTTTGCGCGATCGGAAGAAGTACTGATCCGATTATTTTAGATTGTATTTGAATTAATAAAAACGTTATTTTATAGTTTTTTTAATTTGAATGGAATAGATAAAGATTTATAAATATTCAACCTTTTTCAACCTTCCATTCACCTTTTTTTTAAAGACTTCCAAGCACTCCACAATTTCTAGCTGAACAATATCATGTCCAATTATTTATTCAAACAAAGCAAAGTGTATAAGTTCTATGGATCATCATAAAAGGCAGCTTTTTCTCACGGCAAGAGCTAGAATATACTGCGGTATAAACCCACGTAGACTCATATAAATCTTTAGTTCGACGCTTACATCGATAGCCAGCGTGCGGAAATAGTTGCATTATCGCTTAAATTTTAAAAGTTTTGTTTGTAAAAAATATTTTTACAAAATTGCTGCATCGAATGGAAAATAGAGATATTAATATTATAAATTCAAAAGTTTGTGTTTGTTTTGTTTTTACCATTTAGTTTTTCAACGGTAAAATTAATTTAAATAAAATTTGAAACACAGAATATAATACCCTAAATAAAATATCATATAGGATACTTTTGATTCATGACTAGCTGTTCCCTGCGGCTTCTCTCGCGTTCCCGGGATAAAAAGTAGCCTATAACCTTCGGGGATAATGAAGCTTCCTATTAGAGAATGATTTTTTTGAATCGGACCAGTAACTCCAGAGATTAGCGCGTTTAAACAAACAAACTCTTCAGCTTTATTGTTAGTATAGTTAGATAGATATGATTTATCTGTTGTCTATAATTAATTGAAAAAAAATATAGATAAACCTTGTCATGACGCAATAAGGATCACTTCATATATTCCATAGAATTACTTAACTCTTGTAATTTAACTTTAGTTAGACTTTTGTTAAATAATTGAAACTCTCAAATCAATACATATTACGTAAAAAATAATGATGATATTTATTTATATATATTTTTTGCAAGAATAATAAAAATGTTTTATATTATAATGAAGACAACTCTTAGCCTAAAAACCGTTAGGCTCACGAACATGTACCTTATTCAAAATAGCAGCAACTTTAGCATGACGTTTACAAGATTCTCGCTAGCCCAATTTTATGACTACACCTCTTTACCTGATAAAGGAGTAAACACTGTTTCAAAAAAATACTTTAAATATTTACTTGCTTACTTTGTTAGACCCTTGTTTAGGATTTTGTTCTTATAATACTTTAAATTGTTTTTCTAATATGATTTTCTTCTTGATGGTATGTATTTATTGGTTCTGTGGTATAATAAAAAGCTTTTCGCTCCGCGGTTTCACCTGTGATCTTCTATTTTACCCCTATAGGATTGGATTTTCGAAGCCTCCATTATATAAGTAGTCTCTAGGACCAATAATTTAAGCCATGCGTGGATTTATATGTCGATCAGTGACTAGTCAGGGACTTTGGAGAAACTAACTGATTATTTTATCAATACACAGCTCGAACAGCAGGGTTTAGACTAGAATTTGAAGTTTTTCCTGTTCTGTTATCAAAATTCAAATCTTAAGAGGCTATAAATAGTCGTTTAATTCACAGCACAGAAAGCAAGTTGCAGATTATACTTTAATTATCCCTCTTTAGTAGCAAAACAAAATAGCCTCCAAACCTCCCCTTCTCTAGCCATTCCCAGTCCACCAGCTTTACTATCAGCACATTATGTCTCTAAATAATAACAATCATGGTTGTAACTCACCCAAGATTTGCTATTGGGTATAATTCACTCTTTTGACCACTCTCAAAACTCCATCTCTTTTCACTCGTTTTTTTTTTAATTTCATCTACTCATAAATCGCGCAAGTATCGCCTTTCGCGACACCTTATTTGTAAATAAATTGTGTTATAAAACAACAATTGCCAAAGCAAATCATGTGACATAATAACCGTACCGTCGACTACAAATCTTCCGAATTAAAAAGCCAATCTAAGTTATCCCATACAATTACCAGCCACTTACCACACCCCAGACATTAAGGGGGGCGGGCAGTAATAATAAAATGCAAGGTGCAGACGTCACGTTTTCCTGCAAGTGGGAATTCCTCTGGGATTATTAGGTGTGGAGGAAATGGCAGCACTTGGTTCCTTGGAGGGTCTTCTGAAAATGGGATTTTTTTAAATTTTATTATTATGTCCTTAGGAACGAGCTTTGTTATGATTTTGTGGAGATATATCTACTGTTTTGACAATGTTAGCTTATAAAATTGTATAGCATAGTATAGTACCTAATGTAATGCTAGATTCGGTTCATACAAGACAGTAAAAGCCAAGGTCCATAATATCAATAGTCAGAGCATAAATTAACGTGGCAATAACATCGGTGCATTGCACTCGGTAATGCCGATTTTGTGTAGGTAAGGTTCGCAAAAATAATTGCACGTAAATTATTTAATATAAATTTTATTTTTTATTAACAAATTATATTTAAACAGTACAGTAATATAAAAATCTGAAGTAGTTCTAGTATAAAATTGTTTCATAGACATTTTTAATTTTACAAATGAATTTTACCAAAAAATTTATTCGTCGAAAATAGTATTATCTAATTACATCGTCAGAATAAAACTTTAAGCAATGTATCATTTTATAATGACAATGCCGATTTTGGTATACCAGTAGGTATAACCTTCTAGCTTAGTCTCATTATATCACTTTCTAACAAAAAACTTATGAAAAGGATATAAAAAAATGTATTCCAATCAAACAGGTCCGATTGTTTATTTCAAAATTAATTCAGTGGCCAATTTTTAATTACTCAAGACTATTTCCTAGTAAATAACAATGTTATAATCAAATCAGGCTTTAAATATTTTATATCCTTTTTCAATAGTTTATCAAAAAGAAATGAGATCAGTTTAGTTTGAAAACAATAATTCACCTAGAGGCGCTAGGTGCATTAAATTTGAATTTTAGCCCTTAACTTGACAACGTAGTACCTATACTCCAATGTACACACTTAAAAAAAATATCTCGTTATTAATATTTATTTTTTTTAGATTTTTTTATAATTGTATTTTCAAATATAGTAGATTTTTTACTTCCTGCCAAGTTAAGGGTTAAAATAATCCAATTCGATTTTTAATCTAACCGTACTAATAAATATAGCAAGTCTGTGCTATCAACACTCGGTTAGTGCGTCGAACTCGCTTCACACCTTGACCTATGATCCGGTGGGTTAACATCACAATAGCTCGCTGTTTCCTCTTCGCATATAACGCTTACATACAAGTCTCGTGTTTATTACTCTGTGACTTGCTTCCTCTTTAGTTTGTGGTAGGTCAGCATGAGATTGTCTTTTGAATTATGAGTTTTACTCACTGGTAAGCAAGAATGTTTTTAACCTTCTAAAATATAGGAGCTTCTCGATTCGGCTGATTTTTTTTTTTAAAGTTTGTTCACGCATATCACTTTTTTGCTAATGAACTGATAATAATTCTGTTTGCGTTGGGTTCTGTATAGCTCCAAGGTGGTCCTCCATTGTCTTTGAAGGAGGTTTTACTCTATTTTTAAATGTTGTTTTTTTTAGAATACTTTAGGCTAGATATGAGATCAAAAAATAAATCTATATTAACTTAAGCCTAGCCTGATTAATAATGAAATAATTTTCATCTAAGCTACGTGTAGTTACCACATTTGACCACATACATCCTAAGTAAATAGTTATATTGAAAATTATTTAGGTTGTTTATTTTTTATAGATACATACATTTTCTTATTATTTTGGCATAAGTACGTTTCCTTCATTACCTACTAAGTATTTTTAAGCATCGATTTAACTGTAAAATAGATAATAGGGTAGATGACTGACTTATCAAATCAGCTACTCTTTAATAAATGTCAAAACGATCGGTTACATGGAATATTGTATGAAATACTAAGCTATGACGTCATCGTTTCACAGCATCAAATGATCTACTCTTAGTGGTTCTACTGGTAATTAAAAATCATAGTAAGCATAAAATGTACAACATATTTGATGTATCCGCGTGTTTTCAGATGTTTTATGCATTGGTTATTGTTTGGTCATTTATTTTTGACACTGTCATCTAGCCTATTATACCACACATTTAAAATAAATAGGCATAATTGACCTGAATTGGGATCGAAATCCACGCCAACTGTCGAAAAGATTCAGATAAACATTGAAATGAACATTGCCATAATAATTTGTTCATATTATTTTATTGCGTTCCACAATGTGTACACTTGGTGGCAATTATGTAATCCTCCTAATATTATAAATGCGAAAGTTTTGTTTGTAACTCTTTCACGTAAAACCACTAAATGAATTTGGATGAAATTTGGAACACAGATAGTTTATAACCTGGATTAATACTTAAAATACTTTTTAAGCCGGGAAAACATAAGATCCCTCAAGAACGCGAGTGAAACCGCGGGACGGAAGCTAGTACATTATATTGTGGACCCTGTCAGGCACAGCAACATGAAATTAAAAGAAAGATACCTATAGGAGAGAGGAGATATAAATGGTTTATAATATAAACATTTTATTATATAATATATTCATATTATATACTAATATGTATTAAAATGTAAAAGTTACTTCTGTAAAATTTTCACGACTAGCCTCTGAAACGATCGCTATGTAATTTGCCTATACAGCCTTTGATTTTGTTAAAGACACGTTATCACGAGAACGCGGGTGAAACCACAGAGATAGCTAGTTAATTAAATTGTATGGTTACAATAAAAGTTTACAAGAATACACGTGACCTGACCTTTTCATTCACGATCAATCATCCGAGCTTCAATGACGGTATACCCTATACTTAACTTTTATATTCAGACTATTCAACAATCCTATAATAATCTTTATAAGATCTTTACCATTTAAGGAATTAGGTAATGATTTCTTCTCGAATAATAATTTTAAGAAAGCGCAATTAATATTAACTAGCTTCCACTCCGCGGTTTCACCCGCGTTCCCGAGGTATCTTATGTTTTCTCGAGATAAAAAGTAGCCTATATGTTATTTCAGGGTATGATCTATCTTTGTGCCAAGTTTCATCCAAATCCGTTCAGTAGTTTTTATGTGAAAGAGGAACAAACATTCATCCATACATCGTTTTTAGAAACTAGTTCTTAGGCTCTACTTGATTTGAAACCAGAAGACCCTACGCGACGATAAAAAAAATGTTGCATACAATAAAACCAATAACAGTCACCAAAAACCAAGAAAATGTTAGTTAGGTAAGAAAAAAATATTATCTAAAATGAAATGCATCTTATTATATTTAAAGAGAGGCCAAAATTTACCAATCAGGGCATAACAAGACAAATTACAACAATAAAACAGAGGCGACACGTAAAATCGTAAACAAACGAATCCCACCATCAATTTCAAAGGGCTTCCTTCAAACAAATTAAGCCCTGTAAATATTAGACGGGCGCCATCTTTCAAAACGTCAACGGATTTAAAGCTGAGCAATTCGCGGGTGACGACGCGCCGACAAATAGGTCGAATACTTAATACTTTGGAAGCTTCAATTCATTTCCGTTAATTGCGGACCCTTAATTTTTTCCCCCCCACTTCCGTGCTTGGGGCGGAAAAAGTAAAGCTAGGGCTGTACTGGTACAAAAGTTGCAATATAATTTGATGACAACATTTTTTATTTGAAATATAAAAAAATGGTTTTGAATTTGATATAATTTGCTAATGATACTTTTTTTTAGACACAAATTGTTTTAATCTATAGGTATACAAATAATAAAGCTGAAGAGTTTGTTTGTTTGAACACTATAATCTCTGGATCTACCAGTCTGAATGGAACCAATCTTTCACTAATAGAAAGCTATATTATCCCGGAAGGTTATAGGCTACTTTTAATCCCGGAAACGCGAGTGAAGCCGCGGGGAACAGCTAGTAAGCAATACATTTATTTTATAATTTCACTCAAATTATTAGTAAAAGATGCAAAATAAAACACCTAACTTACCGTTTACCACAGCATAATTTTAACAGCCTTATTGCTTATGCAACACTCTTGCATCGCATATATTTTTAGACTTATCTAAATCCATTTAGTCACGCTATATTTTGCAACAAGCTGTGTTATGACGTCGCAAATCATGATTGTGCACTAAACTTTCTAGGCCGCGAACAGATTTTCCTTTATTATAAGTAACAATTACTTATGCAGATGACGCCACTTTGGACCGACCTTAGCAATGTAATTAAGTTGTGTCCGTACCTTTGCAGGTTAATGTGTATCGATCTGAAAAAGTAGTAGTAAGTAAGGAAAATACATATTTTTAAGGTAGTAGTTATGTTGAGAACGGTGACTAGCTTGTGGTGAAGGCAAATAACATGAGAAAATCATAACACGTTGGTAATGAACTCCATGCACCTACTGGTATGTTTTGGGAGCTTCAGTTATGAGTTCCTTTCTACGCATTGTTTGCTTTTCATTTTTGGACATATTACTGATCTTGATGAGATTGTTGTTAAACAGTAATAAGAAAAAAAAAACGTCCACAAGAGTAAAATTAAGTATTAAAGCTAGAAAATCGAGGAACTGATGATAATTAGAATAATAAAGCAATGAGAGAACACATTAACCATACCTTAATACCTACGTAAGAGAGCATTAAAAATCTTAAACGGAAATCAGTGAATTGATTTTTTGACATGATGATGGGTCTTCAAACACTGAATGATGTTTGACAGCACACATCAATAATGAAGATTGATTGATTGATTGTTGGGATCTAGCGGATTTTAAAGTTCATAGTGATTAGGTACTGGTTAAAAGTCAAGTTTAAACAGACATATTACTCGCTTCAAATTATGTTCATGTTTTAAATCTGCTAATAGTTTTTTTTTACTTTGCATAGGCCTGTTTTGACCACAATCTCACTGTGTTCAGTGATGATTTGGCCAATGATGGTAAGCACACTAAGCCTAAAAGGGAACTGGCCCTCAAGTGCAGCTGTCGGAAGACACCGAAAAGTGCTTGGTGACAAATTTAAAATTTGAGGGTGGTAGCCAGCCAGGCGTGTACTACAAAGTACCCTACCACCATGTTATGGTTTCCTCACGATGTTTTCCTTCACCGGAAGCTCAAGCACAATAATGTATCGAACTTTTGAGAAATTTTATAGGTCTAAAGCAAACAAAGAGATTATATTCTTTAAGCCTGCTTTTTTATTCTCTCTTCAGTAATATCTTTATTTAGACCACAAAACATATTTTTATCATTAAGGATAAGTTTTACCACCTAAATATTTATATAAGATAAGCTTATCTTCTGTTTCTAAGCCTAAAACATTAAAGCACTTAAAGGCCTTTATATTCTTAAGAGAAAATGTATTCGCATCAATTAGTACCTACTCGCCGGTATACGTTTCAGAAATGTTACAAGTACAGTAAAGTTGTTTCAGCTTCACGCATTTATTTTTATTACCTCCAAGACTTGTACTCGTTATAACGTTCCCAAATTAGGGCCAGGGAGATTGCGTTAATAAGGGGCCCAAATTCTAAGGGTGGGGTAACAAGCACAGTATAAAGGTTGTAGTTATAGCTTCTAAAAATGTTTAGTACTGTTCGAAATTTGTTCCTTTCTTCATTGGAGATTTTGATTTTTGGCTTCGTAGCTTCCTGTTTAATGACACAGATGGATTTATCACTGATATAACAAAGAAAATCACAATTGCATAGTGAAATATGGATAGAGAAGCTGGTCCCGTCTGTGAGATAGCCTAAATAGAGACAGAATTAGCAGAATCCTCTTTAAAATATTTGGATAATAATAAAAATAATAAAGCTTTATTTATTCCTGACACATAGTTTACATTAATTCTAAATATTATTTGGAGTGTTAGTATTATACTTATTCTAGTTTGTTAGTATTTGTTATTAAACTGCGTCAACGCGTTTTGTTGTAAGGACCGCTCTGGCGGTGAAAGCCTCCTCCATTTCCTTCCATTTCGCTCTGTCTCTTGCCAGTCTGCTCCAGGTATTTCCCACCGTGGCAACTATGTCATCACTCCATCTTTTGAATGGCCTTCCTTTCAGTCTTTTCTTATGAATAGGGTACCAATTAGTAACAATTCTAGACTATTTGTTCCCTGGTGATCTTTGGACGTGCCCAGCCCATTTCCATTTAAAATATTTGGATATGACGTAATAATGATAATGATTTTACAATTTCAAATATATTTTCTAATAAAGAATGTTAGATCTCAAGACGTAGATTATTTTGGTTGTAATTAGAAATGTAAAAGTAATTAAAGACAGGCGAAATAAAACATACATAAACCTTAATATAAACAAAATTATGTTATATGGTACCAATTATAATAAACGCATGACTAACATGTGTAATTATTATGATAATGTTAATTACACGTGTTCAGTTATACTCTTAGAAATATATGATAATTCATGTTCATGTCAATATGTTTGACAGCTAGAGCGTAATGATAAGAACATGCGCTAATTAGAAAATTATTGGCCATTTATGTATTTACAGAAATATTTTTTGTATTGTAGCTTATATCCAAAATAAAGTAAGTATTTGTCAATAATAAAGCTCACGGCTCAAAGCAAAAAAATGTAGTTAAAGAAACTATCCTATATATTACAAAAGTCAAATGTAGAAAGTGGTGCCATTTTTTAAAAATGTCCGTATAACATCCGACCAATTTTTGAATGAACCCTCTTAAAATCTTTTATTTGTATCTTAGATACATTTACTGTTGGTCGATGTTGGGCCATTAAATTGAGCACGTCTGTCGTTTTAAATTATTATATTTCTCATACTTGTACTTGGAATTACATCATCGTCAGCCTTTTTTTTGTCTTCGGTTGATTACAAACTTCTCCAAAATCATGTCCTTTCATGCAGTTCTTCTGTGTCCAGTTTATTCCGGTCGATTTTTTTAAGGTCCAATAAATTGTGTTGATCTATTTAAACTACCTATATTACCATCAAGTAATTCAATTTTAAATTTATCAAACCAAAATGAATAAAATTTTCAAAGAACAAGAAACAGATTCCAAGTAATTAAGTAGCTTGGTATCTCTTCTTAAGTCATTAACCATTTCCTGCATATTTACTGGCTCTTACCTTCAGCTTCATAACACAATATGGTCTGATACGAAAGGCAGATTCCTGTCGTTTCCGACGTACACTCATTGTTCGACGAGAACAATGACCACTCTAGCCCTGGTCACTCGATGTACTAAGTTGGTTGACTCTCAGGCGATGTGGCATAGTCTCTTTGGAACAGGATGCAATATTCTCATATCAAGTGAAGTTTTGCTGAGGATATCGTTGTTAGAATGTTTTCAACTAAGAAATATGCTGTTACGGCGTGTTCAGACGACACGCGCTGACCACGTTTCGTGTGCGGGGCGGGCGCATAGCGTGTGTTGAACTTCGATAAATTCTATTTGAGATTTATTGATGTGTCATAAGACTCAAATTGTTTGCAACAAATTTAAAAACGGGTGCTGACGCGCGTTGCTTGTACGTGGCGGCCCTTAGATATCCTAAAGCTAGTTCATTTACTTTTTGAGCATTATTCGTCTTGGCAGATCATGTAACTATTAGTACTAAACGAAGATCAAACTCATCTAATAAGACTGTACACAATGACACGCCAAGACGAGCCATAGAGTATTCCATTAATCAGAACATACTACATAATTTACTATTGTAGTTACAAAACATCCATATAAGAGAACACGTCTCTTCAAAACAGTTCAAATCACGCATTTCTCGCTTCCACGGCAGTTTGAAGTCATGTCCAATTAAAATCAGTGAAGTAATGGTATTTTTGTTGATGGTACTCATAGCCACGGTCCTTTTGTCCAATCAACAGCAAATGAGCCCTGGCTGTGTTCCGGTAATGCCGACTGTGTTTTTTATTTTTCAATGCTACAGAAAACCTTTTATTTATGATGTTCTTTACTGGTTTTCTTTCTGGAAGTACTTGTTACTGTTGTTTATTTCAAACAGAATGTTGGTTAATACATGTTTCTTGTATTAACACAATGTATGTGCATTGAAAGTTTATTTTCTAATGATAAAAAAAAATAATATTTTAAATACTGCTAACAAAAAATATCTTTTAAGAAATCTAAATGAGCCTGAAAATGTTTCCTCTAAATAAGTGTACTTCTGACGTAAATATCACTTTACATAAAATTACGTATGGATACGAGATTATTTTCCTAAATTTATAACAATTTAAAAGGTTATAACCAAGAGCCTCCGCCGTCTACGTCAAATTGATTACGTTTTTTTAATAGTATACCCTCATTAGACTCGGCCCGTAGCTTTTTATGACAGATTCATTAAAGCTATACCCTATTTGCCATTTTTTTCTAACAAATTTTATACAGCGACAAATTAAAATAAAAATACTTTAGCAAGAGTGAGCTGATATCATTTATTTAAATTTTGATATGAATATTTAATTTTCTTGAAATTTACTCATATTCATCGAAAGTGAATTAATTTATACCGCCCCAATTAGTCGTAACTCGTACAAAGTCCTCCCCCTCCCCCGGTAACGCCCTGAGCCGAGGTTCGTACTCCATTCGGGGGTACCCTCAGGCGTTGTTGCCTAAATATTACCCTGCTGAGAGCCCTCTGCGCTCGCCGATTTGTCCGGTAAGGTTGTTGCAGCCATCTGAAGCTACCAACTTAGTCCTTTAAAAAAAAAATATATAGCTCAAGTTGTGGAATGAGCTCGCCCTCGTTTTCCTAAGAAACTACAGCATGGGGTTCTTCAAGAAGGGAATATTGCTGGGTCAGTAATACCTCTGGTGTTGCAAGCGTCCATAGGCTACGGTAACCACTTACCGTCAAGTGGGCCGTATGCTGCCTTAGTGGTATAAAAAAATCTAAATTATTTTCCAGCTGAAAAAATATATAATGTTCATAAAAAAACAACGAATTGATCTTTCATAATTGGAATAATTTCAAATAGTTTCAGCATGAATTCAAATCAGGAAGTCTTAAAGACTGACAAAGTCTCTAGTCTCTAAAGGTTCTAAATCCAACGCGGAATGCTAAAAATAAAACATTTCCCCTCAAGGTCTGTGCCAACGCTTTCAGAATGAGAAGTATATTTCGTTTGCGCTTAATTAGTTTAGACGCAGTCCCGGGGTCACCTTTACTGAATTATGTTTGTTTGTTTTCCCGTATTATAAGAAGGACAAATTGTATTGTGTTTGCAGGACGGGAATTTGATTACGACGGGATTCAAAAGGCGGGGGACCTTTCTGTTTTAAAATTGTCGAGTTGAGTTTTGATTTAATGATTTACGAAGCAGAAACGTGCCGTTAGTTATTTCGATGATAGGGTCACTTGTGACAGCATTTTAGTACCAAATAAATAGTAAGGTAGTTGAATAGTAAACTAAACAGAGCTTGTACCATCAACAAAGTTGAAGCATGATCAGTTTTGAGACCTTTTCGCTTGCAGCCAGTAATCATAGTTTGCCCTGTCCATTGTTTTATGACAACTATATATTACTATTTTACTACTACTACTATTTTATGACAAGCGCATTGTCTGGTTATATTATGTGAGAAACAGGTAGCGGCTGGTCACTGCACGCAAAATACACCCTTAAGGTGATCATGCTTCAACTTTGTCGATAGTACTATGGAATCCAGACAACTGATACTACATACACAACTTATGTTTTTGTAAATACATACTTACATAGATAATTAGGCCCAAGACAAACAGACATGTTCATGAACACAAATATATGTCCTGGATGGAAATCAGACCCACGACCTGCGGCGTGATAGGTAGTGTCTTAACCAACCGCGCCAACTGGCCTGTCGATGAAAGTGATCTGTGAAGTAATCCAAAAATAGCCAATTAACGTTTAAAGAAAACTAACACAGAGAAAGTAGCTTTAAATACGGTCAATAGCAACATGTAACAAGTAACTGGACACCCAAAAATAATTTAACTACCCTTCAAACTGTAAACGTCATTCTGTCAGTGGTCAATGCTGACTGACAGAATGACGATAGAACGTAAAAAGGACACCATTTCTGTGATTGTAATACATCAATTAGGTTTATGGTGGACAATAAAAGCGTAATAGGTGAGGAGTGCATAGCTCGGTTTTGGAGCACTTAACACGGCGGTGGTTGTAAATTTTAAAAGGTACAGTTGTAGAGAAAATTGTAACGTATTTTTTAAAGTAGTTAATAATTCTGGGATGTTGAAAGAAGTATGCCATTTTGGATTACATAAATATCTGTCCCATCATTGTTAAAAGTCAAGTCATAATGCGATGTTTGAAATTAATTCAGTTTAAAAAAAAAGTCTGCAGATAATATGGTGGAAGTTGTAGATTTTAGGCTTTTAATAGGCTTTTCTTATTGGTAAAGAAATGTATCGTAATAGTGTACCCAACAGCCGCACTTGAGTTCCCTGCTAAGATTTTTGCGATCACTGATTTTGGTCACATTATTGCTACTAACAAGATGACCAGTATTTTTTTTGATCATTTTTTTTTGTGACAAGAAATATCGATAGACTTTTCACTTTTAACTTTGACTGTACGTCTATGGGATTTATGTTATGCTTACCAACAAAGATTAATCAAATTAGAGTTGTGTTCGTTAAAAAATATTTGTTAGCGTGTGTCGAATTTAAATTTCATGTTTTATAGTCTGCCTTTACATCTCTATTCTGTGGTTATCATTAAAAATTTTACGGTTGTTATAGAGATAATTGGAAAAAAGCTTTTGATTTCCAAATCAGAAAACGAAACATTTTTTTTTTCTGAAAACACTTTATAATGGATATACCTACCTATTTTTTATTAATATTTAGGGTTCTTGGCTCTTTTGCCTATCAGTTTTTAATTCAGGCGGTGATCCAAAGTCTTAGAATAAAATTAAGATAGTTGAATCCTATTATAGGTACTTATCAGCTAAACATAGTTAATAGTGTTATAAGTTACGTCGTTTATTCTTAAGATTTTTTCTATCCATGCTTCCATAACTCTGTTACCGATCGCAATGAAATTTGGCGCACAGATATTGAAATGGACATAGGCTATTTTTTTTCCGTAAATGCGGGTTTACCCTAGTTTTCAATTTGAGGACAAAATCATAAATTCTCGATTGTAAATATTTAAAAAAGTTGTCTAATTTTCCTTATCTCACACCGTAATGCGTCGCAAATCGTACATACCGTCCCGGTCACGTCCCAGTCACGTCCCGTCCTATTTCCCGGGAATGCCTGAAGACTAATGCGCTCGTAACGGCCTAATGGTGGACCGTTTAGGAGCCGGTTACGACTCTACGTCATTCAACGCTTTGAATTGTGCTCCTAGTTTTTTGGCTCGGAAATTCTTTGTGTATTTTACTTAGCCTTCTTTTAGTTCTTTAAATAATAGGCCGCTTTTTCTATTTACTTTATCTTGCTCTATTTTAAGCTTAAAATCTACAGTTTTAATTTTTCTCTGGGAGCTCTAATTGTTATTACCCTGATTGCCAATTTTTGGGGTTATCTAAGCTTTACACTGCTACTTAGAATAATTAATCATCCAGGACGATTAGCATATCTAGCTTAAATTAGTAACTAATTAGCAAATAAAAACTAACATTAAATATATAAAATTGTTTTTTGTTTTTACTAGATATAGGTCTGTGTTTGACCACAATCTCACCGTGGTCAGTGATGATGTGGTTGATGGTGGTAAGCACACAAAGCCTAAAAAGGAATTGGCTCTCAAGTGCCAGGCAGGCGGGTACTATAAAGTACCCTAGTACCGTGCTATGGTTTCCTTACGATGTTTTCCTTCATCAAAAATCTAACGTTCAGCCTTATCACGGCCATAAATGAATTTTGAGTTTGAACTTGATTGCCATTTTTTTTTTATTTATACGACAAAGTCGGCAAACAAGCATACGGCCCGCCTGATGGTAAGCGGTTACTGTAGCCTATGGACGCTAGGGACACTAGGGACAGAGACCATATACTAATCCGCGCCGGGTACCACTCGCGCATTGCCGACCCTTCCCCCCACCCTGATGAGCTTTAGCGACCTTACTCACGCAGGAACACAACAAAGTTATTTGGCTGGGGTATTCTGTAAGTTCTGCCATGTTAAAAATTCTTAATACAACTTGCAAACACTTTTAAATATTCCAATTGAGCCTCTTTTATGGTCGATACCGTATCGCCTCGCGCCGATAATCGAATCGTAAATAATGAAGTAATTACTCGCGCGACGTCGACGTGTTTGCGGGGCGGTTTAAACTGTAGTACACTGTGTGCTATGGAATGACTGAATTTTATCTGAAAGTTTATAATGGAGACAATCGGCAGTATTATTTATAGTACAATGTTATTTAAATTTGATATAATTGAACCAGATTTTGGGAATTGAGCTATTACTTTGAAAGTAAGAAACTATAAAATTAGAAATTTTCAAATGAAATTTTTTCATTCAATGGTTTTGTCAGCCTTTATGAGATAATTAATCTGTTTAAAAATATGATAGATCATATAAATGTAGAGTATTTTAGGCTAGAGATGCAGAAACAACTTTTACAATACAATACAAAAATTCTTTATTGTTTACACAAAAACACATTAATAAAAACAAAGAAAAAGAAAACAAAAAGAAAGTATAAACAATTGAGGCGGCCTTATCGCTACAGCGATTTATTCCAGGCAACCTAGGATAATAGGATATAATATATAGGCTTTTTATGTTAAAGCCTCCGTTATTAGTGTCTTCAAATTAACAATTAAATAATCAAAATAGAACATGGGACCATATTTTTAAAGGGAAAAATAGTCTGTTTTATGAAATTATAGATTAACTGGCCTAATACTAATAGAATACCATTATGTACAACAGAGATGCAGAAAAGAGTGATTTCGTATATTGAGGCATCCATCGTCATTTTTCCAAATCGAAAATATCATATAATAAGAAAAGAACATCGTGTGCACAACACCTGAATGAAACAAACACATGTTACTATGTATTCGAATTCGGAGCAAACATTTTTAAAACTCCATTAAAATTATTACCTCATCAGTGGAAATCCGGTGAACCAGCGTCGGTGCACGCATTCGAGCAAATTTCGCGCTAAATAATTAAACTGTGTCAATTTTTAATCGGGTGTGCTTTAAATTTCGTGGTGGACGGTCACGCGTGGTTGTTACAATCCTCAGCGGGAATCCGGTGCCCAGTTATAAGCTGAAAGAGTTGATAGAGGATCTTATAATAATCAGAACAGAACTTGTGTTATGAAAGCCAAAGAATTGATTATGGTGCGTACCAGGTATTCGCTGCATAATCAGTTAATAATTACCTACTTCTGCAAATTAAATATAATACTTGTGTAGATGGGTATTTTACAACTAGACATGTTCATGGTTCTACAACGTGTGGCATGACAGACATGATTCAAAGAATGGTTAAATCAGAATTCCATCAGTATCGTAGAAGCAATTTTCAGGTACCTACATCATAATTTTGAATTCTACTGTGCGCTTTTGATTTAAAATAGCAACAAGAAACCAATTGCATAGCACGTTGGCTGAGTGCGTTGTAATACTTACTTGTCTCGCTTATTTTCCTATCCTGGTATGGAAAATATGTTGGTAAGTAGTGATAAAGTTTGCAACTATTTTTTAGCATTTCGCTAGTTCCGCTTTAAATTTGGTAAATCGCTATATTATTACCAAATATTATGCTTATGGTATTAAACAGTTTATCACCATCATCAACAACATATCCAGTCCACAAATTTCTATCACTTTGGGTTGCTTGTATCCAGTGGCTTCTAGTAACTCTGACAAGATTGTCAGTCCACATGGTAAGAGATCATCCCACTTGATGCTCTCCGGTTAGCACGTATTGTTCCATATTTTCTCGCTTCAGCTTCTACCTTATAAAGGCTTTATCAACCAATAACAGGCTATTCGGTCAATGGAGGGAACGTCGGGTATTTAATATTCAGCATTGTTTACTTATTTAATGTCATTATGAAACGAGTTGTCGATGATTTCATTAATACGGTAATGTGGTCTGAATTACCTATATTGTGTAATGTTCCTTTATGTTTTACTATAGATGCATCTCTCTTTCTCTTTTTTTGGACAGTTCCGAATCATAAATCGTTAATTCGATCCATCTAAGTTTATGGCTTCCAGTTTTGGTCTTTGTCAATTTACAATCTCAATAGTTTGTTGCTGTGGGTGAGTTTAATAGAAATAATACCATTAATTAAAATTCACGGAAATTATTATCAAAATATTTGGTAACCGAGAAAAGATAAAAGCTAAAATCTTTATGTCACGGTTAATTACATTAAATTATTTTTTTAAATACCCACACATCTTTAACTTAATTAAACAATTTGGAAATAATCCACCTTAATGTTAAAGCCCACTCACACACTTGTCTAAAATAAATCACACATTTTTTGTTTCGATACTTTTTGTTATTTAATTATCTGTGACTCGAGCGATTCTCGTAAATCGCTTTGTGGACTTAATATACACTTTAGAAAACAATAATAGCTCTAAACTGGTAACATTTAAGTTCCTTTTTACAATATCGTTTAGTTTACTGATTGACAAAGACTCGATGGTAAAATGATGTGATAGAATCTTATTGCTTTAGTTTTTTTTTATTAACTGTCTATAATAGATAAAAATTCAAAAAGTCTCTGTAACTTTGGTTGTTTTATAATAAATTATATTTCCAATAAATATTTGGAAACCAACGACGTATTTAAATTAGGCCCTCATTTTTTCTCAATGTAATTATGTAATTTTAAAATAATATTTGTATTTTAATCAAGTCGTAATGTGACATTAAAAATATAACTAAAAATATGTGGATGAAAAATGTCCTAGTATATTATTATTTTATTATTAGATATAATACTTACTTTAGAAATAGCTATAAGTTTTTCGGGAAAAAACTCTTTTTAATTAGTTAGGTATCTTAATGGAAATTAAACGTTCTTTATATACCTATTTCATTATAAACATTTTGTTCAGGGCAATCTTAAAAATCACCATTATCATTAATAATGCAGTCGGCAGATAAAAAAACTATTATAACAAAAAATAAAAACCTCCTCAAATTGCTAAAAGGGCATTCATTACAACCAATTAAAAGATATAAAAATACCGTAAAAAGGAATGAGGGAACCGTAGCACCAATCTGAAATCTCTGATTTATCTGATATTAAAAACATGTGGGCTCAATTAAAAACAATTCAAAGTTGAAAAAAAATGTGAACGCTTTAACATTACACCTCCCCTTGTTTTTATGTGCACCCGTGTGAAATGGCCTTTAATTTAAGGACTAGTCTATTGGGACTAGTTTCTTAGACTTAACATAATTTTATTAATTATTAAACTATTTACTTTTTACATGATGTAAAGTGTTGTTTATAAGAAGAAACTAACTAAGAAATATATCAGCTCACAGCCTAAACTAGAAATGTCTACGAAAAGCTTCCTTTTATATTGTTTTTGGAATTCATGCTTCATGAAACCCCCTTGATACTACCAAAACTGCGGGGCGGAAAATTTGTTTTAAAAATCTTTTTTAATATTCCACGTCATATTATTTAAAATATAAATAATATAAAAGAACTAAATATCTTTGGTTCATCCAACCTAATCCAAACAGCTATAAAAAAACTACTTTAAAACACTATAAACCGAAACGAAAAGATAAATATTTCTCTCACGAGAAGAAGAACTTACCCTTAACACTAACTGACACTAATTAACTATGACGTCGCATTAGTTAACTATCGCCCCATCTCCGCCGTTTACTCAGAAAAGAAAGAGAGAGTTGCATTCAAGATAAATCACTTCCTTTTTTAGCATCAGCTTCGATCAGGATAGCGTTTAAGAAAATACGGAAGCATTGACGCACACAAATGCTGATATATATTAACAATACGTAAATTAATGTCAAGACAAGTCTTAAGAAAAGATTATGTGTATAGAAAATAATTTAGGTCCAGAATATGAATTTTGACTAAAATTCTAGACTTGAGTATATCCAGGCGTTACTAACATTATAAATGAGAAAATGAGTTTGTTTGTTACCATTTCACGCCCAAACCACTGTACCAATTGCGATTAAATTTGGCACGCCGATAGCCTATGCTATGGCGATAGATAGGCTACTTTTAATCCCGGGAATGCAGGTGAAACCGCGGGGGGCAGCTAGTTTAATTAATATGTGCTAAAGTTGGAGTGTATCCGTGAGGATGTTAGCTTTTCGATTACTCCGTAATGGCTGAACAGATTTGCATGAAACTTGGCATACAACTAGAATATGTCTTGGAAAAATAAAAGATATTCCGGGATAGTTTGGGATCGAATTCCCAAGCTATCATTGGACAACTGGTCATTTTTAAAGCCTATATCCCATGACCATTATGAGGATATTAAAGTCAATGTTTTATAATTAAATATATTGTTTAAATTATTAAAATTACAATGGGAATTATACAATGTTTTAACGCGTTATATTAAATTAAATGTTAAGTTATGATAACATAATCATTTTAACTTTATCTTGATTACTTCACGCTCGTGTTTTTATAACAATGAGTGTTGAGGAATCGGTGTCAGACACCGTGATAAAGTTGTTACCTACGATCAGCTTTGATTAAAAACGTTCTATAGACATCACAATCCTTCAGCAATTTTAACTCATACCAAATTGAGAGCAAACAATAATTTATACAGGTATATTTTAAATGGTTTAACAATCATAGTACAATCGACAATATTAACTTATTTGACAGCTTCTATACAAACGTGCAAAGTTATTTTTTTATTTCACCTACAGTAATTTTATTGGTGCAGGTGAACTTTTACTATGAGGCCACTCGGATATTGAGAAAAAAACATCAACCTTGCTTGATCAAAACATGTGATTCTTTATGAAGTATGTAAACAATTTTTTGTACGGTCAGCTACACCCGTTAGCTACCCGGTACCGCTCGCTGACCGATAGTCTACTTGTTGGCAAGTGGTCACCGCTACCTTCAAACATTTGCAAACCGAGGGGTAGGTGATGTGCTACCGACCTTAAGAGCTCTTTTTATGGCCTTCTTGAAGAATCCTATTTTGTAGCGCTGTAGAAAACCCGTACAGTACCTATTACCTTTTCACAGTCTAATGGTCTGTAATAGGAACGTCCAACTATATATTTGGGTGGATAAACTATATATCTTCTATCTAAGACGAAAGTGTAGCTCGTGTTCATTATTGATAGAAAATATCATGGTACCGCAGATATTTTTCGCTGTATTAAAAAAACAGACTCAGATTAAGAGTTCCTACATACTTACCTAGTTATTTTATACTTTTTAGTGGTTCAAGAGTATACTCTTCCAAATGAAAAATTGGCCGGGATATCGGTCAACAAACACAAAAAAGCACCTTTTTTAAGTCGGTTAAAAAGGAACTTCAACTTTTCGCGTTTCCTCTTTTTACTCTAGTAAGGATACGTTATGAAATTTTTTAACACAGTTTACCATATAAAACTTGAATGCGGTGTTTTTGATATTTATATCGCAAAGTTTGGCCAGCGTTTAGCTAAGAAGTTTAGCCAACTTACAAAACAGTAATATTGTGCTGTAAGCCACGTTACACTTAACAGCATCCGTATCCCGTGCTCAACGTTTTATGGTCTTTTATTTTGTACTGCCTCTTTCCTACGGTTGTGCTCGTTAGGAGTTTTTTTAATTGGTAATACTGCCAGAGTTCTAGTTAGTAAACCGAAAAAAATATATAAAATTTCACATAAAAAGTTTCATTTACGTCAAAAGTACGATTCTGTATTTGCAGCAAAAAATGTTTCGGTATAAAAATCCGTAAATAATCAAATCAATAAAAATAAAACTCAAAAACGTACAATGTACAATGTTGAAGCAAATAGGTGACACAAAAGCACAAGTTTATTAAAAACAACTCATAAAGATGAATGCAACAACAAATAGCGCAAGCAATTATGATTTTTGAAGTATAAATGATAATCTATCCGACAGTATGTATATCGCTGGTAGCTGTAAAGCCCACAATCGTAAACCAGCATCCGCATTGCAGCCTCCACGAATACTTCAGAAACAAGCCACGGCAGTGTTTGCCGCACCCGAATAATTTCACTCGGTACCTAAAGTTGTTTTAACTCGCGCTGAAATGCTACCCAACACTTGGCGTAAACGCTTGTAGTTAGATTTGTTAAGTCCTAAATAGGTACATAATAAACAATTGTAAAGGCTGGATTGGACTTCAGTGAGGAAGCTGGTGGTGATAGTGATTGCTGAATCCTACAAAAATTATAAATGCGAAAGTTTGTGAGTATGTATGCATTGTTGCTCTTTCACGTAAAAACTACTTTACGGATTAGAATTAAACTTGGCACATAGATACCCTGAAACAAGATAATATAGGCTACTTTTTATCCTGGGAAAACATACGGTACCTCGGGAACGCGGGTGAAACCGCGGGGCAGCTAGTTTGTCATAAACTTGGAAACAGCTTATTTTGTTTACATGCAAACTGCATGCAAAATTTGCTTTTCTTTCTACATATTGGGTCGTGGTTTCGGTATTCAAAAATTCCTGTCCATCTTTTATTTTGACTAATGCCTATTTCTATAGATATCATTTTGCAGTAGGTAAGTTCCGCTTTCCAATTCAGCTACCTATTGCAAAATATCAATCTTTTATGCCACTACATAAATTCTGGACAATTTTATGGTCGGCCATGCTTCAGCGAGGCGGTGTAGCTTCGATATCGGTCGCTAATTTTGAAATGTGGCGAAATAAGACGCTCTCAGAGACCGTTCGTCGTCTCAAACGTTATTTATGGGACTATTGAGGCTGCTTCGTATTTTGTGCTGATATTTTGACGGTATATTGAATTTTAGAGATGCACTTTAAGTTGGACGTTAATAAATTTTTGCATGAATGAGTTGATGGTGCTTGAGATTTTGTTTGATATAGTATTCTTAGTATTAAAATTTTATTGGTACTTGTACTTTTTGAATTCTCAGTTCAAGTGTATTCCGAACCGGTAGTAGAGTCTAAAAATTATTGTAACTGTTGACATTCATAAGTGCCTTATTAGGGCCTAAACTGAATAAAAGTAAAACTGATTTTAAAATTTTCTAGCCTGACAATCTATTATTTATTAATATCCATAGAACAGTACCTATAGTAGTAAAATATTGACTTCAGTAAATACTTACTATCGCATTTCCGTTTACGATATTTCTATAAAGGAACTGATATAGTGCCTCTTGCGAAACTAGTCATGTAACTAGGTTTCTTCCATACAAAAACTCCAAACGCAAATGCGGTAAGTAGTAATCGTTTGCTGACGTCATCTCTTTGCACTTTTGATACAGTCCTCAACCAGCCTTCCGAGATTTTTTCTGTCATTCTCAGCTTTATTTCATAACATTAAAAGTCTCTATTTCATTTGTAACTACATATGACATTATTATATAACATTTACGTTTGAAATAAGACACTGCAGCTAAATTCGAATTATATCTTTTATTTTTATATTATAATTAATTCAAGACGTGCATATTATAAATAAACATTACATTTTAATGTACACTTGAGTAAACAAATCGAGTTTTCGACCACAAACAATGTCAGAATTAATTTCTGAATAACGTTGATCGTGAGTCGCATACGGGATCACTGGTGCGTGTCAACCGACATTTTTTATCCGAAAATAATATAATTATATTGAAACCGATACCTTCTGTCGAATTTTATTGTTAAAATGGATTGATTTAATTCGTTGAGTGTACATTGCCCTTTGAATCTTATTAAAAAAAGCACCAAAAAAGATGACCGACACTGAATTATCGGAAATCGCAGCGTGGGCAGGCAACAAGGTAGACCAACGATCTTGTGAGGGTCGCGGTAAACCGATTGATGCATATGGAACGCAAGACCGGCCATCGTGGAAATCCTTCAGAGGGCCTCTCTTCTCTTCTAATCAGCATTTCTAATCAATCTGGCAATGCCACCAACTTTCTCGGCACTTTTAAGCAAGACAGTGATTCTTTTTCTGTATTAAATATGTTTCTTTTTTTTACCTGTTTCTGTGACATATTTTATTTAGAAACTACATTTTTGCTGTTGATTATTTTACTGATATTCAAATCATCATCATCATCATGACAGCTGAAAACCTTTCTGCCCCAGTGGCCGTCAGTAAGAGTGATGTGCCCTACCCACTGGCACTTCAATGGTAATTTGGGCCATTGCAATCTTATCATTTTTGATTAAAATAGTATCTTGAAAATCGTTAAGATCTGCTGAATTTTCAATTCCTTCAATGTACAACATCCAACAAACTACATACAACTAATGCGTCGATCAAGACATAGCTTCTCAGATTACAAATTTCGGAAGACGATAATAGATCAAGATTGTATTGCCGTCCCGCTCTAACGCATCGGATTTGACAAGGTATCGGTTACATGACGAGTCGGACGTGGAATCATAACCAGGGTAACCGGATCTGGGTATTTTTTACGGAAACCATGATGTGAAACGTGTTTTGCTACCTTTATTTGCTATTATAAGGAATTAAGGGTAAGTTTAGTTGAGATGGGTCTTCCGGACTAATTGGGTATTAATTCACTTTGTAGGTACTTTCTAGCATTTTTTTTTAAATAGGGTCTTCCTTCAATTCCGATTTGGCTACATTTTATTTTTAGGCCGAATTAGGATTTTATGTCGAATAAAATTGGAAAACTTTTCCCTGTCCTTTTTTCTATGAGATTTTAGTATGAACTTGAAATTTGGTTAGGACAACGTCTGTCAACTAGTTATAAATAAATGCGATAACAGCTTAGTCTTAGTGAGTTTGAGATTTCGCTGAAGAACATCGCAAGGAATCCACAGCGCGGTGGTAGTAAACTTTGTATGGGCACCAACCTTGATGTTCAGATATTCTCTAGTTGAAAATCTGTCACCAAGCACCTACTAGCAAAGAATACTAACTATTAATGTAGCGCCACATCTGATTCCTGTCTCGCTTGTCCCCGTCAGATTAGTAAAGGACGGAGTCATTTGCTGAGAGCATACTCTTCTTACTAAATCAGTCCGGTTGTATGGAGTGTTTAGAGCCTGCTACCGGTATGTTCCGACAGCTACACTTGAAATTGCATTAGAATGATTAGAAATAATAGAATAGCATTTTTTTTTACGATTCAAAATGACCTACAAACATCAAAGCATATCACGAGTTCAATCTTTATCACCACATTTTAATACCGAAATAAAATTAGTTAAGAACCCAGTGGTAATGTTAGTGTTAGTCATAAAACTCGAATCTGGTTATCGTCAATCGATCTCTCGACCTTGGAATATGTGAGTCACTAGACTAACTCTAGGAGCCAGACAACCATTATAATATTGTATCCGTTTGATGTAATTTGACACTTAGAACAGAATTGATAATCGAAGATTTTCGTAAGCATGGTATTTAGTGCTTTAATTGACCCCAATAAGTTTTAAAATCTCAAAATTATGTGTGTTATAGAGGTGATTATTTATTGATTTCTGGACATTACCCTTCTCATCTACAGAATTCAATTTTAATTGAGTTACCAATAAAAAATCAGGTTCATCAATGAAAAATCAAAAAACATTTGTACATTTCGTAGTTATTTTCCTACCTAGCTCCTAAGCTAGACGACCGACATGTGGCTTACCAAACGGGTCATAGGTAAACAAACACGTCTTCCAGTTCAATACTTAGAGGCTACGTTATGGTCCTCCTACCACAGTTATGGAAATATTACTCCTAAACTTGATTTATGAGGTTTCGACACTACTATGTTTGTTAATGTAGTTGTAATGATTATTATAGGTTTATTGGCTAATGTATCACTACATTATGTCAAGATATCACCCTCATTTATATTTTTACCCAACCAATTAGTGTTATTCAGTGAGCTAGCTTTCACGGCAAGACCTAACGAACCTTAGGGCCTACTCCGAAAAACGAAACACGATAGTTCGATCATCGTTGTCAATTAACCAATGGAATTGCAGCAAACTGACGACACGTAAATTTAGAATTTTGTAAAATATAAAAGATATCATTACGGAATTCTATATTAAGGGTAAACCTTTGGTTGGATCGCGAAATTCAAATTTTATCATGTTTTTTGCTAATTGTAGCTCAGTTATAGGTCGTAAGTTATCAACATGTTATTTGCGAGAAGAATGGTAGTATATTTACTGATTATTAACAAAATAAATCATCAACATATTCCTCCAATGTATATTAGTAACATTTTCATGAAATAGTCGTATATGTCAGTAATATACCTTGGAGAAATATGTTGATGATTTCTTTTGTTATTAATCAGTAAATATACTACCATTCTTGTCGCAAATAACATGTTGATAACTTACGACCTATAACTGAGCTGCAATTTGCAAAAAACGTGATAAAATTTGTATTTCGCGCTGCAACCGACGCCTCCACCTTAACAGAAAGAATGTCTCTTCAATGTGTATACTTATTAGATGTTCTCATAGTCATGTTGTAAATCATTGATTTGACAGTGTCATGACAAAAAATATCCCTTGTCTATTCCACTAAACGTCTGATGCCACTTTAATGCATTATTTGTTTAGAGCATCTGTTTCATGTCAAGTGGGAGTCGTAAAAAACTCTGAGGGGGTTGGTAATGAAGGAATGCTTTGTGAGGTAGATTATAAATAAACTATTTTGTAGTAATTTATTATTGTGTATATAGGTGGATTTAAAAAATAGTTCAAAAATATTTTTATGAAACTTTAGTTGCCTTCTTATGTATGTTCTACCGCTTGTACATACAGAGTTCTAAAGAATACATAACTGCATGAAATTTTAGTAGTTGTTCATAGTAATTATTACAGCCCATTATTCCATCAATGTTATCGATTCTATCCGGAGCTATGTGTAGTTAAAATAATAATAGAGTATCATATAATATGTAACATATTAAGACCGTTTTAGTAAAAAAGGCTTATTACAATATTAACGAATATTTAAATGACAAAAAGGCTTGGGTGTAGCGCTCGCTTTTGCAGGATATATTTTATGTACCTAAATTATGAAGTTTATTTTTTGAAAAGAGTAATTGCTGAGTTTATTGCCGGCTCTTCTCAGCAAAAGCTACCTTCCGAACCGTGCATTAGAGTCTGACTATTCATAAGTGCCTGTGAAGGTCTATTTCAATAAATAATATTTCATTTCATATGTACATTTATATTCATTCCGTTATAGGTACTATCATACCAAACTAAACATTTGCAAATTTCAACCAAAATTCCAAGAGCCATCAAAGGCAAATATTTAATTAAATAAGACAGAGCCATATACATGTCACCGGTATGGTGCGCGGGCGCCGCAGCCTCGTTGACAAGCTTTTGTCGCGCTTGCGCTCTGCGCCTTTTGCCAGCCATCTTGTAATTGTGCACGCAATAAATTATGTGTGATAATTATTCACTTCCAATGGCAAGCGATGCTATGCTATAAAACAAAGCTATGTAATATAAAAATATAATAATGCCACTATATCAATATTTGAAATATTATATTATAAGATAAAAGCTACATTTAAATTATGAGATTTCGATTTGGTTAATGATAGTTCTCAGTCGTAATTAACGTCATGGTCGAATCCATAAGCACATTTCATAACTTACTTAAATATAAGTATACCTCTATAATTTTATCTGCAAATCATCGCTTTTACAGTATCAAACAAGCTTAAATACCATAGCTTTTGCAATCGCGTCTGAAAGTGCATCTCTCTGCCTGACCACACGTGAACGCAAGTGGGCGGGGGCACTTATTTATTTGTAATTTTATAAATGCATATTTACAATTAGCTTTTATACTCGGGTCATGCGAGTATGACTCATGTTGACTTGACTTGCCTGCTCTTGTCTTGTTTATGCATTGCGTTTTACGAGTTATTTATTGTTTCACTAAGCATGCTATAAATTGAGATCAAATGTTGCTTGTTAAATGTGTTTGATTTCAGAATTTGCACTTTGGAGTTAAATTGGAAATAGTTGGGCGTTTGAGAAATCTAGAGTTGAGTGCTTTTGGTTATCACGAATATGTTTAGACAATTGGCTGGTTATCATTTGATTTCATACCCTCAAGAAAGTTTACTTTTAGATTGTTATAGTTATATCATACGTATAAGACGTTGGATCTTTCACTGTTTCTAGACTAATATCATTAAAAGAAAGAGTTAACAAATAAGTATCATAACAAACATTAAATATATTGCTACCAGATTCTGAAATGGTCGACATAAAAGCAAAGTTTAAACTAAAGTAAGACAGAGACAAAATGAACAAAACATTGAGTACAAATGTTACCATTGGTATCCGGGCCAAAGCTGGCTGCTAATCCTCGAATAACAATCTTCTTCCACTATGAAATATTTTACTGAATAAGAAGAGAGAGAGACTGTCTTAGAGTCAAAGAGTAAAGATATAGACAAAACGGGTGTAAAGTGAGATACCTCGTGGACCAAGTAATTTTTTTTTGGTCGTTATCCAATATGAATAAATTTCTCAAATTATTCAGAACTAAGGCATACTTAAATGCAACTAAGTCCGTGTTTTGGTTAAGCAATATATTTGTCACTGTCTTGCATCTGTAATTTGATAGTTGCATGATAGTGACAGCTGAACATTGGTCAGCCATATCCTATTTTAAGTTTCAGTTGTACAAATCTTTCAATTACAGATCCCTTTCTAGGCTTTGTGTCCTTACCAACAATATCACTGACCACAATGAATGATTCTGATTTTGAGTCAATCCACTTTTACTTTTCAACTGATTTATACTACCTTTCGCCTCGCGGTGTCACCCACGTTCCTGGAATAATAAGTAGCTATCTCATATGTTACTCCAGATTATAATCTACCTTCGTGCCAAATATCATCACGATTATGGTCTTTGAGGAGCCGAGGAATAGGTATATAAAAGCATTTTCACCGATTTCATAATGCTATCTGTATACCAACATTTCATTTTGTCGTGTCCAGTTGATTTAACTGTGTGTTGATAGATCAGTCAGTCAGTCACGCTTTCCTTTTATTTTAGACTAGCTTCCGTCCCGCGGTTTTACCCACGTTTTCGAGGTACCTTATGTTTTGCTGGGATAACAATCCTATATTAACATAGGATATATACATAACTTTTAGTTTATCTATTTTCAAAGTTGAATTGAAATGCCTTCAGTCGTTACAAACTACTAAGAAATATAATAACAGTACAGACAAACACTCGCATATTTCATATGAGAAGGAGAGTAGGATAAAACGAGTGTCACATCTACAAAATATGATTCTCTAACTCGTCGGCACATAAAGCTGTCCTGGACGGTATCTTGGCATATTGCACGGCGTGAGGACGCATATGATAAGTGCATAACCCAACCGTTCCTTTGTTGGTGAAACGCCTTCGCACTGAATTGTACAAATTTTGCAAGAGACATGAGATCGAGTGCGGCTATTTTTAGTCTGTTCCAGTCTTGAGTATTATATGTTACAAGTGAATTCGTTTGATCTACTTTTACTGGACAATCGTTTAAGTTGTTGTCGTAAATTTGGCAGCGATAGCGGTTGGTCTTATGTGAATATGGCTTATGTGAACCGTTTTGCTGGTTGTTTGTTATATTCTGGAACGCGGTTAAAATAGCAGAGGGGAGGTAAAGTTTGTATTAAAAATCTATATCGGTTGCTAGCTTAGAATTACTTACGCAAAATCTCTTAAGGGTGGTTTTAGTTATCAAGACTGACCACTTTTGTTGTACGACTTTTTCTAATTCAATGTTTTTTATCCCATCCAAAAGTCTAAATTGTAGTAACTCTATCTAGGCAATTACAGTTAGTAAGCTATAATACGCACAAAGACAGCGTACTATTTTGTAGAATGATTGTTAGAAATCCCCACTGAAACTAAGTTTTTTTTTTGGGATGTGTATTACGCTTTGGAAAAAGTAATAGAGCAAAATTTCTTAGTCTTGATCAGACCTCACTCACCTTTAAGAGGTTATGCATTACTTACCAGTAACCCTTCACTATTTATCGCTTTGAACCATTTAAGTTCTAAGATCAGAAGAGAAGAGAACAGAAAGAGCCGATGCTCTCTTTCTATTTAATGACTTATGAAAGTGACGGATATATTTAAAAACCTGGGTTTTACTGTACATTCGTAACAGTTGGTTACTTTAGATCTTCCTCCTCTACATTACTATGGTTTATGTATATATCAATATTCAGTAAATTACAAGAATCTTTAGCAAACATAAGCTCGATAAATATAACAACAGTTCGAGTTAAGCTTTTAGAATTTCAAAGCTTGGTTAATAAAAAAAATAAGAAAGAAACAAATTCTCTGAAGACAAGTTTCCTAATAAGACAGAGGTGGTAAACCTTTTTTTGTCCACCTACCGTTACAAAAGGCACCACTGTGCGCCCTCCTCATTTCACGGCTATTAGTTAAACTTGTTACGTACGCGTGAATCTCCATTTAAATGCAAATTTTACTCCCGAAAGTGTTTATATACTAATATATTTTTCATTTATTTTCTCTTTTATATATACGTGTTTACCTAGTTTGTTCCAGTGTTAATTTTATTTGCTGTTTTCGCTGAGCAAACCGTTTTAGTTGCTTATGTATATTTTTTCCGTGGAAATTATGTTTTCTTAACTCGATTTTTTTTGTTGTTTTACTTGAAATTTAGTTTAATTTGTACTATAACTATTTCTCGCGGTTGCCTTCCTTTGAATGAATGAACAATTTAGGTAATATTTTGACGGAACAAGATACATGTTTTTTTATAAAAAGTGTTCTTTTTTCGTGATTTCAGGTTTGGTCCCATAGTAAAAGTTGTTCATAATGATGAGTACAATAATTCCTGAAAATTTGAACGGAGATTAAAAAAATCACCAAGTATAAACAAACGTCCTAAAATTCGTCAAATACTAGGTATAATTGACCCAACATGCGACACAATAAGCATCTGATTATTTGGCCCCCAAACAAGACCCACCAACTACGTCCCCCTCCCCCCACCTCAACCGGAAGTGTGGAATACTCGGAGTGGAAATGGAAAAGCCAGCCACCGGATGCGACTAGCGCAGGTGTAGATTATTTCGCTTGGAATAAATATGGCTGACGTGTGTATGAATTTTGTTAGGATACTAACAGATTAAGTTTGGGGACGATAGGTGAAAAGTTTGAGAATGAATTTTGTAGGTGTTGAAGTTTTAGTGGTAGTTTAACTCTAAAGAGTTGGTAGAAGTCGAATGATATGGGTTTATGAATATCATCTCTCATTGCCATTTATGGACTTCACCTACTATTTAATGTACCACCGGTTCGTGATACATTTAAACTACACTATTTACGTTGTATCTTAGTACAGGTGGGCGTTTTCATTAGAGCCATAATTTATTTTTTCGCTCAATGAGCGTTTTCGGTCTTTGAGCGTAACATATCCAGTCTGGCGTTGCTGTCCGTATTTGGCCCAACAATTTTGTTGGCATATGGCTTTTGTTTATAACAAGTAGTTTCCGTTACGCTTTTATTATTTTTAAATGTTATTTAAATTTCAACCTTGACAGGAAAATATAAGAATTATAATAATAACGTTTTTAAAGTCAATAAAGAAAAGATTCGCCTGCAAAAGAGTTGCTTTTCATGACTTTCTTAGATTTTCCTTTTTTTTATTTGACAGCGCCGGCTGACTGTATATATACTGTAAACTCAAAAACTACTGAACAGATTTTAAAAATTCCTTCAAGAGTCAATCAATGCTATAGGCACATGAGTAAATAAATATACATAATCTGTGCTATAGGTATTATATTTTACTATTATAATGTAATCCAATCCGCTGAACTGAACACAATGAAATTTAGCATGTAAATAGCCTATGAAATGGAAAAGGACATAGGGTACTATTTATCTAAGTCACGCGGGTAAAGACGCAGGGAACATCTAGTAACAAGTACAAATGCAGGTACAAAAAGTAGTAAAAGTACATTTTATCCATAATCTAGTAAAAACATGTTGGAATATACAATAGACGCTATGTCTAGACTTGTATTTCGCTCTGCCATCAATACATTACCATTTTAAGAGAACATTTTCCATATTTGGTCGCATTATGGCCATTCAACAATAACGCATTGTGCTAGTAACTTAATCCGATGGGAGGTATTCAAGGGTATTTGAATCTTAGTGAGCAGTATTAGGGTTCATAATTGGTTAATTTTCGGTACAATGGCGCCTACGCAGAAGAGTGTCGTACGAGTATTTTTAGAGTCATCCAAAATAGGTTTATTTTGTTGAGACGCGACATGTTTCTATGGTCTTATATTTAAATGCGCCTCTTGGATGCAGAATTGTGGTTAAAGATTTAAAAATTGCATGATTTAAAAAAGGAATATATTATTTATATTCTGTAGGTACCTACCTACTATCTAATTTATTAAATTTTGAAAATTGGAAGTTCCATACATCAAAAAATCTAACCTCAGCACTCAGAAATAAAAAACAGAATGGTTTTATGGCAAAACAAACTGGCAACACAAAACCAAGTCATAACAAGAAATGGTAATATTTAACAATAATTTATAAAGACTTAATAAATCTCTACATACAAAACTTCAAGTGATCTGCAGGGTTAATTTTGAAACATAGGTACTATGAAGCTGCAAATGTGACTAAATTAAATCTACTGATTACCTGTATATTTCTATTAGAATCCAACGCAGTCCTATTGTCCCAAGATTGTAGGTATGACACATGAACGCGGCTACGTGCCGTAATGGACCGATAAATTCGTCCCTTCTATTCTCACTTCGTGTGCGCTATTTTTGTATATTTTTTTCTTATTTGTCTATATTTTGTTTTCTCGTTTGGAATAAAATGGGAATATATGAATTGTTGGGATAAAGCTGTTCTACCTCCTATACCTACATATATTTTTGATGTGAGTGTCAAAATTATTAAAATAACATTGACTAGACTTTGTCATATTAAAATACTAGTAATAATAAACTAATAACTATAAAGTGTATAATAATGTGTTGTGTCGATGTACAATTTACAAAATTAAGTATGAATGATTAAGTAATTAAATAGGTATATTTATTTATAAGTATTCTATAAAAATTGGCACAATAATTTAGTCTCCTTTACCTACTTCTCCATATATTAAAAAAAAAAATTAATTACCTATGTGCATTAACATGTCGTTCCAAATTCAAATTTCAAAAAAACCCCTAACAATGTTACGTGGCGGCGAAAGTCGACTCAAATTACTATCTAACATGCGTCGGGAAGGTTCGTATAATCGAATTGTGAGTCGAGTGGCTCGCCGACGGTTTAATTGCTCAGTGCAGCGGGCGGATTACGACGAGTCTAGGGATTTGTAGACCCACAAGTTGACATAATTAGTAGTAGTCGGTGACTCAATTAGTTATATAGGGATTGGTCTGCAGACTCTGGAAGATACTTTTCATTCCCTGCTAATTTTTATGTTCGAATATATTAAGTAGGTAGTATTTATTCCATGCAAATACTCTTGTTGATAATAAATATGCTTGATCACTATTTAACCATCGAACAAAATATTTCAAAAGATGAATCACCAAATCTACTCTCGATGACCACAAATCCATCTTAACATACAAAACAAACCCCAATTTAATGATTAGTTCAACAAATGAATCCGAACCACATTAAACACACAAAAGATCACTAATATCGTATAATTCCCCTGTATGACTTGCATTGACCGCAGGAAGTAAGGATTAGTGTATAGCAAGTCATTGCACGGAGGAGTCGCGAGGAACACATTATAGTGAGTTTATAGCGAGTTAACAATGTTAGGGGTGTGTGATTTAGTAACCTCTAATTTTAAATATTTTTTTTAAGAATTTGAATTAAAAATATAAACTGGCCATCATTAATTGGCGAATATTTATGTTATCGCTGAGATTTAAATTGATCCTCTCTAACTCGCTTTGTCAATTCTAAGTAACCTTATTTTATATTCTACACGTATTCCTTCAATATTTCTCGAATATACATTTTCCGGGCCGGACCGGCGACTAACCGGCCTGTAAGCACAGCAAAGATCCATAGATCGGATCTACAAGGTGCCGACTGTATTCCACCGGCCATATACGGAACCGATAACCTTAATCGGTCGCCGAAGCAGCCTGAATTGCGCCACTGCATCGCGACGATGTGAGGCGTGTAGAGTTCGCATGAAAATATGAATTATTAATCTGCTATTTACATCGCGAAAATTTTTGTTAGGATATTTTATTAAAGGTGGTTTATAAAATAAATGCCTACACTCCGCGGTTTTATACGTTCCCAAAAGGATCTTATGTTTTCCCGGTTCACAAAAATCCTGTTTGTTTATCTGGGATACCTACATACTTATGATGTATTCCTTGTTTCATCCATTTCGGTTTAGTAGGTCATCAACATCATCATATCAGCCGAAAAACGTCCACTGCTGGACAAAGGCATCCCCCTAGGATCTTCACGATGACCGGTCTGGCGCTACCCGCATCCAGCGGTTTCCTGTGATCCTCTCAAGATCGTTGGTCAACCTTGTGGCTTTATATATCCCTATCTCGCCTTGATAACCTAAAATTCACGACCCGACAATTTTTTCAAGACTATTGAAGTCGCGGGTTCAAATCCCACAATGAGCTTGAGCTTTCGATGAAGGAAAACATCGTGAGCAAACCATAGCACTTCGCCTTGACAACGTTAAATTCACGAAAATATTAATAACAAATGTCTTATAGCGTGACACCGTGGAAATCGTAAAAAAATTTGATTACAGCAAACACATGGTTTAATCTCAGAAACAATGGCTTGGGAAGTGTGCCAAGTGTGTCGCATTTTGGATAACATGCTTACTTTGTCATGTGATATCTTATGCAATTTATTTTTAAGTTGCTTATAGCTTTTTGAAAATAAAATTTATACACCGAGCGCTTTAATACATATATCAAAGAGATTGGAATCTGTTATGCCTCGAACTTATGAGTTAGGAAATAAAAATAAGACATTTTGTTAAGTCACAGGCAAAAGCTTGTGCCGTAAAGCTTTTGCCTGTGCCCTAAAACGTATAGGTAAATAAAATAATAAATAAATATCTTGGGACATTTTTCATGATGGTACGGAATGTGTAAAGTATGTTTTATTTTGTAATTCTACTATATTTTATTTTTTGTAAAAATAATTTATTAGTAAACAGAATTGTTTTTATTTATTGAATTTACTGAGAAGTTGTTGAACTATAAGCAGTAACAGTTTATAAATTCAATTGAAATCTTAGTTTCGTTCGTCCTTGCTAACCGTACTCAAAGTCTTCAATAAGGCGGGTGGCACACCGCAATATCTGGTGACTTACACGTATGCAGATGGGATGTGGCATCGATAAATCTATAGGATCGTAAGTCGCGATAATCGATTGATGACATTGTGATGGAGATGAATTATTAGTTTTTTTGTTATCTTGGTCTGAAATAGTATGAATTTGTGGCCTGGACTAGGTGTCATCGGAGCTTAAGTTGACTCATATTATTATCGTGGTAGAAGGATTGGGTGAAGTGTAGTGGCAACACTAACGGTGACGTCAATGACCATAGCCTATAACAAAGTTAATGTGGGTAGGCGTATTACATTTGTGACAGTGAGTTGATCGCAGGCTCTCGACCTGTACGCATATCAGTGCTATTGCAGTTTCACCAAGTCTTCGTAATTTAAGGCTGTATGTATATGTGAAATTACAATAATAAAATCTATTGGGCACATGAGGAGTTTCTTGCGTAGCTTCTTCTCCTCATACGGGATTTTTACGAAGCGATGGTATAATGTTGTTTCATTGCCTGCATTTTTGCACCCATCGAATACTTGTCCACCAAAACCGTGTTCATATCGCTTGGCTATCGCTGACACTACAATACTCAATTAGTTATGAATTATTTCATTATATTAATGTCTTTATTATTGTTGTTACAGGTAAAATATAATTCCAGTTCAACATTTCTTCGTTTGACTGCAATGTAAAAAGGTAGAATATAATTTCTTTATACGGTGCATGACTAGATTCTGCTATGCTGTCCATTAGATAGCTGCGTGATAAGATGAAGGACCAGCTGACTTCTGGTCTGGAAAACTCTTTATTATCAGGTTAATTTCACCATAAGTGATATAGATAAAGTTAGACCTTAATAATCGCTATATCTCATGAACCGTTGTAGATAGACAATTGAAATTTTCACAGAATGTGTATTTCT
This sequence comes from Tethea ocularis, assembly GCA_963555595.1. Lineage (NCBI taxonomy): Eukaryota > Metazoa > Arthropoda > Insecta > Lepidoptera > Drepanidae > Tethea > Tethea ocularis. Next base: position 12,129,555 of record OY741961.1, on the reverse strand, counting down.
GTTGTTGGTATAACAAAAAAATAATGAAAATAAAATAATTAACGATGTTACAGAACCCTTCGTGAGCGAGTCCAACTCGCACTGGGTCAATTTTTTCAAGACTGTCGAAGTCCAATGACATTTTATAAATAAACGATAAATGACAACAAGTCATTATGGAGATAATAGCTCAATGGTAGTGACGTCGAATGCCGAGACGAAGGTCGCGGGTTCGAATCCTACAATGAGCTTGAGCTTTCGGTGTAGGAAAACATTATGAGCAAACCATAGCACGGTGGTAGGATAGTTTGTAGTACCCGCCTGGCTGGCTACCACCTTCAAGTTGAAAATCTGTCGCCAAGCACCTTTCTGTGTGTTCCCGTTTCCCATTAAAAAACGAAAACATCCACTCTATAATTACGTACTCACCTGTTTTGACAGTTTTAACGTCCGAGACGCGAACAAACGTACACAAACACATTTACGATGCCTTATAGGTTTATCGCCGTCGATTACGGTGGTCACGTGAAATGTAAAAATAAACTGTGTGATGGGTGGTCGAATATGTGACGGTGATTGCTCTGATAAAACACTGCCGCGCGCCGTTTGGGAGCGGAACTGATGCTTATGGGCTTTTAGATTTGAATGATAAAATTTTATTCTTTTATATATTTTTTATGAATTTATTTTTCAAATTTGACGTTTTTACAATCTAATTATTTTCATAAAAAAATATTGTAAAAAAATTATTATTGTTTTTTTTTTTGGTAGGACTTTAGTATCTATTACAAAAGTAAATAAAACCTGCTTGTATTTTAACTTTTTATTGTTTTTCACAACTCATTGTATAATTTTTGCTTGTAGATACATTATAGCACATGACACGTAACTTTTTTCAATATTTATACATTTTGTGGGCATACCAATAATGGCTACATTGTACTAGCCATAGTAAGCTTGTGATGAAACAATCAAAAAAATTGTAAAAACGGATAGACAGTACATTTCAGTTAAATACTACATACCTACATATATTGCTCATACAAACAACATGTATTTTAATTCAAATAAAAATCTAAATCTAAAAAACCTTTTTATTAAAAAAGCGGTTTTTAGTATAAAATCTTAAGTTACAGTGGGATAAGGGCAGAGAAGCAATATTTTACTGCAGGAAATGTGTTCCTTGAAACTGGTTCTTAAATTGGGAAAATGTATACAATCGAGAAAAAAATGTTGGTGCTAAATATCAGTCATCGTTTTTACCTAGAGAGCATAATTTATAAGAAATTACACTATTTCTGGTATTAGTCATAAGTAATCAATTTATTATTTTATGTGACTTAATAAGTAGGTATGTAGTTTTTCGTAATAAAGGTGGTAAAAATGTCCTACGGATGATTTGATTTTGTTCGTTTTACATTTTCAGTGCAATTTACAGGATAGGCTTTGTAATAAATTAAATAAGTACCATAAATGATACCTGCTTTGTAATAAATGAGTTAAATAAGTATCATTGTTATGATATTTACAACTAATTTAATGAGTTATTACTCTTAGAAGAGATTTGACATCGATCCACACATATCTCTTACTAGTACACACATATTTTTTATTATTTTCCTATATTCTATCCTATACTCTTTATTTATTTATTTTATATGGATATCCAACAAAGAATACACCTCACATTTAAAACAATACTACAGTGGCGTTTAAAGAAAGAAAGAAAGAAGAAAGAGAAAGGCGGAGACTCAATTACAGGACATCACAGAAAGCACATACAGATACCATAGCAAAAAAAAGAAGAAAACATGAATACAATAATAACAAAAATAAATAATTACGATTCTAAATTATAATTAATTAAACGACAAATTGAGAAAATAAATAAAATAAAATAGAAATCACAGTCAAACAAACAAACAAGCAAGATACTACTCTTTATACTATTATATCTTAATTCATGCTTTCTTTTTTTTTTAATAAAAACTAGGATATGATAGTATAAATTAAGATAGAATATGAAGATAATAAGATACGATAGTAGGAAATAAGTGCGTGTGATATGTTTGTTACCACTCGGCTAATATGCATTCTTAGTTTTAAAAAGGGGGCATATTTACGATTTTTTTCAGATGTTACGAATGAAAAATGCTAATTTTTTTAAAAACTATTCCCCGTCACATATTCTCTAGTTTAACATATATTTTTTCCAAATCTCTTGGAACAAAGAATACAGAGAAAAACGAGATCACATTTAGAATCATCATTTCACGTATAGCATCGCCTTAACAGCTGATTGAATTTGAATGAAAGTAGTTACTCGATTTAGATAAAATATGCAATACTTTTCTTCCGATAAAAACATAAGATTACCCAGTAACACAGGTAGACTCATAGATTACTAATATTACTCAAATATGTCAACGTGCTCTAGAAACAAATTAAGAAACGCCAAGTGGGAAGGCTTGGCGTTTCCAGAATTAATTAGACACAGAATAAACATAAACTTCAAAGCGGCAAAAGCAAGCCGTCTTTTATCAAAAAGCACTACTTCCAACAGACATGTTTTATTAACCACCCCTCGATAAGGAAGTAAGACGCCAAACTTTGATATATAGTTAATTATTCTTCGATGGTGACTGTGCATTCGAGAAGTCGCATAATAAAGGAGTGTAGGCGTTAAGACACGGTGTGCGGTCTCCACAACGGTCAACCACCATGCAATCACTCCAAACACCCTCAAAAACCAACCCTCTCACCTCTGACTTAAGATACAATGTTTGATACAGCGCCCAAGTTTATAACTCCTGGATTTCTCAGTGTTGATACAAAGGATTTAGGACTCTATTTTGGGAGTTGGAGAATTTAGTTTATGTTGAGATGAGCTGATTTACACTATTAAAATAATGAGAGCTCCTAAGGGTATCCCCACAATTTCTCATGTGCTTGCCTCGTTTATTTATTGTGTTACGAATAAAGCTACTGTTTCTCTTTGGATTCTGAGACTTTGGGGAGCCGAAGTTTGCGCATTTTTGGTTTGTGGATGTTGAGCTTTTTTATAACCTTTAAAGATAGTAAATACGTAAAGTAACTTTTGTTGCAACGGATTTTAATCTCAAACTACATATTAAAGTAGGTCTAATTTATCACATTCAGATTTGAGCAACGGGCGTGAAAATTATCGAGAGTTTTAAAATTAGGACATTATACAGTAATACTGTCGTTCTACTGCATCAACATTGGTAAGTTGGCATTTCGATCTTTTTGGCTTATATTATAAATCCTACTAAATGAAAACCATCACTAGTACGTCATTTATTTTTTAGATAGATCTAGTCAATAAAAACTTGTCTCTCTTGCAATCCATCTGTCCATCCTCACACACTGGAACCTAAAGGATCTCGCACTGTGTGGTTCCAAAGGAGCTTCCCACCACGGACGCTCAAATTGTGGAATGAGCTGGTTTACAGCATGGGGTTCTTCAAGAAGGGTGTGATGTGATTCTTACAGGGTCGGCAACGTACTAGTGATACCCCTGGTGTTGCAAGCCACGGTAACTTACCATCAGGTGGGCTGCATGCTTGTGGGCTGCATGCTTGTGTACTGCCTTAGTAATATAAAAAAAAAATATTTTCTCCTATACATTTGAGATAAAACTTGGTTGTTTATTTATGACTCAATCTAAATAGATGGACTTATTGAAATGAGACCAAATATATTGTAAAGGCCTTTATTATAATTCAAATATCAAAATTTAAGCTTTGAAATATATCTTGTATATTATTATATTTCATTTCAGTTTACAATAGTGATAGATTTGTAGTCTATGAGTATATTGTTATGGTAATATTACATCACTTTATCTGGCGTCTATACCATTCAATTTAACATCATGTTAGTTATTATTAAGAAATTCATTTGAAATTTCAATAGTGGCTTTTTGAAGACTTATATTTTTATCGCCTACCTATTCTGCCTATACAGGAGGGAAATTTGAGACGGGTCAGTAAGGGCGGGTACCTTAAAGGTTGAAGCCACACGAATATAATCTTAGGAGACCATCCCTTAAATTTTGAGTTATTTTTATTACCGGCAATTACAGAATTTGAAAAAAATATTACCGTCTCAAAAGCTCTATGGAGCCTAGTTTGGTTAGGGTATTGAAATGTCACAATTAAAAAAAAAACTTTTCCCATACATTTTGTACTTAGATATAAATTTTCCTATGACTACGAATTATGTTAAAGAGATATATCTTGAATAACAAAAAAATTGTTACCGAGCTTTTTTCTACATAAAACCGATCTATAAAAATCTTATTTATTGAAAGTGCGTTCACACCACTCGCCTATCAACATAAAATCTTACAAATTCTCATGCAAATGACATCTCACTCGCACGGCACATCAACGTCGCGTATCAATCACTACCAAACTGGTTTAAACCAGATACACGAGCGTATGCAAGCACCAACAGACTGAATGACTTGTACTTATGCGCAACACAACACGTGAATGCTTTCCGCAGCGTCATCGAGATACCGACTAACAGGTGTACAGGTGCTGCGTTGTGATCAGCTCAGTCGTTTAGTCAAGTGTCGCGTTAATACAAGATTGTTTGTATCAAAACATTATTTGTGTTCTAGTTTAAATATTGAATTAAATAATTATTTCTTTGAATTACATTCAAAGTCTTCTTTCTACTCTCTTTTTAAGATGCTGTTTTCAACTAAAATTGTTAATATTCAATGGCTGTTTTTGTAATCACATAGATTAAAATAATGAAATCTTCGTAAAACAGTCCGCACATTAATATCTAGGTACCTTAACGCCTGTTAGTGACCAGCTTATTATCTAGTTAAAGTATTAAAATATAACCTTTTACAACGTTTCATCAAATCTGTCAATGTATTTAATTTCAGTACTCGAAAATTTCCAATAAAATACACGTACTAAACACTCCACAGACTAGGGTGCACTACACGATTATTGACAGTCTGTCCCGCCATTGTAAGGGCAGTCAGTAAACATGATTTGTAGAAATGACGACCGTCATGACGCTCGGCTTGCTCTATACACCATTGATACTCGTACCCTATTGATCAATACTAGTTTTAAATTGATGAGTTCTTTCCAATCCCAGCTTGTACTCAGTTTAAAAAGCTAGCTGTGAAACTTCTACTACACTACCTAGTCTGTCTTACGAACAGAATTCCATGTGATCTTCTTTTATGACAAAAATATTTGAGACTATCCAATCCTCATCATCATATTTACCACCATCATCTCTACCTTAAGTTATCCATTCTTAGATGTAGGCCTCTTTCCGCCTTCTCCATTCCTGTCGAGTTTGTGCCCGATTTATCCAGTCACGGCCTCCGTGCTGTTTGATATCATCGATCCACCATTGTGGCGATCTGATACGCGCTCTGGTAACGGCTCTGGGTCTCCACTCTCCGTGTCCAACGGCTCGCTTCCAACCGGGCAATGTGTCCTGCCCATGTCCATTTGACATCACTTTCACCGGTTTTGCTGCGTATCCACTCATTACGCTTACGGTCTCCAAGCCAATGCTTGGGATCACTCAAGAGCAATCTCTTTCCATGCCTCTTTGCGCTACTCTACACTTTTCGGCTGACTTCTTGTATAATGCCTGTGTTCACATATGGTGCAAAAACCATTTCGATTACAAAGAAAGCCATTATGTACTATTATTTACAATATTCTTTATAGGCTACCTACCCCTGAATATTTGCTATTTGGATTTGTACCGTATTTAAATTGCTGAGTAAGCAAGTATACTAAATTTTTATAAAACAAAAGCATCGTATCCATTGTCTACTTCTTTTATGGCCTATCTATACCATCCTTTAGCAGCTATTTGATAGGTATCATCATCATCATCAGCCTATATTAGTCCACTGCTGGACATAGGCCTCTCCAATTGCACGCCACTGAGCACGATCCTCGGCTACTCTCGTCCAGCTCTTTCCAGCCGCCTTGCGAAGATCATCGCTCCACCTAGTCTGAGGGCGTCCTACACTACGTTTGCCGATTCGCGGTCTCCACTCAAGAATTCGTTTACCCCAACGGTTGTCGGTTCTTCGGCTGATATGGCCGGCCCACTGCCACTTCAGTTTGCTAATCCGCTGAGCTATGTCGATGACTTTGGTCCTCTGTCGGATCACCTCATTTCTGATTCGATCCTTCAAAGAGACTCCGAGCATAGCCCTTTCCATAGCTCGCTGAGCTACGATAGGTATATACCTATCATATCTAAGCAGCATAAGCAAATAATTCAGACAATCTTGGATTAACCAGAACAAAAATCGGGAAAATGAAAGATCGTCATCATCATATCAGCGGAAAGACGTCCACTGCTGGACAAAGGGCTCCTCCAAGGATCTCCACCCTGGCCGGTCAGGATGAAAGAGCATAGGTACATTCATTTAAATATTTTATATTCTATTCTTTTAAATAACTCTGACCGTGTTTCATACCACTTTCATACAAAAAACTTGTAAAATATAAAAAAAATGTTTATGTAAGACAGAAGGCCCGTGAAATTGGAGTGATCCGAACAATCCCGAGTAACATTATCTGTGACGTATCTCTGACGATTTGTAAGAATAACACGACGATACCTTTCTAGCTAAAACCACAAATATTCTATACAAAAGTCGTATTGATTACTCACGCTTTTGTGACCTTTAGTTAAGGGTGAGATATTTGGTTGGCGTAGCTTTTATGTTTTTAGTTTATAATTAAAAGCTCATTTGATAAAAAGGCTTTATTATTAGTACCTAGTTATAATATGAACTTTATATAAACTGGTAAATTTTCTTACACAAACATCGAAAACGCAGAAAAATCCCACATGGAGCGAATCATCATCATTAAGTACATGACTGCACTCATAAATAAAATTATTTGATTTTTTCGGTAGGTTTTTATAATAAATCATTGTCAATATAATGAACCATTAATGGTTATCTAATGGTAGACTTTGTATATTTTCGAACGAGAATATCTCCTTAATAAAATTTTGAACATGTAAGAAATTCAATCTAGCATCAAACGAACGATACATATCAGATTCTCACGAAACAACTCGTATGCATTGTTTAAGAGTTTTGATCCGAACATAAGACAAGAAACACTTTCTATCTGTGGTCAAACTACTTCACCTATATCAGTATCATTGACGTATAAACGTCCATGGATAATATAAATATTTTTTTGACATCGATTAGAATTCCATTGTGGTCGCTTACGATGGGCCTCATAAGAAGGCTTAAGATCACCCAAAGAGCAATGGAGAGGGCTATGCTCGGAGCCTCCCTGCGAATTCGAATCAGAAAAGATGAGATCTGCAGGGGCATCAAAGTAACCGACATAGCTCGAAGAATTGCCATACTCAAGTGGCAGTGGGCGGGGCATCGCTCGTAAAACCGACGGCCGCTGGAGCAGAAGGGTTCTCGAGTGGCGACCACGAACCGGAAGACGCAGTGTGGGCAAGCCCCCACAAGGTGGAGAGATGATCTTGTGAGGGTCGTGGAAAACCGCTGGATGTGGGTAGCGCAAAACCAGCCATCGTGGAGATCCTTGGGGGAGGCTTTTGTCTATCAGTGGACGTCTTTGACGAAAATTACAATCATATCATAGATAGTAGATGATGATGATAAAAAGAAACGTTACAAAGTACGTCAAATATTTGCCAACAACAACTCTAATAAAATTCCAAAAGTATGTTTTATACCACGAATGAATAACTCATGCAATGCAACAGAAAAACGCGTCGCATCACCCCGCGAATAATTTATGAACGTGAATTATCAAGACATAAAACACAGTGCAATACGCGAGGCAGCCTCGATTTTACGCATTAAAACCAGTGCGACGAGCGATTGCAATTGCGATTTTATTGTCGCAATAAAAATATTATTTGTAACACTTTTATTTGACGCAGCAGGCAGACGTATGAGCCGATAGCTCGGCAGGTTTTATATGGATGTGAAATCCAAGGTGTAGTTTTGTAATGGGCAAATTTTCTTTTTGCTGTTTTGTTCATGTGGTTATTTTCTCACTTGAATCGATTGTCAAAATAGTCTACATGGAATATGAAAACATATGTATTAAATAATAGCTTATTGGTAATAAATAAATGATAACGTTGGCCATGGTCTTGAAATCCTAGCTTGTGCTTTTGTTCATTGTTGGCAAGATCGAAAATTGCCTTCTACAGTTTCACCTACACTTGGTAATAAAGTGATTTTGCATGCATAAAGTCAAACAGCCAGCATAGGACCCTTCAATACACGCACGGCTGACCCCACCTTGCTTAAATATGCCTCACTATTTACGTGAAAGTTTAAAGGATTTTGCTTTTTTTCGTTTACATTGGGGGAAAAGTTTGCAGTCGCAACAAATAGAGTCAATCCAAGCGTGCACATTTAGGTTTAGGTAAGTCTTTTGTTACATTTTAATAGAATTTCGGCAAAATTTAGTGAAAATAGAGTACATTCTGATATCATAAAAGTCTAAAATTCAGTAAAACAAATACGGATTTACAAAATCAGTGTACAACATCAGAGTCGCAATTTGTGAAAAAAAATATAAAAATGTCTTGATATTAGTATATTCTTTATTTTTTTATTCAATATCAATAGACTATTTAGCAAGTCACTATCAGTTTATGCTCTTGTTTTTTTTTAAAAGGTTCTATCTTAGATAAACATCTTTGGATTTGTTTTCGTTGAGAGGAAGGTAAAGTATCAGACTTTAGCTTCCTCTTCACTAACATAATCAATGCTTACCTTACAAACTGTAGATTAGATTTTTTTTCTTCTGATAACTTATAACTTTAACCACTTCAAAAATATGGGCTGCTTGATAAACGCTGCTTTCCTTAATCCACTGAGGAAATTTCAGCTTCGTATAATACGAGATTGGAAAAAAACAACAATTGTTTTAATTTACCCCGTCTCGGTATAAAACTTTGAGTTGCTCTAAAAGCAACGTTTGTGTCTCATTTTTATTCCAAGCCCGTACGAATGTTAATCTTTTCCCCACTAACTCCGGAACCGAGTTTGGCGCAATAAAAACTGTCACTACATATATTTACGATGCAATAAATAAGATTGAGATAGAAATAATACGTGGCGCCGGCGCATTGGAACAGCTTGGAATGGATTTTGTGTTGAACCATTTAAGATTTGGTGTAATGAAGTTCCATTTTGTTGTTAGTAAAAAATATGGCGATGGAAAACATAGTGACAAATTGTTTTAACGTTCTCGTTTGGCAGTTTGCACTAGCTACGCATTCCCATTCTATGATAGCCTATTGGACACCATGACGTACGTATATATATAGTGGCGTAAAGGTTGACCAGGCGGGTACTAGAAAGTACTACCCAATATTCTGGTTCTCTCACAATGTTTATTTTCATGAACGTTCGTATAAAAATCGAACCATCGATCGACGCCACGGCATTTGACGTCTCTAAGACTAAACTAATAGTGGTGAATTAGTTATATTTTAATTCTAAATCTTTTTCATTTGATTTGATACACTACTCAAACTCTTGAAAGCCACGTCTTTTTATTAGAACGGTAATTAAAATTAATAATTGTATAAGTATACATTTTACACGATGGATTTTTTTCTACTCAAATAATAATTTCATCCAAAAATTCTAAAGGGCCATTAACGTCAAACAGAATTGTCATCCATACTTCAATTGGAATTAATCTTCTGAAGATGGCGAATAAAAATCAACATCAATAGGCGCAGGGCGGAGGCATTTCCTAATATTTCCCTCGACCATTGAGTGGTCTAAACAAATTCTCCAGAAAGGAATTCCCTCTCCGAATACGTCAATCAACTTTTGTGGGATTGTAGTAAAAAGATATGAGAGATGAATACGTGACTATATTTTGGACGTGCTCGTTGCGATAGAAAGGTCATCTGGTAATGAAAAATTGTCATTAAGGTTTAGATCTTTATTTAAAGGTTTCAATGATAAAATTGATGATTTATTACTTGTTTATTATTCACTAGCTTTCTTCCCCCCGGTTTTTGCCATATTTCACCCCGTCACGACCAGTGGTTTGAGCTATGCATTGAAAGATCAGTTAGTCAGTCACGTTTTCTTTTTATATGTTTAGATGTATGTCACTAATTACTTTTTAATTATAATTAAAATTAAATTTTAGCAATATCAGAGTCATCATATCATCCTATGAAGAAGTTTATCGTTTTTACTAACTTTCACAACTGTAACAAATACTTCGGTTCAGACCTTCTGGATAATATAGGACGACCATCCTACTTGATACTTTCGGAAGCAAACAATCACAATCATTATCGTTTGTGAAGTTTTTCCCGTATGTAAACTATTAAAACTTGAGCTATAGAAAAAATATAAATATTTTGAGCTATCCCGACAGTGTGGGTACATCGTAAATGCGAATGGGAGGGTTAAATCTCATTACTTTATAGCAGATGTAAAACGATTTATGGAGGTATACCCAAAAGGTCATATTTTGTTATGTTCCAATAATTCTAAGGTTTCGGATAGGCTATAGGCAGTCTGACATTATGTCGTTAAAATTGTGGATCTCAAAGATTTTGTCATCGCCCCTTCTGAAAGGACTTTTTCAAAAAGGATTTATTAATTTGGTAAATATTTAGTTATTCTGTATATTTTTTGCAGTATAATATAATGTGAAATAAGTAAAAAATAAAATGAAACCACAGAAAGTAACTGATTTATTAATTGATACAAGTTTTTTAAGGCCATGATTGCTGCTGAGCTGGTGACGTTGAATGCCGAGACAAAGATCGCGGTTTTGAATCCTACAAGATGAAAATCAGTCACCGAGTACTTTCCGGTATATTCCGACAGCTTTACTTAAGAGCCAGCTGAGCCAGTTCCCATTTAGGCTTTGTGTGCTTACCACCATCGGCCATATCATCATTGACCACGGAGAGATTGTGGCCTATTACACACTTCCATAATCTTGTAAGGTAAAATAATTCCTGCGAAAGGGAATTATAACAGAAAGTTTGGAAACCTCCGTACTAAAGCAACGTGCTTACGATCCAAGTTTTGCCTTAACAGTTTTAAGTTGACGTGCCCCGGTTTGGAATAGGTAATTTTGGCTGAAAATTTTCTTTTACTAAACATAATTGGGTAGTCAATTTTATGTGTTTGCGTAAATCGTAACAAGACTTAGCCTTGTTAGGGCTATTTTACAACCATGAACAGGTTAAGCCAGCGTTTCTTCAACCATAGTCTGTTAGGGTTGGTTTGCAGCGTAAAGCTTTATGACATACTTTGTCTGCTCCGTAAAACGTAGGTTATGAATGATGATATACTTTCAAATAATTTTTATTTTATTATATTAGTTCTTTGTCAAAACTCATAATAAAAAACTTTTAACAAAAAATGTAACCGCCTTCAAAGGCACTAAAATGCATAAGATAACTATGTAAGAACTCTAATCTGATAGTAGACTTCAAAGTAAGACGTTTGGCTGGCGAAAAATAAACCGTAGCTGCACAAATTTCTTCTAGGCTTTGTCTGCTTACTTTCGGCGTAAGTAACGAAAAGTGAAAAAAATAAAAGTAGATGCATTATTTTAATAAACCACCCCCCTAAACACAACGAGATTCTACACCCTATTTCAACAGAAAAATATAAAATTAAATAAAGAATAAAATACAATATCTCAACAGAATGGCGCTATGCAGAATTTGTGTAGGGCCGTGCGTGTAAAATTCTTTGCGTGGTGCATCTGGCGCTGGCGTCACGTGGTGGAATGCTGGCTGGGTAGACGAGCGGGAGAGACGCACCTTTAAAATGCTGCGTTTGTTTTTATTACAATCTGTAATATAATAAGCAGGCATAATCTGTAGTGTCTTTTTATATTTAACTGCCAGATGATTAGTTATTTTCCCCTTCTTTATATAATTATTAACCAAATGTAGTTTATGATTGTGTTATTTTAAATTAAAAAAATTTATAACTGGACTGAAAATTCTTATTGGTAAAAGTGCATACTGTATTTCAATACCCTTCAGAAACTTTCAAATGATTGCGCAATTTTATAAAAAATTCTTGGCCTTGAAAATCAGCATTATCATCCAAAGTGGCAATGCCGCTAGTATTCTGGGAACGATGCCTACTGACAGCGACTTTTTTTTTAGTCAGTTAGTAATTTAGTCTTTTGTATATGAGTAGTTTTTAGTATATTTTGTTATATCACTGCTATTCAGTTTTAAATATGTAAAAAGATAAGATATTAAATTTGTCATGTTTGACAGTTAAATTATTATTGTTAACCAAAAACAAACCACCCGTCTACACAGCACCATAATCTGTTTACCGTAGTGAAGCATGTGGCCCTCCAAACTTATCTTTAATTAAATTTAAAACTTGGCCGTGACGTCACGTCGCGACTGTCAGTGCGTGCGCTAATTCTTCCGGAACTACCGACGACGCGAGCGCTCGAATACAACTTTAGTTCGGAGACCATTTGCTAGTCTGTACCTATCTTTATACAACATTATTTTGGTTCAGTACATAGGGCCAAATACTGCGGTTGCAGTGTCACTGAGGTATATTACATAATATACCTACCTCAGTGGTTAGTGTAGGTAAATCAAAATCAATAATCAAACAAAATATCGGCAGGCTGAGCGTAAAGCGCTATCCACACATTTCCGGGTCAGGGCTATGTTCCGAGTTGTTCGTTATACTATGATGTATCCGGACGCCCCTGACACGGAGCTATGTGAACAAGTGATATGATAAGTGATCAGCCGAAAGACGTCCACTGCTGGACAAAGGCCTCCGCCAAGGATCTCCACGATGGCCGGTCTTGCACTAGCCGCATCCAGCGGTTTCCCGCGACCCTAACAAGATCGTTGTGGGGGGCCTGCCCACGCTACGTCTTCCGGTTCGTGGTCGCCACTCGAGAACCTTTCTGCCCCAGCGGCCGTCGGTTCCATGAGCGATGTGCCCGGCCCACTGCCACTTAAGTTTGGCAATTCTTCGTTCATACTAGTTATACGTAACCGATTTTTTCCCGTCCCTGACGGAACACGGCAGGGCCGGGTACCCGGAAATGTGTGGATAGGGCTTAAATGCATTACGAAGTTTAAGGTAAGAAGTAGGTATAGCGTAAATCTCCAGTAAAACCATTACGCGCTCTCAGTAAATTAGTCATGGGGTGAGATAGCTACTTTTTGTACTCGAGTAATATAAAGGTATGTTAGAGTTAAAGTTAAAAATAATTGTAACTAATTTTCGACCATCAACTGATGATATGAATAAGGACAATAAATTAATACTATTTTACTAATCTAAACCTACACTATATACCTATTATAATCTAAACTTAAACTAACTATATGTATAAAAAACATAAATAAAAAAACATAAAAGATATCTATCTTAAATAAAAGCTCATCAAATTAATATAGCTAATAAAAATATATCTTCTACTTTCGATTAATTAATACGCTTATCACATTATTAATGAAATGCTATATAGCAAGCAAAAAAGGTATATTTCATTTTAATATTCGGAAAGTTCAAAAGATTTTTTAAAGTACCGCCGTTTCTTTGGACGTAAGCTTCAAAATTTTTCCTCGCACTTACAACAAAATTGAACTAATTGAAAAACTTTTCTAATTATCGCCTTAACAGACACTTTGAGTAAATCGCCTTAAGGGTAAACAACACCTCAAGAATTTGCCCCCGATGCTTCTGAGGTGGTCTGGTGCAAGTTTTGAGTTATGAGCGATTGTTTTACTTAATTACCTACAGGCTTTGTTGAAAACTTATTTTATACAGTTTCAGCAGGAACAGGGTGGATTGTTTCAAATAATTGGCTATAGTTATATTACATTTTAACAGTGACTTATGGTATCTGACGTTTGTTAATAACAATGTTTTTTATTTTACCATATTTCGGTACACATAATGTCATAAATATTTGTATATGGTTTATCAAAACGTGCCAATTAATTTGGGCTTTATTCATTTTATCGTAGCTTATTTCTATACCGCCAAGCAATAGTAACAAGAATTTTAGTCCACCTCATATTTTTTTATAGCTTTATAATTGACTAGAATCCCTAGGGATAGCCTACGGATTTAGATGCGTTAACAGGATAAAATTGATCTTAAGTTTTATTCAGTAACTTTTTTAAATTTCATGAAAATTTTCTGAGAGATGAATAAACCAACAAAGACACTTTTGAATTTATTACAGACAATAAATATTAGGAAAGTTAATCGCTCTCGCTTCCGCTTCATCTTATAACATATAGAGTATAAGCCTTGCAAAGCTCCATCGAATTAGCGATGTTGCATCTTAAAGAATTGAATAAAAATCACATTTCGACCCTCGATGCTCCCCTTCTCCTGGATCCTGCAAGACTTCTCATGCAGATGACTCAAATAACAATAAAAGGCAAACTGTATTGTTTCCTGAAAGTACCTATATTATTCTATATACATAATTTCAATGACTTAACTTTCTTTCAACTGCTCATTTTATGTTGAAATCTTGTAAATTGTATCTTTGTTATTGTGATTTGGATGCAGAATTAGAAATTGTGTTTGAAATTGTTTATTATTGTTGTACCATTTGAACAATTTATTGTTTTAGTAGGTAATATTAATCGCATGTTTTTCTGCGAAATCCATAAAATATCGTCATTTTTTCCATAAATTTCCTAAATATACAAGAACACTCTTCACATGGTCAGTTAACCATGTATGATGTATGCACTAGTTTGTGCTTAATAAATTAAATACTTTATAATATGGCTACAGGACTGTCTATCTTTCATAAATAAATACAAAGACTGAATAACTATTCATTTGAACCAAATAATCATATTTAAACATGTCCAGGCGACCAGGCTCAATTTTTTTTGTCATTTGTAATAAAATCCAAGACCTACATTTCAGTCAGGGTATCGGATCTCCAATCTACCAATATTTGATGATAATGTCTAGATTATATGGTATTTTAATATCTGATCTACCAATAAATAAACCAGTCTGCGATCGATTGCTCAACCTATCAAATTAAGATTCCATCGAAATTATTCAAGAATTTTTCGTATACATTACCAACGGCACGTGCTCGTTACCGTAACAGAATAATTCCAACTCAAATAGTCCCAAATACGGTTAATATTATTCAACAACCTTATAAAGAGTCATTCACGATTCAAATCTAATTTTCCAAACGATCGCGTTAAGAAATTATAAGCACAAAATTATACTTGTATTATACTCATTCGTTATTCATCGAAAATGCGTCGATCCATTCAAAGAATCTCCCAACTAAGGCGGTCGTTAACTTAATTAATATGAGTATAAAACATGATTAAAAAAATTACTTCGACAGCAGGAGAGGGGAGGCGAATGAGGGAACATCCCTTTTGTATGAATAGATGCTTTCTTCGCGGATATACAAATTTACATTTGCTGTCGAGAAACCAACATAATATCACTTATTTGTTTTGTTATTATGCGTCTGTGATGCGTTTGTGAAGTGTAAAGTTAAAATTGAAATTGTATATGCCAACTTTACCTTCAAGTGCTATAAGTTGTAATGTCTCTCAACGGTTTAATATAACTTGCCCTGAGGGGAGAAACAATGAAAATGTTAATGTGATAGTCTCACTTTTGTATGTTTGTTTTTATACTGATTTTTTTGCATTTGGCTTCAGTAAATTAATAGTCGTTATTGACTCTAGG
The DNA here is from genome assembly GCA_963555595.1 of Tethea ocularis. Taxonomy (NCBI): domain Eukaryota; kingdom Metazoa; phylum Arthropoda; class Insecta; order Lepidoptera; family Drepanidae; genus Tethea; species Tethea ocularis. The sequence goes on along the minus strand of OY741961.1, from coordinate 12,113,789 downwards.
AAGCAACAATAACAGCATTTATGCTTTTTCTATTGTTTTCTCGTTATATTCAACTTGATTAGTTCAAATCAGTAATACGGAATATCCATGATATTTATTTTTTGTTTGATAAAAGCTCATATGTATTTTTGTTGCTCTCTCACGCAAAAACTATTAAATAGATTTGTATAAAACTTGGCACATAGATAGATCATATTATAGGCTACTTTATATCCCCCGGGAACGCGGGTGAAACCGCGAGGGACAGCTCATATCTATATATATCAGTTGAAATCTCTTGTATTTCATTTACCTTTACGATTGCTAGTAACTAAATTTCTTTTAAAATGCGACCCTGAAAATCTTTAATTCTTTCATCAGCTTTAGCCGCCCCAACAAATTATTTTAGCGCTTTTTTCGCGCACGCATAATTCTCAATACAGTGAATAAACAGAAATATGTAAAATATACGAAATAACACGTTCACCAACGACTTTATTAGAGCGGGTGTGAAATTGCGAAACCGTCCTAAAATATGCGTAAAAATTCCTGTGAGCGTAAAATTTCAATCAGTCTCTTATACATATGCAAAGTGTACCCCCTTCAGCGTTTGGTAAAGGTAAATGCACACGTTAAGTGTTAGGCTGGAATATAGTTTAAGTAAAATTTGTACCCAGAATATCCTTAAAATCAATGAGTTTGAGCATTAGGTGAAGTGTATCGCACTTTATAGTACTTAGCTACAACTGTCAAAATCTTCTCTAGTTTATGTATGCTTACCATTTTCAGTGACGTTATCACATGTGATTGGGGTTACAGTATGACACAACTTAGATGTAGCATCGGCGAATCGTTTTCGTACACTTCACTTCCGATTTACACAACAAATAAAAATAATTCAGTATCGCGCCATTCAACGTTCAACAAGATCATTTTCGCCGATCATTTTTTAACACATAAGTAATGTTGTAAAGAAAGAAGAAAGAAATAACATTTATTCTAGACAACACACAACATTACATTATGACATACAGTATAATACATTGAACAATAAAAAAAAAAAAGTAGGCGCACTCTTTTCGAGAACGATCGATTTTACGAAGTTTGCCGATGCTTCATCTAAGTTGTGTCATACTATACATACAAGATTATTTATGAATCCAATGAAAATATATGTACTCTAAGGATTACGGAAATATTTAAGCAATTCAAATCACCATGTATGCAACGCAGAAATATCCTATATGTAGGCACAAATAAATACAATTGGGCGACATAATCGCAATAGCGATAAAGCCCATTAAAATTGAATAAAAAAAAAAATACAAGCCTGTTTTATAGACTTCAGTACTTCCATCAGCTATCTTGATGCGTTCAGATGCTTCAAGAAAACTTATTCAGGTGATCCGTAGTTTTCGACCGTAATTTTTTATAGCATTAAGTCGTATAGCATCAGTAGTGAGAGCTTACGTTTATCTCGCATGGTGCGAATGTGAAGCGACTACAGGCCACTTTTTGTATTGGAACAACCTACAAGGCCACGATGGAACCCTGACTGAAGCAATTACATTACACATCAAGGAAATCGTGTGAATTCCGTTTTGTTGTTCTTTTATGTTTTTCCTACTTTATCTTTATTAAATCTTGTAATTTTGTACTGAATACTGAAAAAATACTACGGGACTACTTCTTATCGTCGATAGTTTCGCTTTTTATGCTTTATAATGACGATGTTTTTATTTTACATAATTAAAATTTAATTTGTTTTATGATTGAACTATTATTATTTTGTCCTGTCATAGCTATAAAGATTGTTTCTATATACCTAAAAATAAAGTATCTATTGAGGTTAAAAGTGGTTAATATTATTTTTACTTTGGAATGCAGTCAATTGATAAGTTGAAAGCTAAACGAAATTGTCACAAATATTTTTAAAAATATCTCCAACTGGCCTGTCGTTTTATGATGAGTTCTTAACTTAAAGATTTGTAACCTTTACTATTTGTACATTAAGATCATTTTTAATCACTAGATAAAAGTTATTCGTCCTTCGATGGATCGATTCGATTAGTCTATACAATCACTTTTTTTTAAATAACCACTAGATACTAATTTGCACATTGAAAAATCTATTCTAAGTGCATCAACTTTTTTGTTTTGTTTTGGCAATTTAGTTAATATCCTTTTTAAAATGCATCAACAATTTTATTCACTTTTTCCTTCAATGAATGAATAATAATAGTAGTTCATGATACTGTTGCATAATAGGGGTTATTAACTACGAGTGTGAGTTTAAGTACCGAGCCGTAGGCGAGGTTCTTAATAGTATCACACGAGTTTTTAATACCTAATTATGTGCAGTATCATACAGTACTTTATCTAAACTTTGCAAAAAAAAAAAAAAAATGCTATTTTTGGTCAAAATGATATGTGTAGGCAAGAACAATAAAATATAATCATATACTTAATCAAATCCGTGTTGCCAACTCCCAAAAATTCTTACCTCTAAAGTTCAAGTTACAAAATTTACATTGTCATCGTCAAATTTAATTGATACTGATTGATTATACTATTGATAGGTCCAAAGTGTACTTTAATAGAAAAAAAGTTATTTTATAGCATTATCTTGGGAACACAACTGTACTATAATGAATCATTATACACGGGTGTGCCTAAAGTGGCTCATTAAAGTACTGATTTTGATTTCATAATAAGAACATTACGATATGAGAGTAGATAAAGATTTAAATGAACCATCATATTTATTTTCTCTCCGACTATCGATAAGCCAACAAAATAATCTGTATAACAAACTAGCCATCGATCGTTGGGTAGCCGAAGCGCCAAGGGCGCCCAACAATGCAAATGTTAACGTTTTTATTTGCCACCGAATATTTTTTCGATTCCTCTCTTTTTGGCCGGATGTTTATTTACTTTTTTGCGCTATCTTTACTTGTCTGAATTTGGATGTGGGTATAAATAAATTCAATGGGACCTCTCTGTTGATTGTATTGAGAACGTCTTGCGATAAATTTGTCTAACAAAAGGATTCCTTATTTTTGCTGCATTAGTGAATTAGCATATGATGCAAGCGCTTTTAATACCTTCAATCTATAATATTCAGTATTCATGTTAATATATAAACGATCTATTTTTTTTTAATTAACCTTCTATAAATTTGAATTGACGTATACATAAGTTGTTAGATAATCAACTTTTAAAAGGCAGCCTTACCAAGGCGACTGGCACATACTTCATATAATTGGTATTGCCATACAGGGTGGCAATGTTGCCAGTCTTCTTGGCACGCTTCTACCGGATGTGTCGATTGGGCAACTATTTTCTGTAAAAAAATTGTCAATGAGGAATACCAACAAAAAAATCTAATTAGTCCGTCAGTTAGATTATCAAAAAATATTGGATACGTATTTTTTATTTTATCAAATCAATAAGAAATAACAAAGATAAGTCCCATCAAAGTGCAGGATTGGGGCTTGTGACGTCATTGTACAACTACTTTTTAATACACTTTATGCAGACCGGAAAATTTTAACGCACTGTATCTTCGTTGTTTTTAGTTTTCGGATCAAAATAAAAAATACGTATCCAATATTTTTTGATAATCTAACTGACCTATTCCTGAATCTATTCCTCATTGAATGTTAAATAGACAATAACAAGGCTCGTTTGGCGGGGGCACGGCCGTCCCTCCAGATTTAATCATAATTTCCTGCACGAATCATTCTTTAATAAAACAGTTAAATCTAACATTACATGAATAGCTATTACTAATATTTTAATAAAAAAAGCTGTAGATAAGCGCTAAAGTTGTAAAGTCACAAGACAGAGTGCCTAGATCGGTATGCACAGCGCGCGTCATATTGCATTCACTTGTAATGCATTAAACGCATGCCACCATGGAACTATAATAAACTGCTTTTTGCCCTCAGCTCCCATCACCCGCTATCACGACTTTGATAGAAACCGTGCCATTAATATACTCTTTGTACTTATTACTAAATCTGCGCCTTCTGTTTGAGGGAAATTTATATTCCATGGGAACTTAGAAAGTGCAAATTGCAGTGAAGATGATTTTAGAAAATGTAGCAGTTGTAGTGAAAAGTGTCCTTTTTGAAATAAAATAAATATTGGTACTAAGTATGCTTCTTCTGGTTGATCTGAGTAATTAGGATAGCCTTATTGAAATAAGGAGCACTATGAATAAATGTATTGCATACTTTCTTCATCATCATCATCATGTCAGCCGAAAGACGTCCTCTGCTGGATAAAGGCCTCCCCCAAAGATCTCCACGATGGCCGGTCTTGCGCTACCCGCATCCAGCGGTGTCTCGCGACCCTCGACGGCCGCTGGGGCATACTCTCTTGCTAGTATAAAATTCTATAAAATTTAAAATAAAATGTATGAATGTATGGATGATTGTTAATTAATCACATCGTAATTAAGGAAAAGAGTAAATTTCCTTCATTCTTTCTAATAGGTTTAGACATGGATGAAACTTGGTACTTACGGAACTATACTACACAAACGTAGGATAATTTTAATGTTTCGTAACTTTAAACTCAAAATTCATGAATTCAGGTTAGGTCCTGATAAAGCATTTATAAATTTTACAATTAAACCTCTACCATTGGTTTGAATACACTTAAACTGAGTAGAACCTCGGCAGGGCATTTTTTTATATATAAATTAATTTTATAATTGTAACAAGAAGGCGATATAATATCCAATTTACAACGTGTGAGGTAAACTAACGTTTCAACTTTTTAAACTTGCTGTGAAATTAACAGGAAGGCATTTTAATTAAATTCATAATAAACAGTTTCACTTTACAAAAACTTGTTACAGCAAAATATAACTAGATTGCCAAAATGCTGGAAAAAAGTCAACATCCATGATATGGGTTAGTAGAGCATACCTCTAATCGGACCATCCCGTCTGCCAGCTGGTCCGGCCGAGTGAAAATTTCACTTTTACCTTTTTCCCGCTTAAAAAGGGAATTTCTAAAACTGGGTCGCATACCGCAGTGTATGTACTAACGAGCTTTATTGGCCGGGATAGCCATATCTCGGGCTATTATGCATTTTTTATCTTCTTAATGATCTCTTGATTATGCATCAGTGAGGGAATAAAAATATTTTTACGTTTTTATGTATATTTTATACATGAGTTGATAACGTATCATCATTTGCTTTAACGTCAAATGAAAATGACAGTCAATCGTAGAGATTTCTAGTGACACATTTCTTTGGTTGACAAGCTGAAACGAATCTAGAATCCTCAAATTGGTATCATAAATAAACATATTTTCCAGCCAGCCAGTTCTCGGCTTTATGTGGTCGCTACCATCGGCCATACCATTACTGACCACAGAGAGATTGTGGTCAAACATAGGCCTATACATAGTAACAAGAAAACCGTTGTAGATTGATTGAGCAATTGATAAAACCGTCATGTTGAGAATTTGATTTTAGAAACTGCATCGTTCTGTTGTAACCTCTTGTCCAATTATCTTAAGTGATCAATCATAAGCCAGTTCATACATAAAAAATGGGTGCTCTACTCTATCTCGTTCCTAATGTATATTTTATCTACTCTCATATCGTAAAGTTCTAATTATAAAATCAAAAACAGTACTTTAATGACCCACTTTGTGCACACCCGTTTATAATGAAATTAAAAAATTATATTATAGTACAGTTTTCTTCCCAAGATAATGCTATAAAATAACTATTTTTCATTAAAGTACAAGTATTTGGACATGTCTGGCCACTTATAATGTTTTTTGGGTTTTAATACTTCAATTACTGTCAGTCAACTTGTCAAACGAAATAATAAAGAAAAAAACATTATAAGTGGCCAGACATCAGGACTAAACAATTATAATTTTAGATGCAAATTTACTTTGTCTGTGGTCGCGTATGCGGTAGAGATCTCAACTTAGGAGTTTTTCCCCACACGGATTTGGGCGCCATTTTTGCATACATATTTTATTTTGGCCAAAAATGATAGAAAAATAGCAGTGATACTAAGGTGAAATTAAACTTGGATCTGAAATTGTGGAGGCGGCAGTGGAAATGACAAATAATCGATACCCGTAAGTCATGAAAACCTATGACAAAATATTATCGATTTTTTACCTTTAAATTACATTACATATATGAGTTTAGATAATGTACTGTATGATACTGCACATAATTAGGTATTAAAAACTCGTGTGATACTATTAAGAACCTCGCCTACGGCTCGGTACTTAAACTCACACTCGTATTTAATAACACCTATTATGCAACAGTATCATAAACTACTATTTAGACATACCTGTTTTGCTTTATCTGTAGTAAAATTATCTTAAAACATTCCTCATTTATTTTGTATTGAATTCTATAGTGCTTCCGTACCTACGTAACATACTTTCAACATGTTTAACATTCAAAACGTTCTCAGTAAAATGTGGTAAAATGCTGTGTAATATAGCTTCAGACCTTTTTCCACCAATGCGTTAGCCATTGACGGAAAAAGCTCCTCGCCCGCAGGTCTCCTGAGGTATATTATAATTCAATTTATTTACACAATTACCAATTTTTTTTTACCATTAATTAATTTTCACGTTGAATTTAGGGCGTTTTGGTAATCAAACATTTTATACAACCTACTTTTCTTATTCTATTATAAGGTGCCTAAATAATTCATCATCTGAAATCTATAATTATCTATACTAATATTATAAAGACTGAATAGGCTCCGAAACTACTGAACCGATTTGAAAAATTCTTTCACTAATAGCCTAATAGGAAACTACATTATTCCCAAAGGTTATAGGCTACTTTTTATCCCGGGAACGCGAGTGAAACCGCGAGGAACAGCTAGTCTTAAATATGTAAGCAATCCAACAAATCAGGTTCCAGTTCACTCATCAGTGAATACCCTCAAATTAATCAATTTTACTTAAAAAAGAAACTTACTAAGCTCCCGTGGGACTGGTCAACTGTTGGTCCTTCAAAATCTCTATAGCCATTCTGCGGAACCCACAGCCCTCAGCTTAGAGGTTTAATTATTCAACGTAACGCTTAGGAGCATGATTTAAAACTTTCCACTAAGTCGGATTTTGGTTAAGGGTAATTTTTTTCCTCAAAGTTTTACCAAGAAATTGTTAAATCTTAATTGAGTTTAATTTTTGTGTTCTGTTTCAGGTAATGAATTTATTCAGCTTGATTCGCAAGTTTTTGTGAGTATAAAATGAATGTTTGTTATTCTATGTTATAAAAACGTTGATATTTTACGACTGAAAGAGCTTTGAAGTATACGAATATGAACCATATTTAAAAATTTGAAAAAAAAAACACTAATTATTGTAGCAATAACATAGACTTCAACGTGAGTCTATCTTTCTTATTATAAATGCGAAATATAAAATACAAGTAGGTACACTAGATTAAAATAATATCAGTTATGATAGCGAAAGGTCCAAAATTAAACCTAAAGTTACATAATAATACCACCTATCTTAGAAAAGCACTTGCTCCCGGAAATAGGCAATCGAAACTTGGCCCCAAATAAATCTCATAGCCAAAACAGTCCTATCTATTGTGTCCAGTTCATCGGTTCCCTAATTCCGACTGCCCGCGGCCCTTAAAGGTCAATGCACTCGGAAGCCCTTTAACACCCCTACCTACCCCTGAGGACAGTGATTTTACAACCCCGTTTTATTTTTCGTTTAACACCTGATTAACCATTTCTGTTGATGGGGTGAAATGAATAATATGGATGATGATGTGCCAGGTGAAAGATATTTTTAGGGTTCCGTAGCTCAAAAACATCACTTCATTTTCTGGCTGTCGGTTTAATTTTCTACTAAAATGTTTTTTTTTGTTTAACTACAGCTGCACTTGAGAGACAGTTCCATTCTAGGCTTTGTGTGCTTACCACCATCGGCCAAATTATCACTGACTACTTTGAGAAGTCAAAGTGAGTGTGGTCAAACACAAGCATAGGCCTAGACATAGTAAAACAAAAAATGATAAATTTGCCCATAATTTTCATATTCTAAACATAAGATCCAATCATACTTCACAACTAGGGGAACTAGAAATGGAATAGTATACCCATGGGAAACTTCCATATCAAAGGTTATTCGGTTCTGCCCATTGAATTAGGGGTACGCTTCTGTGATTAAAATGCCAAAACGGAAATGGCATGCCATTTAAAGATTGTTTGTAAAGGTGAGATAGTTGTGTATTTTTAATTGTCAAATAGAATGGTGCCAACAAATGGTTTTATGTTTATTTGATGATTGTAAGATAGAGAAATATACAGGGTAATTTTAGTTGAGTAAGTATTGTTAAGCCGAATTCTGTGGAAAGATTACATCTTTATTAATAATCTTACTAAATTGCAGGAGCCTGAACATTACCATTATGAAATTATGACAATTTAATATTTAGCTATAATATTCTCAGTTGTAGGTCTAACATACCCATCCAAAATGTGGAGCTGGTGAATAAAAGCGAACTTGTCCACTCCTAACGGATTTCTATTATAATTTATATTCCAAATATTATATTAAAAAAAATTAGAACTGCTGTCAATTCAGCCATTTATCATCTCAGAATTGTTAGTGCTTGCTTGCAAATCAAATCATAACTCATTTATTCACTTTAGGCTCTAATAAGGCACTTATGAATGTCAAAAGTTACAGTTTTACAATAGACTCTACTACCGGTTCGGAATACACTTGAACTGAGAAGTCTCCGGCAAGAAAATCAGCAAGGCGTTTTTTTTAATAGGAAGCTACATTGTCCCCAAAGGTTATAGGCTACATTTTATCCCGGGAACGCGAGTGAACCCGCGGGGAACAGCTAGTCAGTCATAACTATGTAAATAAATTGCTGTTCTGAAGCAATTTTATTTTCGCTTCGGCCCAAAATAAGTTTACATATGCCGACCCTGCAAAAATCTTTCTTGAAAAATCCTATCTAAATGCCGAAATTATCTACCGCTGAAATTAGTATACTATTTCCAAGTCATGACGCTAGCGCTAGTCCACTAACAAAGAGGCCTTTCTATTCTATTATCACAACCATATACAACAAAAACAAGGCACGCACTAACATAACCGTGTGTTTAGTGTATAACGCTCTCAAGATGCTGGGGTTGTAACCCTCTAAAGCTTGAAACAACTTGCAACTACCCTCATCCGACAATGGAGCATCGAACGTTTTCTTATATAATCAAGAGCCGCTTCTTCAGTGTTAGGGCTGGGTGATCACATGGTGATAAGAAACAGCTGTAATTAATAAAGCGATTTGAAAAGTGTTACCCAAAATTTTAGGAGCTGGAGAGTTTGTTTGTTTGAACGCGATAATCTCCGGAGTTACTGGTCCGATTCGAAAAATTCTTTCACTAATAGAAGCTACATTATCCGCAAAGGTTATATGCTACTTTTTATCCTAGGAATATTAATGAAACCGCGGGGAACTGCTTGTAATATATACATCTATTTCGTATAAAAAGATTGTTGGTTTATATTTACTACGATGATAAACTAAGCCTCTAGTAGCACCTATGGTATGGTGCTACAAGAGGCTTAGTTTATATAAATACGTTTCCATTAAAATAGACCACTATATTTTAATCCTGCATTAACTGCACAAATTATGACGTCATGCTTTAATCCATATAACTTTATGATGCCCACAACCACTCTCCCAAGAATGTATTTTAGAAGATATATTAGAGGCATATCGTAAAACTACAATAAGTATCATATAGATAAAAATCGGCTCACAACAAAATATTTACCTCGGGAAACTTAAGGCCTGCGAGGAATGATGAGATCCGCAGGTGAACCAAAGTAACCGACATAGCCCGAAGAATTGCCAAACTAAAGTTGCGCTGGAACAGAAAGGTTCTTGGGTGGCAAACCGGAAGACGTAGAGTTGGCAGGCCGGTCCCACATGGTAGACCGACAATCTTTTGAGTGTCGCGGGAAACTCCTGGATGCGGGTAGTGCAAGACCGGCCATCGTGGAGAACCCTGAGAGAGGCCTTTGTCCAGCAGTAAATGTCTTTCGGCTTATATGATGATGATGATGAAAGATAAGACCCTTTGGGAATGCGGGTAAAACCACTGGGTGAAAATTAGTAAAATCGCTCCCGCTGCCTCCTAACAGTGTGCTACTAAATACCCTCTCAAGGAGGGGCACAAGTGAAGGTTGTATAAATATTGGCGCCTCGCTTTGAGGCTAAGTGCCGTCTTTGTCTCTACAATAAAAGAATAACACTCATTTATCCGAACAATGAAACCTCTACCCACTGCCTTGCGAGAGAATTTCCTTAAGATATTATACGTTTAGCATTTTACATCTCTCTCTCTCTCTCTAAATATAAGTAGTTTGTTTTCTGTTTTGCAGAAACATTTTTACATTTCTGCGTTCCCAACGAATCTTATGTTTTCCCAGGGTACGTAATCCAGGGTATAATCTATCTATGTTTCAAATTTTATCCAAATCCGTTCAGTAATATATTTTTACGATCATATAATTTTAAGGCGATGATACTCGAAGGTCAGTGGTCGTGACGTCGAATGCCTAGACGAAGGTCCTTGGTTCGAATCTTACAATAAATAAACTTTCGGTTAAGAAAAACTTCGTGAGAAAACCATAGGGTAACCATACCTGCCTAGCTATCACTCCAAGTTGAAAATCTGTCGCCAAGCACTTTCCGGTGTGTTTCGAAAGTTGCACTTGAGAGCCAGTGCCCGTCTAGGCTTTGTATGCTTACCACCATCGGCCACATCATCACTGTCTACGGAAACAGGCCTATAGGTTGTACATACATAGTAAAAAAAATACATCCTCCATGTAAAACAGCATCTACCAAAGAAATCTCAATAATACTTAACGGGTTCTCTGTTCAATTATTAAAAGATGCTTAACCTCTAGAACTAATAAAGTTGAAAATAAAATGGCATTTATTTTTCGCCGACATAGCTTCCAATTGACTCAGACTGGTCGCCGCTGCAATATCTAATACCTATAAAGAAAAGATAAAAGCTTCTAAGATAGGTCCATAACTTAAGGGCCTTAATTCTTTTTTTAGAATGGTTGGTAAAGACCGCCAATGAATTTTAGACGAGAAATTTTTCATTTGATTTTATTTTGGTAAAATATTTTCTAAATCAGTTTTTAGTATGTCATAGTAAAAGTTGTTTGAGTATCGATGTTTGGTTCTAAATTAAGATTTATTTGTTACTTATTGTATTATTAACCTCCTTCAAAAAAGGAGGAGGTTCTCAATTCACGCATAACTTTTTTGCTTATGAACAGATTATAATAATTATTTGTGAGTTGGGTGCTGTATAGTCTTAAAAAAACATTAATTATTAAGTTGATTTAAAAAACCATTTTTGTACTTTACGTTAATAAAGAATTTTCAAAATCAAAAATCAAATCAATCTTTTATTAAAATATCAAATAATGTATGCATGACGTAATGATTCATTTTATCTGAATCGGACTCATTTGACCCGATATCGCGGTCGTTGATTTTACATACAAAGTACACTCATTATTTACGAGAGTGAACCAACTACTGTATGTTTTCACAAAGTAACTAATTATAAACATAATGATGTCACACATCTGTGCTTACATCATCTATGACGCACGAAATTCTTCCGAGAACAAAGTGATCGCAAAAATTGTACCACTTTATTGGTGGGCTCAAATCGTTTAAAAGCTCACTTAAAGCTAACTGTCGAATAAACTTAATATGTTTATGTGACGTTTCGGTTGTAAAAAGGTTTATTTTGACATTTGTTAGGTGATTTCGCCGAATACCGCCGTTAAAGCTATGATTGTTAGGGTCTACATTTTTGTATGATGATTATGGCAACATTGTCCGGTCGGAATGCTGATGGCCGTTGCATTGTTTTCATTTAATCCTCTAAAAAGGTTTCATGGCTTAGGACGTTTCGAGCTTGTAGCGCTTTGTCCTTGTAATTTTATAATTGTTGCTTTGATATATGGCTTTATACGATCAGTCTTTTACAGTTGATTATTCTTTTGAGAATGAAAATTAAATTACTAAAACAGCAGGTAGACTTTACCATTATATTTCCTTTCATAAACCACTCTTCTTAAATTCTTTTTTTCTGTGTAATTTATAAAAGAATATCATGAAAATTCTAAACCTTTTAGTTTAAACTAAAGTTTAAGGACTTACATCCATAGAAGCAATATTTTCTTTTATTAGTTGCTCTATGTTACTATGAAACTTTGCACTTAGTTCAATTATTAAATTTAAACTCTAAAATACAAACAAATATCAACAATAAAGCACTCGGTTTACTAATAACACTATAGCAAAGGGCCATCTCATTGAGTGGGGGCCTAAAGTGGAGGGGAACATCAGGGGGCAGTTGAAACAAAGGCAACCCTAGCATATAGGAATAATTATCGACTCAGTTTATACACCAAGAAAAGGGAGCAGACTGCCTTTTATTGATTTAAATTAAAATAAAATAAGGTATAAATTGGAAGGGTTTTAGAAGCTAATTGTTTTGTAATAGTGACGTCAAATACCGTAGATGGAACCATATCACTGTGTTGGGAGACTTTATTGTATTGCTTGGCTTGCTATCACTTTCAAGTCCAAAAATCAGTAACCAAGCACCTACAGACATGTAGGACGGGCACAGGCAGCCTGTTAGAGAGTAGTTACTTGAGAGCTAGTTACCTTCTAGGCTTTAAGTGCTTACTATTTTCGACTAATTAAGTAAATACCATCGTGAGATTGTATGACTATAATTTAATAAATAGTACAACGTACAAATTAAGATCGAGGAGGAAAAGAAAATAATTAATCTATTTACTGAAATGGTACACAAGGAGCATGAAACATCTCTAAATGATTGAGTACCTGGCAAACAGATAAGGAATTATCATAATAATTAAATATCTATACTAATAATAAAGCTGAAGTGTTTGTTTGAATGTGTAAATCTCTGGAGTTACTGGTCCGATTCGTAAAATTATTTCACTAATAGAAAGCAACATTATCCCCAAAGGTTAAAGGCTACTTTCTATCCCCGGAACGCGAGTGTTACCACGGGGAACAGCTAGTAAGTTATAAATGTCCAATAACTTACAAACAAACACAAAACGGGCCAATTAAACTTAGACGAGGCATATTCATAATTAATTGAATCCCAAACCGCGTTCACACGAGATAATCGAATTAAAATTTCAAAGGAAACCCTGGAACGGAACGTCCAACTGATTTAGTAACTAGATGTACTAATATATGATGCATTGTACAGAACATCGCAAACTCAGCCGAGCTCCCATTGTGATATGGTGACCTGATTTCGTTAAAGGGTCATTTATAATATACGACTTTGTAGTTTTGGAATTTTGGCTACACTAGATCAACAATTTTAGATTCAGTTAAGAGAACAGAACACCTGAGTTTTGCATCATTATATATAATTAAAGCATCGATTTCGAGCCTAATAAAATTTGTATCAAAAAACGATATCTGCTATTTGGTTTATTCATCAATATCATCATGTCAGCCGAAAGACGTCCTCTGCTGGACAAAAGCCTCCCCCAAGGATCTCCACGAAGGCCGATCTTGTGCTACCCACATCCAGCGGTTTCCCGTGACCCTCACAAGATCATCGGATTATTGGATAATTGATTTATTAAATGTGAAAATTTATATGAATGTGAAGATGATTTTAAATTTTGTACTATTTCACGCAAAAACGGTAGCTCATTAGAAGAAAGTTTATGACTATTTGCTAGTGATAGCTGAAGTTATAACAGAAGTTTGCGTAGATAATAAATTGGTTACGTAATCAATAATGGCTAAACGGATTAAAATTAATGATACATGGTGAAATTCACGACAGTTAAAACTAATAGTTTTTTAATTAAATGGGATATAATATCCTTTAGTGTAAATGTCTCATAGTAAACGTTGATATATCCTACCAGCCGTCAGTATGTCACAACTTGATAACGAATGCGCTCTTTGAGATAAAATCTATACATAATTGGTGTACTGCCTGTATTCGATGTGATATAATTTTTATTTGTATTCAGGCGACTGTTTAACTCGAATTGGGGCATTTAATAAGTATTTTTGTGTAATCTGAATAAAAAAAACTATTATGACTGATCACATTATATCCTTTGAGAAATAGTAAAAGATTCAATAGTAATAAAATCATAAACTTATTTTAAGGGTGAATGTTAATACCACGGCTTATTCTACAATTTGTGATCAAATAAGATTTGACATAATCAGATTTTCAGATGAAACGAATAAAATTATATCAACAGAATAAGTTGAAAAGCAAATTCCCGACCATAAATAAGGTAAAATATAAACTTAATAAGATGCCTTCACAGAAATAAAACTAAGAGATGTAAAAGAAAATGTTATAGAGATAACAGTCACTTACTAGGGAGGGAACCAATACTTGTAAGGGTCACTGTTTACAAGTGTCCTGAGTCTTGACATCACAACCTTGGTGGATACCAGATAAAATTAATTGAACAATATTTCTCTTGGAAATGATAAAGTGGTTTTTGTACTTTAATTTCTTAAAGGCAGTGATATTACAAGAGGTCCAGCCTACGCAAAAGGTTTGTTATGGCACAAGTATAATAAGAAATACGGCTTTTAATGGAATTACATTTTTAAACGATATTAAGCTAGATGAGAAATAACGACTTAATTTTAATCATCGGAGATTTCGCATGCTTTCAAATCTATCTAATTATAGCTTGGACTTGAAATAAATCGTGCAGTAGGTACCTAGAAAAGTAGATACCTTAAACAATGTTTGTACCTGGGTACCACACTAAAATATTAAAACACACAACATCACAATCATACACACACATCTAAATGCCATCGTTTAGTCATAAAAAATAATGTTTAAATACAAACACACAAATATATAATCAAACCAATGATTACCCATAAGAAGCACTCAACAAATCTTCTATTTGATGACCAAACCCCTACAATAATCCAAATAGTACTAAAATCATATGACACGTAATAATTTATTAATTAACTTTATCTTTACCCAATGAGTCGTCCGTAATTGGATCATAAATCATAACCTCACTCACTGCCACTTTGTGCAACTTTGGTGGGAAGCACCTAGATGCTGATTCAGTACTCGCTAGTTCTCCTACGCTTGCATATTCTTACTCATGTACGAAAGGACCTAAATTACCAACCAAATAACCAAATACATCAACCTTATCATCAAGATGTAAAGCTCATTTTCGCAGGGGTCCCTCAAGGGTGTACTCTCAGACCGCTCCTATACAAGGTAGCAACTGAACCGTAATCTTCAGATGATTTATGGTTAGATGTACGTTTGACATTTACGAGTTAACAACCGTGCTTTGGAGGCCTTTTAATCAACTATGTTAATGTTAGGTGTTGATCCAACGGTGGGCCTCCACTAAGTCTTATATCAATATTAGGTCCTAATTGAAACTCCGAATGTGTGCAAAGTTTAATTAAGGACCCATGTCCTTGTACCAAAATTTGATGGGATATCATGTTAATGTTTGCGGAATGATAAAGTAACCTATATGATATCATTAATATTTAATACCGATTTCTTCAAACATTTGTACTGAAATCAATCTAATCTAACTTTTGTAATGCCCTTAGAGATAAGTGTGTCTAAGTTTAGGGATAATAATATCTTATGTTATGACTATGATACATACTAATTCTTTGAATAAAATTCTAGATTATGATCAAAAATTTTTTTTTTATTATTATTTATTTAAGGTCGCTTTTTAACATCTAAGGTCATTAGCGACCACAACAAACAAAATAGATTACATTTATACTAAATCATACATATCAATCATTTTCAAGAAATTCAGTGTGTGTGTGTTGATTTAAACTTTACCTTAGAATAAATAAATAATAATTATAAATCAGTAATTATAAATTTGCAATAATGAGTGACCTCTATAAAAATAACTTTGTAGATCAATACGAAAAGTTGCTATCAGAAAAATATTATAATAAAGTAGGTAGCATAAATTGATGAAAATGTCAAATTAAATAGATTTTACGAGATTTTCCCACGACCTATCCTATCAAGGTCATTGCATAAAGATGGGTTTTATAATTCACCCATAATTCAGTTTATTAAACTCGAATCATCTCACGTACGATCTGTATTACCGTTTTTAGGACCAGCGTTGGGATCCCTAATATTTTTTGCGATAAACACATGTCATTTAAATTCCTTATTTTACTTATCTAAGATTTTAGCGATATTTTTTAAAATAATCTTGAGTATGAATTTCAGCATTAAATTCGATGTAGTCTCTGAATTTGATGAATATTAAAACGTACCAACACTAACAGTTCCATAATCTAGGGTCTCCAAACAACAGACAGATGGTAAATCCACCAGATGTCTTATCACAGGGTCAAACGCGTTGAATAGGGCATACAAATAAGAGCCCCACCCTATTAATTATGTCCGACGAGAAAATTTCAAGGCAAGAAATCCTGGCCATCAGGACTAATGCCCAATGAAATGGGTCCACGCTGGACCCTTGAATTACTTGTTATCTTGTGACGCAAGTTATAAGAAATCCGCATAATAAAATAACATTTTGCTGAAGACAATTTTATTAAGTAATTTAAAAAATCTGAGTTTAAATTAAGAATTCCAATAGTTTTTATTTTTGATATTTTTTTATAATAGTTTTAAATTGTTTAATCACGTTGCAAATAGATTAGCATTGTCATTCAACATGCCAATACCGCCAGTCTTTTCGACACGCTTACCTACATAATGCAACAATCAGGGGTAATTTATTAACTTGCAGTTATTTTGGCTCTTTCGTCTTTACAATGATTTCAATTAACATTTTTCTATCAACAAACTCCTAATCTAAGCCTCAGGGAATTCTACCTCAATTTATTAAAGACAAGCTTCCACCCCGCAGTTTCACCCCCGTTCCCGAAGTATCTCATGTTTTCCCGGGATTAAAAGTAGCCTATATATTATTCCAGTATATGGTCTATCTATTTGTCAAGTTTCATTCAATTCCGTTCAGTAGTTTTTACGTGAAAGAGTAACAAACATTCATCCATACTCAGAATTCGCATTTATTATATTAGTAGGATTATAAATCCCGCTCGACTCCATAACTTAGACCACATCCGTAACGTCGTCAACCGGATTCATACCCGTCATAACTCCAACCTGTCCCCGATTGAGCGGGCGTGTCGTTTCTATTTCGCACCACGGTAAATACCTCCTTCCGGCCCTCGTTACGGGATTATAGTTTCGGAGGTATCGGCCCAAATCCACGACGAGGTTGACATTTCATAGATCTTCGATTGGATGTTGAATTTTGTGAATGCTAATAAGGTGTTATTATTATACAGACTTCATCTTTTAAGTTTTCGACGACAGATAACTGTTAGATTGTCAGTCTTTTGTGTACGAAAAATGAACCGTAAGATCAAAATGTCGCTCAAAAGATACGGAACATTAATATTGATTGCAAAACATTGTAAGTCAATCATTTATCTAACATTCAATCTCATTTAAACGTTAGATCCAATCTGAATGATACATGATCCGTTACTTGTTTACTGATGGATCAAGTTCCGGATTCAAAGAATAGGCTTTTAAATGGACAAGACATTAAATTATTCTTATGTACCTAAATAATATAAAGCAGTGTTAAAATCATTTTCATAACAATTATCAGCATCTTGTTCAATAACTATGAGTAAAACATAAAGAAAGTTGGTTCTATATTTCATATTATAAGTAACAAAACAGGCAAGTTATCCAGCAACAATATAATTTGAACTTGAAGAAATTGTAATTCAAAACAAGTAGGTATAACATTTCCATTACGCACAAATATATTAACATGACAAGAAATGAAAGTCCCGAAACAATACCCAGAGATGTACGCACACGCAAACTTTCATCGTCTCACGATGATATTAATCTCGGAGAATTACTGAATATAGCACAATGTCGCGTGTCACGGAATCAGACAAAACAACTTAATACAAAAGCAACAAAAGAAAATTGAAACAGGAAAAACTCAGGCAAGAGACAAGACAGTAAATAGGTGGACAATCTGATGACCTACTTGAGGACAATTGGATGGAACAGAGAAGATTTATCACTCTGGATAGGGACGGTATGTATGAGGCGGTTATGTTTGAACGTTTCAACAATGGGATTTGCGCTTTATTATTTTCATCTATTTCTGCTGTGGAATTACTATGACTATTTTGCTGGTTGACAACTTCTTTGTGGATTATAATTGCTAATTTTACCGTAAGTTCATGTTTTTTACATTAAATTTGAAAAAATAAATACAACCAACCAACAAATTAAGATAAGGCGGCTGCTGCTGCCGATCAACGACAAGATTCCCAGAAGGCTGGCAGGGTTTCCTCTTTAGATGGCCAATCCAACGCGTTGAAGGAAAAAGCACCCTGCCCACCGATCTCCTGAGGCCTTGATAAGTTTGGATGATGATATGCAAGCAAATCGGCAAGGATGGACCCTCAAGGACCACCAGTAGGAGCCGCATTTGCATCTTTACATGTCGCTAGTAAATGGTTAAATTTGTCAGCAAGCTATGAATATCAAGAAATACTATTTATGCATTATTAAAGCAAACACTAGCCTCAGGCAAAACTTGATGTGAAACGATGTGTGAAGGGCAAGTTATTTATGACAACAACAAAAACTATTTAGTCCAAATAGCGAATTGCGCCACATTTTAAGTGAATGATGGTCATTGGATACTTCCTTTATTGCCTCTTGGTTTTTATTTGCGTACGTTTTCGATATATTCTTGTAAACGACACACTTAACAATATTTGTTTCTTGGTTAAATGAAAGGAATGGCTAATAGCGATTGTTTTGGCTACTATATTTAATTACTGAGATAAGAAAAGGGTAGTAAAGTTATAATTGAAAATGAGAAAACTGCTCCAAAGCGATCAGAACTCGAAATACTTTTTAGTTTATCTTTTACTTAAACTTTTTTTACACAAACCAAAAGACGCATTAGCAATTCTAAAAAAGCCATTTTAAAACTTTTTGCTACTAAAATTTGTCCCATTTTTGGTAACAAAATAACTTGAGATAAGCAAGGGTACTGTGTCGGTTTCATATTTCGCAATATTTTAACCTCTTGAAGGATTCTCAAAAACTTTAGAAGACCACATTGTGACGTCACGTACGTCTCTAGAGTGGGACTTGTCTCACGACACCGTAAACTTTGTGGCCGTAAATCACTGCTACTTAAAACTAGATTGCGTTCAATGGTAACATTTTTAGTGTATACGATATTTTTTAATTTATATGGAATTTATGGTGTATGTGTGGTGTTTAATTATTTTGTGTAAGTAATTTATGTTTTGAGCTAAATAAACTTTTTCCATTCTGTTCTTTTTCATCTTGTCTTATATTTCCATGTAAATGATCAATTTTACTATTTATGCCCCACAGTTTTATATATGTTTCTAACGTATAAATAAATCATACAAGTTTATCTCTTAGCTACTTTTTACTAATTACCATCAAAATTGGTTCAATATTAAAAAAACCATCACTTTAAAAAAAATTGATGATTATGTCAATCATTATTTACCTTCACGAATACGTACGTAATATGTTTGTTTTTTTTTCAGCGTTATAACTAGTCAATAGTTTTAAAATTTGACACCCCGACGAATTCATCTCGCATCGTAATCGTATCGCACAATATTAAAGTCTCTCAGACTTATCTGCAAACACATGTTACGGGTAGAAATTAGTAAAAAAAAAGATGTCAGGCCACCAGACACCGGGGTGGTCTGATAAGCCACGTGTGACACAGTGTTTTTAACATAACGACAGTAATTGGATGTATCTAAACATTCTATATGTTTAGGTACTTATTTCTCATGTTTGATAAACGTAGTCGCGTACGGCTTTGATTTAAACCATTTATTCCACACACAAGAGAAAATAAACGTATTTTTTGGAATCAACTTATGTTTAGCTAGGAAGCCAGCTGCGTTTAAGGGTCAACCTTCGGTTGGAGCGCGAAATTCAAATTTATCACGTTTTTTGCAAATTGCAGCTCAGTTATAGGTCGTAAGTTATCAACATGTTATTTGCGAAAAGAATGGTAGTATATTTACTGATTCATAACAAAAAAAATCATCATCATATTCCTCCAAGGTATATTACTGACATATACGACTATTTCATGAAAATGTTACTAATAACAAGTTTCATCGTCTTATATCTGACGTTTTTTTATTACTTTGTGCAAACCTACACTAGTATGTTTGACTACAATTTCACAATAGTAAGCAATGATGTAGCCGAAGGTGGTAAGCCCACAAAGGCAGAAGGATCTGAGTTTAGAGCAGTTGCAGTCATTTTTACACAAAAAACCAATTGACACATTTTTACATTTCAACTTTTCTAGCATGTTTTAACTTTTTGCACAAATTCTACCATGACTTTATAATTATCAAAACAAACAATAATAATAATTGCAATATGTGCGTTATTTGACACATCAAATTAAAATACTGACAATTTTAAATGACACTTTATTGCATCACAACCCTTTCGAATTAGGCAACGGTCACTTTCCGCTTCTTAATCGTTCCAAATTTTCTATATTACCCCATACATACTTCCTATTTTAATTTTGAACTTTGTTGTCCCGTTATCAAAGTCTAATTTATTAAAAACAAAGTCTGAATCAGTTGCCAGATTATTTTTAACCGTATCTAAAGGTAAGCAAGTATCAGTTTGGGTTATATGTGAAGCATGGCATGTCCAGAAAACCGTTTTTGTTGTCCAAATGGTGTCTGGTCAGGACAGGGCAGTGACAACATCGGTTTTACTAAGTGATTTTATAAGGGAAATGCGACCAAATACCGGATTAGGGCGCCCTTTTGTTTATATTATAATAATTGCGCAGTTGGCATACCAGCAAAAGGTACGGGTGCCTTCTGTAAGGCATTTTGTTCCTCAGTAACAATAATGACTGTATTATCTTAGCTCAGTGCTGTGTTAGATTGTGTGGATCGAATGAATATCTTCAGAATATTGAATTTTAGTTTACTTTGCGTATTTTCTTCCTTGTTTAGTACTTTTATATCTCTATCGTGAATTGCATTAGCATCAGCAATTGTTTTAATAAAGTTGATTGATTCTGTCTGGATTACTCCTTCAGCTTTACAGCATAACCTAAAGTCTATCTAATCTATTTTTGTTTGTCATTTTTAAATGACTAAAAGTATTATTATTTTTAGTTGGAGTAGTAGGTATTTGTAAAATTTTATAAACTTCTCTTTTAAACATTCATAAATTTATAGAGTCCACGTAATAGCAAAATAAGGCAAGAATATCCAGTTAATTAATAAAATTCTAACTTTACAAAACATTTTGCTATAAACTACCAAATTCCAAAGTAATATTATTATTAGATAGTGCGTCAGTCACTCTAGGTTTTTTTGCAGGAAATATAACTTCGGCGGGTAAAATCTTTTTTCGCTGTATTTTTTGTCTTGCTAACTGATATAACTGCAACTATTGTTAGAAGGTCAAGAGACTTTGCTTTAAAGCTTGAAGCTGTGTGATATTTTTGTAACCTTTTTGTGGTAAAATATATTTATTTATGTAAAATCTAAAACTATAGCGATGCTATTTCCCGCGGTTTTATCTGTGTTCTTGGGATAAAAAGTAGCTTATTCTACGTGGGGATAATTTAAATTCTTATTAGTGAAATAAATTTAAGAATCAGACCCGTAACTCTAGAGAATACCTCATATATCCAAACTAACAAACTCTACCTCTTTAAAATATTCGTTTACATTAAATTATTGCTCGAAAGTATGGAAAAAATTTTTTTTAGAGCGATGATTGCTCATTGGTTGTAAAGAACCTTCCGGTGTGTTCCGACAGCTGCATTTGAGAGCCAGTTCCCCTCTAGGATTTATGTCCTCACCACCAGACACATCATCACTGCCCATGGTGAGATTGTGATCAAACACGCCTGTGTTTATCACAAATCTATAATCGAGGGTAGTATTTAGCTAAGCCGTGTCGTCAGAACCCACCAAAACTATTACGGTCACTAACCAATTAATTCCATAGATATCCAGCGTACCTACATATAAATTGCTACAACCAATTTGCTTGTTATAAATTCAAAATGCATCCACCCAGAAAATTGTATTGAGACCCCCAGTTTACCCGGCCAAGTTGGGTTGGTCGGGCGGTCTTCCCAGATCCTTATCAGGGTGTGTGATATTATATTTGGTAGTTTTATAAAGGCTAAAGTCGCCTTTTGTCCGACCGAGCGGTCAGGACATTGGCTGTAATTTTGGGTGATCTCATTTGCTGAAATATTTATTCCTAGTTAAATGGGCATTGTGTGATGGATACCATTTGAATAGATATAACTATAATATCGTGGTTTCATCCACATCAAAGTCAGTTTTTCTAGTTAGAGTCATCATAATATTTAATATTGATGTTATACTTCATAAAGGAACTTAATTAATTGTAAAAGGTTAGATAGTAATCTTCTTCATAGACTAGACTCTTGAACAGGAAATCTTGCTTCATTTACTGGCTCCTTGCCAGCTCTGGAGACTTACAAAATCATTAGTACTTTAAAATACCAACTGAAAAGATTAAATTTATATTATTTTTTATTACGTAAATTGTTATCAGCGTATCGTTAATTAGAGTGTATTCTTTGCCTTCTATAAACTCTATCATCAAAAGTTCTTTTTGTCTTTTGTTATAATATTCCGGCTCAATCAAGCCAATTGCATTATAAAGATTCCCATAGATCCAATGTGGTATTCCAGTGGTTTTAATTAAGAGGCCATAGGATGCCTCAATAAAACGTTACCCTGCGATTACACGGGGCCCATAAAAACTAAACGGCACCTACGTACATACCCTAAAATCTGAATATATAATAACATCTCGAGAGCAAAATGAACATGCAAATATAGCGCTCACATTAATTTTTATGGAAGTAAAGTTTAACTGGATAAGACAGAGTGAAATGGCAAAGTTGAAGACATTTTTTTTGTAGATTTTTTGATAATCTTATTTTTGATTGGAATTTAGCTTGTAGTTATTCAAAATGAAATCTTATATCCAGTATGAAGCACTTGTATAATATTGAAAAATGTGTATCTATCTATACTAATAAAGCTGAAGAGTTTTTTTGTTTGAACGCGCTAATCTCCGGAGTTACTGGTCCCATTTGTTAAATTCTTTCAATAATAGGAAGCTACATAATCCTCAAAGGTTTATAGGCTACTTTTTATCTCGGGAATGCGAATGAAACAGCAGAGTCACAGCTAGTTACTTATAAAAACGTTGTACATGCAAATCGCGGCTGATCAGACGACATTGGACAGAAAGAGAGAATGTTGCCAGCAACAGTAAATCAAAAAACACCCTCGATACTTTAAAAAAATGTTTCTTTTGATTTTCATTAAAGATAGGAAGAATAAATGAAATTGTGACAAAGCAACAAAAAAGAAAATACATAATTATGTTACTTATTTTTAGAAGAGAATCTCCAAAAATCGGTCTTCCAACTCAGCATGATGTTGATTATTTTAGGATTTTACAAATAATCAACAATTTCATTCTGTTGGGGCTGGTAAGTGATATCACAACAGTTTACAAACTTGCTCACTATTTTGCAATTCTTGTAAACAATACTCAGAAGAGGCAGTGAAGAAATAATATGAACAAGAAAAGAGTAAACTCTGAGATGCGCTCTCTAGTGCAACTGCCGGTAACTATTTACAACTATTTGCTTTTCACCATAGAGAAAGAGTTAGGTTAAGTTTCATCGTATTTTTTTGGTAACATTTTAATAGGATATATTTACATAAAATGTTCTTCCATGCTGTTATATCTAGTAATAACAACATATCCAACGTACTGGTGTTAAGATCTTCGCACACGTAACCCGTTAGAGCCCCGAAATGTTTAATTTTGTCCCCCACCCTCACTCGGGGTGTGTTAGTACCCAAATACGGGGGAGAACCCACCCCACTGTGGCTCTAGAAGTCGCCCAAACCACTTGCGTTGTAATATATGATAGGTATAGTGCACCTTAATCACTTATTTAATTGCAACATTTATTTTGTTGATTAAAATACTTGTTTTCTTTGTATGGTTCGCAAAAAGAGGTTTATTTTTTACTGTATTTCTTTCGAAATAGGGTTCTAATTAATCAAGTCAAAGTGCGTAATGTTAGACATCACTTTCCTTTAGTATTTGAATTTTCAAAAAGCTTTTAGACAAGCTATTTCTTTTTGATTAATTTCAGCAATCATTTGTTACTGACAACAAAATATAATGTGGGTAAAGGTTGTAGCACATGTATCAACTCGGAAAGGGATCGTCACCGTATCAACTCGAAACGGCTTCCGAATTGATACATGTACCAGCGGTCGGCGCGGCGGCGGCATCGCCTAGCTGCGTAGATAATCTGCTTTTTTTACGGTTGATGCCTGATTGACGGCGCGGCGAAAGGCGATACGATGACGATCCCTTTCCGAGTTGATATGACTGCTAAGATCCTTACCTTAATTTTTTTTATTAAAATAAATATTTTATTGTTGCTGGTTTCATCTCTAAGTTTCATGGTCGTTAAAGCTTACGCCTCGTTAACCTTATTTGCAAAATTTCCCACATCTTTCTGCTACCCCTACAAACTGTAAGAAGAATGTACGGTTACCAACGTCGAGCGTCGACAATTTAAACGCTCTCACTCTTCAGAAGACTCCAAAGTTTATCGTAGCTCGTAACTAGAAGCCCCATGTTATACCACCAGTTTAACACGAGCTCCCGCGCCCCTCTTTTTGTAGGCAAAATCGGTACGGAAGGAGAATTGTGTAGAGATAAGAGAGTTCTGAGTCAAGTGGTTGTGGATCCAAGGAATTCCAGATATTAAGTACTTGTGTAGCAATTCGTGTGTGCTTGTTAGTAGATATAGTTTGCAGCAATGGGTCTAAGGAGCATTTGGAAGTTTTAAGCAGACGTTCTTTTTTTGAAATGGCGTAGATTTTAGAAATTAAAACTTTTCCATTTTTAGAAAACTCATTAAAGCGACCTTTCCCCACATTAATAAACGTTTGGTTAGTTTAAATAAGAGTCATGAACACTGAAACATTCATGTTAATATTAATATGAGAGTAACTAGACGTAAGCTTATAGGTTTTACGTATTATAAAAGCCTTTTATGATAAAACAAAATTATTCTACATTTTATTTTTCATTTGCACATAGACGCAGTACGCTTTAATAGGATGGTTATATAAGGAGACCCACTTGTAGACCGAGACAACACATCATCATCATATCAGTCGAAAGACATCCACTGCTGGACAAAGGCCTCACCAAGGATCTCCACGATGGCCGGTCTTGTAATACCCGCTTCCAGCAGTATCCCGCGACTCTCGCAAGTCAGTTCACTTTGTGGGGGGCCTGCCCACGATGCGTCTTCGGGTTCGTGATCGCTACTCCAGAACCTTTCGGCCCCAGCGGCCGTTGGTCCATTATCCGTCTAGACAACACAAGATAGAGTATTTGACCAATAAAAATGCAGGAATCCGAACCGTCACCTGGAGAACCTGATGCATACTTACTGCATTTTCGTTGGTCAAATGCTTTGTCTTGGGTTGTTATATCTCGTTTACAGCCTGGCATGCTAAGCTTACTGGTAGTGAGCAGTTGGCGGTAGCCTATTAAACGCTTGAAATAAGCCTTCCCTCCTGATTCCAATGAGTTCTGGCGACCTTAACGCGCAGGTACAACTAATTTTCCTTTGACGACGCTTTTTTATATTTTCACTAATAACATAATTTTGATTAGGGCTTTATCATTCGTATTACGATAATAATTTTGCGCTTTAAAATACTGTCCACACATTGGATGTCAAAGTACAGTCACGCCGAGAATCCACGGTGTCCCGTCCGCCCGCCGTTCATAAATCAAAGTCACGCGGGGTCTTTTCAATTAATTTTCGCTCGCCAACCGAGATATGTTTGCATCAGAATATGTAATCGCTATAAGCGGCTATTGTCGACTGTTCTTAGCCCTTAAAAAGGGTCAAGAATTGTTCGGCCGAGGCCCCATTGTGCGATACAGAATGTCGGACCGTGTTTGTCTTACATATTTCGCACGAATGTTCATATTTGATTTCGGCTCATTTTCGGCGCTCAGTGCGGTCCGTTGCTCAGTTGAGTGTACTTTGCCAAGTTTGCGGTCGAAGATTTTCCGCTAATTTTCCATTGTTGCGTATTTAGGTAATGGTGTGGTGTTTATTTTGCTACGCTCGCTTATATTTTTTTGCAAGGGAATTATGCGCGTGACTGTACTTTGTAAAGGTTATTAGATTTTTATATTACACTATAGGTATATTTCTGTGTGCCAATTTTGCAGGATTAGTTTCTGTTTTTCTTTTCTTTTACTGATATAAGTACTATTTAAACATGGAAGGTTTTTAATTTTAATTCGCTGTACAATGGAATGGATAACGACGACCAAACGTCAGTTTCACACTTAGATGAGTTTTAGTATATAAAATAAGTCTAAATTAAATAATTTCTACACAATATAACTACATATTATGTATATGTATTATTCATAATTCTATTTTTTCCTATTTACAGGTAAGCACCATCATCGATTCGAAAATAGTATCAAAACAGAGCGTATGTATTATTATTTCACGTAGAATTACTAAAATTATATTACAACCATTAAAAATGATGAATTTGTCTCATTCAACTTTATACGGAGTGAAAGTTACAGCATCACGAAAACTACCATGGATTATGTACATGATTCTGGAACCCTCAGCGTTAAGTTATTTTTGGACGCACAGTTTAGTCAACGTTTCCAGCATAACGATTAGCTACTCAAAGATCCTAACAAACAAACAAAATACCTCTTTAAAATAGTATAAATAAACGTGACATATTAAGTAATCTCTTTATATAATACAATTCCATTACCATAGTCATTTTTCCTTGAAATCCATTGATAAATATGTCATAGTAATATAGTAGCTATTGTGGTGACTCTTATCTAACTTGTGTATACGTGGTTTGAAGCAGGAATACACTCGGTTATGTGATATTATATTATTAACAGCTCTATAAACGGTATTAAATCTGAAGATGTGTCTCAAACCACCGATCGGTGTTCCGACAGCTGCACTTCAGAGCCAGATTCTTTCCGAAAATTGTGTACACCTTCGGCCTAATCATCATTGATCATCAGGCGCGTATATGTGTCGGCGTCAGCGACAGCCAAGCGATACAAACATTACGATTAGGATCCGGTATGTCAGAAATCGATTAAGTGGACGTAGTGCAAATGAAACAACGTTATAGCATCGCTTCGGAATAGTCCCGTATGAGGAGAAGAAGCGACGCAAGAAACTCCTCATGGGTGCGATAGATTTATTGCAGCAATTTTTCACATAGGTACAGACTTAAATTATGATAGGTTTTAGAATAGGGTGAAACATAATTATTTATGTGTATTTAATTAAATTACGAAAGTATGGCATTAAAATCAATACAAAGAAGAAGCAAGAAGTACGCATTAAAAAACGTAAATTTAATTATTAAAAATAAAATAATTAATTATTAACTTTAGATTTTTTACTGATATAACCATGTTAACGGTCAGTTAGTCACAAATACTTTTAATCAACTACATTATGACTTTAAAATTTTATTTTGCTAGTTAAAAGTACTTTTGACTAGTTAAAGAGTTTTAACTGCAACATATACATAATAATAATAGCAAATGTAATGTTTGGTTGTCCTTTGTAATTGAATCTTTGGACTGTTGTGTCACCGGGGACGTGTACAGGGTGATTGAATTAACGTTTATTATACAAATTCGCTATATATATGTTTGTAAACATTTCACATCGAATTTTCATTTGTATAAACTCGTTAAGTTAAAATGGATAATAATATTACTTTGATTAATAAGTTAATCTGTTTGATAGAATATAAAATAAATAAAAGAGTCGGACTCGCGCATGAAGTGTTCCGTATCTATAAAAACAGCAAATAAATCATGTCTGTTTTTTAGTATTTGTTATTATAGTGGCAATAGAAATACATCATCTGTGAAAATTTAAACTATCACTGTTCATGAGATACAGCCTAGTGACTGACGGACAGACAGACAGCGGAGTCTTAGTCATAGGGTCCCATTTTGATTACGGTACCCTTTGAGTACGGAACCCAAAAACTGGTAAAAATGCTCATGTTAAAATAATAGGTAATTAATGCTTGAAGATTTATTTGAACACAACCGTAGCTTGAGTAAAAACGCGGGCTGAAACTAGTACCTAATAAACTGAAAATAGAAACCATGATAAAGACATACAGTACAGTAAACCCAAATGGCATTTCAAATTGACCAATAAAGCTACACGAATATGGTCAAAATGGCGTTTCAAATGTGGCAAAACACCCGTTTGTTGTAAATCGCCGGATCACGCGCCTGTCTAGGGCTAAATAATACTTTTTCTGCCGCCTTCGGGCTGGAATTTACTGATAACATGGATGTTAGAATCGTTATATTGGCGTGGAGATGACAATACACAACTATGTATAATATCGTAAAAAGTAGACAAATTATTGTTAAACTTTCCATCCGATCTTCTATCTTAGCCCCTTAGGGGATGTATTTTTTTTAAATCCTGTCTTAACGGATGCTATCAGAACAGCTATGTTTATGCCCAATTTCAGCTCGATCCGTCGGGTGAGCTGTGCGTTGATAGATCAGTCAGTCAGTCAGTTACCTGTTCTTTTTTTATTTGCCACATGTGGAATGCCGAACAAATCAAAGGTTGGCTTAATTCATTCTTTATCGGTGACAGTGGTTCAAAAAACTAGAAATTGTAATGAACTTTTTTACAGTCCTTACGCGATAAAAAAATTACAATTACTGTGATTGTATGATAGTAATTAACATGAGGAACTGCTTCTTTTTTTGTTACTACAAAAAGCTTATTTTTTTTAAGGACTAAAGTTGGTAGCGTCTGATGGCTGTATCAACCTCACCGGCCAAATCGTTGAGCTCAGAGGATCTCAGCCGAGGAACGTTTAGGTAACCACGTCTGAGAGCACCCCTGAATGAGGTACGAACGAACCTCGGCTCAGGGCGTTACTGGAGGGGAGCTTAGTACGAGTTACGATTAATTGGGGGCGGTCGGATTACTAATGGCAGCTCGCTTGAACGGGACGAGACTGAGTGGGACAGGTTTTTCTTGAGTGAAGTTGTATATAATCACTATAGTATTTTACCTTGCAAAAGTGTTTACATTTTCTAATACCATATCCTTATTTTACACATCGCAGCCATAGCAGACAGTTTCCCCGTGAGAAATACACGGATAATGGCAGACCGTGATTTCTATATAGACTACACATAATTGGAAGTTTAAACCCAGTTCACGTTAAAGATGTAAAATATGACTTTCAGTTTATTATTTATTACGTAGAAATAATGATTTGTATTTTACATACTGGCTTTCCATTAAGAATGGAATGGCTATGGTAATCTGAGATCGATTGATCGAAGAATCGATTTTTTTAATCGACATTAAACAATGAAACGATTTTTAGACCAAATTTTTTTGTGAATCGATTTATCCAGCGGAGATCCAGCAGAATTCGTTACTAAATATTTGTCTTTTGTTTAATCTTATTATATTAAAATTCCATAAATTTACACATGCACCAAACCACATTATAAAAACAATTAAAAATTATCAGTGCCGTTAAACGATTAACTAAACACCGAATAGAACAATGTTTTTCACCACAATTTATATCTAGACAATTCGAATAAATAATAAAAATATGACCTACCTACACGTATCGCCGTAGGGAATATCCACAGAAATTGGCATCATTATACAAGTTTTAAACTGTTACAATTACACTTTGCCGTTTACCTGGCCGTAATTTTGTACCACAAAAAGTAGGCAAAAGATAACTGCGCAAAAGATAGTTGCATTGTGTCCTAGGGGCATAATATGTAATATTTATGACGTAAAAGTTTTTAATGAATATTGGAACTGTTATAAAGGGAAGTAGATACCATGGTTAAGTAGACGATAAAAGTACATCACTAAGGCCAATAACCTTGACGATTTGTCCATACAAAGCTTAGGCGCCCGCGGCGGGTGGGATCTAGAGAGGAGCCATGGATATAAATATATTTTTAAAAAGGTTAATTACTTTATTCTATAATATACAATACTTACAATTATTTACAACAAATATACAAACTATATATAAAAAATATCCTCGAGGCTGCCGCTGCTGCCAATCAACGGCAAGGTTCCCAGAAGGCTGGCAGCGTTCCCTCTATGTATGGCCAAGCTAACGCGTTGGCGGAAAAAGCTCCCCGCCCGCCGGTCCCCTGTGGTCAATTAATTTTGAAGATAATGTTCGAGAAAATCGGCGAGCCTCGGACCCCCAAGGACCCATGGTCTCGACCGCAAAAGGCAAAAATAAATAATTTGGGCCAATAGAAGCGTATTTTTTGGATTTGGAATTTTCCGCACCAGCTGCAGCCGCTCCTGCAACTCTACATGTCGCTAGCAAGTGAGACGGCGCAAGTGTATATATTAATTTATTTTAAAATGATCATAAAATATTGGTACTTAATCATAATTTTAACTAATATAAGTTGTCAAAAAATATGAGTATCTCCTTTTTTTGGCGTAAGATTCACTTACATCGGATATGCCGTTTTGTCAATAATTTCCCATTTAGGTTAAAATTACATTTGATAAGAAATCTTTTTTTCGAAATACATGGATGTTTTCTTCAATTTTAATCATAAAGTTAAAACATAATGAACTAAACTATAATATTTTTTTTGTAGGTCAAATCAATGAGAGGATTCGTCAAAAAAATTGTCTAAACACAATGTATTCCGATTTGACTCACGTTTATGTTATTTTGTTTCGAAACTATCTACATTGGTACATTGAATTCTTTTAACTACTTAATACAAATTCAAATTATCTATATTAAAACATAAAAATAGCATAGGTAGCATTTGCCCATGACCATTTCCGATGACTGTTTAGTACAACGTTCGAAGCTACAAAGGACGGCGTCGACAAAACGCATGTTAATAATGTATCACCTGTCTGATTGTACGCTGTTTGTTTTTAATTAGTGTTCATCCGGACGTTGACAATGACAATGGCGAAACTGCAGCAGATGGTCACCCCGCTGCCAGATTAGTGATATATAGTCTGTGTTCACGCGTTAATTGTGAAAACGCTGAAAATTCATATTTAGAAATGAGGAGTGATTCAAACTAAAAAATTATTTATTCAGTTAAATGTGAAATTCAATATTATACTTGAAAAGACAATTTAAATAAATGTATACTAATAACAAAGAATTAATAATATACTACGTACTACTAATAATAAAGCTGAAGAGTTTGTTTGAACGAGCTAATCTCCGGAGTTACTGGTCCCATTCGAATAACCCTTTCACTAATAGGTTATAGGCTACTTTGTATCCCGGTAACGCGAGTGAAACCGCGGTGTACAGCTAGTTCTGTAATATAAATACCCTGAAAAATTTGTTCCACCCAATCGAAAAGTTAGTTCCTAAATCACTTATGCTTAAAGGTATAGAATTAATTCGGAAAACGCAGAGAAAACTCTATTCACATATTTTTATCAAGCGAGATTGACCATTATTACGAATAGTCAGGGTAGGTTTAAGCTCGAACTTGAGGTCTGGGTCTTGCAGTGGTCACACATAAAAATTAGTTGATGATCTGATGATGAGTCTCATTATTGAAGCAATCAACAAAATAAATGATCTAATAGAAACTTTGACAACATTAAACTGAGAAAAAAACTTAGAAAGGCATATAATGACAGTGATATGAAATATTCTACTGAAGGACACTTATAATGATTCAAAACATTAATAAGTGATATTAATTGTATCAGATCAAGATGCCGTAAATATGAATTTGCTAGATATTTTCCTTATTGGAGAAAAAATTATATATTTCGATCAAGGAAAAGATGATAAAGAATGAACAGACAACCGAATGAAGCTTGAAATACTAAATGATGTTTCAGAGAATTTTATATAACATTTAGATGTTACTCAAAATATTTTATCTAATTTAACAAAGAGTCTACGTATGAAACTCACCTTGCACTATGACAAAAAAGACAATAATGTATTTAAAACTACAGCAGCAAATAGGTCATCCACCAATTAACCAGTTTCTTGTGATGCACAAACGTAGCTAGCTCTAGTTTCTAGGTACGACTTACCTGATGCCGCTAGCGATGCATTATGCATTATCCCACTACTGAATTAACATTTAACCATTTGAGACTCAATTATTGAACCCATAATCGGAGTAAAACCCTTCAATGGCGCCGTAAGTATACGCTTATTCGTTACACATGGCTGGACCGATTCACAAGTAGCATCATAATTCGATGTGAGTGCATAATTTGAACTTGTTAATAGATCAAATTAAGCTGTAGTTTTTTTTTTACCATTACTCTCGTATGCTTAATTCCTTGTATCTCGTATATTTGATATGTTGTGTTGTATAGGTCTCTCATTTCTGTTTATTGTGTTGTAGCAAATATCGATTCTTCCATATTTTTTCTTATCTTTATCTAAATAATTAATCTGAAAATTATATTAGTCTTCTTCTTAGAGCTAACGAAATAGTTGTCTATCCCCTATAACCGTGTATCACTAAACTCTGCACCGCTCCTGGGCTTAACCAAGTAAAACTCGTACTTACAAATCAACGCGACTATTATTATAGTTGTATCCCATTACAACCGCTTTCCAAGGATAAACTTATTATTTATCGGAACGTACAAACGACCGGTACCTTTATTAACTATTAAAAATAAAACCACTTACTTCTTATCTCCTGATTTATTAGAATATATAACTACATGGGAGATGTGAGGGAGTTTAAATGACATAAGCAGATCATGCTCTTAAGTTTGTACTATATGATTGTCGGTTGCTTGTACTTTATCTTTATGTCTTTATTTGTATATCGAAATGTTTGTGTGATCGTTTAAAAGTCGTCTTACTGTAGATGGATTTATATGTGCTGTGAGATTCTTTAGAAATATTTGGTAGCTTAATCTATGTTTACTATAATTCTGAGGATGTAGTTGAAATCCAATATCGGTTTGGAAATTTACATAAAATGTTACTTGGTGGAATTATGGATCTTGGGAGAAATACTGAATATACTATATATTTTAATTTTAATAATGCTATAAACCATTTAGTTGTTCTAAAATTATTTTTGACATTTGAATCGTAATTAGCTTAGACACTATTAGAAGTGAATGAGCTTATAATCTTAATTTTAGTTCATGCTTTATTAATCTATACTAATAATAAAGCTGAAGATTTTGTTTGAACGCACTAATCTCTGGATCTACCAGTCGGATTCGAAAATATCTTTCACTAATAATAGGAAGCTACATTTTCCCCGAAGATTAAAGGCTACTTTATATCCCAAAAAATTATAGGTGAAAAAGCTAGTATAATATAAAAAAAAACTCTTTCTTAGTATGGTTCAAGACCGATCTGTAAAAGGTCTAGATAATCTCTCACAATTCTTGTTTGATCACTTCAATATAGAGTACCCTTCTAAAAGTAGTGGAATCCTAATTTTTTTTTTTTTTTTTTTTTTTTTTTGAAAGGACTAAAGTTGGTAGCCTCTGATGGCTGCTCCAACCTTACCGGACAATCGGCGAGCGCAGAGAGCTCTCAGCCGGGTAACATTTAGGTAACCACGCCTGAGGGCACCCCCGAGTGGGGTAGCAATCCTAATTTATTGCGATTAACAAAACTAACGGATTCTAAGTTAAGTAACGTTAAGAAGATAGCTTAAGCCTTCTTAATGGCACTTTTAAGTATCGGCTAGTGTACTTAACTGGACGTTAAACTTACGACTGAGTTCTGGATTAAAATTGAGATATTGGTTAGGTGAATCATATTTTAGAGCTTTGGCTTTTTGACTGTCATTGTAAATTTTAGATAGAATTGTGTTTAGCGCCCACATGTATCGATAAGGCATTGTTAAGGCGGTCATTAGTCGCATAAATAGGAATCATAGTTAAATTAGACGCATAATACACAAATCTTTTGACTTTATATACTTTGGAATCTGGAATTCGCCCAGTTATTAATTTTACTAGCTAATATCAATATTTTAGGCAACACTTGGTATTGTTTCAAATGGTTGTGGTTAAATGAGGAAGACTGGATTCATTTTTATGTATACGTGTTTATTTACTTCAGAAACTAATGTGAATAGACGACATGTATATAACTCATAGTGAGAGCCGAGATTATGATTCTTTGCCAACTTCTTCAAAAACGACTTAACTTCGACAACTTTCGTTGTAATTAGAAACTTTAACATGCTTCCTTTATGGTCGTTTTTACAATGTTTCAGAAAATGAATATGTGCTGTTTGGCTGAGGTTATTCGAGCTCGCGACACTGCGACACATTTTTCTCATTTCAGATGCATATTTTATGGAGCACGAACGCATAATGAAAGGAATCTCGTAGTGAACAAACAAATTACAATATATGTCATTCCGAAATGGTATTTGTTGCTTCAGGAATTAGGGTTAATATAGAACAGAACGTGTTATCTAAATTTGTTGCGTTTGTCGCTTCTTGTTCGTGAGGTTTTGGTCAGTTGTAGGCGTTTAGAGAATTCTTAATTTCAAACCGCAATAAGATGGGTGTATTTTAAATGCAGGCTAACAAGTATTAGTTAAGATCAGTTGGAAATAGGATAATTAACAATTCTTTACAATAACTATTAAACATAGAATTCAAGTACAGTAAGTTAATATGTATAGGACACACCAACACCACATAGCAATAGATAATGAACAAGTACCGCGCGTGGGACGACCCACTCCGCTCCGGGGCCTTATCTATACAATAATCACTTTGAACAACCGAGTGGCCCACGATTACAATCTTAAATCCCCCGTAAATTTTCTATTCCGAAGGCCCATTATAATAGCCCGGGCTTGAGGGAAAAAATATACACGTATAATTTCATCACAGCACTCCCCCTGTTGATTGCAAAATTTCAATCAACCTCGTAAATGGTCTACAGTATCGTATCGACACTCGCAATTTTTTTGGGGATGCAGCACTTGATTTATTTGACAAGCGGAATTCAACACTATGTGAAATAGTTTTTAGCAATGTATTCGTTTGTGTCGACTATATAGAACAGCACTCACGGACGATGAATGCATAGACGACGTAGATTTATTTGTATTATTCAAACCGCAATAGTACGGTTTTATTTTATTAGACAGATTTTGCAATCATTATGTAGGGATCAAAAAGATTAGAGTAAGTAGACGAAAAAAGCTAAAACCAACTGGCTTAAAGCTTAGACTTCAGTCGAGTCATATATGGCAAGGAAATATATTATTAATTCGAACTCCAAGTAAATGAAATTGTGCACATATACACAATGTTAAAAATTATACCATTAATTCAATCATTTAATGTTGGCAGCAAAGCAAAAATATTTTTAATTTTGAAACAATAACAAAATAAGTATGTGTGTACCATATGCCACTGGCAATGTTAGGGCTACAAATAATAAAACAATTTGAATTCAAACTAAAATAGTTCACCCCTCTGTCTTCCATATTAAAATTATTATCTCACCAAGGGGTCAAAAAACACGTTACTATATTTCAACATCAACCTTTCGGCACGTTACTCTGCAACGTTCTTAATAGTGATCAAAACTTTGGCAGAAACTGTTGGTGCTATCGCTTTGCCATCGAACTTTCCACCCTCCGCCCTTGCCATAACACCGAAATTAGTTTTAAATTTTTCAAAACATCTTCAAATTCAACTAAGTTTTCATTGTTACAAAACTTTTAACTGTTTTCCAATAGTACCAGAGTTGAAAATTGAATATCATCAAATAGTCGTTTGGGTCTTTCTGCCGTGAAATAAATTGGAGCACGCGTAAGCACGTGCCGCTTACTCCCCGCTGGTACGCACTCCTTGTTACAACGAACTGTGCCGTCCTGTAATTACACACAAATTAGACAAGATTTATTGAGGGGTGGAACACCTTGGCAACTATAGAAGGTACTAATAACGGTTGGCCAAACTCGATATTGCGATTAATTCGCGGGAACGATTCCCTTTAGGCTGTAAAAGGAATAAATCACTCTAGCGTTAACGTAGGTAGGTACATACCGATTGTGTCTTCTATTACAGTAAAAATGCTGGCATAAATGAATCGTAAGTCAAACAACGTAATTAGAATGTCTCGACATTATAAAACTGAGAACCGTAAAATTGCTTCGTCGATTTTACAGCGTCATAAAAGCTAAAATGACAGCTATACATAGCGGTTTCACCCTTTGACACGGCTACGCAGTGAGACGAAATATTTGACAGCTTCATTTAACAAAAGGTGGACATTTAGCAAACAATAATGGCATTTTTAGTGCGGCCTTTCATACTTTATGGCGTGTTTATTGGCCATTGTAGGAAGTTGCGCGGTCTGCGCCAGCGTTCCGTGTGGGATACTAAAAATGATTCATTCCTATTGGTACAAGTGATCGCACATTCTTCCCGACTTTTCGGCTTAATGAGCAAGAAGTATTTGCTATTATTTTAAACGTAGGTAAAAAAAATATAGTAAAAGCGTTAAACTATCGCCATGTCTGTATATATTTGGCGAGCTCTGACTATGAACAGAAATCTTCATTACAAATGATTATTTTATCGAATATTTAATCAAATGGTCTTAATGCTTCAAAAAGCATTTTATCAATCCTTACTGCACAATTATTTTTAAACTATCGTGAATTATATTACTGGTTCGTTTACTTGCTCCTCCCCTAAAAGAAATAAAAACTTATCAAGGAACTTTGTTCCCGGTTATCTTCGGGGCAAGTAAACACTTTTTATTTTATGGCCACCCGTAGTTTTACTACTTCTCAGTCCTAGCTAGAATACTGTTTGTAAACTATCCTGAATTTGTAATGCTAAGTTTTGTTCGTGCTACTACAAATAATGTACTTTTCTATCTACTTATGAAATCTTCATGAAAGTCTGCAATGATTTTATCAATATTTATCTTGTCTTCATCTTTAATTCTAATGTATTTTTATTCAAGAATTTCAACTATCGTATGTGTTTTCATGGAAATTTTATTACCTTACCCAAATTAGCTTTATATTACATGAAAATAACCTTTGATACTATGTAATTATCTTTAGGATTCCAGTTCACAAATCCTGGAATTCATATTAAGTTTTATTGAAAATGACAAATTGCTCATTCAGCAAAATGTCATATATTTCATTAGATACTGAAATGTAGCTAATTAGTCGACAGCCTAGTAACCTTTCCTTTATTTTTATCTTTCATCAATAAACCTAATTAATTATGTCCTACGTATTTACAGCTACTTCTTTTATTTACCCTAAAACTTTTTCCATATATTATACCAGACTCAATTACTTAACCAAATAACCAATAGATAATATTATCATATCGATTGGAAAAGTTACCCCATCGCATGTCCTATAGACATTTCAATACCCTACCAATTTCTGCAGGATAACACTAAAAAAGCTCTTATACAGCCCCCCTTACTATCTATAATAGCGTCTTATCATCTTTATATTCTTTAACCCTGTCTTTCAGGACGGAAACACGGCAAATGCATTGTCCTACCCTTTGCTAAAAAATAAATCCTCCAAGCTCTATCATTCGTGATAAGGAAAGATTTATAACGATGTCAACCTGCCCTCGTATTTGTAGATAGACGGACGACACGAGTTGAATGTTACCATTTCCTTTTATTTGTTATTCTCCCTATGGTAAATCAGGAATGTCAAGTGACTATCTATTAACCAGACATTTAATACATTGAATTTCTGAACTGAATGTTTTAAATTTTCATCCCTTATTCTCGTGCAATATTTCCATTTATCTTTGATTACTTTTACATTCATCATCATCATCATGTTAGCCGAAAGACGTTCACTGCTGGACATAGGCTTCCCCCAGATCTCCACAATGACCGGTCTTGCGCTACCCGCATCCAGCGGTTTCCCGAGACCCTCACAAGATCATCGGTCCTCCTATATATTCAAAACCCTAAACTTAATTTTTCTGAAAATTTCTTCCATGCACTAAAACAAACATACCTATTCTTCGATAGATAAACCGTGATAATTGCAATATTAGAGTAGAAATTTTAACTCGAGTCAGCATCTCAGTAACTAAATTCCAATTTAGTCATTATTAATTGTCGAAAACAGCGTGGCAAATCAATTAATTAGCAAACCAGTGGCTTTGCACTATTCATCAATCGATACAGGGGGTAAGGCCGTCTAGGTGTTCATTTAAGTCAAGATTGGACTGGAGATTAAACAGTAGATGGTATGCCCCCTCTTTTGATGGCACAATTTGTAAGGGTACAGCGGATATTGTAAGAGAATCAAAAGACCGATTAAAAAATGAGCTTGCATTAAAACATAACTAGTAATTAGATAATATTTTGAAGTCGTTTAATAATGAGACAGGAAATATAATACTTATTTGATCTCCTATTTATCTTTTCAATTTTTAATTTACGGATGCAATAAAATGCTCATTTGAAACGCAAACTTCAACAATTTTCAAAACTTTAGACTTTGATAAACACTTCATTCCATAGTACGCTTTTTGCTATGTATTGTACCAATTTCACTGTTGAGGGGCATTATACCTCCTTATCGGCACTCGTTAGTCGCCCCTAATAAAACCTTTCCCCTCTAATCTCGAGGGTTGTTGCAGCTCTCTCAAATTTAATAAGAGCAACTTTAAAAACAGAAACAATAAGCTCGCCAAGCCGTTTGCATACGATAATAATCTGTAGTTTCGATTGTTGAGAGAAAGAGATAGTTACAATTCGATATTTTTTTGTAAATGACTCAGTCTTAAAATAAACAAATAGGCCAATTTAATTAATTTGAAGGTGATATAATACTCGTAATATACTGTTTAAAATGTTATGTCTACTATTACGTCATTTAACCACAGCATTGGCATAGATAACTTACTAATTACTACTTCACGTATAGGTCTTTACCAATGTTGATGGAAAGACGTTTTCTTCTTAAAATGATGATTTAATTCGGTAGTTTAAAATATTTTAATTTAATAGTTACAAATCGGCCCGTGCGCATTCGCGTTCAGATTTTTTTATATCAGTGTTGCCATGGCTGGTGCGTCGTATTCGGTCGCGCACACGGCTGGCGTGAACAACCAAATAATTATGAAGATATTAAACTGTTATGTTACCTACATATTATGTCTTCATCTCTTACTTCATCCTTGACTTAATTTTTTTTATGACTTCAACAAAGACTTGAAGAAAGAAAGATTAGAATGTATGAATAGAAAGACTGAATTTAACAAAATGAAAATAGCACTTGGTATATATCAAACATAAAGATAAAACACATAACAATAAAGAAAGAAGAAGAACAGTAAGAATAACAATCACCATTCAATTCATGACAAATACATTATAACTTCAATAATACGTCTTAGTTCAAAGTGAAACCGACAAACTAAGTTGAGCAAACTTAATGAATAATCAATAGATTGAGAGCCCGCCCCATACCTACTTGCGGATGTAAAATTTTGCAATGCCACCCGTCCCACAAACATTATGTAGGTACCTACACTAACTTGTGCTGAGTCAACATTATGAGTTAGTGGGAGATATAGACGATTAAAATGAGTAACTTATGGATACTGATAATATAAGTACCTATTACGGGGTTAGAAAACTGATATTTGAATTCCATAGTACAACTGCTAGTTCAGAAGACCGTGTTGCCGAAGGTAGTAAGCAATCTAGGCTTAGAAAAAAAACTTGATAGCTTTCGGAACATACTGGTTTTTGGTAATAGATTTTCAACTAGATATTGGTAGCCAAGCAGATTACTACTGACATACTATGGGCTAAAACTGAAAGCGAAATGGAACATAATTTACTTTTAATCATATCTTTGAAACGTTATCTAAAGTATGTAATCGATTTGCTTAGCCTCAAAACAAACAAGTAATGCTAAGCATTCTTGAAATCCGTGTGTCGAACACTCATAACAAATGAAATAGTGTTAATGTGGCCCTGAATCTAAAATGATAACTCTGCAACCCTTGTACACAGATTTAATGAACATGGGATTTGTAATTTGAAAGTCATTCGCTATTATATCGCTTGGATCGTCTTATTTGACATTGATAGAGTATGGATCATTGGCTACGTCATCGTTCTTATTAGATTATGGTTATTGCTGTTCGAATAGGAGATTAAGGCTAATCGATATAATGTAGGGGATAAATTAGATCATTGATGTCAGCAAGCCGTTTATTTATCTTTTATGTTGGAGGCAGCAGACTGTCCTAATGGTAAGTGGCTATTGCCATCAAGAGAGACGAGCAATATTAGAGGAATTGTCAATGTGTTAACATCATCATAAAGTCTAGAATCTGTGCAGCTACCTTCAAATTAAAAAAAATAGTCACTATTCCGAATATTTCGTTTTCTTTTATCTATATGTGGTAAGTAAGCTAGAGGTTGTTAGCACACAAAGTCAAGAAGACAACTTGCTCTCAATTTCAACTGCCAGGAAACATAAGGTGCTTGATAACAGGTTTTCTAATTTAGGGTTTTAGCCAGCTAGAAACTTAAAACTACCTTAACATCATGCTTAATGATTTCCTTGCGAAGCTTCACTTCTTTATGTCATCGTTATTACGGTATTAATGATAATTGTAACTTTAATGTCATGTTGTTTCCGAATGTTTCCATTATGATTATCATATTTGATCTTTATTTATTTCTAAGTGTCTTTTGCCGGGTAATTTTACTATAGGATAGTTGACTGACTTATCAAATCAGCTACTTTTTAATAAATGTCAAAACGATAGTTTATATGGAATTTTGTATGAAATATTACACTATGACGTCATAGTTTCAAAGCATCAATTGATTTACTCTTCTACTGGTAATTAAAAATCATAAAATGCATTAAATGTACAACATATTTTATGTATGCACGTGTTTTTAGATGTTTTATGCATTGGTTAGTGTTTGGTAATTTATTTTTGACACTGTCAACTACCCTATTGTTGAATGATCCATACTCGTATTATAGTAGAGTATTATATTGTAGAATTTAAGGGGGCTAAACTTAATAAATGAGTTGGAATATTACTAATATTATTAAGCAAATTAGTCTCTTTGTCTTATTTGTAACGAATACATGGCTAAAAGATCATGAAGATAATTCGGATACTTTTTAGACTGAGAGTGGTAAAACTATCTAGATAGCTTATAATCATATAAACACAAAAAATTGTTGTATTTTTCTGATATGATTATTTTTACATAAGGCATTAAGTTTACTAACTTAATAACAAACATACAAAACCAAGTAAGCTTAGAAATAAACACAGTTCCCACTTGAGTTAGGAATTCAAGCCACTTGCGGTTTTCTCTATCTGCCAAAGTTAACGTATCCATTTCACATCAACTTTGACATTGTTTAGGTCAAAGTTGATGTGAAATGTATACAACACAACTTTAATTCTTAGATTTACTTACTTTTGATGTAAATGTACAACAAATATATGTCGGAGAGTCGGGTTGTTAGTCTCATCTTTACAAAAATCTAGGTATAATATACCTATATATAATCTAATATTTTTGATTAGTGTTCTATTTCATTAATTGATCATATTAGAATTTATCAAGATATTCTAGAAAAATTAAAATAAAATCAATAACATAGCTTCAATCACTAAGGTTCGTTTGTAAGGTTGGTACGGTTATAGTTAACTTTAACCGCCGAAAGAAAGCAAACTGGGTTGCTCGTGTCACTTTAACAAAAATTTTAACCGTAACCATAACCGACCGTGGGACATCGGTCATCATCAAAGTGACCCTACGGTCAAAGCATCGTAATAGTTAAGTTAACTTTGACTATAACTTTAACTATAATGTACGAGCAATCGGCCTTTAAGGTATTGGTGACATTGCAAATTAATAAATTCGATAACAGTCGCAGAGTCGTTGATATTACTCACAGTATCGATACATCCGAAACCGAACGCTGTGCAATACTGCTATCTAAAGACCACAATTCATTCGAAAGTGGCTTTCTCCGCACATTTATTTATCGACACTTTATCATACATGTAGGTACTGAAGTCAGAGACAATAGTAAGCGTATATTCTATTGTACTCGTACGTCGTGATTCAATGCATAGCTATAACGATCCAGTTGCTTTAGTACTGTGATAACATTTTGAACTCCCGAGGAGAAGATGTAACAGTGTCCGATAATATTACAATGGTTTCGTATTTATTGTGGATTCGCGGAAGTTGTTTGTTTAGATATTTGTGCTTTTGCGTGGGTTTTGTATTTTTATTTGTAATTTTAGTATCTGAAATATTTTTTTTTTTACTATGTTTGACCGCAATCTCACCGTAGTCAGTGATGATGTGGCTGATGATGGTAAGCACACAAAGCCTAGAAAGGAACTGGCTCTCAAGTGCAGCTGTCGGAACACACCAAAAGGTGCTTGGCGACAGATTTTCAACTTGAGGGTGGTAGCCAGCCAAATGGGTACTACAAAGTACCCTACCACCGTGCTATGGTTTCGTCACGATGTTTTCCTTCACCGAAAGCTCAAGCTCATTGTAGGATTCGAACCTGGGACCTTCGTCTCGGCATCCGACGTCACTACCACTGAGCTATCATCGCCTTATTGATCATTGTCAAGGTTATTTTATAACCAAAAGAAGTTATCTTTTTAGCGTACCCATGTATCATCATCAACACTTATTAAATTATCAAATAATTGATGATGCTTGTTTCTGGGTCACATGAGCAACTCACAAAAAACAAGGTTGACTAAACATTATAATATGAGCATGATTTGTAAATTCTATAGTTGGAATTGAAGACAATGATAATAATTGTAGTACACATGAAGTTGAACATGATAACATTATTGAAAAACACGATATTTGTAGATCTCAAATTTAAAGAAATATGGCTTTTAATTTGATTTCTGTACAGCCTGTAATACGGCGTAAATTGGATAGGGTAGTTTCCTGACATATCAAATCAGCTACTTTTAAAAAAATGTCAAAACGATAGTTTATATGGAATGACGTCATAGTTTCACAGCATCAAATGATCTACTCTTAGTGGTTCTGCTGGTAATTAAAAATCATAAAAAGCATTAAATATACAACATATTTTATGTTTCCACTTGTTTTTAGATGTTTTATGCATTGTTTAGTGTTTGGTCATTTATTTTTGACACTGTCAACTAGCCCATTGAATACAAATGAGTCCGTAATGTCTATGAAAACACGCACCGTAAGAAACCACTTTCTTAGCACTGGAATAATTATTAAATCTACACCAAATTATTAGTTGTCAGTCCCTCGTCCGAACATATTTTCGAGTGTCGTAACTTAATTAATTATTAAGATAATTCAATATTAAAACCAGGGTCTTACACGAAGTTTAAGATGTGCAAACACACCCAGTTTCACCCTTTCAACCTATATAAATACAGAAGTTCCTTAGTTTGTTTGCTGCTAACAGGTATTCTCTTAAACCACTGCGCTACCGATGTATTAGGCATTATTGACATTGGATCTAGGAATATTTATTTAATTGTTTACAATATAGAGAGAGAGTTTACACATTTTCTGTTATTCTTCTTAATTAAAGTACTGTTTGTATTTCTGCAATATGTGTCATATTGTTTTGATTTACAGGTCATACATAGGTAATTCCTACAAAATATGTTTTTTTTTTAATAGATCTAGATCTTGTTATAAGATTTACTTGCGAATTCACTGTAGTATCACTACAGCTAGCCAACTCAGTCTTTTTATTTCTATTTGATATCACAAGGTCAACAGGCCCAAGGCCGCCATTACAATCGCTGGGCTGAACTGGAGGCCAATTCTCGCGCGGGTAGAGATGTATGTCTATGAAAAATTTTACCAAAATGTCATCATTCGACATCGAAATCTCTACTGCTCCGGACCATTCGTTGCATCTCGAACGCAAGGGATTCGACATTTCTCTAGCGTGACATCCCGAGAATACGAAAAATTTATTTTATTAGAGATTCGCCATTTTGTTTCAACATATCTCGAATTAGAGATGATCTCTTCCCGCGCGAGAATCGTCCTCCTGGTAGCTGCAGATTTATTTTATTTTCATAATCATGTTCATTGAATCTGCAAGTTGTACATAGGTATTATTCTATTACTCAGGACATAAATAACTTTTATTTTATTTATTTAATCACAAGGAACAAATCTACAGCATTTCAAATATTATTGTCATAAC
Organism: Tethea ocularis; assembly: GCA_963555595.1. NCBI lineage: Eukaryota > Metazoa > Arthropoda > Insecta > Lepidoptera > Drepanidae > Tethea > Tethea ocularis. The sequence continues at coordinate 12,069,169 of OY741961.1, read as the reverse complement.
ATTATTGAGTTGTTAATTTGACAATTACCGTTCTATTTTTCCATTAAGTACTTACATGGATTGTGAAAAATGAAAAAATTAAAATTAAGTGTAGTAATAGATGAAAAATAAATTAGGTATATATAGGTATTTGTAACTAATTTGATTCGATTCATGATAACACTCATTTAAATTATTACCCAGTAGGTACCTAACCTGTTGGAAAATATTAACTTGAAAGCTTAATTTTCATGTAAGTTTTAGAATTGGTTTCCAAAAAAAAAACTAATCTCATTAAAAGACATGCGAAATATAATTTCAGTGAACAAATTTTAATACAAAATATACTTACGAAATACCTAAGGGATATAATGCGCGAAGTTATTAACCGTAGCTGGGCGGGAGTTTTTGGCAGGATAACATATGATGAACTCAATTTAACTTTCGGGGAATGATCCCCAAGACAAATTGCTACGTCGAGACTTCGCTTTGATCTGGCCTGAGTTGAGAATCTAAGAAACTCAATCTGTAAGTGACGCGGTACAATTATATGAACGTATACGCATTACCTTCTGAGCGCACTTTTGAATAAACTGATTAGTTTCGTTCATTCGCGTCTTATCTCATCATATTTAGAAATTGCTGATGTTTACTAGTACACCAGTAAATTTAAGATACTGATGGTAAAAATGTATGAGTGCTCAACTATGAGACCATCTGGTCCACTTGATGACATAAGCAATACCTACTAGGTATAAGGTGGCTCATTACATAGAAGACAAGAATACATGGTAGTAGTAGTTTCTCTCTGCACTTGCAGCCCCCTCCACAAGTGACTATTGTATAAAGTTTATGTACCTATATTTAAAACAGAAACTGTAGAGTCTATCATAAAACTGTAACTGTTGACATTCATAAGTGCCTTATTAGGGCCTAAACTTAATTAAGGCGATGATAGCTCAGTGGTAGTGACGTCGGATGCCGCGACGAAGGTCGTGGGTTCGAATCCTACAATGAGCTTGAGCTTTCGGTGAAGGAAAACATCGTGAGGAAACCATAGCACGGTGGTAGGGTACTTTGTAGTACCCGCCTGGCTGGCTATCACCCACAAGTTGAAAATTTGTCGCCAAGCACCTACCGGTGTGTTCCGGAAATTGCACTTGAGAGCCAGTTTGTCTTCTCGGCATTGTAACAGGTCAGCAACACATTGGCAATATCTCTGGTATTGCAAATGGCAATAGGCGACGGTAACCACTTACCATCAGGTGGGCCGTATGCTTGCTTGCTACCTTAGTAGTATAAAAAAAAAAAAAAAGAGTTTTGATTTTGATACAAAAGAGACTACAAAAAATGTTACCGATCTAAGCCTAGAACGCAATTGGTTCTCAAATACAAATGCAGGAACAATTTGAAAGAACCTATCCAACAGATTTTCAATATGAGGTTTGAAGCTAGTTAAACGAGTAACACTACCACTGGGCTATGCTTTCCTGATATTTTTTTTCCTTGACCATTGAGCTTGAGCTCAATCTGATTGAAAACGATGAGGACATATAACTACTTCTATGGTCTTCTATTGTCCAATAACAATCGTAGGATTAGTAATAAAGAATATACTTTAACTACCCTTACTTACCCTTGTGAAATGATGACAAAGCAACTTGGTTTGTATCCTATACTTTTTAAAATTTAAATTTCCTTTATAGGCATCGCCTCCGCAACCTAAACTCGAAGGATACTAGGAACTCGCGTGCCATTGATAGAGTTAATTTGGTCATCAATTCCATCGATGTCCGATAGTTGGTACAAAGCAGAAGCGATAAGCGATTAGTATAAATTTAATTTTGTAATACATAGACAAGATAATGGTGTCAAGAATAGATAATAAAATTTACGTGAAATTACTTTTTTAATTTCCTATTTACAAAACAAATATCTAAGCCATTTATTATTATTATATTCAAATGTATTTCCTACTCACAATCTGTGGCTTTGCTATTATTGTCCTTTGCGCCAACGAGTCTGCCACCGTTCAGCCAATTGCAATAAATTGCAAATTAGTGCCATTCTAAATGCGTCCTTCGAGAAATATCACATAGAGCCTCAAATTATTTAATAAATGCCTATATCACTTGCAACTCTTTATGAAGTAGCACTCTCATAGTCCTACTAATATTATAAACGTGAAAGTTTGTATGTTTGCTGCTCTTTCACGCAAAAACTACTGAACGGATTTAGATGAAAATTGGCACATAGATAGATCATATGAATAACATCATGGAATAACATATATTTATCCCGAGAATGCGGGAAAAACCGCGGGGTACAGCTAGTAGTTTATGATATTAATAAGTACCTACTTTCACGCCATAAAGCTTAAACTATTATTTCTCTTATAACTTAGACTTTAAATGAAAGAAGACATTCAGCCTACGTAACGGACGAACAAACAGACAAACAAAAGGAATGTGAACGTCGACACCGGACACCTTAATGCCCCACGCAATGCGTTTGATGGCCGATGTCGTGGGCAGTACTGACTTAAAGGATTTTATATAAACGACCATAAAACTCACTTTTTAAGGATTTCGCTCGTCGTAAATGGATTGGGGGTTTTGGTTTTCATTGCTGGTAAAGTTACACAGTTATTAATTGTGTTTTGTGGTGGTCTCATTTTAATGATATTTTTTTTTAAAAACGGTAAACAACCTTTAATTTGATTTGGATTTTTTGTTCGTAATATTATTGAAAAAAAAAAAAACTTTATTTGAAACAATTAACTATGTTTTTAAGTGTAGCGTCTCAAGCTGTTAGCATCATTCATAGCCAACGTTCTTTTTTTCATTCAATGGATTGAAAAAACATATTTTTATGTATAAAAGTTTGCTAGTAGTAAGGAGGAATACCCAATTATTTTAATATAAAATGATATGTATATAATTAAAGAATACTGTGTGAAAAAAAGATTAACCTAAAATTACTTATAATCCTACTAAGATTACTGTAATGGAAGTCTCAAAGAATATTTACTGAACAAAAAATTTCAAAAATCAAACGCAATATGGTCAGTTACAGATACGCCAATTTTTTTACATTACCAGCGACATGCAAACAAAAAACTATTATCCGATGGTCTGTACATCCCACGTAAATGGGTGTTATACGTTATCTCGACGCATTTTGTTACAGATCTCTGCCTAGCTGCGTTTTAGAAACAACTTCATACTACGATTCGTTTACTGTTACCGCCACACGTCTATAACTTTTCAACAATCGATCTTAAACTTTATATCTTAGAAATAAGAGTTTTACAGTATTTTTTTAATGGTAGCATTGTTTTGGTGTAACAATATGTTGGTATTGTTTGTGGAATTATCACATTCCTCATGGATGTCAGGTTGTAATGGATAATGTGTTCGCGTGTCGAAAAGGACGATCGTGTTTAAATAAAGCTATTTAAAATCTATGTTAACACGTTATGTTGGTAAATAAAAAGTTGTTTTTAATCGTAAATTAAATTTTATAACTTAATTTTATTTTTATAAAAATATAAGTTTGAAGTTAAGTTCGTTAAATAATTCACGTAAATTAATATCAGCTGCCAAAACAAAAGCTTTTAATCAGTATATTAGTGGTTATGTATTTTTTATATTTGTCCATTTGGAAAAGAGAAATCTTTTCTCTTAGATATAGAGTGTTGTATTAGACTTTGTTTAATAAAGTTATGTCAGTTCATCAATCAGAATACAATGTGGTAAAAGAAATACAAATTCAAATGTTTGATTAGCCAGTTACATACAACATACTCCCCCGTAATCAAACAACATTATAAATATAAACCTATACCTTTCACCACAATAGAACAAAGCACATAGATACTAGATTCCATTATATTCGTAATTTATTAGGTAAAAATATTATTAACGTAGTCTATACTCCTACTTTGGAGATGTGGACAGATGTGCTCACTAAGCCATTGACGCATATAAAGCATCAGAATTGTTTACGGGGGAGTATGTTGTATGTAACTGGCTAATCAAAATACAACATAGAGAAATCTTTCAATTAATAATAATAATAATTTTTAAAACATTATGAGTTCATTTTATAAAAATATTGTAAAAAAATAATCATATGTTTATTTATAGGGTTAGTTTTTTTATAATATTTTTGATTTTTGATACTAATGTTGTAAAAAAACTAATTTTAAGGAATAACATAAATAAAGAAGATAATAATAATATTTTTATGGCTATTTATTTTCCTTTGTTTTGCTTCTATAACAAATATACCTACTATGACTGTTGTAAAAAAACATATTTCTGAATAGAAAACTTCTTTTGACAAAGATAATTTAAACCTTTTTTCTACATAGACAGAACGACGTTATAAACACCGTACCAAGAACCAACATCGCATCAACAACATTCATCAAACCAATCGGTTTTTAAAACCAACATAACTTAAGTTCATCATAATAAAAACTTCATCAGACTTCCAAAAAGAAAAAAAATAAATCAATCAGTATCTCCACCCTGTCTGGAATAAGACATCAAAATGGCAATCGTGATGTGTCACAGCGCTTACTTTATTTGCATTGAATGGCTGAGACGTTCTCAATTTCATTGCGAATGCATTCTGTTCTCGGTAAAGAGCTCGTCTGTCATAATAAACGGTCGACAGCATGATGTAGGACGGAGGTGACTTGCCACATCTAGAAGCATACAAACTATTTACCAGTAGAAATAATTTTATAAATATAATTCTCTACTGAAGTGTGCTAATTCTGAGATTTCATAATCAATATAGAAAATTGCGGCTGTATATTCTACCTTTCTATTTATTTACTAGCTACCTGCCACGGCTTTGCCTGGATGCAATTTAGATTTAAGAAGTATTATTTATTTATACGTCATTAATAATATTTCGTAATATTTACATATACTTAAATATGTATGTATGTATACGTTAATTATGATATGATTACTTTACATATTAACATTCTGAAAAAAACCGTATGATGGTGAATCCGTTGCATATCTTAGAAGGAGTTTGCGGATAAACAGACAGATGCGGAGGGCGACTTCTTTCTATACTATGTAGAGACTAATCATTTCTAAAAACTCTAACCCGGTTGTCAGGTCAGTCTTCTGGCTTTTCGGTACCTGTAGACTAAGTCTTCTCCAAAAGCTTTTCTTCTTCGTCTTCTATGTGGCTTTACTTTTTTTTTACTTGCTTGTAAGTAGGCATGTGTGTTTCTTTTATTCAGTTGCTATTTCTGTGCCATTATTATTACCAGAAAAATGACGCAACCATCTTTTGTCAACCTCGTTTCAATGTAAAATTATTTTTTATGCTTTCAATTGTATTGCGACTGATTTGATTCCAAAAACGAGTTATACCTCGTATTTGTTGTTATGTACACTTACTGATATATACATATTTATTTTAAAACATAGTTTATTAAGTTTCATAATGCACTGTTTGTGTTGAAACGTTTCTTATCTTTAGATAAAGAAATCTGCCATTATATTTCTCTATTATGTCCTAATTTTCTACAAAAATACATCGGGGTATGTAGACGAAATTAAGTATCATGTAATCTATTAGTAAAATTTTACCAATCCCCTAAAAAGGGGCAAAATCTTCGTAAGTCTGATCACTTTTCGCGGTTCGAAGGGCTTGAACGTAGGAGCCGAGGTTTCGTTTATAGCTCAAGGGTACCTTAGCCCCTTAAAGCCCGTATTAATTGGTTCAGATGAGATATAGTTTGAGGAAGTTGTTCAATTATAGATGGTACAAGTAACAAGCTTAACTTTATTTAAAACTAGCTGTTCCGCTCGGTTTCACTCGCGTTCCCGAGATAAAAAGTAGCCTATAACCTTCGGGAATAATGTAGCTTTCTATTAGTGAAAGAATTTTTGAAATCGGTTCAGTAGTTTTGGAGCCTATTCAATGCAAACAAACAAACAATCAAATATTTCCTCTTTATAATATTATTACTAGCTGTTCCGCGTGGTTTCACTCGCGTTCCCGGGATATAAATTAGCCTATAACCTTCAGAAATAATGTAGCTTCTTATTAGTGAAAGAATTTTTCAAATCGGTTCAGTAGTTTCGGAACCTATTCAATGCAAACAAACAAAAATAAAAACAAACAATCAAATCCTTCCTCTTTATAATATTAGTATAGATTAGTACAGATTTACGAATATCCTTATCAATATTAAAAGCTCCTACATTATATAATGTAATATCATCAATATCTCCACTATTATCATTGTGTTTGTCACAGTTATTATTGTCGTCAACATTATCATCATTTTCATTAGAAGAAACTTTAAAATGACTTTTAGATACACGATAGATTTTTTAAGAGCATAGCGACTTTTCGCTTGAAGAGCAGCTCGACTGGGGAAGTACCTCCACCTTACAGAATACAGCAGCCAAATAACTTTGTTGTGTTCCTGCGCGTGAGTAGGGTTGCCAGAGCTCATCGGGGTGGGTCGGCAATGCGCGAGTGGTACTCGGGGCGCGGATTAGTATATTGTCTCTGTCCCGGGTGTCGCTAGCGTCCATAGGCTACGGTAACCGCTTACCATCAGGCGGGCCGTATGCTTGTTTGCCGACTTGTTGTATAAAAAAAAACACACTCCAGGCTTATTCTGGTAACTTTACATTTAAATTCTTGGCATCAATTCTCCCTTAACTTGCATCACATTAAGAGCATCAGCTACCTATATCAAAAGACGTTGTATTTTCACCCAGTCTGTCTGCACGCGTTTCATCTTAACTTTCCGCTTGAATGACCGCATCGATTAATTTCAAACTTACTTTAAAACTATCAAGAGTTCGAGAAGTTTCTTAACCGAGATATGAATTGGGTTATAAAGTTAACGGGGGGTCCCTTGATTGCTGGCGGAACTCGCTCTGCTTTAGTAGTTTCGAAATTTCAATACAATAAAATATCCTGTGGCATTCTTCTCACTTGGACGATCCTTGATCTGATCCCATGGCTAGCTTTTAGAGAGAAAACCAGGCGATTGATATACTACATTATAAATATATACACACATATTTATCCCAGTTAAAAATTAAATCATGACAACTTACACGTCAACCAGTCCATCAAATGAATTAAGTATCTTTATTACTTGTTCTATTATACTCACGGATATCTACTACTGATCAAAGGGCTCTGCCATCTTCTATTCCTCCACTTCCTGAATCCATCCACTTTCAGTAAATTACGCATGTCATTGGTCGATATAACGGACGGCAAAAATTGATGACTAACCGGGATTCAAAAAATATACTATTGAACCTACCCTGAAGATAAAATTTTAAGATAGTTATATTTTAGACCATTCTTAAATTTTATTAACCTCTTGTAAAATAATGCATGTAATACATATGTTAAGTATTGATGATCTTTATAAATTCCAGTATGCTCGCCCAGTGAGATGGGTTTTCCGATAAATCGATTATCAACTTACAAGAACAATGGTCCCAACATAAGTTCTTTTAATAGAGATTCTTCAATACAGTACATGGATATAAAGAAATCTAGATGTATCGGGGAATAGATTATTTATGCTACTGAAAAACTTAACAAAACATATGTTGCCTATGTAGTATCCGCCTGACTGGCTACTAATGTGTCGTCTTGTCCCTACAGGTGTGTTCCAATAATAGCACTAGAAAACCAATGCTTAAAGTGTTACACATTGGCAATCCATAGAAATTTGGTAAAAAAGACTTTTGAATAAAAAAAAACAAGTAAGCAGTATAAAATACGGCAAAAAATTAAATTACGATGAAAATCAAAAAATGGAGTGGTCCTCGAAAAAAATCTTTCACTATTAGGACGTTACATTATCCCCGAAGGTTATACGCTATTTTTAATCCCAGGAACTCGAGAGAAACCGCAGGGAACAGTTAGTTTATAATAAAAAGAAATATACCAAAATCTTATCCTCAATCTGCGTTTAACTTAGCCTCTTCCAGACAACATTTATATCGAAGTTCCCACAATGTTCTGAAGTTGATTAGTATGCGGAGCAGAATTCGGTTGATGCACGATGCCCGCCGATACATGACGGTGTAACGGGCGGCCAGTTATTGAACCTTTGTAGGTTTTTGTGTTGCCTCAAAGAGGTAAAAATAAATTGACAATTCATTTTAAGCAAGTTGGTTTTTAAACGCATAGTAATTTTATTATATACAAGTGGAAGTATCTCATATGCGCTTTAGCAAATTATCTTTGAGTAGTATTGATATCAACACTAATACTTAATGTTTCGTAGTCGTGAAATAGACGAAAATTTCTTGGCTGAGCAGTTGTGGGTACTTCAGTTATAGGTACGTGACCTGTTTCACGACTCAATAATTCTTCATAGGTAATTTAAGATATTTTGACGTCTGTTTTGTAAATCTCCTTGATGAAATCACCTTTCTTCTTCTCAACTTTGATTTACCTAAAGGGCCTTCGAACCCTCTTGCATACTTATTTATAATTGGTCGTAAACAATGTATATAGACAATCGGCACTTTCAATATCTTTACAGATACTAGTAATGTGCTAGTATTATGAACCTTAAAGTCTATTGAATAATTCAAAATTAAGACAAAGGTAACTTGCAACCACAACATTCCTCTACACTGATCTGTCCATATTGAAAGATGATATTCATAATTTAATGCTCAACGCGCCCCCTGGCTGTATTTGAGCTAGTTTGGGTTAGTTTGCTGGTTCGGTCGCTTTTTAGTTTTATATCATACAAGCTGACCCGGCAGACGTTGTCCTGCCCTGAGAACAAAAATAAAACTGGGACCTACCTTACCTACCTACCCTACCTAACTACCTACTCCTACCTATCTACCTACCCCTACCTAACTACCTACCCCTACCTAACTACCTACCCCTACCTAACTACCTACCCCTACCTAACTACCTACCCCTACCTACCTTACCTACCTACCCTACCTACCTCTACCTACCCCTACCTACCTTACCTACCTACCCTACCTACCCTACCTACCCTACCTACCCCTACCTACCTTACCTACCTACCCTACCTACCCCTACCTACTTATCCTATGTCCTTCTCCTGGCTCTAAACTACCTCCCTGCCAATTTTCAGCTAAATCGGTTGAGCCGTTCTTGAGTTATAAGTGGAGTAACTAACACGACTTTCTTTTATATATATAGATTTGAAATTAAGCTTTTATTTATATTTACTTCATCATGTCTCTGCCCTATTGCCAATCATTTGGGGTCGGCGCAATATGTACTCCTCTTCCATTCAGCCTTTCTATGCATCATATTGGCATTTACTCCTCATATTTATTTGTTGACACAGAATACCATATAGGCCTCTCTTTGACCACTATCTCCCCGTGGTCAGTAATGATGTGGCCGATGGTTGTAAGCACACAAAACCCAGAAGGGAACTAGCTCTCAAGAGCAGCGTCGGAACACACCGGAAGGTGCTTGGCGACAGATTTTTAACATGAGGGTGGTGGGCAGTTAGGCGGGTAATACAAAGTATCTAAGTTTTACCCTACCTAAGTACGATGTTTTCCTTCACCGAAAGTTCAAGCTCATTGTAGGATTGGAACCCGCAACCATCGTCTCGGTATTCGACGTCACTACCACTGAGCTATTATCGTCTAAAAAAATAAGTATCAAAGATGCCGTCTGCAATTAAAGATCTCAATATTTGCTAGTTTTTAAATCAAAGGATACTTTGATATTACATTTAGTTTTTGATCTTTACTAAATGTAATATTTGTATCATACGGTATATTCAAGCGGTTCCAAAGGAGCTTCCTACCACGGACGCTCAAGTTGTGGAATGAGCTGGCCGCTGTGGTTTTCCCAAGAGACTACAGCATGGGGTTCTTCAAGAAGGGTGTGAAGAGATTTTTGCAGGGTTGGCAACGCGCGAATACCTCTGGTGTTACAAGCGTCCATAGGCTACCGTAACCACTTATAATCAGGTGGGCCGTATGCTTGTTTGCTGCCTTAGTAGTACAAAAAAGTAAAAATACGATTTCCAATAAGGGAAATACAAGTATTTTAAACTTTTAGATACAGTGACTTATTATGTGAGAATAAAAACGAAAAATTATTTTTGAATGTAACATTGTCTTATTTATGACATACTAGGTCGCCCCGCGGCGTTTTATATTTAGTGTACAATACTCAGTTATTCTAAATCACGTCTTGATGATAAGTAGCTTGTAAATGAACCCATTATTTTTTATTTATCGTTTAATGAAAGCTTTATTGTAATGGAATTTAGGTCGAATGGAAAGCACCTGACTCGGACAAAGACACATAAATCGACCATAAGACCTGTGTCAGCATGCTGGTTAAGGTGTTTGACATCAATATGCATGCATGCGTGTGCCTGAGATTAATGAGTCGTGACGAGAAATGGTGACATACAATTAACATGCATAAGTACCTACTAAAAAGGTGACAATATCCAGGAAATTATGATTCTTGATTAAGTTTTTCTCAGCATTTTTTGTTGAAAGAGATTTGTATTATATGTTAAACTAGAGAATATGTGACGAGGCCCCTTTTTAAAACTATGATTGACCTCAAGACTCTGACATTTTGAGATTTAATAGAATCGGGTACTTAGTTTTTTTACATTTCGGTTGATCTTTTTTCTATGAACAACATTTTATCTCAAAACTTTATCGAAATACGCAAAATATAAATGAACTTGTATTGTGTCACCAAAAGTAAGTTATCTCCTACTTAAGTACTTTTCAGACTATTTCGCTAAACATTTTAGCACGTAAGCTCCTACACTAATCTCCATTACACTTTATCTAAAAACAATAAATTCAACTCTAACGGCTTACAATGCTCAACCCTCTAAACGCCTGTAGTTATTTCCGCACAGAATATACCCTTATAGGTCTCTGCGACCCGCCCACCGCAAGCCAACGTTAAGATACCGAAAACAAAAGACAAACTTTACACTCTATCATTGTTTCAGTATTTTCCTTAATTGTTTTTCCATGTATACTCGTAATCAGGGGTCTGTTTAATCTGTAACTGGCTTAATCGAATCTTCATAAGTCCAAGGGATGTTAATAGCGTTCGAGGGTTAAACAAGTCTGGTTTTCGTCTGTGCTAAAAGATATATTATTGTAATTATAGGGTTAGAGAAACTTTTATGTTAATTTGATTATGGCTTTTTGTTTGGCAGCTTTATTTTGGAGGTGTAATGAATTTGAAATCAAACTTGTTATTTTTCTATTTTTGTGCACAAAAGTATTTAGTATATTAACAATGTTTGTTTCAGTATTATATTCTAAGAAATTTGCCTACAGGCATTTAGACTACAAGTTAAAATCCAGTTCAATATATTCTGAACATTGTCTAAATAAATTAGATTCGTATAATAATAATAAACCACAATATAAAAGTGTACATGCAAGAAATAGATTCAACGTGCCAAAAGATAAGTTACAAAGCAGTGACCCGTAATTTTTATGACTTGACAGCGAACTTCGTCTCGCAAACTTGTCCGTATCGCCTGATTTATTTCTCCTCCGTCTCGACTAATGCAATTATTGCAATTTATTATGAAATTAAATAAGGTCGACGCGACACCCCCGCCTCTACTCAAAATTTATACCCCTTTGTGGAAAACTATCATTCTCTCCGGGGTAAAAATGACCGAGGATCGCATTGTGAGGGTTTGATTTTTAAGTTTCAGTCTTCGACTCAAGGTTCGATTTAACTGGAACCCGATTCACCGAGACGGTTACGTCTTTTTAAGTGGGTAGTTTGCTTATTTTTCTCGCGGCTTATGTTGTCTGTGGTACTGGAAGGTAATAAATTATTTGTGCCCCCAACACCTTGTCAGAGGGGCGGTCTCGGTGATAGCGTCATTTTTATAAAAGTGTAATGCGGTTTTCTTGTTGTGATTGCATCTAGTTTCTAGTGAGTCCTGACGGGGTTTTTGTTGTGGGACTTATTCAGAGAGGTTTTGTGTATTTATGTTTGAGATATAAAGCTTCTTCTCGTCTTTTTTATGTCCTTTCAGTTTTAAAGTCCATGTACATGTCATCTCATTTATACGAGCTCTATTACCAGTTCAATAGTATTACAAGATCGTTTTCAGTATTTATTCAAATAAAAATAGTGTCATTCATGCATTCCATTTGTCTTAACTATAACATAAATATATCTCAGATATATTCCAGCCCTTCTCTCGTAATTGAACTTTACTTTTGATAACATTGTTTGCCGTCTTTGTTTAGATTTCTAGCCATATTCTGTGAAGAGAATAAAAGAAAGAAAATCTTGAAACTTTTACAGTTCTTTTAGTTAAATTGCCCACTTTTTGTCTGACCAAGTTCGTGTCTTTCTTTTGTGAAATCACCCCGTAAATAATAATGAGAGGGTATTTTTGTTTTTTCTTTTAAAAATGCAGCCGTGGTTTTGAAATGAGCTGGCGCTTTGATCTCAGTTACAAATGCCTTCGGTAGGTTAGAATTAGGAGATTAACCTGAATTTTACTGACAGAGCCATTCAGGATGACCTCTTGTGCTCAACCTCTGAAGTGTCTCATCTCAATGATACCTACTATAAATTCATCTGAAGATAAAAATAATGTAATAATGGAACGTTAACACGTGAGGAATACAGGTCTTTAATTCATAAATCGAGTCTATAATAATCAGAACTCCAAGTATATTTCAAAGTACATCATTTGTTAATTTTATATTGTACGCATGTACGTTAACGATTTCTTCGAATTTCAATGAATTCTTCAGCTGACAAATTGTATTCAATTAGTTTCGGTTCGGCGTTTGATGTTTTATTCACTCAGTTACGGACAAAGCTGATTAAAGGACACAGGAATTGGGACAGTTTGACTGTTGGGTTTCATTTTTGTGTCGTGATTGGAATTGATATGAACTTCTTTGTTGATTCCCTTTGTATACTTTCCTCTTTTTAAGTGCCAAATGGATACATTTATTAATGGTACTTCAATATTATCTGTAATTGTTTGATTTACATCTACAATTGTGAAAACATTGACAAAACATCTTGTGCTATCGTTTTTTTTTTACTTATTAAATAATCTCAACAACAAACAATTTACCGTAAATAAACCTAGCTGGTGAGCTTTCTATTCGCGCCTTTTATTTTAAATAACTTTTAACATTTGGACTGGCTAATTTGCATAATCTTCAATAGCTTTTAAAGCAAAACAACATAATTTTTTCACCACTTGTTATTAGTGTACATTATCGTTTCAACCATTTAATATGTCTATGAGTTTAATTTCTACAACATGCAATTCAATCTATCTCAATATTCTCTTCTCCAAAAACATGGCATATGTATCTGCCACTTAAATTTACACGTTATTTGTAACACCATAAGCTTTATTGTACATCTCAAAAATCGATACTGAGTGACCCTTTGTATCCTTACAATTTTTCAGACAACGCTCTCATGTTCCTTCCGATTCTTGATATCCTTATGCCATTACCATTTAAGTATATATGTGTCTCGGTAAGTGGTATGATTAGTTTGATCTTCTCGTTACCTGTCACCATCGGATGTCCGACCGCAGCTAACAACGGCGCATGAGGGCATTTCAATCCGTGCTGTAATTAACTGAGTTAAGCTGATAGTGTGCTGCACCACTCAATAATGTTATGTCGGGCACTTTGATGACAGAATTTGGGTCAGGGTTTTGGATGTGGTATAAAAACAGGCGGTATTAGTGAATTTGAGAAAGTTTTTTCCGCCAACGCGTTAGCTTGACCATACAAAGAGGAAACGCTGCCAGCCTTCTGGGAACCTTGCCGTTGATTGGCAGCAGCGGCCTTTTGTGGCGGGATTTGTTTTATATGTAGTTTGTATATTTGTTGTAAATATTGTATATTTGAGAAAAAAATATTTTTAAATCTTAAAAATGACAATGGAATCAAATCTAAATGATCAAAACTTATACGAGTATATGTAATTACGTATTAGCATTACTCATGATCGTTTTCTAATTTCACCGTGTCGTTCTTGGTCAGATCAATCATCTCATAAGCAGTATCAATTTTGTTATGATCATTTTAAGGGCTGTTGTGAAAGCAACGAACACTCTATTGGCGTATGTGTTTTCTAATTTATTCAACGCACTTTGTGAGGCTAGAGGTAACAAATATATATATATAGCTTCAGTGCCACGACCACTGAACCACTGAAAATGAAGTGATGGCCATTATTCTTGAATCCATGTAAGATTTAGTGCTGAAATTGTTTTATCAAAACTACTTTATCTATCCAAATTACCGTATGTAGCGGTTTCTTACATTGATGTCTTCCATATTAACGTTGCGTTGTGTCGCATCGGCTGGTGTCCAGTAATTAGGAGTAAATTAAATGATGTTGCGTTTCATGCCAAAATGGCTGCCGTGTACGCGAAGCCCGCAGATTTTAGGATACGCTACCATTTTCATGTCGCGATATTTTACCATACATTTTTTCGTAGAATTGGTTGAGCTTTAAAGGGCTTAAATTTTTGGGTCATAGTAAAAAGGTAAAGTCCACGCAAAATTTAGTTTATACGACCGATGCCAAAAATATTATAATTCTCGAATCAGATTTGAATTTTTTTTTTTTTATTTATTTGTTAGGGTCATATTTGGGTTGTGTTTTGCATGTAATTTCAAACAAGTTGTATTAAAGACATCTAAGTTTATAATGCTGGTCATAATAGGCATATATAAATTACTTTAATCAATAAAAAAAAAACTTAATTAAAACCATATAAAAACTAAATAATAGATAGATGTTAATCGGACCAATAAAAAAATTAAGCAAAATTTTGCCATTGAAATATAGAAATTGGCATACATATTCCGAAAATTAAATGTACGCCAGGAAATCTATGAGCGACTAATTTTGAAACCACAATAGACACCCAATTTGACAAACCGTTCACACACATTATGAAATCGTTAACGAGTTACCACTCGAAACGAAATAACATTAAATAATTATATCTAAATTGTCACGTAAATACCTATCATGTTTCATTTCATGTCATAACGTTTCATTAAAACTGCACGACACGGTCCAACACTATGTTGCATTGCATCTCATTATCAACGTGCGGACCACGTTGCAATGTAAACATAAAAGCTGTGTGCTTTAATTTCATTATTGACGGTACAAAATTAAATATTTGCAAATTTGAAAACCTTTATAGACATGATAATAGAGTTTGAAATCGATTGCGTTGTACGCATGTTGAAATAAATTGAACTCCAATAGCGGTGGGTTGTTAAGAGCCCAGTGTTTAAGCGATTTGGTTTGACACACAAACAGACGGAATGATGTTTGACGATTAGTTTTTGTCGATGATTTTCTAGTGTTTGATATGTGAAATTAATTTGGTGTTATTTGATATTACATACACACCTACTTTAAATTCGTGTTACCATGGAATATTTAGATAAATGGTCTTTATAACAATTGAATCACTTTAAAATGGTTATTTTAAATGCAAATGTTTTCTTTTGTTACTTTGATATGTATTCAATACATGCTTTATTATAATAGCTTCTGCCTTGTGATATTAGATACTCATGTTTTCAAGATTTCTAAATGTTTTACGGGATCATATCTTTTGGCGTAAATCACTCAATACAATTTACCAATTAAGGGGTTACAGAATAACAACTTCCAATGTTCTTTAGTGATAACAAATAGGTAATATAATTACTGGTCCAAATATTTTACGAAAGAAAATTACATCCTATAATTTGACCTCTACATCTTTATTTAAATGTCCGATCAAAAACTCAACTCAAATGAAACGTCATCATCACCTCTTATACGTGTCAAAGTTCGTGACGCATTCCATTTTTTAATTGCTTCATAATTATAATTTTGTTCTTTTTTCAAAACAGAGTACAGACGGACAGACACGATAATTACAGGTTGTCCCCTCGCCAGCTAACAGTCGGACAACGGCCACCGTAGTCTCGTAATAGGTACAATTACAACACAATTTACACGTCGCGTTCACGGACAGTTTCGCCTAATTTGATTTGATTGTCACCCCATTTGACGTTTATTCAAATTTCGAATTGCTCGTTTACTGACACGTTATTTTTAATTTTTGGCTTATGTTGTACTCGTGTACAGTCGTTTATGAGTGCGGAGTCTAAATTATTTTTAACTAGCTTTTCGTGCCCGGTATCACCCGAGTGATATTTGTACAAAAATGCCATCAACAAATTCGTCTCTCTCGTTGGATATTTAAAAAAAAATCTTTCATGCAAACCTTGTAAAAAAAAAAAGTTCTGCCGTTTGAAGTGATGCGCTTACAGACATTCGGCAATTGATTTTTATTTATATAGATAGATTTATTGAATCGGTAACGTTTTTAAATTTAATTTGCCTTTCTTTTCACTGTTACTCTCCGTATTTTATAGTGAAGGAGTTTTTTAATTTGCGTCCAATAAAAACTTTCGATCGATACTCAATCGTATTTTCTCCATCATTGGGTCCGCAATTGATATACGCATGAATATTTTCAGTATCAATATCGGATAAAATATGAAATTGAACCACAAAACTTAGACGCTAAAGTTTACTTTGGATTGTAGCTTTCTTTTGTGACAGGGATGTCAGTTATCCATTGGACATTGGGATCCATCATTAAATATTCAAGAATAATAGAGTCCGTATCGCTAATGTGAATGAATGTTTACAATATTTATCGTTTTTCATCATTTATAGTTTGTCAATGTCTCGTGTGTACCCACTATAGGTACAGTATGACACAACTTAGATGAAGCATCGGAAATATTCGTAAAATCGATCACTCCCGAAAAGAGTGCGCCTACAAAATTATCCATGTTTATTAGTACTTTAGGCGAAAATGATCTTGTTGAACGTTGAATGGCGCGATAATTAATGATTTTTATTAGTTGTCTAAGTTGTGTCATAGGTACTGTACTGAGCTATGGAATCTTATCAAGGCTTCAACTGAATAAATGAGAGGCTTTTAAGATTTGTATGTTTGCTTTCTTCGGCCACAGGTTTTTCACTCCAAGTTAATAAAAATGGGCTAATGAAATAATTAAAAGTAAAAAAAAATTGAATAATTGTTTTTTGGTTAGCTCCATCATCAGACTAGCTCAATTGCACTATATTATTTTATTGTCATCAGATTTATATATGTGTACAAAATTTCATTATCAATTTAACACTTAGAATTGAGTCAAAATTGGCTTACAAGATTCGACCTAAAAAATAAACATACTAACAAGGTAACTTGTAAAAACAATACCAAATTCACGATTACATACTAAAAAGTATTGAAATTCAAAGAAAAAGTTATTCAATAACGATCCTAAGACCCTATTTAATCATTTGCAATGCTAACATGTGTTTATGCGTCGTAACTTTAAATTAAACAATGCAGATGCTATGATGTCACTTGTCGTGTGCAATGTTTAAACAACACTGATTCATGGCACTTATGCTGCATGAAGTTGCATTACACTTCAATTATGAACAATGAAGACAAAGAAATACTGCTTATTGCTGCTTTGATTGCTAATAGCCACAATTCTGTTGTAATTTAATCTCACTATTTCTACTTTTAACAAGGAATATAAGAAATAAATTTAGTCCAGTCAAATTAGGCCGATTGATTGCTTCAACTATTTTTTCATATTTAAGATAGAAATTAACAAAGATGAAAGTAATATAACCATTTAGAATTTCAAAATAAGGTCGTTTAATAGATTTCATTCTCCTTTGATCGATAGTTCCATAGCTCCGAATCAGTGGTGGATTTGTCTTTTGAGTTGTAAAGGCTATCAAATTTTAATCATCAGTATCAGTAAAAGTCTTATAATTTTTAGTTCCCCTACATTATATTCCTCTCCATCCAAAGGTTGCCTGGTAGAGATCACTTTTAGTGATAAGGCCGCCCATTGTAACACTTTTGTTTTTCTTTTGGTTAAGTTTTTTTTTATATATGTTTTTTAATTTTCTGTGGTGTGACAATAAAGCATTATCTATCTATCTATTAACTGGCTTTTTCAAGAGATATTTCTTTGCCAAGTAGGTAATCATCATCATTATTTTTCAGTCCACTGCTAGAAGAAGGCCTCTCCTAGAGAAAGAAGTGGCTTCTTTCTGCTCATTGTCACTTTTTTATTTTTTGTTCGTTATTCCATCGGGTCGGGAGTCCCATACTCCGCTGGCTTCACTCTCCAGATTCGTCACTCGTGTTTCGTAAAACGTCAGTTCTTCACCGTCTTTTCAAGCTCCATCAGTTTCATTTGCACCAATTATTTGTACCAACTCAGTGTAAATATAAATAACGTTATCAAACCATATAAATTACAGTACAATGCTCGCAGAAAATTGATTTCATAGATTGAATAATACATTTTCCACTGGTACGTATCGGGATGCAAATTTTTATTTACTGACTTTTTTTACGTACGTACACAGTTTGGATATGTTGAGAGATGATTGGAATTTAATGGGTGTAATAAAAATATTTAAGAGTCATAATTTTTCGGCAATTTTCGTGGAAATTGTCGAAAAACTAAAAAAAATATTTTTAAATCTGTTATAAATCTTACAAGTATTATAAATGTGAAAGTTTGTTAGGATGTGAAGAGAAGATGTTTTTTACTCTATCACGCAAAATCTGTTCAATGGATTCTGATGAAACTTTTGCGCATAAATATATCATACCATGGAATATATTAAAATAATTTTGTTCGATCATTTTCATGGTATATCTACACACGTCCGTACGTCTTTCAGCTCTGTGTTCACACAAGTCAGGGCACCATCTTCTATTAGGAATTCTTAATTTAAGTTTTCTACGAAGAAAATTATCGAGGTGCGGAATACATCACCACATGCACGAATCATCACGTTTTATGACGATGGAGTTAAAATGTATAAGAAAATGGTCGTTAACTTAGAATATGTCTCCCATTAGTCTGGAGTGTCAAAATATTATTATTCCGAATAAGAGAAGCAGGGTTTATTTCTGTTGAAAAAAAAAGATCCACCTAATAAAAGAAGCCTTGCTGAGTTTCTTGCCGGAGTCTTCTCAGTTCAAGTGTTTTCCGAACCGGTAGTAGAGTCTATTGTAAAACTGTAACTGTTGACGTTCATAAGTGCCTTATTAGGGCCTAAACTGAATAAATTATTTTGATTTTTGATTTGATTTGTAGATCTTTCGTTTAAATTTATGTAATTACACAGTTTTTGTTTTAAATATACATAAACTTTGTCACCTGGTCAGAGGGATACAAGTGCAGAGAAAAGCTAATACAACTATGGAATTATTGTCTTCAACTTAATATAAAATTTAATTAAATTCGTTAAAATTCCGGGGTAAGAAATCTCTTGCACCACCGGCCGTCACTGACACTGACGTGTCTATAATAATGTGATATTTGAAAGTGTAACACATCAAATTACTATTTTACCTATCTATATAAATACAGATTCCTTATCTTAACACGAAATTTACGAAAACCGTTCAAAGTGTAACTCATTAAACCGCTCTTAGGTATGGGTAAACCACTAAAAATACCGGCACCAAGAGATACCATCGCACGTGAACTGTGTAACCTCTCTGTACCGGTAGACGTGGATGCGTTTACACCGAAGTAAAAATTACACAAGAAATTGTATATTTATTTGGCCACAACATAACGATTTTACCTTCCATATTATTGAATCAGAACATATGAGATCCGCCGGTGAACCAAAATAAACGGCATAGCCCGAAGAATTGCCGAACTGGAGTGGCAGTAGGCGGGGCACATTGCTCGTAGAACCGATGGCCGCTGAGGTAGAAAGATTCTCGAGTGGCGAGCACGAACCGGAAGACGCAGCGCGGGTAGGCCGACGATCTTGTGAGGGTCGCGAGAAGGAGACCGCTGGATGCAGATAGCGCAAGACCGGCCATCGTGGAGATCCTTGGGGAGGCCTTTATCCCAGCAGGGGACGTCTTTTGACTGACATGATGACATTTCATACTTGTTGTATGAGTCATGCTGTGATAGAAATTGATGTCTGACTCACACACGATTGCTTTTTCTTTTCTCCAAAAAAAATCCTGCTAATGTTATAAATGCGATAATTTGTAATTGCGTAAAAGCTGAACAATATTGATGACATGTGTATAAGGTCTACATTCAATTTTCTTCCTAAAAATCTTATAGCACTGATTTTTATTAAAAAGAGCTCTTCAAGATCGGCTACATTATGGGTTATCCCACTGAAACCTATTTTGCAAATCTGCGTTTGAAGAAGTCTGTCGTTGATATTTTGTTGGGTTTAGTAAAATTATTGTTAATTGTTGTTATTGTTGGATACCTAATAATTATGGTACTACGAACAACGACTGAAAGTTGTATCTATGTTACACTTCTATGTAACATGCGGCCGGCATCTCTCGCTAACGAAACGGTACCGAATCGATCCGTCTAATGGCTTCTAATTGTTTAGCTCTGGTATCGAACATCGGGATCGCGCCGGCAACGTATCGAGATGCTATCGACATCGATAGGTAACCCTCACTAAACTGACAACGAGCGCGCTTCGTATTGATATATTTTTTTGATTCTTCTCTATATATACAACATTGAATCTTAAATAGGTATATCGTCGCAATATTATACCAATTTTTATTTTTGATACATGCTTACAATAAAAACTTTAATAAAGGCGATCATAGCTTAGTGGTAGTGACGTCAAATGCCGAGACGAAGATCGCGGATTCAAATCCTACAAGCTCGAGTTTTCAGTGAAGGAAAACATCGTGAGGGAACCACAGCATGGTAGTAGGGTACTTTGTAGTACCCACCTGGCTGGCTACCATCCTTAAGTTGACAATTTATCACCAAGCACCTTCCGGTGTGTTCCAACAGCTGGGCTAGGCTTTGTGTGCGTACCATCGGCTACATCATCACTGACCATGATGAGATTGTCGTCAAAGATCCTGTCGTCAAAGGCCTATTTCATGGTAAAATAAAAAAAATATATCATTTTCAAAATTTTCGCAAGGTCTGTAAATGGGATGACAAATCAATGTGATTTTGATTTCGATAAAATTTGGCGTATTAATTAACCGTAAACTGGAACTGGAAGAAACCACGGGTACCTATTATAGTCAGAACAAATACTTTACTTTACTAACTAACAATATTAATATGCATGTACAGAGAAAGTGGCCCTTAACATTCCAAAGCCTTGTTTTCAAAACGAACATGTATAAAATAACAATTAAAAATCGCACGAGACCGATAAAATGTATAAACGTTAGTGAAGTTTCTAATTTAATTAAAAATAATAATGTACAAGAACAAGATGAGAGTGAAAATATTTTACGTCAATTGAAGTGTTTAATTACTCAAGGCATGGTTAAGGGGAATACTGCCACGATTTTTTAAGCACGTTGACGATCTACCCGATGATGGTAGTCATAGTCGTAGGAATTATGACTAAAAAATCTAATTGATCCAACAGTGAGATTACCAAAAAATATTGGACATGTATGTTTTCTTTAGTTCCGAAAACAAAAAATTACGAAGACAGTGCGTTAAAATAGATGACGTCACAAGCCCCCCCCCCAAGCCCCCAAGTTTTTACAAATGTTCATCCTGGAAATTGATGGAATGGGAGAATGAGGAACCCATGATCTCCGGCGACCTATCGGTCTCAACCAACCACCCCAAAATTATTAAAATTTGTCTTGCGACATCTTGAACCTGATAATAATATATTAATTGTCTTAGCAATTATTATAGAATCGACTCCACCTTAAAGGCCGATGCATCCCCGTGGGGCCGATCCGGCCCACGCGTATTTTATACACGACTCCTAATTAAGGAGTACCTAACTCTGCCGCACAAAGCGCTACGGCCCGGAGTCCGTACCTGTTGGAATTTATTAACCACTATTATATTTATCGATAGTATCGAGTATTTTTTTTTCATAGTTGTAACCTTTTTCTAACCAACTTGCTTTGAGCAAAATACCTCTACCTTTTATTAGATTAAGTTCTAAGAAAGACAATAAAGTAATAGAATTGCTTTCAACATTTTACTCGGTGAAGGAAAACATCAAGAGGGTACCATAGCTCAGTGGTCCTGCCTTCAAGTCGAGAATCTATTGACAATAAAGGTATGAGTTTCGCCTAATACTTCTTTTATAGTTCTTTTCACCTTCGGCTTAATTCCGATGATGAAATTGTGATCAAACAAAAAGCATCAATAAAATGTAGTATAGCGCACACATTAAAAAAACAACACAAACCGCAGTCATTGAATAAGTACTTACATTTCAAACGAATGCGCAGTGACCCAGAAGCGATGCGTTTAACATTGAATGGGCATTTCACGTCTCGTTAGAACAAAAGAGTTACAAAATACTGCGCACTCGCAGTCGACTCGATCACTGTTAAGTATCGCACGAGTATAATCGTATAATGTAACGTGAAGCCGAGTTCGTAAATAGGGTAAGTAGTATTGTATTTTATGGCGCGTTTTGTTGTTTTAACTGTGACTGTAAAACAATACTCTTTAACCCTCGTTGAATTAATTAGTATTTAATTTTTAATTCGCAATCAATCTGCTGAAGACGGAACTTGTATGGAATATGTTCAATATTAAAAGACATGATATCAATTTTGTTTCCTTAGGACAGCCAAACTGGTATAAAACTATAATACGTTTGATATTGAACTAACATAGGATGATTGCATATTTGTTTAAATCCTATCGGTTTGTTACCAGCTGGCAAACAGACTAAGTTAAAATCTGTTGTCGAGCTGTGTCTTCCAGTAGTTGCATATGAGAGCCAATTCCTTTGAGATTTTGTTTGCCTACAACCTTCAGCCACATCGTAACTTAACATTGCGTCTTTGTGCTCATATATTAGTACCCTAGAATGCTGTTAAAACTATTACTATTAGAGCAAATGCTAATCTACTGTCATCGACTGTAAATTTCCTAACACAGTACATGACCAATAGATCCCTCAAAGTTAAACCATTCACAACTTATCTCGACAGAACTAATTGCACAAAAACTTACATTCAAACAACATGGCTGTCCATATAGCTCACTAAACAGTTGTTCATGTAACCATTATGAGTTGAAATGTTTCTTATCAGATGTATTTAACAATGGTGTCCATAGTTTCGACCGTACGATCATTTGTTTAGGCTTAATGGCCTTTTGAGGTCTTGCGTAAATTCTTAAAATGGTTTGTACAATCTGTTAAGTTTAGTAGGTTTTTAGATACCTGTTTGTTGATATAAAAGTATCTACTGGGTATATAAATTGGTTAAAGATAGCGAAATTTGGCAATCAATGATGTTAGAGTTCGAACTAGTTCCAATAGTTTGTAGGGAATCTTTAGTCATAATCCTTTGAAAACAATTGCTAGAAATTAAGGTATATCTAAATCTTCGCCATACAATTGTTGTTATTGAAATTATAATGTAATGAATATAAGCGTGTTGATGAGTTTTATGCCGACTCTTCATAGCAAAAGCAACCTTCAGAACCGGTAAATATTAGAGTCAGACTTCAGATTCGGAAATTATACTATAGTTAATTTTCATTTTATTTGTGTTTATCTCGTACAGAATATCCACATCTTTGAAATGCTCCGTAGCAATTTTTTTGTATTTCCTTCAGTCAGTTGTCCAGTCAGCTTAACCTGAACAGATTTCTATTCTTCCACAACCTAAAGCAAGTCACATGGAAATAGAATCTGCTTTTGAGATAATTATTTCTCTCAAAAGCAGATTCTATTTCCATCTATTCATTGACGTCTAGTAGTTGCTCCACTTTGCTTTCTTAAAATTTTAATGATATAGGTACAGATACACGGTAGAAGAACAAACGAGCCAGCCTTTCACAAGCACACACAAATTGCGACTGTTTAGCATGCATCAATAATGTTAACCTCATTCCGAGTGAAAAAAACGTTGGTACTGAATCAGCAATTTGCGGTACACTAATAAAGACCAATATGTTTAGTTTGAAAACAAATTCTAACGAGAATGAATACTGGGAAACGAAGTTTTGTTTCCATTCCATTATTGTATTTATGAGTTTCTTTTTAATTGTATAGGTAGGTAAATACCTACTAGCCGTTCCTACATCGTGTCTCAAGTCAGACCCGCGTAGTATGGATAACAACGCTTGTTATTGCTTTGGTTGTATGTACCTATGACGTCCTTCAACGATGGCCAACTTGTAGTGAACGGCTAGTAATGTTTAACTCAAGTTGAATCATAATTATTTTCTTCTTCTTCTTTAGATATTTAGCCTTCTTGGTATTATAACAGGTCGGCAACACATTAGAAATACTTATGGTATTGCAAATGGCGATAGGCGACGGTAACCAATTACCATCAGGTGGACTGCCTGCCTGTTTGCCAACGTCCTGACATAAAAAAATAAATATTTGGCGGCTGTAGTCAGAAGCACAATTCTACCAATATCAAGAGATACATTTATTAAAGCTTTATTATTCTTACTTTTGATATCTTTTTCATAGCTTACTTTATATTGCATCATACAAATATCTCACAGCTTTCATAACCAATAAAATACAACTTCCCGTTATAAATAAAAAATAATGGACAAGGGTCCAAACAAAAGTAAAACACAAAAATAGAACACGAGTTATCGGACACGTTCCTCGTACAACAAATGCATTCAAACAACGCGCATTAGACCACATTTTAAAAAGACATTACATCTAAATCTTAAACAGATAAAAAGCAACAATAGTGTGCCGGTAACGACAATTAATCAAAATGAGGGATCGTCTTAAACAGAAATAGGTGCATCCATTTATTCTGTATCGGACACAGACGTGTGGGCTGGTTGGTACAACTAACTGTGGTTCTCAACATTTAAAACAGAGCACCTTTTTAACAAGTAAATAGGTACTCGCAGGAGTGGTTCGTTCTCGATGAGGCATGCCCAGTAATCGTCTAAGAAAGGCATGATGATGATCATGATAAAGAAAACCTATTAAAAATACTGCTTACCTACAGAACTTTTCATAAAACAAATATATTTTTACAACAAATAAGTATAGGTTGGAAAAGCGCTCCTCCACTCATCTTTTTGGAAATTATGACCAATTTTCTAGTGAGCTTCGGGAGTTTGTTTAAATTTTTACTTAAGTTATTAAGAAATCATTCATTGTTTTATTGACATGCTCTGTTACTAATTACTGGATCTAGATAATTATCGGTTAGTGCATACGTATTGAAAATCGTGTACAATATTTTAATTCAAATGTGATTTTTTCTCCTAATATTCTTCGAGGAGCTATCGCACTTTGAGAGCCATTGATATAAACAGAAGTAATGGTCCTGAGATTCTTTTCATTATTAACTCCTACGACACTATTTCAGTTATCTGCCTCACTAACTGTTCAATTATCGTCTGTATCTCCTCGAAATACGGTTGTTACATATTGTACTTGTATTTTTAAAGAGGTAGAATTAAATTTGTATGCATTGTTACGTGTAAGTTATTAATAATATTTTGTCTTTGTTTGCCACAGTTATCCCGGTTCGTCCTTTGTTCTCGTTATGATCGATTCGTTATAGTAATATCGAATGCTTTAAGCTTATTATTGGTTATGACTTTATTTAAAAACTAACTGTCTCCCGCGGTTTCACCCTCATTTCTGGGATAAAAAGTAGCCTATGTCCTTTTTCATATTTTAGGCTATCTTCGTATCAAATTTCATTGCTATCGGTTCATTGGTTTAGGCGTGAAAAGGTAACAAACAAACTCTTTTGCATTCTTTGAAGCGAGGATAAAAACAAATTTAAGTAATTACTGAGAGATAAAAATATAAAACTCTACACACAGTAATACTCATCTAAACCGAAATTCAATACCCATAAAAATATACTCTTCACTCTACAATTAAGATTAATATAATTAATTACCGTTTCCCATACTTATTAATAGACATTAAAGAATGCCCAAAAATATCCCATCTACCACGAGCAAAACGTGCACTCTAAACGATGGGCGGGCATTCAGTTAAAAGGCTAGTAGGTAGCTATTAAAAATATTGAGAGAGATCTTTGGAATACAGTTACTCTTTATAAATATTGTTAATAAGTTACTTGAAAAACTTGGAATTGGGAAAGTCTATTAAATAAGTAACAAAGTTCAGGATTTTTCTTTGAAAAGCAAATTGTATCGGCTATAATTTATTTTAAATCAATAATAAAGTTAATAAATATAAAATGTTAAATGAGTGAATAACGTTTAATATCTAAGCATAAAAAATAGAAATATCTGCCCAAAAATAAGGCTTCTGGCCCATAGGTTTTATTAATTGGCTCGGCTTACAAGCTCAAAACAATTTTTAGATACCTTAATAATCCTGTCGTAATTTAACATATATCTACTCACTTTTTAATCTCCTTCAAAAAAAGAGAACATTCTCAATTAGGCTGGCTTTTTTAAATGTTTGTTCACGCATAACTTTTGCTTAAGAACCGATTTTAATAATTATTTTTGCATTGCGTTTTGTGCTCCAAGGAGGTCCCATATTAATTTTATTGTCTTTGAAATTGTTTTACCCTACTCTTGTTTTGATTATTTTAAAGATAAAGAAAAATACGACAGCGAAAAACAGTAGGGATAAGCTAAATAAGCCAGTAGGAATACTATGGATATTAACAGTCATTTTGAAACTTATAAAAAAAAATATAATGAGTACGTAACCTGTAGTTAGTTAGCATTTTAAACGAAATCAAAATTTTAATTAAAAGTATGACTAGGTACTGTTTTAAATAAAAAATAACATCGAAGTTAAGGCTTTGTGATTACTGATTACAAAGCATCCACAGTAGGTAAAAACGTTACAGTAACATTACAGGCGTATTATTACTGAAACTTTCAGTGCTTTCAATGTTACTAAGAGGAACTATCCTATAATCATGACAAACTAATTGTTAGTATAAAACAGTAAGTATCCAGCAAAAAATATCGTTTGAGCCACAACGGGAATCTGTGATGTTAATTAGAAAAAAAAAACTGTCAGACTACGAGACCTATGCACCTTGGGGCCCATTCAGACTGACAGTGTAAAAATAGACTGTACGCTCTCATTGTTGCCGTCTCTCACACCGTGTAGACATAGGTAAATTTAACAATATTTTTGAACAAGTCGCAATTAAACGGATGCTCTCCGAATGACTCCGTCTCTTCCTAAACGGACGGGACTTAAAAAAAATATTAAAATTTAAAATATATATTTTATTTTAATAAGAAAACGTGGTTAAAGATTTATGTCAAAACTGGCATAGATTCAAAATAGTATACGAATTCCAATTATTGTCTCATAAAATGTATGAGATTTCATTTAAATCAATAATTATTTTTAACTACTCTCATATCGTAATGTGCTAATTATGAAATCAATTACTTTAATTTTTTTGTAAGCAAAATACTTTCGATTTTTTTACCTTTAAATTACATTATTTAATTGAGTTTAGATAAAGTACTGTATGGTACTGCACATAATTAGGTATTAAAAACTCGTGTGAACTCACACTCGTATTTTAATAACCCCTATTATTCAACAGTAACTACTATTATTTGACATAATTTAGTTTTATTAATAGATTATTTTAAAAAAAGTAAGTAAATAAATTGATCATTACATTATTATGACAAATAATTTTTCGTGTCATATTATAAATAATAGCATATACCATCAAGTAGATTACATCCAAAACTGTATTTTTGAATTTTCACCTTTTGCAAAAGTAGCATAAAAAGAAAAAAAAATCCATTACAATACGGTGTGACAACCATCCACTTGGAGTATGTTTCCTCTGACCACTCTCGCGCGGCAACATCAAACGCGGCGTACCGGGTTCAAAGCGCGATTGCCCTGCGGCCGTCGAATGCGATTACATCGCGACTTTGCGCTATGTGTGACTGAGCCATGATACCCTGTGCTTTATTAGCCTGTAATTGGTATTCGTATCTAAACAAAAGGATTGTTACTAATAATAAGCTAGACAATGATATGATATTTATGAGTCATTATACTATCAAAATAGTTATTATGTTTAACTGATGAATCTTGAGGTTTATTATGTGAATAACAATTAAAACATAAGCCTAGTTTTCAATTGAGATTAAAATAATAGATTTTGAATTCTTAACTAGTATTAGTGTACGTTTTATTTTCTATAGAC
This sequence comes from Tethea ocularis, assembly GCA_963555595.1. Taxonomy (NCBI): domain Eukaryota; kingdom Metazoa; phylum Arthropoda; class Insecta; order Lepidoptera; family Drepanidae; genus Tethea; species Tethea ocularis. The sequence continues at coordinate 12,040,890 of OY741961.1, read as the reverse complement.
AATATCTACTCCCGAGTCGTCTAATAAGTTTTGAATGTTCTTTAGGCGTAAGACTATCTCTTTTTCATTTGGTATCCGGAGTGAGATCGAGGCTCTAGAGCAGTAGATTTACTTCATTTTAGACACGCAGGTTTCCTTATTTTAACATAATTAATGATCATCTTCAATATATTCCTCAACAATAGTCAGAGAGCCATGTGACCGTAAGAGGAGATGATCTTTTAATTAATCATGACTATTTTCCCGTAAATGACAATAGGTTACAGTAATTTGGCAGCTTCTTTTTCAAAATTATAAATATTTATTTGAATCAATACCAATATTAAAAATATACCAATCAAAACAAATTTTCCCATTTCAGAATAATAACCAATAATTCGAATGTTAGTTTTAATTTTATACACAGCACTAATAAACTATCGAAATTAAGTTATAATTTTGATGACCGCACCACAAACTTTAACCGTAACTCGATAGATAAATAACAAAACCGATATTCGGCAACGTGTACCGGTAAAATAAAAGTTACGTACACACATATCCAAAACACTTAAAATGTGCAACTCTTGTTTTGTCAATAGCAACTTTACGAAAGGTTCTGAATGTTTCGAACTGTACGCGCTCTAGTTTTGTCCAGAAAAGAGATAGAAGGCCATGAGCAAGGGGTATAAGATAGCGGAGTTCCTAATCGGGGTTGAAGCGGATTTCAAAACAAATAAGAGGTAAAGTGCGACCGGGTAACTCAGTCCAAGCCTGTGACTTTAGAAATGAGCAAGTGCGGGCTTATGTTGCAGTGTAATGTACACGTAGTGAACCATCCGCTCCCCGTACGATTTTTATAGTCATTTGTCGTCATTGCTCCTATGTAAAGTCGCAGGTCTGAGTTATAGTTTGAAGTGAAAATATTATAAAACCTACATTAAAAGTAGTATTTGGAGGATTTTGTACCTCTAAAGGAAAACAGCGGAACCCTTATAGGATCACTTGGTTGTCCGTCTGTCTATCTGTCCGTCGCGTGGTGCCAAGACCCCTTTTCTAAGGAACTCTTATCAAGTGAGGTATCAAGATGAAATAATAAAAAATACTAAAATCTACAGTCCTTTAGATTTGGAGCTATATAAAAATCAAACTTCTAAATCCACGCAATTCATACTTGTAGTGTAGCTTTCGGAACACAGCGGAAGGTACTTGGGACAGATTTTCAACTTGATGCTAGCCAGCTGGGCGGTTATTACAAACGTAATCTACCACCGTACTATGGTTTCCTCACGATGTTTTCCTTCTCTGAAAGCTCACGCTCACGTCACTACCATTGAGCTATCATCGCCTTATCGCTCTCGCTATCTCGCATGCACCGTGCTCTCTGCACTCGCTCGTCGCTCGGTGCAACTCTCAACTTAGACAAACTTGCTACCGTACAAGAAATATACATTTTCCCACGTCGCGACCAAGTTTTCTGGATGGTGCACGCTGATACTACTTGTGTAAATAAATATCTGAAACTACAAACATTTTATAATGCTATTTTGCTTACATGTAATATTGAATAGGCATTTTTGCTTGCTACGAAAAGTGGTAGCACAAAAACTGATTCTCAGTCCAGCTACTAATTTATAAATGGTATTAGATGGATACAAAGTAATCATTTTAATGATTAAAATATCAGTGACAAGGTGGTTCGACGATCTTGTGAGGGTCAAGGGAAACTGCTGGATGCGGATAGCGCAAGACCGGCCATCGTGGAGATCCTTGAAGGAGGCTTTTTTCCAGAAGTAGGCTTCTTTTGGCTGATATGATGATGATAATGATGATTAAAATATCCTGGTACATTCTTCACACAGTCTTCGTTGAAAACGCACAGTACATATTAATTTTGCTAATTTGTGGATGGGCTCCCCATCTATGGCGAGAGGTGTGATAGTAGGTGTGTCTTATTTCAAAAACCAAAGCTCATAAAATGAATGTTATCATGTAAATAATATTTGAAATTCAATACTGACTTATAGAAATAGCTGAACTCCAAGTCCATCCAAATGTCAGTCAAGAGTTCTAAAGAAATTGCATAACCAACGAAGTTATATTTGAATTCGCTGTATTTATGGTACCTATTTCTGAGCTTAAATCTAGGTCTGGATGATATTGTGTAAATACAATTTTAGATTATTATTTTAAGCTTTTACCTTATAATGAACAATACATGTTAATTTTAATTGATAAAGAAGACAATTTAACATAACAGATATTATAAAACGAAAAGTATCTGTGTCTGCCTGTTTATACGTTTTAGACACAGTCAGAAACCTTAAATATTGCACACAATACTTAGTTTTTTAAAATTCAACGATTCAGGTGGGTGCTACAAAGTTAACCCTACCGTCGTGCTATGGTTTACTCACGATGTTTTTCTTCACCGAAAGCTCAAGTTAATGGTAGGATTCGAACCCGCGACCTTCGTCTCGGCATTCGACGTGTTACCATTGAGTTATGTGTCATCACCTTAATTTATACTTATTATAATTTGAATTAATGTTTTTTTAACTCCAACACACAAACTCCATTTCACAATTACTTACTTAGGTACATTTAATTCAAGAACAAATCAAAACTTTTTGGCTATCGAGCGTACTGAAATCTGTCTTCGAGTCTTACAAGATTCTTTGATAACCTAAATAAGTATCTTTAAACTAATTCCAATGTTGCTAACTTTAACAAACTGAAAGTCATTAAAATTATCGCTAAACTTGCTTCGGTACCTAAGGGAGAAATTGTGAATGAGTGGGGTCTTTCGCAAACTATGTTCGACCCACTTTGGTTATTTTAAAAGAATGGGTATTGTGTGAGGAAAATGTTTGTCTATTTTTTGGAACTAGGATTCTCGACTTTGTGAGAATGTTTTTTTATCAATTACCTACTTTAGTCATTCATAGGTACACATTTTTGTTGCAAAATAGCGCCTATTACAATCGCATAAGGTGCCGCAGTGTGTAGCTTGATCCGTGGCCGTGTGTACATGTTTATAGTATAAATAATATAAAAATAAAGCGTGACTGACTGACTGATCCATTAACAGCTAAAACCACTGTACTTTGGTATACTTAACTTGATCAATAATTTCCTTTGAATTATCATAATCATTTTGATACGAATACCTACTTGGGTAATCCTCAGTGCCTAAGTATTATATAACTCCTAAATAACATGAGTGGAATAATAAATAATTGTTTGTACTCGTAAGTACTTTAAAAGTCAAAAGTTAAAACTATTCAACAGCTGAGCTCCGAAACAAAAACACACGACCCATCGGTGATCAACATACTTAGCGAAAAGCTCGCTAAAGTAAACGAATATTTTGGTTTTCGCAGACACATAACGTGTGCGAAATGTGTATATATTTTGAAATACGCATGAGTAAAGTTAAGTTTAACACGTATATTTTTTTATAAAATTTGGTATAATCACTGAGGTATAGAGCTACGTATAGAGAAGACGCCGCATATAATCAATATGTTCTTAAGGTGGAGGCGTCGGTTGGAGCGCGAAATTCAAATTTTATCACGTTTTTTGCAAATTGCAGCTCAGTTATAGGTCGTCAGTTATCAACATGTTATTTGCGAGAAGAATGGTAGTATATTTACTGATTAATAACAAAAGAAATCATCAACACATTCCTCAAAGGTATTTTACTGACATATACGACTATTTCATGAAAATGTTACTTATATACCTTGGAGGAATATTTTGATGATTTCTTTTGTTATTAATCAGTAAATATACTACCATTCTTCTCGCAAATAACATATTGATAACTTACGACCTATAATCATCATCATGTCAGCCGAAAGACATCCACTGCTGAACAAAAGCCTCTCCCAAGGATTTGAATCATTTGGGGGATATGCCATAATCGCCACGCTTGGCAGGCGGGTTGGTGATCGCAGTATGGTGATATAGTTATCAGAGATACGCTGCCGCCCGTACTCTGGTATACCTTCCCTCGGACGTCTTCTACGTCCCCCACGGGATGAGATGGTGTAGTGATATTCGTAGCCGTTACCACACAGCACCGACCTATAACTGAGCTGCAATTAGCAAAAAATGTTGCATAGAGGTTTTGTATACCTTCCTGATTTTAATCCTGGCTGACAAGAAGAAGAAATCTTTATACATTTTTTAAATATGTTTTGTGTCCTGTTTTTGATATGTCACTGCGTTAATAAATTCAATAGGTTATGGGCCCAGAATAATTTTTAATATTATTTTTTAAATATTACAACGTGATAATGTCTGAAAACGTGCAGAATTATTGTAGTTCAGTGGAAAAATTAAAAGGACGGCAGAATTATATAGAATGGAGGTTTGTAATGAAAAATATACTCATTCATGATAATTTGTGGAGTTCTATACAAGGTTACGAACCAGATGATAGCACCAAACTCGAAATGAGAAAAAGATTAGATGAGAAGGCAAAATCAAAAATTTGTTTAACTGTTGAAAAATCTTGTTTTTCTCATTTGATGGGGACTGATACTGCTAAACAAGCATGGGATGCTCTAGAACGTGCTTATGATGATAAAGGTCTTAGTTCGAGAGTACAGGTACTTCAAAACCTGTGTACAGTCAGACTAGAAAACTTTGTCAGTATGGAGGCGTATGTCAATGAAGTTTTATCATTAGCTCAACAATTAGCGAATATGAATAAACCTATTGATGATGAGTTTCTGGGAGCAGTGATGCTCAAAGGATTACCATCTGAATACGAACCCATGATCATGGCGCTAGAACATTCAGGAGCTGTTATATCCACTGATTTGGTCAAGACTAAACTGCTGCAGGACAAACGTTGGACAACTCATGGAGCTTTGATTGAGGGCTTGTATTCGAATAGAATGAGCGCTACTACTTCGAGGGACTCCGGGACGAGTAAGGCACACCATAACAAGGGAGAGACAAGTACGAAAGATACTTTTGGTCGTAAAAAGGAACCGTGGTGCTGGAAGTGTCGACAAAAAGGACACCTGAAGAAAGATTGTTCAAATAAGCGAGATCTTTCAGGGAACTTGGTAATGTCAGCATACACTACTACAGCGGATTCTGATTTTTCGTGGTATATTGACTCGGGAGCTACAAACCACATGACTGGCAAACGCGATTTGATGACTGATTTGAAATCGCATGATGGTTCGGTGACTGTTGCTAGTGGAAATAAACTGAAATGTACAGGAATAGGTAGCGTTAAGTTGTCAAATAATGCGATGTTAACTAACGTTTTATATATACCTAAATTATCTGTTAATTTGATATCTGTTTCTCAATTGATTAAGAATGGTTGTATTGTAAATTTTGATACTAATGGTTGTACAATTTCTAATTTGAGCGATGTAATAATTACGGCAAAAGATATAGGTGGTGCGTATAAACTTCAGACTTACAGTCTAAGGGCGAATCTTGGTATTAGCACATCAACTTGGCATCAGAGACTTGGCCATTTAAGTGGCAATAATTTAAAGCTTCTGAGACAGGGACTTGCTAATGATATTAGTTTTCAGGATGACCCGTGTAAAGCTGTTACTTGTGAGGTATGTTTGAAGGGAAAGCAAGCACGTTATCCTTTTCCTAGTAATCCTGGGAAGTCTGTGGCTGATAAGCGGTTGGATCTTATCCACACTGACTTATGCGGACCCATGCCGGTAAATTCGCTTGGTGGCAAGAGGTACATACTTACATTCTTGGACGATCATACGAGAAAAGTGTTCGTGTACTTTCTGAAGCGAAAAAGCGAGGTGAGTGAATACACGAAAATTTTTATTAAGCTTGTTGAAACTCAAACAGGTGATAAAGTAAAAGCTTTGAGATCTGATAATGGTACTGAGTATGTGAATAGGGATCTTAGTAATTTCTTGAAAAGTAAGGGGATTGTACATCAGGTAACTGTACCATACAGTCCACAACAAAATGGTGCAGCTGAGAGGCTCAATCGGACTCTACTTGAGAAAGTTAGATGTTTACTATATACAGCAAACCTTGATCATAAGTTTTGGGCAGAAGCTACTAATACAGCAGCTTATTTAATAAACATTTCACCATCTAGTAGGATTCCTGGAAAAACTCCAGAAGAAATCTGGACTAGCAGAAAGGTGAGTTTAGAGCATTTGCGTGTGTTCGGTTGTGAAGCATTTGTTCACATTGAAAAATGTAAAAGAAACAAACTTGATCCAAAGAGTAAGCGTTGCATATTTCTAGGATATGAAAGTAATGGTTATAGGCTATATGATTTAGGCAAAAGTGAAGTCATTAGGAGTCGTGATGTTGTTTTTAATGAAACAATCTTTCCAGGTGTCGCCAGCAGAAAGAAATCGGTGGAGATATTTTTTCCTGTAATTAATGTTGGAGTTGATGACCTGATAGATGACGATCCTGAGGTTGAGGTTGAGGCGGAGATATCACCCATACCGGTAACTGAGACTGAGGTGGCAATACCAACCAGGTCTGAAGTATGGTTTGAGGCGGAGTCGGACATGCCAAGTTCTTCTACTGACACAGGTGTTTCATCACGGGAGATGCATAATGATGGACCAGCTTATAATTTAGGACCTAGATTTCCGAAGACAATGTCTGCACTTGAGGATGAATTGAGTGAACCGACAACTGTCAAGGAGGCTTTGCAGTCAAGTGACAGTAAGCTGTGGAAGCAAGCTATGCAAGATGAGATAGATTCATTTAATAAGCATGAGGCTTGGGAACTTATTGACAGACCTGTAAACAAAAATATTGTCAAAAATCGTTGGCTGTTTAAGATAAAATGTGATACAAATGGAAAAATAGCATGTTATAGAGCCAGATTAGTTGCAAAGGGTTTTACACAACAATTCGGTGTAGACTACAATGAAACTTTTTCTCCAGTTGTACGACATAGCTCATTGAGGATGTTATTATCTCTTGCGGTTGAGTTGGATTTGAAGATAGACCATCTAGACGTAAAGACTGCATTTCTAAATGGTGATTTAAATGAGGAAATATACATGACACAGCCGGAAGGTTTTATTAAACAAGGCGATGAACACAAAGTATATAGACTCAAGAAAGCTGTTTATGGATTGAAGCAGGCGTCACGTTCATGGTACGAGAAGGTAAAGCAAATTTTATTTTCGGAGCAGTTTATGCAGAGTAAGCATGAGAGCTGTATCTTCAGTCGTCACGAGGGTAAGAAAATAATTATTATCGCTCTTTATGTTGATGATTTTTTCGTATTTTACAATTGTGGTGAACTTGCTAAAAAGTTGAAAATGTCCTTGAAATCTAATTTTACGATTAAGGATTTAGGCGAGGTAAAAAATATGTTAGGTATTAAAGTAGATCGTAGCAAAGGTGAGCTGAAGCTAAGTCAACGAAATTATGTTGAAAAGTTGCTCGAACGTTTTGATATGCAAGACTGTAAAATAGCCAAGACGCCATTGGCTGTAGGTCTGAAGTTTTCGGAGAGTATTTCTCACGATGATAAACTACCCTATCAGGAATTGATTGGTAGTTTGATGTATTTGTCTGTGACAACTAGACCTGACATTTCTTTTGCTGTTACTTTTCTTAGTCAGTATAATACTCGTTACACAGTGGAACACTGGACTGCGGCTAAGCGAGTATTAAGATATTTAAAAGGTACGATTAATTTAGGCCTTGTATATAGAAAAAGTAGTATCGATGATAAATTTCGATTACTTGGGTATACTGATGCAGATTGGGCTAACGGTGAGGATCGTAAGTCATATACGGGGTATGTTTATATGCTAGGTAAAAATGTTATTTCCTGGGGTTGCTATAAACAATCGTGTATCGCACTTTCGTCCACCGAGGCGGAGTATATTGCATTGTCTGAAGCCACTAAAGAAGCGGTGTACGTTCGTGCAATACTTGCTGAATTCACTGGTCAACTAAATAGTGTTATTTTATTTAGTGATAATCAATCAGCTGCTAAACTTGCTACTAACCCAGTGTTTCATAAACGCACCAAACATGTGGATATACGATATCACTATGTACGCGAAGCCGTTGACTGTAAAATAATAGAATTGAGGTACATGTCTACGGATTGTATGATAGCGGATATTTTAACTAAGGCTTTGTTAAATATTAAGCATAGTTATTTCACTGGAAAAATGTTAGAGGTCATTCAGGATTAAGAGGGCGTGTTGCATAGAGGTTTTGTATACCTTCCTGATTTTAATCCTGGCTGACAAGAAGAAGAAATCTTTATACATTTTTTAAATATGTTTTGTGTCCTGTTTTTGATATGTCACTGCGTTAATAAATTCAATAAAAAACGTCATAAAATTTGAATTTCGAGCTCCTACCGAAGGTATACCCTTAACGAAACGCGTAAGCGCCATGAAAATCACGGTACTTAAGACTTTTTGGTCGCGAAAAAACTACACCTAAGCGGTCTATCGCTACGTGTTTAAACTGTCTAGTTTAGACTACAAATTATTGTTTCAGCGCTGCAGCGAATATTAACAAAATCGAGCAAGACCTTTGCAGCTTCTCTATACGAAGTAATATACCTCAGTGGGTATAATACAATTGTACTTATAACACAAATTATGTATAGATACTAACTAGGGAACTTATATTATTGATATATCTAATTATTAATTAGTGTGGGATGCCACGTGTGTGGACACTCTTGCTCCATCGCATCTCCATGGTACATCGACCGAAGCTGGCGCAGCAGCCAACAGTGCAGAGAACCTCAAACGGCACAAATATAGCGGAATATCAAGTACGTATATATTTGAGCCGTTTGGGGTTGAAACCTTAGGAACCTGAGGTCATCGAGCTCACCACCTCTTTAGAGAAATCTCTAAGCGGTTGGTGGAAGCTATGCGGGATCCCAGAGCTGGCGGCTACTTAGGCCAAAGAATAAGCCTCGCAATACAGCGAGGCAATGCCGCTAGTATTCTCGGTACTCTGCCACCAGGGGAGGAGTTAGGGGAAGTTTTTTATTTATAATTAGTTTATTTTAGTTTAGTTAGTATTTAGGTTAGTATTAAATTATTATTTAAAAATGTAAATAGTCAATTATTATCATATAATAAGTATTAAATTATTACTTCAAAACTATTTATATTAAAATTATCTAATTAAAATTTTAATTATCATGGCATGATAAAAACTGCAGGGCGAAAACTAGTATGTAATAAAAATAATAAACTTATATCATATAACAAATGAACGCAACATTGCAACGTAATCAATCACTCGCCGTGCTTGTCGGCTCATTATTTACTATTATTTATTATCACAAAAGCTGTGAGCCATTCATAAATAATCCGTTTATTGCGTATTATTATTGCTGTACCTACATTTCGCGAATATGGTTGAAGTGCCGTGTTTGTGATATTAGGACGGATCAAGATCATAAATCCTCTCTGAGCTTGAAGAATAAACCTACTGACTTTATTTTTTTGGAATACCTGAGGATCTAAAAGGCCGCACGAACAATATAGGTAGCTAGACGCAATTATATAATTCTTGAATTGCCAGCATTAAATAGTTCCTATATATTTCGGTGAAAATGTAGTTCATTTTAAGTTTGATGGGCGGCATTTTATATTTTTGACGATTCTTTGCGTTTTAAATTATTACACCAATTTTAATTAGCATTTGAAACTATTTAAATCTGTACATTGATAGGATGAATTTCGATGATTCTCGAGCAGCCGCTATAGCCTGCTTGTTGGACAGTCATACTCATGTCTGGGAAGTCTACCCACCCTGACTACTCAGCATTGCTGCAGCATGCTAATGCTAAGCATCGATGTACTACTTAAGTTAGGCCAAGTTAGGCGAAGTATGTGGAACAAGTCCCCCTAATTTCGCCACTTTACGACGAATCATAGATAAAGAAAGATAGATGACAAGTCGATGAAATGTCCATATTACAAATGCAGTCAGAAACATCTATGAAGCTGCAAATATGGCAAAATTAACCCCCCTGTTTTTGGTAACAAATTACCAGTGTAATATGAGTGAATAACTTTTGCATTCAAAATTGGCAAAAAATACATTACCTATCCAAAAATGACTGTGAGTTGAATCGAATCAACGAATATTACAACTACATACCTACTTACATAAAATGACCCTTATACATTTGCAATAAAGTTCATCTGTTTAATCTATAATTCAGTACATGTAGATTCAGATGAACCTTATCGCAATGGCATATCGTTCATTATTATATATCTCTGTCATCTGGACAAAGCTATAACGTATACAGTGTTTTTATGTTTTTGGTCATTACGTTAACATGTTATTTATACTTGTGATAATAATTATAGTAATTTGACTTTTTGTTTGTTTTGCAGGTAATTTGTCCAGTCTTCTGCTTTGAATTATTGTAAGTAAATACATACAGTTATACTGTGATATTTAAATAGGTACATCTACACCAACAGGCTTACAAGTTCATCTTTTAATGCTATTTAGTAACTTGACAGTTCAAAGAAATATAATCTTGGTGCCGATTCTGTTGTTTACGAACTTAACTAATATTAGACAAGTCACCTCTCTTTCATTTTAACCTTATTGAAAAAAGATAGAAAATTTTTAATGCTGTCAGTTTAATCCATACCGTCGTATTGTACGGGTAAATAGTCGTGACCAATAAAGATCGCGCTTAAATTCACGTTGAAATGTGTGATCGGATTAAACTGACAGGACTAAAATATCTTGCATCCCTTTCTTATATTTACTATTAGAAGGAGATATAGTGAGATTAAATTTATTTAGTTCGTAAACAACAGAATCGGCACCGTTATCATACTAAAACTAATAGTGTTGGGGTAGTGAACAATTATGCGTAAAGAACGAATGGTAAAAAAAAACATAAAAATTCTAATTAATAATTATTAATAAAAGTAATTTCCTTTTATTATTTATTCTAATAGAAACAAACTAAAAATAAATTCATTAAATCTGAAGAGTTTGTTTGTTTGTTTGAACGCGCTAATCTCTGGAGTTAACTGTGGTTCGATTCGAAAAAATCTTTCACTAATAGAAACCTACATTATCCCCGGGAACGCGAGTGAAACCGCGGGGAACAGCTACTTATGTATAAAGCTGAAATGCAGAGCTTTCGAAACTCAGGTGTTCAACCCTACGAAAGAGATAAAATCTTTTTAATACACAAAATGTTAAACCAATCTTCCATAAATTCAATTTTAACACCTTCAACTATGTGTCAAAACAAATAAAAGCTCCCTTCAATACAACCCCATCACGACGCTTAGAAAATAAGTTTCCTCGCAAAATCTTGAAAGTAAAATTTTTACAAGCAGCAATACAATCAGAGTTCTGTCACAGGCACGTCGAAAACGCATAATAAAATCTGGCGGGGAAATAAAAATTTGATGTTGCATTTTCTTATATTCTGAACGTGTTGGCGACATTTGCATGTGACGTCTGAGCGCCGCGACGGCGTGGGTGGAAATGAGAGATTGCAGGTTGTGACGTAGGAAAAAATAAAAAGAGTTTTGCTAATTTGGTAATTTTGACTTTTTTCGTCTGTGTTAGGTATAAAGAACTTTAACATTTTTACACAACTGCCAAAACAAAAAAGATTATAATATTAATGGTTTATGTCTATCCATTATAACTTCTAAATGTTTGAACCGATTTATAAGTGTGTGGTATTGCTAGAATCCTTGCCAACCTAGGTTACATAAGGCCAAAATATAAAAATGACGGTCATGGTCTATCATTTTGACATGATAAACATTTGGAAAAAAATATTTTTTATTAGATTCTAAGTACTCAGTTTTAACTATTTTTTTAAATTTATATCTTCTCATCAAGACACAAGCGAAGTCTCCAGTTATGTTAGTTTAGGACACAGTAACACCCCATCGATCGAACGTTCTAATTACATTTAACTGTAGAGCTAGGAACTATTGTCATCTGCGCGGCGTAGACGTGAGGAACCACGGGGGAATCGCCCTTCATTGCTCCGAATTAAGTTATTGTCAAGTTTATTGCACTAATGTGTGGGGTTAGATCCAGTGATGTGTGACGCATGCGTTTTCGTGAAGCTTAACTATAGGTATCTCTTGTATTTTCTATACTAATATTATAAAGAGGAAAGATTTGTTTGTTTGTTTGTTTGTTTGTTTGTAATGAATAGGCTCCGAAACTACTGGACCGATTTCAAAAATTCTTTCACCTTTGGAAAGCTACATTATCCCCGAGTAACATAGGCTATATTATATTTAAAAAAAAATTAGGGATCCTTACTAAAACTCCAATAATGTAACATAAGGTGTAAAAAAATGACCTGAAAAATTCCTTACGTGGCGTGCGCTGCGAAAACTATTGATGATAGAACAAAATCATTTACTACGACTTTGCAGAACTCATCATTATCTACAAAAAGTGTCGCGACAGCATATGTCTAAATATTATAGTTATGTCACAGTAAGCAGTTTTTTATTCTAAAATATTAATTTATATGTGCCGCCTCTTGAAAAGGCTCTTCATTTGTACCTTGGTATTAATCCTCATCAAAATAAATTACTTTATATTCAAGACGGCTTTAATACCTTTTTATAACTTTTTGAATTATTCAATTCGGACATTTCATTCGGAAGATATCACGAGTTTAAAAATGCAAGTATTAGAAAAAAGTCACGTGGTTGTCGCTCACCGCGCTCAGCTAGTCAGCATGCGATGTAGGCGTCCATGTAAGCGTCACTGGGGTACGGGGGGGGAGTCAATGTAATCTATATATATAAAAGAAAGTCGTGTTAGTTACTCCACTTATAACTCAAGAACGGCTGAACCGATTTAGCTGAAAATTGGCAGGGAGGTAGTTTAGAGCCAGGAGAAGGACATAGGAGGGGAGGGAAGGAGATAGGTAGGGGTAGGTAGGGAGGGTAGGTAGGTAGGGTAGGTAGGTAGGGTAGGTAGGTAGGTAAGGTAGGTAGGGGTAGGTAGTGGTAGGTAGAGGTAGGTAGATAGGTAGGGGTAGGTAGGGTAGGTAGGGTAGGTAGGTAGGGTAGGTAGGGTAGGTAGGTAGGGTAGGTAGGGTAGGTAGGGTAGGTAGGGTAGGTAGGGTAGGTAGGGTAGGTAGGGTAGGTAGGGTAGGTAGGGTAGGTAGGGTAGGTAGGGTAGGTAGGGTAGGTAGGGTAGGTAGGTAGGTAGGGTAGGTAGGTAGGGTAGGTAGGTAGGGTAGGTAGGTAGGGTAGGTAGGTAGGTAGGGTAGGTAGGTAGGGTAGGTAGGTAAGGTAGGTAGTGGCAGGTAGAGGTAGATAGGAGTAGGTAGGGATAGGTTTGTAGGTCCCAGTTTTATTTTTGTTCTCAGGGCAGGACAACGTCTGCCGGGTCAGCTAGTGTGAGATAAAGATACCAAATGCAAGTTGTAATAGTGCCTACTTATACTAGGAAGATGGTTTCGAAACCTATCTTGGCTTTGTTGTGCTAAACAAATTTTGGAATCGCGAAAATAAGACGATAGCTCAGTGGTACTGACGTCGAATACTGAGTCGAAGGTCAAAGGTACAATGAGCTTGAGCTTTCGGTGACAACATCGTTAAGAAACCATAACATGGTCGTAGGCTATACCCGACTGTTAGCAACCCTCAAGTTGAAAATCTATCGCCAAGCACCTACAGGTATGATCTGACAGCTACACTTGAGAGCCAGTTCCCTTCTAAGCTTTGTGTGCTTACCACCATCGACCACATCATCACTGACTACAGTGAGGAATGAGGGTGAACGAACACAGACCTATACATTGTAAAACATCAAACAGTTCATAACCAAAACTCAAATATATTTTTGCATAAAATTATTTTGACAGATTAATTATTTTTACACAATAACATCAGCAATACTTATTACTTAGTAGCCATCAGAAAGAAACAATGACAATAAAATTAATTTAGTCTTATCAATATAATTACAGAGAGCACTTAAATCCATCACAAATTAACTTGCATTATAATTTCATACGCAAAAATATTTCACGCACACATTAAAAATTCCATTCGATCTGTCGTTCGTGTAATTCGGCATCGATCGCGAATCGCCACGCTCCAGTGTGCACCGACCCTTCCTGATGTATGGCCCACGATACGCTAGATTAAGCTACAAATTGTGATAAATATCTAGGTATTGTTGGGATTCTGCCATTGATGATGTATTATTAGTATTAAATAAAGAATAAAAACTATTTTATTAAATGTAATAGGACTTTGATTTTATAAAAATAATAATCAATCCTACTTCCTACTGTCCAACTAATATTATAAATGCAAAAAGGATGTATGGATGTTTGTTACTCTTTCACGTAAAAACGACTGAACGGATTTGAATGAAACTTGTCGCATAGATAGATGGAATAGCAACCAAAAACAACGTATGTTCGGTGTGTTTCGGTGTGTTCCGACAGCTGCACTTGAGAGCCAGTTCCCTTCTAGGCTTTGTGTGCTTACCATCATCGGCCACATCATCACTGACCACGGTGAGATTGTGGTCAAACACAGGCCTATACAGAGTAAAAAAAAAAAAAAAAGTATAGGCTATTTTTTATCCCGGGAAAACTTAAAGTCCGACACATAGATAGATCGTACCCTGGAATAGCAACCAAAAACAAAGTTATAGGCTACTTTTTATCCCGGAAAAACATAAAGTCCTTCGGGTGAAAACGCGGGGTGGAAACTTGTATATTATAATTAATAGTTACTTCTTATAACGTTACTATCTGCCAGTGAATGTCCAGTCAATCGGTACAGCTGTTTTGGAGATTAACCGGAACAAACAGACAGACAAACAAAATATTTTTTTTTTATATTAACTATTGGATTTCACTTGAACTTCATAACTATAACAGGTTTTTATAATAGTTATATATATTCTTAATAACTTGAGACATAACATAGCGTGTGCTGACTAACAACGTTGTTTAGAGTTTAAAGTGTCGCAACACTAACATAAGTTAACTTAACGTGTGCACTTAGCTAAAGCTGGGAATTGCAATAACTTGCAGATCATAGCGTTACTAACAAGTTATTTTGTTATATTTTAAACTTGCTTTTCCCCGCGGCTTCACTCGCGTTTCCGGGATAAAAAGTAGCCTTTATTTTCGGGGATAATGAAGTTTCAAATTAATGAAAGAATTTTTCAAATCGGACCAGTAACTTTGGATATTAGCGCGTTTAAACAAACACACAAACTCTTCACCTTTATTATGAGTTTATTTAAAAATCTTATATACGCCTGAGTCTGGGTTTAATTTTTCTATGATAAGTATTTATTTAAAAAAAAGTAGTTTAAGTAGTTTATAACGTTTCTGGTTTGGGACCAAAAACAATGTGTGAAGAATGCCCCAGGATATTAATTTATTTAAATAATATAGTCTAACTCAAGAGTAAATAATTAAAACCGTTCTAAAATCAAATAATCCTTAATTATTTTCTCCATTACCTCGATTGCAGTTCCAAGTTTAAAATAAATAAATAAACAAGGAATAAATAAAACCGAAACATGATTCGAGCTACCAATTAAACTGCTCACTCACTCCCTCGCTATCCCATTCACTCACTACAGAACATTAGTATCGAACACATTAGAATTCCTCAACAGAGTGTAAAATACATTACTGCTAGGAATAATCTAATAAATAAACAGTGGGGACACATTCACGCCGAGTGATTAAAGGGTTAACTAGACTTCACTTTGTATTGGGATACCTTTTCACCGACTCATTTTATGTGGCGAACAGTTTTGTTAATGAGTTTTACGTAGAGATTAAAAATAGGATATCTATTTGATGTAATTTTTGGGTTCCCTACCCAAAGGGTAAAACGGGACCCTATTACTAAGACGCTTTCTGTCTGTCCGTCTGTCACCAGGCTGTATCTCATGAATATCCTACTAATATTATAAATGCGAAAGTTTGTGAGTATGGATGGATGGATGTTTGTTACTCTTTCATGCAAAAACTACTGAACGGATTTGGTTGAAATTTGGAACAGAGATAGTTTATAACCTAGATTAACACATAGGATACTTTATATCCCGGGAAAACATAAGATCCCTCGGGAACGCTGGTGAAACCACGGGGCGGAATCTAGTCTTCCATAATTTTACTTAATCAGCTCTCTATCATGGAAGCGTAATACGAAACGTCATTTAAACATTTCAACACTTAGTCAACGAGTGTCTAACTCATCGCTCTGAGTAAAAAGTAAAAACCCTACGATGACTGACGGGCCGATAAGACCGACCACCGAAATAGCTTTGAGAAATGCATTAACTTTTTTTGTCTTTGCTAGGGTTGTTACTGATAAGATACCAGTTCAGGCGGATATAAGGATTTTGTTGTTTTAGTAACAATGCAGATATGGGTAATACATTTTCTTAGGTTTAAATACTTGCTTTTGTCCTACGGTTTTATTCGTGTTCTAAAGATTTTATGTTTGTCCGGGATGATAATAATTTTCTGAAAATACATCTGGTATTTGGTATATAATTCGTCGTTTTTGTTTTAATTAAAATACACAAATTCTATTAATTTGGGTCTGGAATCTTTTGTAAATGTTAAGTTTAAAGTATGTAGTTACTCTAAATATATTACATTACTGAATATTATATTTTATCTAAACAAACAGAAATGGATCCTCTTGCGTAATGGTTTACACAATAGGATCCAGTTCTGTTTCTGTTCTGATTTTTATACAATTTATTATCTACCTACATCCCTATACTTCCTTCACTATCTACACAATTTAAATTTACTCCGTTTCATGGAAGCCTTAAGTATTTTTATGATCGAAATTATCTTTTAGTCATTCAAAAATTGTTTTCGATGTCATTGACCCGTTACTGCCAGACGGGTGCAATTTTTTATACGTTTTATGTATCGAATATAACGGATTTTTATTGTTATTATACTGCCAAATGAGATTTGGCTTTACATTGTCGGCTTTCTAATAAAACATTTAATGAATCATTTAATAAAGAGTTCTTTAAATTATTAAAAAACTATAACATCATAATCATATCATATCAAACAGGAAACGGAACAAGCGTATCAGAAACATTAAAACAAACATACAAACTTACTCGCCACTTAACCAAACGCATTGTACTTTGAAGAGAGAGTTGTAAAAAAAACACAACAAACGCGCACTTGAAGTGTTATTCGCGCGTATTATTAGCTGCAGTGCATATAAATAAGGTTACAGCTAAACATCGCCCCCGGCGGTATCGATGCGTCGACGGCCGTGCTTTTAAAAAGCTAACCCGTCCTGTAAGAAAGGGACGGGTGGCGAGCACGTGGGAAGTGAATTCCGAACGCACGCACCCCCTCCCGCTTCACCTTCGCCCCGCACCCCGCGCTCCTTGCGCCGCGCGCACGCCAGTCGCGCGCCGACCTCCGTCTCGGCAACACGTCCTAACAAACTCACCGCCGTTTCAATACCAGTATCCGCCCTGACGTTGTGCAGTGACCGAAGTGGGAACGCATACGCTGTGATTTGTTTTGAGTGTGACGTCACTAAGTGCGTGTGAACGTAATAAAAAATTGTGTGTTGAGTGCACTATGAGGTTTCGTACGTTATGAATGGTCTGGATCGCTGTTTCTTCGATCAACGTAAGTGTTTGTGTTTTGGTTTGTTGCTATATTTGAGGGTAGTGTAGTGCGGATATTGTTGTATTGCGGTTAGCTGAGGCTTTATTCGCGTGTAACGGCTACGCGGCCGTGGCATTTCAAAATTTTCAGCGGTTTCGGGGTTGTTTTTAATAGCGCTAATTGCATTCCAAAAAACATTTTAGCTGAAAATAATTTTATTGCGTTCAGTTAGTGAATTTTTTGGAACTTCAGAGTTATGGTAGCAATACTTAGGCAAATTGTAAATTAATTACATCGAGTCACTGATCAAGTGACTGAACGAGTTTTATTCTTCAATCTGCACATCTCATCCAGATAATTTGAGGTTGTTTAAGAAGATTTCCAATTAGATTTTGCAACGAATATTTTGAAGATGGCATGAAAATAAAATATTCAATAATGAACATGAATGAAAACTTCAACATAACCTTACAAATATTAAGTTAAAGGTATGTGATTATAAATACCGACCATAAAGTAAGACCGGCAAATCATAAACAACAGCAATAGAAACATAACTCTCGCGTAGACGTTGAGAACACAATCGTTTTAAGAAATCACAACGATCCCATAATAACTCGAGTCACTGAACCTGACATTAGAACAATTCCATACACGAAAGTAAAAAACTTAATTCCAAATGATTCCCAAACATTTGTGGAAGATAAGCTACTAATGAAAGCTCGGATTGAGCCGTTTTATTTTGTTAAGATAAGTGAACAAGAGTTAACTAGAAATGGGGTGGGTAAATAAATTGATGACGATTTGTTCAATTAAGATTAAACTGACGGTGGAATTGTTAATGTAGGAACAGATGATTCGTTTTGTAAAATCAGTCTGTTGGTTTCATTGTAAGGAAGGACTTAAAATTTACTGAGATTGTAGGTTTTAAAGATTTGAATCAACAGATTTAGTAGCCTTAAACTGTCGAATTTCGTTGGATACAAAACATAGTGATTTTATATATTTAATAAACGCACGGTAATAAATCAAAACAATTACTTATAGGTATGATAAAAAAAATATGTTTTATGTAATCATGGTCATCTAAAAAATAAGCCCTTAAAAATGCAGATTTTGGATATTCTTCGGAATTTACCAACAGAAGGGACATTCATTTATGTAGATATCTAGTTAAGTTACGTAAAGCGCTATTATTTCTACATACGATTACGTACCTAAAAGGTCATAGTTCCTCGTAATTCATAAACCTAATATTGTCATACTTAAATAAATATTGACTCTTTAATTACATTATGATTCATTGAGATTACTTCATTCAATAGCTCTGTATTTTCCTTAAACATCAAAACCAATATCTATTACCGAAACGTATTTATTTGTTTATGGTTTAATATAATCAGAGAGTTTATTACTATAAAGTGTATTATTATCAACATTAATTTTATTTATTGCTTCAAATATTGAACACTTAAATATAAACCCAAGTTTTTTGTCGGAAATTGATAGCCAATAAAGAGTCGACAAATCACACCCTTGTTGTCCCAACACCTTCGTGTTAAACAAACGTAAATCACCAAATAGTGATGGCAAATAATATGGATAAAGATCAAATACTCCAACTGGGACCACCCAGAAGATCCGAATAGCTTCATCTCCAGCACGACCGCGTCCATTATACTATCAAAAGATAGTAGAATCCGCCCGGTTGTATTCAGTTTTTACTTAATTTACATCTTCACAATCCCTCATTCAGTTTGTTTTTATTTTTTAAACTTTGCCTTTACTCCTTTCTGGAACAGGTTTTGTTTTTATTTTGTCGTGCCAGTGTGAAACTGTATTGTCATACAGCATTTGTTATTTAATTTTATCCTATTTTAAATTGTATGCATCTGTATCGATTAAAGTCTGCTACCGGTAGTAATATGTAATATCATGATGCTTTGGGTTTGTAAACAATCAATTTGGAATAGTCACAATAGCAGAAGTAATCCGAACAAATGGTGTAGGTACGTGTACTTGTTATAAGGGTAACAAGTCAAAGAACTCCATAAATCAGCATTTGGAATTCTATTCGAAATATGAATATACCTAGTTTATTAAAACAAGAATTGCAGTTCAAAGTTATGAATTGCAAATACTCGCAATTGAAAATGTAGAATTCTTTTACCCCGTCAAATGGAGTTTCGATTTCTATAAAGTATTTATTTTAAACGATCGCTTGTAGAACGGGGTGGCATGTTTAACTTTCTGTGTGACTGCAACAGACCTGCACGGAATCTTAACTATTTCCCCTTAAAGTTTCCGGTTAATTTAACCCGAGGTCGACACATGCATCGAAACAGCACTCAAAAGACAACACGGCGGAACTCCCACGTGTGTTGAACAAACAAGTATCTTCCCAGAAAACACATTGTCATCAGAAACAAAAACATTGTACCCTAATTGCCTACACTATTACAATATGTTACGAACTATTCTCCTAATAATTACATACTATGACATTAGAATGGTACAATAATAGGTCTCGTAATTAAGGTCTCGAATGAATCCGATGCGGATGAGGGGATACAAGAAACGGAACGACTCGGGAAAGTAACAATTTTTATGGTGGCCAATAAAAGAATTATGGCTAGGTAAACGATCGAACTTAAATGGCATAAAAAAACAATACTTTCGCTCATTGTTTGATGCTTCAGCTGTGATCGTAAACTCGAGACAAATTGGTTTTAAAAGACCCAAAGCTCGATGTTATTGGTGTTTTTTGTGCAGTTTATAGCGCTACTCTCTTGCACGATCGGTTATAAATTTCCCAGTAGCTGCCACTTTTAGCAGTGTTGCATTTCGAGCCTATTTCGGATTGATGTTCGTAAATTTAACTGTATTTGCAACAAGGTTTTGCAATTTCAACGTTGGGTAGTCTGATTTCATTCTATTTTCTGCGTTTTATAGTTTCAGTAGTGAATATCGAGAATTTACAAAAAGGTAAATGAGAAGTGTCTTCTATTCTTATACTTGTTTTATTTTAAAGCATGCAAAGGTTATTAAACTAAGTTATTATTGAACTAGGCTAGGCTAGGTTCATTAAATTTATAAATATCGATATTGTTATTTTCAGCCATATCTACTCCAATTATTACGTCCTGATATAATAACATATCCATAACATTATAAGTTTCATCGTCGATTGCCACGAAAATTCAACATAGCACCGTATATCATTTAATTATTCACTAATTAAGTATTATACGAAATCTACGTGCTACTAATAACCGATAATTACTATGTAAAGTGAACTACTTCTACTAATAAATCTTTATGTTGTCACACGAGTAATTTTGTTTACTCCTTAGAATTTCAAGTGGACCTATATACCTATATTGCTTGCGTGTTTTTTAAAATTCAAATTCGATAGATACTCGTATGTTCTGTTTTATAAAGTTCAAAGTTGAAAATTTTATGATTTTTCATTTCTTCTATAATTTTAATCGTTTTCGCCATAGGGTTTCTTTTAAGTTACATTCTCAGTCTATATTAGTTTTTTTGTTCATCATCAGCCAAAAGACGACCACTGCTGGATAAGGCCTCCCCCAAGGATCTCCACGATATTACCCTATATAGTGATATTACCAGGTATTGTGCTAACCGCATAGTTTTTTTGTTAACGAGAGGTTTTTTAACTACAACCATCTATTATAGACTTGAATAATTCAATATTTAAGTTAAACAGAACCACGTTCAATGCCCAGTTACAACTAAATACACCAGTTGGAAACATGTGGGTGGCATCTGACTGTATCCCGAAATTAGGTTACGCATCAATCAGTCTGATAACAGTTATTAACGTAATAACATTTGTGAGTTGAACTGTTATTTGGCAATATAGCTTTTAATGTAACTTTATGCATGGCTGCCCTGAAATTTCAGGTGATATTGTAGATATTACAGCTTTTAACATTTCTCTTGTTAAAGCTGTTAATTTCCCAAATGTAAAATCTATGTCGTCTCTCACAAATATTTTAAATGTGAAAGCTTGGATGTTTGCGACTCCATTATATATGAACACTGAATGAATTTGGATGAAACCTAAAAATAAAATGGATAGGGAGACTGAAACTAGGGGTATTATTTGATTTTTTTTTATACTACTAAGGTAGCAAACAAACATACGGCTCACCTGATGGTAAGTAGTTACTGTCGCCTATCGCCATTTGCAATACCAGAGATATTGCCAATGTGTTGCTGACCTGTTACAATACTGAGAAAGCAAACTGGCTCTCAAGTGCAATTGCCGGAACACACCGGTAGGTGCTTGGCGACAAATTTTCAACTTGAGGGCATAAACCAATCGGTAAATTTAGATATTCAATGGTTCAAAGCCCAATTTTTAGCTGTCTACAAATCCTCGACTTAACAGTCTACCTACATCTCACACATCTGTTTCAATGAATACATGAATGATAATATAAGCATGGAACTATTTTTCAATTTTCCAGGACAATAGGTGCGTTGAATGGATAATATAATACACATTATCATATCTAGCTGGTCCCGCTTTGAACGTTGATTGATTATATTTTAAGGAAATGCATTCTTATAGAGGCATTAGTGCTTTGATACTTGATTGGATTAATATAATGGATTGGCTCTTAAGTAATAAGAAGTCATAATGATGAAAAGGATTTTGGTCCCTTTTATAATGACAATTAATCGCGTTGGAGAGAGCACCGTAGACTATTTTATAATGTTTTTTTTTTACAATTATTTTCAACAAAATATACAAATTAAAATCTAGGTACATAATAATTGAGATAGCCACTTTTTAATTTATATCAAATATCTGCTTAGAATTGAGAATTTGAGAATATTCTCAAACATTGATACGTATATTGAATTTCCCATTTAAAATCGATATGATCCAAAAACATAATTTATTACAATCCAATCAAAAGCTAATCTTAACACTCGAACAGATTTCAATTCTCACAAAAACCCTATAATAATAAAAGCCGGCTAAAGTAGCTGTAAAACGGTTTTTTCTCAACGATACACAGAGGAAACATCTTAACATCCTCAGTTCGTAACCAAACGGCTTCTTTGACGATTATACTCGGCTATAAGAATGGAATTGGGTTGAGGGGGAACAAAAAATAATATGAATTATAATGGATCGAGCGGATTGGTCACGCGTGCGCTGCCGCTGCAGCGAGCGGGTTAACTGGTAGCGCCATCTGTTGGCGGTCACTAGGAACTATTCCGTGATTCAATTTGTTTCAAATTTAGAATTGAGAAACAAAAATCGTAGTAAAATTAATTATAGTCTCGATATAATTTATTCGTCTGAAAAACACCTAAATTGGTACCTATTGGTAAATTATGAAAATTTTTTTTTATTTGAAAAACCATCAAGAATTTATCGTCATATTACAATCAAGCTTACAAATAATCTAGCTCATGAATCACTCTGTTTATTGCTGAATACCGCGCATGAAAAACCCTTCAGTAGTTTATCGTAAACAGAGCAACAGACAGACGCGGTGGAGGACATTATTTTTTTGTAATATTTTTTTACTGACTCAATATTGTCAGTTTCATGAATTATGGAAATAACTAAACCTACATTATTAATTTATTCAGTTGATGATGCAATTCTTCAAACAAAAAAAATTTTTTTTTTTCAAAATTCTCTGTCTAGTCTATCGTATCGTATGTTTGATCCAAAAAGAATTTTGGAGGGAAAATTGTTTTTTCTTAGTATTATTTGCGTTGCGACAATTTAATCGTAAACGTCTATGTGAAGATTAAAAGTAAACGAAACTTCAAACGATGGAGCGTTTATCGTTTTGTAATTTGAAGTAACTACCAAACTGATATGACTATACTTCAAATATAGACATCCAAAAAAATCTAGACGCAGCCTCAACTTAAGCAAAAATTTAAACAGTACGAGTGATAATCTTCAAACGGCTGGGAGGATTTTTTTGAAATATTTATTACTTGCTTTCTCAACTTACAAACATTGGGTACTTTTGTAGCTCTTTGTAAGAGGATAGATAAGGGTGGACATCAACACCGGTTGACATTTAACTGTCAAAAAATCACAATGTAATTTTGTTATGACCGTAATAATTATGATCAATTTATTTGCAACGGCGCGGTGGCAGTTGCGTTTTAAATATTTTATTTTTAAATATAAAATCGGTACTCGTTTACTTTATTCGATAAATTAATCGGTATCACAACTCAATATCGATGTGGAATCATTAATTTACTTGACGTGTTGTCATTACACGAAAGCACGACTATTGTTTGGGATTTCGTTAATTTCCGTTACGGGATACAGGATGTTCGGAATATCTGCTCATATTCGACGCCGGATATTGCTTGTTTATATGTATTTAGTTTTGGCAGGTTGTCTTATGTAAAATATGCTATTAGAGTAATTTAATAATTAGGTACGGGAGGGTAATTCATTAATGAATTTGGAATATTAGAGAACCTTATTGACGTATTCAAATGTAATAGAACTTTTAATCTGAAATACATTTAATTTTACGTACGATCTTATTCTCTTACTAGCTGTCTCCCGCGGTTTCATCCGCGTTCCTGGGATAAAAAGTAGCCTATATGTTATTCCAGGGTATGATCCATCTATGTGCCAAGTTTTATCCAAATCCATTTAGCAGTTTTTGGCGTGAAAGAGCAACAAACATACATACATACATACAAATTTTCACGTTTATAATATTAGTAGTATTATTTCTATACCTTCATATGATACAATATATGAAATTCAATCAAAATGTGATAAAACTGTTGTATTTTAAGCACCTGCTGATGTGTTCCCGTAATGGCACTTGAAAACCAGATGCTTTCTTGGTATTGTATTAGCAATACCTCTGGTTTTGCAAATGGCGATAGGCGACGGAACCACATACCATCAGGTAGACCGCCTGCCTGCTTGTCAACCTTCTCACAAAAAAAAATTGCTTACGTAACTGATTCGAAACGTCAAAATAGTTCGTACTCAGAGCACATGAGGCCAATTCTCGCGCGGGTAGAGATGTCTATGAAAAATCTCACCAAAATGTCATCATTCGACATCGAAAGTGTATACAGAACCGGTAATAGAGTCTAAAAATTGTAACTGTTGACATTCATAAGTGCCTTATTAGGGCCTAAACGAATAAATGAGTTTTTGATTTTGATTTTGATTTTGAAATCTCTACTGCTCCGGACCATTCGTTGCATCTCGAACGAAAGGGATTCGATATTTCTCTAGCGTGACATCCTGAGAATACGAAAAATTTATTTTATTAGAGATTCGCCATTTTGTTTCAACATATCTCGAATTAGAGATCATCTCTACCCGCGCGAGAATTGGCCTCCTGGTCGTCAGTCCACAGTACTAGGCGTTTTCTGGTACAGTATGTAGCATCTGCAAATCTTATATCTACACTTAGTTTCCGATTTACACAACTAATAAAAATCATTCATTATCGCGCCATTCAACGTTCAACAAGATCATTTTCGCCTGAAGTACTAATAAACATGGGTAATGTTGTAGACGCACTCTTTTCGGGTATGATCGATTTTACGAATTTTGCCGATGCTTCATCTAAGTTGTATCATACTGTATACGTGGTTGCCACTCGAGATCCTGTCTTCCCCATCGATTATTGGCAGCTTATAACATTAAAGTTAATGTCAACTAAGTCCTAAAACATATTTAGCGATAACACTGATTAGCAAGTCAACGTGAACTTGTATAGGGCGTCAAACGCACGCGTCGCGTCGTGTGCCTCGAACTAATTAACTATGTGCTCTCGGGAACTGAACGTGTCAACCCTGCCCTTACATGCGTAGACATGGATCTTCTAGATATGCCTGACGAAGAATTTTATGTGATAAGTTTTCCAGAAATATAATACAAGTAGGTCAAATAGCTTGTGTTAATTATACTCTTGTTAAATGTTGTTTTAAGTTCATAGTATTTGCATACTAAGATAGCTAATGGCTGATGTATTCAAGATTTTTTTTTAAAGGACTAAGTTATAGTATGACACAACTTAGATGAAGCATCGGCAAAATTCGTAATATCGATCGTTCCCGAAAAGAGTGCGCCTACAACATTACTCGTATATTAAAAAGTGATCGGCGAAAATTATCTTGTTGAATTATTGAATGGCGCGATAATGAATGATTTTTATTAGTTGTGTAAATCGAAAATGAAGTATACGAAAACGATTTGCATGCTATATCTAAGTTGTGTCATGTTGTAGCCTCAGATGGCTGCAACAACCTTACCGGACAAATCGGCGAGCGCAGAGAGCTCTCTGTATTCAAGTGTCTTTGCTTCTACTAAATCTGTTTGGCCGTTTCGCCTTTGGCGATAAAAAAATTAGGTAGGTACTATTTATTTGTCGGTATTACCTACATAATAACATTATCGACACCGGCCACATTATGGCATTTCCAACTATTATTTTTGAACTTCACGTAAAAACATGTCACAGTTATAGCACCTTTTTTAATATCCTATAGCGTATCTACTCTTCAATGTTCTAAGGATGTGCAAGCGGCAAGGTCTTACACAAATGGGCACATAACGCAAGGGTTGGGTAAAGCGCAGTAATCTCCACTCTGTGACACTGGAGATTAGCCGAGGCGACGCCTGGCCTGTCAATCAATGTCGTAGTTACCCTAATGCTAAGATGCTTTCACACAGAAACATGGAACGGTCAGGGATTTGAATATGGAATGTAGAAAACAAAATCGCCGGAGTTTTGTTTTGAGGGAATAAATCCTATAGTCGTGCGTCTTTCGTTTTATATCTTCAAATTTTAAGTCTTATAAAACCATTGCACGTAATTGAATAATTGAAATAATAAAAAAGTTAATTCATTAAAGCTTTTCTGAACATGCAAAGCAATGCCATTGCACAATAAATCCCACAAAAAGGTTTACCCATAAAACTAACGAAACAAAACCTTAATTGCATGACAAACCTACGCCATATAAGTAAAAGTTATGTAAAGATCGAAAGTAATCCGTATAAACCGCCACGGACGCGGCCGACAAAAAATGATAACCGAACCAAACCCGGTGACAGTAACAAATGTGGACACTTCTTAAGACGTACCTTTACTTATTATTTGTGATGCAACGAAGCTGAGGACTTGTGATGGTATTGAAAGTTTAAGCAATGTCGAGAAAGACTCGCGGTTTGAGAGCAGAAACGTTTCTTTTTGGCTATATTTTATTAGTTTGTCCAATACTTACAATTAAGTGATGATTTTTTTATTTAGAATTGGATAGGCCTCATATTTTTAAATGGGAATGGGATTCTATATTTTTTTATCATCTGGTAAGAAAACATGGTTAGTGTTTAGGCAGGAACAAAGTGGCAAAGCTTACAAAAAACAAAATACCTTCACCCCGAACGTGCATTTAAGATTTGTTTCAAATATTCAAATAATTATTACGTGCATTCTAACTGCCCAAAATCTTATAGGCGACATAAATTCCAGCAGTCTGACTTTCACGAAACGTCGCCCCATTGTACATCAAGCACAACAGAGTTAAGTAAATAAATGTACTACGCGTTGAGTCAGGATAAGAACCGTCTAAATCTAAGCCATTGTCGTTCAAAGCATTGATCAAGACTAATGGTTCGACTCGAGTTGAATACTTTAAAATGCTCTCTGCCTTTACCTTTCAACCGGGTGTAAGGTTATTTTGTTTTTGTTGGAAGATTCTGTTACATATGTTTTCTGGTGACAAACATTATGGAATTGTGTCCAAAAGTTTAACCTTCTGTAACGGATGTGACGTCAGCCACAGTGCATATCAGCCCGCCAAGCCGCCAAGCCCGCCATATTGACACGCCCACTTCCGTCCACTGCCACAGCCATAGCCAAAAAGTGGGGATAGTGTTATTATAAGCCTAAGCAAGCCAATTTAATAAATTATTTCTGTTAGTAATAAAAGAAGTTATCGTTACTCTGTCCATTTTTATTTTTATTCCGTTATACTCATAAGTGGGATATAGCGAAATGAAGCGACAAAGAAACGCTCAAACTACTCTGTCTTCGGACGAATGGGAGCAAGAGGACGAAGTTCCTACACCACCAGCGAGGAAGATTTTAAAGATTTTGCTCGAGAAGGAGATTCACAAGGCAATACGTGAACTTGAGGAAGAGGAACCTAGTGCCACCAAGTCAAAGGGACACCGTGCTGCCTCTTTGATTCCTGAATTTGATCCTGATAGCGAAGAGTGTACAGTGCAAGCATGGATAAAAAAAATTGATCAAATAGGTGAAATTCACGGTTGGAATGATAGTACAAAATCGTTCCACCTTCAAGACAAATTACGAGGTCAAGCAAAAAAATGGTACAATCGATTAGAAGATTATGCCTACTCCTGGAACGAATGGAAAGAAATGTTGTTACGCGCATTTCCTAAGCACAAAGATTACAGTAGCATGCTTGAAGAGCTACTGCAGAGAAAAAAACTACCCTCCGAGACGATGACTAAATATTATCAAGATAAGGTCGCTTTGTGCTTCCGATGCAAGTTATCTGATAATGCCAGCGTCTCCTGTATTATTCGAGGCTTGCCACCACCTTTACAACCCAATGCGCGCGCATTTCAATGTCAATCACCAGGAGAGCTTTATGAGGGATTTTTGTGTGCCTTAGACGATTATCGTGTTCTACCGCAAGAGCCCCGATCACAAAAGCCAATGTTCCAGCGATCATCACTCGAAAAAAGATTCAGTCCGAATCCTGAGATAGATCCGTGTCCTAGATGCAAAAAGACAGGGCATTTGTTACGTGATTGCACTCAGCCAGACACACGTACTTGTTACAAATGCGGAGCCCAAGGACATATTGCCCTACGTTGTTCGATTAATTCCACAACAAGCAAAGCGTCGGGCATTAACATCAAAGAAGTCAACGTGTTGAGACCTTACAATGACATTTATAAGAAGGTGGTAAAAGTTAACGGCGTCCATGTAAAGGCTTACATTGACACTGGGAGCCAAGTCAATGTGCTAAACGAACAAGTCTCAAACGCTTTGTCTCTAGAAGTCAAACCTACAAGTGTGTCTTTAAAAGGATTTTCAGGTGGCATTACAATGAGCCAAGGAGAAGTTCAATTCCAGTTAGAAGTTGACGGTATCACACTGCAATGTCAAGCCTACCTGTCCGCTATGAAAATGAACGAAATCAATCTTTTAATCGGGCAGCCAATAATAAACAGCGAAGGTATGACTTTAACTGTTGGCCAGGGTTATTCTAAACTTCAGCTTGTTTCAGATCCTCTTAGCACAATCGAAGCTGTTGAAGAAAATGACCGATTCGAGGTCGTCACAGCAAATGAAGAACGATTACCGCCTGGTCCCTCAGTCATTCAAGTCCGTGTGCTGGGGAACAAGAGCGACAACGACGTGGTGACTCCGCCGCGACACTATGAGCTTCACGGCGTGTCCTACTCTCTGCCTGCAACACTGATGCGTGGCGAGGACGGCTACATTAAAGTCATCAATATGGGCTGCGAGACCATCGTGTGGCCGCCGGGTGAAGTCCTAACGAGGGCCGAAAGCTGTGAGCCACAGCCAGATAGCCAGGTGTGTTGTCTTTCTACTTGTCTTAATATTAATGGAGGAAGCCATACCATTGCTAATATTTTTAAGATAGGGGGTGTAGACTTGGACCAAATTAAAACCGGGCCATTAAATGATAAAGAACATTCAGATTTATTACATTTATTAATACAGTATAAAGATAGCTTTGCCTCTAATACGAAGGATCTAGGTTGTACAAATTTAGTTCGGATGCAAATAAAGCTCACTAGTGATCAGCCCGTGCATCGTCAACCTTACAGGCTTTCACATAGTGAACAGGCTATAGTAAAATCAAAAGTAAATGAGTTGTTAGATGCAGGCATTATAAAAGAATCCGAATCTAGCTATGCTTCGCCGGTAATCCTGGTTAAAAAAAAGAACGGCGATAGTAGATTATGCGTCGACTACCGTGCATTGAACGCCATCACTATTAAAGATAGGTACCCACTACCAAACATAGATGATCAGGTTTCTATGTTAGCAGGTAAACGATACTTTACTAGTTTAGATTTAGCCCAGGGCTATCATCAATTACGTATTCAACCAGAAGATACACACAAAACTGCTTTCATTACACCACAAGGTCATTTTGAATATACTCGAATTCCTTTTGGTTTAGCAAATGCTCCATCGGTTTTCATGCGTTTGATTAATAAAATTGTTGAATCTGTGGGCAGAACTAACAAAAAACAGGATGTAGGTCAGACCGAAATACTTGCATTTCTAGACGATTTGCTTCTACCCTCGATTGATGTAGAATCTGGTTTAGTAATTTTAGAAAAGGTGCTCAGTAAACTCAATAGCGAGAATTTAAAACTGAATATGTGTAAGTGTTCATTTTTGCAAAAACAAGTGACATACTTAGGTCACGAAATATCTGCCGATGGCATACAGCCTGGTGAATCAAAATTGACAGCAGTTTCCCAGTTTCCTGTGCCTAGTAATGTGCATAGCGTGCGGCAGTTTATCGGTTTGTGTAGTTATTTTAGAAAGTTTATTCCCAATTTTGCTGTGATTGCGCGTCCAATAACTGAATTGACAAAAAAAGATAAGTCGTGGATATGGGGTAGTGAACAAGAAAAAAGTTTTGAACAACTAAAAAACTGTCTATGTTCCAGGCCTGTGCTGGCCTTGTATGATCCGGATTTTCTTACGGAAATACATACGGACGCGTGTAAGTTAGGTATCGCTGGCATTTTGTTGCAAAAACAAACGGACAATTCACTGCGGCCTGTGATGTACTTTAGCCGAGTCACAAGTAGAGAAGAAAGTGTATATCATAGTTATGAGCTGGAAACTCTTGCGGTTGTGGAATCGTTACGTAGGTTTCGTGTATATGTAGTAGGAAAACATGTTAAGGTAGTAACTGATTGTACAGCGGTCCGTGCTACGCTCACCAAACGTGACATCATACCGCGTATCGCACGATGGTGGCTTTTGATACAAGATTACGACATCAGCGTAGAGTACAGACCTGGCGAGCGTATGAAGCATGTAGACGCGTTGAGTAGGCACCCAGTCGATACAATGAACATAAACCGTTTAGAAGTCTCAGATTGGTTTTATACAGTACAATGTCAAGACGAAAAGCTAGCTTCGATAGTTAACCAATTAAAAAATAATACCGCTGACTCTAACACTAAAAGCAATTACGAAGTTGTTGATAATAAACTTTACCGAAAAACTTTGAACGGAAATCGATTGGTGGTTCCAAATTCGGCTAGATGGAAAATTTTGCAGATGCACCATGACGACATTGGTCACGTAGGATTGAACCGATGTACTGAACTGATTAAAAGCGAATATTGGTTTCCAAAAATGACGCGTTTTATTAAAAAATACGTGACCGCGTGTCTTCATTGTGCATACGGCAAAGGTAATTATGGTAGGAAGGAAGGGATGCTACATCCGATTCCTAAACCTTCTGATCCGATGCGCACGGTACATATAGATCACGTAGGCCCCTTTTGTAGGACAAGAAAGGGGTACCAGTACATGCTTGTAATGACAGATGCATTTTCCAAATTTGTGATAGCTGAACCAACGCGCACAGTTAATTCGATTGAGACAATTCGTACTTTGAAAAAGATATTTAGTTTATTCGGGTACCCAAATCACGTAGTAACGGACCATGGTAAAGCTTTTACTAGTAGGTACTTTAAAAAGTTCTCCACAGACAAACAGTTTAGACACACATTGAACGCTATCGCTTGTCCGCGTGCTAATGGCCAGGTTGAACGAACAAATCGAACTATCTTAGATGCGTTGCGAGCAACTGATCCTAGTGAAGCTTCTAGTAACTGGGCAAATTCCATACCTGACATAATATGGGGTGTAAATAACACACTTAACGATACCACCGGGTACAAGCCTTATGATTTAATGTTTGCACGCCCCGGTAGGTCAGTATGTGACGTTTCAGTTCCTGGTCGGGAACCTGAACCAGTTGAGTCACGGCGTAAGAATGCTACAGTTAGGATACAAAAAGCAAGTGAGAAAATGAAGCGCAATTTCGATAAAAAACGTAAAAGTGCTCATATATACAAAATAGGAGATTTTGTATTATGGAGACAGGCTCCAACGAGTAGCGCTGCTAGGGTAAATACAAAGTTAGATGATTTGTACTCTGGCCCATATGTAGTCACCAAAGTTGTTGGAAATGATAGATACCGAATTAGAAGTATTAAAGGGTTGCGGGGCTACAAAAGTTTTACCGGGCTAGTACCCGCAGATTCATTAAGGCCTTACAGAAGTATCGCCCACATGTCTGACAGTGGTAGTAGTTCTGATGAACAACTCGAAACCGAAGATCTTATTGACTTGTTAGAGAGCTAATTGTTTTCACACGTTCCCCATTGCGGGAGCAATTGTTGCAGGATGGCCGAATGTAACGGATGTGACGTCAGCCACAGTGCATATCAGCCCGCCAAGCCGCCAAGCCCGCCATATTGACACGCCCACTTCCGTCCACTGCCACAGCCATAGCCAAAAAGTGGGGATAGTGTTATTATAAGCCTAAGCAAGCCAATTTAATAAATTATTTCTGTTAGTAATAAAAGAAGTTATCGTTACTCTGTCCATTTTTATTTTTATTCCGTTATACTTCTTTTGTTTCTTTTTTAACATGTGACTTGGAATTATTTACATTGTCAAAATGCTTCTCGTGTTTTTGAATAACATTGACATCTCTGTGTGTAACATTTTTTCGTTTTCTATTCAACTGGTTTTGTAGGTACAATACCATGTTAGGCGTCGCCACCATTTAATACAGCTTTAAATAGGTTTGCCTTTATAGTGGACAACCGTGTGACGGCATTTAAACGCTTTTGTTTCTGCGAACTTATTTTGAAAATTTCATGTTGAAAAACAAAATTACTAGCTAGCTATCAGATTTATTCTTTGCTATCAGTGACCTCCGCTGTCAGATGGCCGACGCCCAATAGGATAACGTAGTAGGTACCTAATCTTTGTAAAAATGATTTTTTTTAAATGACTAAAGTTGGTTGCCTCAGATGGCTGCAACAACCTTACCGGACAAATCGGCAAGCGCAGAGGGCTCTCAGCCGGGTAATATTTAGGTAACAATGCCTGAGGGCACTCCCGAACGGAGTACGAACCTCGGCTCAGGGCGTTACCGGGTTTACTACATTATATAATAGCTTGACTTTGTTCTCCTAGTATATGTACTTCATAATCAATGTTCTTGTCTATTTTGATCATCAACAATCACATAATTTGCCATAATCAAACCAAATGTTTCTGACAGTATGAAAATAAATTATCTCTTAAAGGGTTAATTACAGCACTGTTAGATAAATGAAAGGATTTAACATTAATTGTGTTACATAGGTACTGAAATTATTTTTATTATTTTATTTTTAGACATTTGTCAGAAATATACTGTTTCTTTTTTTTTTTCATCTTTGCCACTTCTGTAGCTTTGTGTCTTGGTGGTGAGCATATTTTAGGAAATAAGTTTAATATTGAACTTTTAACTTATTTCTGTTTGCTTGTCCAAATAAATACATAAATCAAAAGAGAAACATGGTGATGAATGAATATGTTAGCATTATTTTTATTATTATTCCATACATATAAACAAATGCTTAGCTTTGATTACATCAAATTACTCGGGTAAATATAAATCGGGTGGGATCGTAAGCCGACAGTGGCTGGGTGCGCAGTAACTTGTCAAATTGCAAGCCGCGCCTATCTTGGCGAACACAGGGACTTGGAAATAGACTAACATGCTTTCAGAGAATCGGATCAACTTCGAATTTCACTTTACAAAAAATGTTTACAGAACTATTATTACCAAACTCAAGGAAAGTTTTGTAAATAGAAATTCTAAATAAATCTGTGGATACAGTCTGTGGTTACTAAGAAAATAATATTTTCCATGTCAAAACTCAAGAACACCATCGAAAAGAGAATAGATTAAATACTACTATCCCGTATTTAGATTGACATATCAAAAACATAACCGCAAAATCTACAATTTTAAATAAAAATTTAGTATCCTTGTTATAATTATAGTCTCTAACAGATTATGCGAGATATTAAGAAATAAGTACAATGACAAAATTATATTCTTTTTATTACGACAACTTTTTAATTGTAACTAGGTAACCAATATATACTTGAACTGTAAACATGGAAATTGTAATGACAGTAATTTTGTTCATATTTTAGACAGCACATTTACCAACACGTTGAATCAATTGTTGTCTAAACGCTACGTCACTGTGTCACCGCTATGACATAATTAAACCCCCGTAATGAGCTGATGTTGCGAATATTTCGCACAGAATTTGTTTTCAAAGCCGTGACGGCTTACTGAGTGTCTGCTTGTCTCTCATTTTGAACACGTGAACGTTTCTATGACAAATTACTTTGTTTGTTACTTTCATGTCGCGAATATGGCGGCGATTCTCATTTGTTTTAAGTGACGTTTTGATAAATATGCCGATTGCTTGAGTCTTCCCTACAAGCTTGGATTCTCACTCGGGACTGCAAAATATTATCTCCCTCGCTTTGCTCAGGAGTAAACTCTAGAGTTCCTAGTTACACTCAGGATCCAATATGCGGCCCGTAACATAAGACACTGCTTTATCACCTTGGTGCATAATCTACTATTTCATCTTCATCATTTGAGTCCACTGATTTGCACTGTCCACTGCAGTGCTTTCAACCTTACAACCGACCGCCTCCTCTAATGAGTTTGGTTGTTGGCTGGCAGTATTTGTTGCACATGGCGATAGTTAATTATTATTTTATAAATGAATTTGAAAACCAATTGCTTTAAATACTCCTCTAAATATTGCTACTTTTTTTTTGCTCTTATGTACAATTAAATAAGAGAAAAAAAAACTGCTTAAAAATTGCCAACATGTAGTGCAGTTTTAAGCGTAAAGTCTGTAGGGGCTCGCAGGCATTTATCAAAACCTCCCGACATATCGCCGTATGTCAGAAACGTACCGAACCACTTCTGTTCCTGTTTCCAGCGAAATTTGGATGAAAATTTTTAGTTCAAACAGCGGCGCGATAACGCCGGACAGTTGTTCGTATTAAAAAAGCGCTTTGGGCGTTTGTTCGGAAAAATGGGCCACGGTTTTAAGGTAAATAATATATCGAGTTGTACTACATACTATGATCTTTTGGTTGGAATTGTTGTAAAGCTTGTCACAGTCGGCTTGGAACATTTCCGTTTCGATTTATTTGACACTCTGATGTGTTGAATTTTATATTTGCCTGTCGAGTATTTTGTTAGTGATGTAAACTTTGTTTATGAAGATATTAACCCCGATTCTGTTGATTAAAAACTTAACAAGCTTAATCTCTTTCAAATAATAAATATAAGAAAGGGATGCAAGATGATTTAGTCCTGTCAAATTAATCCGATTACTTATTTTAACGTGAATTTAAGCGCGATCTTTATTGGTCACTATTTACCCGTATATTACGACGGAATGGACTAAACTGACAGCATTAAAAATATTCTATCATTTTTTCAATAAGGTTAACATTTAAGTTCATTGCCTGAATTAGATTATCATTAGGTACCAAAATATCTCTTTTGCCCACATTACTCGGTGACATTGGAGCTAAACGTAACCTTCTCCAATGTAAAGATAGGTAAAAATATCAGCACTTCAGTGAAGCACGGTATAGTACCTACCTACTAATTTCTATAACAGTCCAGAACCAAGATCCCAATACTACGGAAAAATTTAAACACAACTTCAATTTAAAGAATAAGATAATTAAAATTTTACTTTCAGTTATTTACGCTACAGAATATCCATTTAATTATTCACTCAAGTAAACGTAAAATTGATCAAGATGTAGTGAAGTAAGTCTATTTAATTTATCTATTTTCGGCAAATTTTTCGTAGTCTATTCATCAATAAATCGTTTCAAGGGGTTAGCCATTATTTTGGTTCGGATTAAATCCTGAACAGGACGCAGCTGTCGCCGGTCCTCAAGAATTTGTAGGATTTGTTTGAGAATTTCACAATTGGTATGTTTAGAAGTTAAATATACTTACAATAATATGGGTGGTAATAAGTAATAGTGTGGGTTGTTACTTTAATGCAAGCTAAGATTTATTTTCTGCCATCTTTTAAAGATTCTGTATGGCCTTAGGATTAAATATTTTGTCGAAAAACTATTTACCGAATTTGTTTTTAAATTGTTTCGTATGTTTGAATGAATCTCAGTTTTTATGAATTTCGATTCGTAATTTTAACTGCTGTTTCTTTTTTTCCCAAATACTAATTGTATGAGCGTTTATTTGTTCAGGCCTGCAGCATACGCTCGCATAAAAGTCAGAAATTTACCAAGTAGGTTTATATTTCAGTATGCCCTCTCCAAGGTAACCGTAATAATCTAACATAAAATTTTACGTCACTACAATTAAATAAATATGATGATTTATGACTGAGACCAAATATACTGGGTTACGTCATATACGGTCATTAGGTGTTCAAAACTCTGAAACGATTTCTTCTAAATGAAATTCGATAGAGATATTTGATGATGAACCGGAGAATAAGATAGAGTACTTTTTATCCCGGGAATATACCTATATTCCCGGGATAAAAACTGTGTGTAAATTACTATTGAAATTACATCCAAAATTAACTTTAATTTTTCTGGTCAACCATCAACATGCATATTAAAACAATTAAAATTGAACTCATCCGGTTCTCACAAAAGAAAGTTATGTTCCAAAGGCTCGTATCTCATTCAATTAAGCTCGGCCATTACTGCGAGCTGTTAACCGTACGTTAATCTAAATGGCAGTTAATATTAACTGTTAGTGCACGTTCAACTGATCACGTGTTACGCACCGACGCTTCGGGAATAGTCGGGATAAGTCGCCACTTACAGCCGAAATCAATTTGTACGCATACCACTTTGTATACTGCACGACAATGTGATGTGAATAATTTGAGGACTATATATTTTAAATACAGAATAATATAATTAACGGGTATTTACATTTAATAAATGTGAAAGGATGCATTTTTACAGCTTAATTTTTCTTAGTAAATTGTTTAATTTTGTATATTATATTATGTAATCAAGTCAATCAATATTTATTTATTATAATTCTTCAGCTCGGTTCGTGAGGCTTTAGGTTATGGATAATGATAATAAGTAAATGCAACATAAAATAATATTATAGGGTATTATAAATTTCACATATTTTTTATGTTGATAGTATTATACCTATTGTGCTCTACAGGCCGCACTTTAGAAAAGACGTGCTAGTTATGCGAAATTAATAAGTGGCCGTCCCTCTAGGAAAACTTAATTATAAAATATACCGAATTATTTCAAGACAGCAAGCAAATTACAATACAAAAAGGAAAACGTTCAATGTCTTGAAAAATAATAAAACTCGCCACGTTTTAATTACGAGCTTAAACAACTCTGTATAAATTATATTTTCATATTTAACATAAATGAATCTGCTTCAAATAATTAATGGCCAAGTTTGTAATGATGTTATTTTATTTTATACTATTAAGACACTTGATATTAATTAATTATAGGTACTATATTTTTCTTGTTCTTACCTTGAAAATTGTTTTCGTTTCTATTACAGTTTTAATGTAAGTAAGTATTTTTAACAGGATAATGTGTTAATATTGTTAATGATGAATAAATTAGTGCTAATTATATTTAATTACACGTTGATTTTAACGTGCTAAGTTATTTCATGGTTCAAAACTCATTAAGACGAGGAAATACCTATACAGTGACCTTTGTTTAAATAAATTAAAACAAAATATATGTACAAATAGATTCTTAATATGCAAATATTTTGTCAAAAAATTAAGATGACAGAAACATAGATTTTCTGGTTGTTTTTGTGTACCTTTAATTTGTAATAATGAATAATCAAAATTACAATATAATGATATACCTAAGTATAATACTTTTTAAACTCTCGCGAACACAATTCATGTTTATAGTACAACGGGTCTATTCGCGCATAGAATATTATCAAAATATAATTTTGAGTAACCTCGACGTTTCGATCAAGTTGCATTGATCGTGTTCACGAGAGGACTGAGTATGTTAACGCGCTATTTAAACTACCTTCTTTTACATTTTGTATTACGAAATATAGTTTATAAAAAATATATATCTTTTACAACAAACATCACTTGGGCATAATATTTTAGTAATAGTCCGTACTTTAAAATAAATTACCTTAAAAAAGATTGTCTAAAAAGCTAAATTAACTTTTTCTGTTTAACTAACAGGTAACGAGATGTCATTTAGTTAATGAGTCAATAAGTGTAGGATAGAAAGAGATAGATATACAGAAGTATCTTGAACGTATTGTTTAGAATGTTTAATTAAAAAGTGACATTTTAAATAGGTAGGCATTTTATACAGTTACGAGTTTTTTTTCAATTAGATCTTCAAAAAAGGCGCAAAAAGAGCTGTCAAGGTTGGGAACACGTAAGCAATGCCCCTGGTATTCCAAATGTATAGCACTTATCAAATTTATTTTGTGTAGGCCTGTGTTTGACTTTAATCTCATCGTGGTCAGTGATGATGTAGCTGAAGGTGGTTATCACATAAACCCAGGAAGTGCAGCTGTCGGAACATACTGGTAACCTGCATAGCGATAAATTTTCAACTTGAGGGTAATTTAGAATATTTGAGTATTTAAGTAAATTTATATTGTATCTTTAATTAGGAGTAGCAAATTTTTACTTACAAAAAAACAAAAAATATGGAAAATTATAGCCAAAAGTACTCTTCAACGTCGTATTAATATTATTGATAAGTAAGGAG
The DNA here is from genome assembly GCA_963555595.1 of Tethea ocularis. Taxonomy (NCBI): domain Eukaryota; kingdom Metazoa; phylum Arthropoda; class Insecta; order Lepidoptera; family Drepanidae; genus Tethea; species Tethea ocularis. The sequence continues at coordinate 12,002,322 of OY741961.1, read as the reverse complement.
GGGTGTGTATAATTTTGTTAATATCGAATTCCCCCGGAATAATGCGAGACGCGACCTATGGAAATATTTGTAGGGCTGCCTTGGATGCCTTGTTATTTAACAGGATATGAATATTTCGTACAATTTAAATAGGTATTTTGCTCGAGCTGTATGCTTAATTAATTGTATTAATTTCATTATCATTTTACTTGGATCGCTGGTCCTCTGTTCGATTCTTCCCTTTTGTATTGTTTATGAAGCTAAGACAGTATCGAGTGTGGTACGTTTGTCCAAATATTGCCTTTTAAACCTTTTTTTAAAATATTTTTCTTACATACAGCTTTGTATTTTTTTTATTTTCGCATTTATCTAGAAACTGTGGATAAAAACACAGAGAGGGAGCAGCTAGTTACTTATATAAATCTTATCCTAATAATATTAAATCTTTGTACCTCAATGACGCAAAATCGGGTGAACATATTCGAATCAAAATTGGCTTACATAAAATATATTCTGGATTTAACAAATACAATACTGTTTGTTTATCCTAGAAAAACGGCATCCCTCGGGAATACGGTTAGTCTTACTTAATTACCAAAAATACCCTCAAGTTGAAAATTTGTCGCCATGCAGGTTACCAGTATGTTCCGACAGCTGCACTTGAGAACCAGGTCCCGTCCTGGATTTATGTGATAAGTGTGATACCACCTTCAGCTACATCATCACTGATCACGGTGAGATTATAGTCAAACACAGGCCAAAACAAAATAGATTGAAAGTACTATAAACATTTGCAATATTAGGGGCATTTTTTACGCGTTCCCGACCTTGACAGCTCTTTTTGCGCCTTTTTGAAGATCTAATTGAAATAAATCTCGTAACTGTATTATCCAAAAAAAGCCACTTAATACTAAAGCAGGTCACACAGCAATACCTCGTAAGTGGGTCTCTTCTTCAGAGTACACTATTTTGCCACTTCGCGTTAGCAAAGCTTACATACAGCGTCCGATATCAGGTTACAAGTAAGTAAGCACACTTGCGGCACACTTGCCTCGTTTAAGTGCATAAAGCTGAGTATACATACAACAACGACGGGTTGAACTTGAGTCTTATATGTTATTATTTGGGTTAAATAAGCTTACTTTTAAAACTTAAGTTTTATTGGGTTTTAAGCACATTTTTTTACTACACGAGTCTCCTTGAAATACTTATCTTTGTATACTATGTTTTTTTTTGTTTCTTCCCTATAACTTTTTTGTTTATGAACCGATTTTCATAATACTTTTTGCGTTAGGTTCAGTATAGCTCCAACTTTGAAGGAGGTTTTACACTTTTTGTTAAAAGTGGATTATTATTATTATTAGTTATTATATATTTCCTAGTATCATCATGGAATTACATACGATTCTTATTACATACATTTCACAGAAAATATCTTTGAGACATTATTTTACCCTAGAACTTCGGCAAATTCTACGCTGTGTGTAAAAAGACGGATCAATCAAATGGCCTGCCACATCACTTTTATTTACCATAAACAAAAAATAACTCAAACATGACTTTTTTGTTCTAGATAAAAGAAAAAACTTTTTTTGGTTTTTGGTTTTTTCGTATCACTATTTCACAGGCTTTATCCTACCATGTTGAAATTATTATTAAATAATTAGATATCTATAAAAAATAACAAACTTATGTATAAATATACGAATATTTATCTAAGTAGTACTGTCACCTTCAAATTTTAACATAAAATTTCTCATGAATCATGAAAAAAGTAACTAATTGCGATAGTTCCTATCGTAACACGGATACTGCGAATCAATAGTGTGCTCGCTGGATGTTGTGCTAAATGTTTGGTCTAAGTGATAAGCTCCAGCATAACTGTTGAATTTCATTATTATATCATAAGAAAATAACACTCACATTTTCATTGAGTGAACTCATTTTATTAGATACAATAAATTAGACTAGACAAATATCTAAACAAAATCAACTACAAATGGTAAATTTGTGCCAAACACGTCGCTGGTCCGCAGAAGTGTGCCAGAAAGACTTGCAGCCTTGCCACACTGAATGGCAATTCTTCGAGCAAAGTATCGTGCCAAACCACTTGTCACGAGAGGCTTCAATGAGACGAAGGCTCTTTGAGCAATCGACGAGCCTCCAGTCTCCAGGGATGAAATGCCCTGGAGACCGGGTTTTTTTATATATCTTTTGTCTATCATCCAGACGGAGTTATTGTAGAATACTTGCTCTGGCCTTGAATACGGCTAAAAAGCATAGAGTATCTAACTATTTTTACATTCTTCTTCAACCCTTGGTCACCCAATGCTGAGTGTAGGCCTCTTATAATGCCGTTCTTTACGGTCTTCAGTCGTCAGTCTGACGCATTGGTTGCCTGCCCACGTTTCTATGCCCAACTCTGGGTCTCCACTCAAGCACTCTTCTACCCCATCTTGGTCCTGTCTACGGCATATATGGCCTGCCCACTTCCACTTTCTTCTAGCTATCACCTTAGCTATGTTCGTATTTTTACATTATTATTTCAATAATATACTCAATATATTTGTTATTTTTATGAATTTAAATAATAATTTTATTACACTTTACTGTAAAACAAAAATAAAAAAGCTTAGTACAAAGTTGCACAACATGACGTCACCACTTACACTAACTGAACAGTTTGGGTATTAAATTTTGAATGTTATCGTGAAAATAGCCTTTAGTTTACGATTGAGCTTTACTGTTTTACTAAAACAATTTTATAGAGATAGTTCGACTCGAACATCAAAATTTTAAACCTTGAAACCTATATTTGCCTAGATTTACGGTATTATAAAATATACAATCATATTCGGGTACTAGAATGGGTAATTTACGATCGCGATCAATACGAGTAATGATTCCTTGAATATTAAAATTTAATCAAATCAAATAAGCAACTGTAGCACTAGTCTCAAGGACGAATAACCACTAAAACACTTTTCCTCGTTTTGCCATCTAAGATTTGCTACATCAAAATTTAAAAACCGTTTTTTATGTGACTTCATAGGCATTGAACTTATCGTAAAATGAAATATTTTATTTTATTCGTTTAAGGTTTTAGCTCATTACTTAACCCGAGCGTAAAAGCTCACCGCACTAAAGTACACAACTTGCCCTCCTGTGTACCGTAAATTTACGATGCATGCGCCGAGAGAATTTCGTTACATCGCCTTAACCGGGTGCGGATTTTGTACACCGATTTTTACTACTGCAGCGTTAGGGTTAACAGCTTTTTTTATGAACATTTCCAGCAAACTTCTACTCGTGGATTTGGTCGCGTAGAGTGAGCAAAGCAAACGAATTGTTGGTTCTAGAGTTTTTTTACGATTTTCGCTTGTGACCGAGTTCTTTTTTCGAAACTTATGAGCGATTTTCCTAACTCGCTTAAATTTGCTTACTGCATATTTTGATAATCGAATGCGCTTTAACGTCATGTGATACATGATAACTTAAGGTAGCTTGATAATATTTTGTTTAAAAAAATATCTCTTGTTTGGAATGCTATTAAGTATACAAACATTTTAATACTCTACAAATTAGTCTAAATAACATCTTCAAACTTTTAATTATTTGTTTCGTCACTTTTAAAGTCGCAGACTACCTACATGTTTAGTAACAATGAAAATATAACTTCAAAGTTTGATCATGGCTCACATAACCCTCACTACAATATTAATAGTTAAACTTTAGTTTAATATGATACTTAGTCGGGTATAATAGCGGATTAACTGTGGATTTAACTGAGCCATTAACAAAACTTTAAAGTTTACCTCGTATAATATTTAACTTAGACTTAGCGGTTTTAATGTGTGAACACCATCTATCGTCGGTAACTCAGACCAAGGAAAAAGATGGATGCCACGAACAAGCAACACCATTTTATCAATCTGAAAATACATTTGTCGAGGTTTTGTGTTCTAATAAATAAAAGTCATAGTTTATTTAAAATATATTTGTCAAGTAAAAAAATCTGTAGGCTTATTTTTATTGACTCGTTTAATGTTACGTACTATGAACAATGAGCACCGTTTTTTTAACTACTAAGGCAGCATTATTAAGTGCGGATGAAACTGCAGGAAAAAATAAAAATCACTTAATAGTTTTAAGCGAATTAAGTAAACTTTAATCTTGATCTACTGTAATACAAGCGAATCAAGTAAATACCTAATCGTAAGCATTTATATAATGAGAGTTCACAGAGGACCGATATCTTTCTTGACTAAGCCAAAGACTAAGCTTAATTAATGACAAATTATATACCTACACTAAATACATCACATAAATTTATTTATTCCGCAGCGTACACTTTGTCTCGGTAATTAAAAAAAAAGCCCCGGAAAATGCCCAATTTTTCCTTTCACATGTCACGACCAACGGGAGGACGCGGTATTTTTTGGATGTACATTTTTTTTCGACTTTCGTATGGCGAGATAATGATGTCCTTATTCTGTGAAAGGCCTAGTTTTGCCTTCGGCGACGTTTTAATTTTGCGACGCTCCGCGCCCTGGGGCGAAATGCGGCTTTTTTCGCTCTTCCGTTCCTCCTTTCCGAATGGTTCGACCGTGACCTACTTACGGGCTTACATAAAAAAAAGTTGACGCTGCCGTCTTGTTAAAAATTATTCGCTATCGATTATTTCTAGTTGATTGAGTGTTGTTTCCATTTTTAAAATATTGATTGGTTTTCTGAAAAAGTAATTTTCATCCATATTATCAGATTTAATTAATATTTTTTTCTTTCTTTTATTTATATGAAGATCGCTTTAACTTTATATTGTAGCTATAATAAAAAATGCTGAATTGTTACGTAATTTTAAAAATCACTTTGTCATCGGACCACAATTAACAAGAGTAGTTTTACAAAATATGTCTTTTTTGTAAGTACAATAAAGCACGTTTTAATAATCTGTGGATTAAAAGAATCGATATCACACTGAAATTATTTCATAAATGGAATAAATGAGAAGCAACTTTTAAAATGTTATGTCAAATAAAATAACATTTCAATAATACTAAAATATTGGTTGTAAATGAAAATGAATTGTTTCTAAAATTGTAGACATTGGTATGAAAACGTCTCTGAGAAATGTCGGTCGTTTCTCGGCGGCGGCGGCGGCGTTGCTTGACATCGCTTTCGTGACCTATTTATCAAAAAGGAACAACAATTTTATCTCTGTATGTCTGTACATCCTCCATAGTTCTCATCGCTTGTTTACTCGGTGTATTGTAAACATATCAACATATTGCTGTATGAGTATAGATAATTGTGTTGCTTTTAACTTCTTCAAAGGTTCAGAAGAATAAATATTATGTTGCTATATTTAACTTACTGGCTAGATGTAGTCTGTAGCTTAGTTAAAATAAAAAATCTTATCTCGTTTAAAAAAAGAATAAGGGAATTATCTAGTATAGAAAATTAGTATTGGACTATAATTTCGGGATTTCTTGATAGATGAAATTTCAAATTCTAAATTAGTAGCGCGTCTCGTTACCCCGTTCTATGTTACGGAGACACGTACTTACTCAATCGGGGTCTGACCGTCCGAAATCGACGGCTATCCCGAAAGCGTGACTTTTGCCCCCGGAATTGACGCGCGGCGCGGGTGCCAGGGCGGGGTATTGATCGCGGATGCTCGGCCCCACTTCGGCCGCCCTCGGCAAAGTTCGACCGACTTCGGCTTTACTTGAGGGCCGTCATATTTGCTGCCACAGGCGACCGTCTATTTGGTCAGTTGGCGTGTCAACTTTACTGGAAGGAGTTGATTGGAAGTTTAATTGGGACAAGGTTACCAAGGTTGGCTTCAATCAGTTTTCGATTCCGTTTAGTGTTTCACTTTAATAAGTTTCTTAGGTGTTCGCTTGATAGTTGGAAAGCTGGCCGCTCGTGTTTGGACCACTTTCCCTTTAGCTTGAAAAGTTGACGACCACTGAAAAGTAACTGAATTGAATTTGCGGTTTTAGGTTCGAGACGTGAAATGGAATACAAATTGCTTTCTAGTCCACACGGAGGCAGTTGTCCAGGCAAATTACATTACTAAAGTCCCAATTTGGGCCGTCAAATCGCAGCGTTTGGCCCGTTTATCGGCCGTCAAACTCCCAGGGTTGTCACCCGAATACAATTTGGAAGTGAATGACAAAGAAATGTACGTTGATAAGCTGGAATATAAGAAGATTGCGTTGTCAACTCACGCAAATATATTTGTATGTGTATGTATCGGCAGAACGGTTTGCAGACAATTCGATCTAAGAAGGTTTCGAGGCAAATTGCCGTTTGCCTGTGACCTTTTTTATTGGCGATAAGCAAATTTATTTGTGCTGTACCGGAGACTTTTGTTGACATCGGCTCACGTTTGGTCCAAAATTCCTGTATATTTTTATTTCTTTTGTAATTTCAAATACATTTTATCAGAAACATAATTATCGTAACAATAGTCATCACCAAATGTTAGAAACTCGTCACATCAATTTGAATTTTTAAAATGTTTATACAGAATTCCACTTTTATTTTTTTGAACGATATTTTATTTTATATGAAAACGGTTTGGAACAAAAAATTGTTTCAAGGTTGCGATAAAAATTCGTTGAAGTTCATTACTTATTCTTACTTTTAAACTTTATATTGGAGCTATAATAAAAGGAAGATTATTTGGTATTCACATAGGTAATTAAAGAACAAAAGAGTAATTGAGTTGTAATTTTATTATTACTTTCTCATTTTTTTGCTTTGTTATAATCATTATTTTTCTTTTCTGATCTAGAGCAATTTTGGCAATTGCAATTTTGTTTTCACTTGTTTTTTGTGTCGACACAAAAAAGAAAATTTTATCATTCAACTTACCCAGAAGTTGTTGTGACAAGACTGAGGTTATTTCATGCTTTGCCTAAAAACGCCTATTCACTCTAGTCTTGAAGATTATAAGTGACTTCCAGACGAAGAAAACGAAAAGCAAAGCATTGTGTTTTGTGTCCATATAAGCAAAATATCGCCAACGTGTTACAGGAAATTTTCCTCATCTAACTGTAACTTTTCGGTGAAAAACTACTATTATTACAACATTCATTTGTTTGTCGGTTTGTTTACATTGATCAGTCGATTTATCAACGCAGTTTACTTGTCCATATGAGTCTAATTTACGACTTGTTTGTCCGCCAGTCCGTTACACATGCTTACGCCGACAACATAAAAATAAGTTTCTGAATAAACACGCGAGTTATCGACTATCAAGGTCTTTTTGATCGAAAGATATTTTTGTTAGGTTAATAGTACCTACATAGATTTATTTATTTACTTTTAGGTTGAGTTTGACTTTTCTGATTTGGCGCCAATAGAGAGAAATGAGGTCAAATAGCTTCATTAATGAAACCACTAAACCTGTATTGATCCGAAACTTTTTAAAATTGCTGCTTTTATTACGTGAATATTATTATTTACAATTGCAATTATACATACGAGTATTTCGTTTGCACTCCACCGTTAAGGCGACTTATAAAATGTTTGCATGCAATCCTGCACTGGAAACTATTAACCGGTTACAAAAATATGAAAATCATTGTTCGATGGAAATTGTTAACGTGCCTAGTCGTAGAAGTGTCGTGTTTGAAGTGTGCAAAAAAGGACGAGAGAGAGGAAAAAATCGAAACGATTTCGCGAAAATGGCCGATTTAACTTTTTCAATTAAGCGTATACGGGCCGCGGGTGTATTCTGACCCAGATCCGACGCGGGCGGCCTGAACCGGAATACCCGCCGATGCGTTGCCAAAATGAAAACGTTTTGATTGTGCTATGTTGCGGGCCCATTCGTGTGGAATAAATAAAGAAACAAAAACTTCGACTTTGGAAAACTATTCGACTCGATAGCTTTTTGTTTTCCGCTTTTCCAAAACGATTCTCAAGTGTCATTTAAATTGTTAATGGCATATGTTGCGTGTCGAAATATTGGACAAGGATATATTTAATTCGAATGGTGCTTAAAGTAAACTAAAAATAAACTCATAAAAAAATGATGATTTGGTAAAAAATTGTGAAAGCTTACAGTTCCTAAAAGTCACTGGATGTCAAATAGCTACATTAGGCACATGGTAGCTACAGCCGGAACAAGATAGCCAGACAAGTGGGTACTACAAAGTACCTTATCACTGCGCCAATCTAATAATGTTTTCCTTCAACAAATGTAGGATTCGAGACCAAGATCTTAGCCACAGCATTCGATGTCAAATCCTAAAATAGCATAAAGCGAGATAAAAATCATAATCCCATAATAAGACTTACTCAATACGGTGTTTGTCTATCAAAAAAATATTTACGCCATCGTAAACGAATCATACGGTTATAACTTCCTTGTTAATGTCACCTCATTCACAGTTCATGGCATGGGAAGTTCAGCTGTTAAGATACACAGATTACAGCTATTTTACTGGGAAATTAGCAGGTCTATTGGGCTTGTTACGCATTAGAGTGTTAACTGACGTCATGGGATTTGACAGGATTATCAGTGATTCCAACAAATGCTGCATTTAGCCAATTCAAAATTTACGGTAATTCAACAATACATTTTGCTACCTACCTAGTAATTAGATATGGGCATATGGTGCGAAAATCTTGTGGAATGATTGTGATCAGATAGATATTATTTACTGATGGATATTATTTATTTTGAGGTACCTATATCATGCTAATTCAATTTTATGTCATATTTCTGTATCTTAATGATAATCAAGCAGCCAGTTGACAAGCCAGTTGGCGCAGTTGGTTAAGACACCACCTATCACGCCGCTGGTCATGGGTTCGATTCCCAACCAGGAAAAAAAATTGGGTGCATGAACATGTCTGTTTGTCCTGTGTCTGGGTGTAATTATCTATATATGTATGTATTTACAAAAAAAATATAGTTTAAGTAGTATATCTGTTATCTGTTTTCCATAGTACAAGCTCTGCTTAGTTTGGGATCAGATAACCGTGTGTGAAGAATGTCCCAAGATATTAATTTAATCTTCTTAATAAACGAAAGCATTATTCAAAAGATTTTAGCTTATACATACAAAGCGGTGATTCCGTGATTTTTCGTCATCCACGCATTTTCTCCGACCAGCAAGAGCTTCCAAATAAACGGAACCGTCGATGTATGGAATAATAAGTGGGGCTTACCGCACAATTAAAGTGTGACCGACATTTTTCGAATCCCCCTCCCCCTCCACCTCCAGAACGGGACTTGGTTAATTCTTTTTTATGATCTTTTTATTAGAATTTGGAGCGCTTCAATGGCGACTCGTTAAAACTCTTGGAGCCCTAAAAGGAGTTCATGAAAGGAATTCTCGAGGGCGGTTCATTTATTTGTTCCGTTCATTACTTAATATTTAAATTTACTTTTCCATAAGGCTCCGGCTCTTTTGAAAGGCCTTCGGTACGTTCGAAAGAATTTTCCAATAATACCCGCATTATTGAATAAGCAACTCGATTTAGGATGAAGGGAACTCGATTATTAAAACTTATTACAGGTTTGCTGGTTTATATAGAAAAAGTTTGCGTTTAAAAAAAAGGTCCTAATTGAACATGTTTACGGAACAGTATTTTTAATTAACCTAAGTACCGCTATATAAATCTGCTACGGTTTTTTTTACTTCATTGATCAGGAGGATGCACAGGATAGCAAAGCCGGGATCAAGTTGGGATCCTAAGCAACTATTAGTTTAGGACCCCTTCCATCAACAAACGGTGAGGTAACAAAACTGTTGCTGCGATGTCTCCAGTTTATACAGGTTTATCTTTATTAATAATATTTGAAAATTATTTATTTATTTTTGTACCATTAATTGACTACATTATCCCCGAAGGTTATAGGGTTACAGGCTACCTTTTATCCCGGGAACACGACTGAAAGTGCGGGGAACAACTAGTTAGATTTTATTTTGAAAACTCCAACACAAAAATTGATGAATTTCTAAATATTTCCTTTGTTGAGAAGTTCTGAGCAAAGCATCAATGTATATTACGTTATTCCCAAAACTGTATAACAAAACTTACTAATCAAATAAATAGAACTTTCATTCGTTACAAATGTAAGAAATCCAGTTTTATCTCAGCCTACATCTGTAAGATCGCCGAGTCGGAGAAAAGAAGAAATAAATATGTATACATTCGGGATCGTTCTATACATCTATCAGATAGATGGATTTCCACAGAGCAACCGAGGCGATACGAGTGAAATATCAATTTCCTACCCAGTGGCCGTACAAAACCAGTTCATTTATCTGAGAGCAGAGCACGAGTTAAATAAAATATCCCGCTAATACACTACGCTACACTGTGCCATTATCATTGACCTTTGTGCTTTAAGGAAAATGTTTGTGTAGGATTTGTTTTAATTTGGAGTAAACTTCAGATAAGTACTGATAAGAATTATAATGGGCTCTGTATCAATGTTTATGTTGTGACTAATATATTTATTTAACCAATAAATAGGTTTGCATTCGAAACGTGCGTTCCCAAACTACATTTTACAACAATTTTGACGTAAATGTATCTCTGTTTTTGTAGATGTAGATTGTCAAAATGATCATCATAGCATGGTGCTAGTTTAAATTCTAAGCTACTTACAACAATTAAAATTTTTGCATTCGATAGAGGTAACATTTTAGAAGTTTCGGTGAAGAGAGCCCAAGTTCTCGCATCGCGTATTTTTGCTGTAACTTTATTCAACTTACCCTTGGTTTTTTCATCCCTTTTCTTCATGATATTTTTTAGTAAGTTCGTATAAGTTTGTTTATCAATATTATAAATTATATTATGTCAGATTGCAAGTATCTTGAGTGTTATCCAAATACTTCCACTTCCTTGATTTAATAAACTCTACTCCAAACAATCTATGTATATTGTAGTGAAACCGAGTCTATATCTATTAGCTTTTTCCTTGTAAAAACTATTTGTTATCGTACCCCCAACCAGAACTACTCCCCTTTTAGTCGGGAATTAGTGGGGGGCGTTGTCACTAGTCGTTTTGCTCCTACGGTTGTGTTATTGTTATTTGGGTCCGTTCTGTTTTCCGTGTTATTTGCTCACATGAATGTAGCTTTTGTAATTCTTATATTATTAACCTCTTTGTTATATTCCATAGATTCTTTTAACTTTTACAAATATTGTTAGGTAATACCATAAATTTAGTCATTTTTAGTAGTTTATTATTTTAGTTTAATTTCATTGTATTTGTGGTAATACTATGTAATACTTTTTTTTTTTATACTACTAAGGCAGCAAACAAGCATAAGGCCCACCTGATGGTAAGTGGTTACCGTAGCCTATGAACGCTTGCAGCACCAGGGGTATCACTGGCGCGTTGCCGAACCTGCTATTACCGAAATTACTATTATATTTTTAATATATTTCAAACAAAATTTGATTTTTATTATCGCAATAACGTTTGGAATGTCTCTTAGTAACGTATTTTAAAATCTGGAATTCGATAAACATGAGAATATAAGCTTCTAGAAAAGCTGGCATCTTATATCGAATACTTCTTATCTAATACCTACGGATTCAATTTAGCTTTATAAACTTAACTATATAGGTTTCTTCTCCCCTATATTGTACTAAGTAGGTAGAGATATTGTTACTATACCCTGTCCATTCGTTTATTTTCTTTTTGACAGCTCACGCCTATGAATTACCGTTTGTAGTTTCTTAAAAATGTTCTACAGTAATGTCGTACTTTATTGACGGGTAACGCCCACTTAGTGAAGTGCTCTGTGCATACAAACAACCACAGATTATAAAACAGGTCTTGGAATAAGATAAATCGATCATATACAAAATAAATCGACTTTAAGTTTTGTTTCTGTAAATTTAGTTTATAGAAAAAATAGTATCTATGACTTTATGGTTAATTATTTGCAAGGAATTAAGACGAAATCTTGGAAACAAAGTAGCTAGTTAAACAAGTAAAAATGTGTATGTGTAAATCGATTAACACCTCGCGCCACATCCGAAAACGTAAAAAATCTAATCGGTAACGTGTGAGGACGTCACTATAATTCAAATTTCTCAATGTGTCGAAAAGAAAATAAACGAATGGACAGAGTATAAGTTTCATGTATCACCGAAGATATTATAAGCCCCAACGTGACACGCAGTGGGCATTATCACTATTTCTTGGGTACATAACGCTGCAAAACACCCTACCCGGGAATCAAACTCAGAACTTCCAATATCTAATCTAGCTGCTAAATCACTGAAGCCATAAACAAAACTGGTAACTGTAAAACATCAAAGTCAGGTTCTTGCCATAGACGGGTTACAAAAGCTTACTCAAAACTAGTAAGTAGGTATATAACGTCGGTGCAAGTTGAGCTTAATAATTTTAGCTTAAAAGCTCGTCTCACTATCGTTTTCGTGTGAAAGGCTCAGGAAGTTCGCTCCACTTGGTTTTTAAGCTAATTTTTGGTAACAGCTTCAACTTTCCAGGTAAATTAATTTTCGCACTAATACTTTTAAGTTTTACTACGACTTTAATACCAAAATGAATTCGGTAAAGCAAATCTGTGCACATTTGTTAGAAGAAGTCTCTGTAAACCAATTTTTTTCCTGCACCCCAAATCCCAAATAATCACGAAAGGCTTTTACAAGATCACGTATTTGAGAGATAAATCTATTGCGTTGGACATTTTTTTGCATTTTGGATCGATTGATAAATTCTTTAGATACGGAAAGTGATGAAAAAATTAGAGTGAGGGGTTGTCACTGTCCTTTTAAGGGTCCTTACCTGAGGTCGGAACTGAGATTAAAAAGAGATAAGTGTTTGTATATGTATAGCGGTTTAGTTTACATATCATCGTCCCTTAAGTTGACATTATTTGATACTTCAATGTTTACGTTTCTGTTTATTCTCGTATCATTTTCAAATACCGGGATATTTATTATTGTCATAGTTCCATGATGTAGGTATCAATACTAGATTATGTATCTTGTGTCCATAGTACTTAATTTTACAACCACCACGGTTAAATTATGGTCATACACAGGCCTATATAAAAAACTGTTGGTCGTGTCGTATGTCTTTTACCATCTTCTTTATTTTAATAAGTACTTAATTAAGTAATCAATATTAGATTTAGGTTGTTATCTACAAAAGAACATCATTATTTACTTTTAATGAAAATCGATATTCCACCCCCACACATAAATCTGGCATTCCCATACAAAGAACCTATTTACAATTCCGATTACTCATCAGAACTACATTTAGATTCGTAAATTGCTACTTCCTAAAGCTCAAACGTTTTCCTTTCCCATGGAAATACTATACAAAGATCCCTTGGCGAATGCCAAATAGCTATTGAAAAGACCACTGAGGGTGAAGTGAAAAGAACCAATACCTAGTGGTAGTTAATTTGACAGGGGGTGAAGATCGAAATACTGAATGCATTCAGGCCGACTTTATTTCGACTTCTGCTAGTTGAATAGGCGTTTCTTTAATGTCTTTTTTTTGTATTGTATAAATTGTTAGTAGACGTATGTTCAAGGAAAATCTGCTGACGTTAGTATGTTTATTTGAATCTTTTGTTACATAATTTGATGTAACATTGTGAGGGATCAAAGTAAAATGGTCTTCTTGGTGATTTGTGACATAGGTATTTAAGAGAAAAATGTGACTGACTGATCCACCAATGCACAGCTTAAAACCATTGGATGGATCAGACTGAAATTTGGCCTGCAGGTAGAGGTAGTCATTATGACATAGACATCCGCTAATAAAGAATTTTTGATTGATTGATTGAAATTCCACAAGGGAATATTTATAAATCTTACTATGTTTGAAATAATTCTCAGTGAAAGATACTCTGCATGAACCCATCAATAGTTTCATAGAGATGAGACAGATTATAGCTTGTAACCAAAAGAGGTCAAGTGAAAATAGAAATGATCAAAATAACACAATACATTTATACGTTCTAGAAGTCGTTTGCCGAAACTGTTTACCCAAAACACATTCAATGCCCATAAATATGTACAGCCAAACGGATATATCGCATAAGCGTCACGAGTTCAAGCCGGAACCTTGCGCACTAAATCACAGGTCGCCTCGGCCCATGTATAATTCAGAAGCCTGAAAGCGACACCCAACATACACACATAATTCGGCCAAACACCGAAGAAAGATACCGTATAACCCAAAGTTGACCGTGCCGACCAATTTTACGGTCTACTGGATCGACCGGCCGATTCAATTTCGGTAAAATTTTATTCGTCCGAATTCGCCCGTGCAAGTGAAATTCTATCGATGGTCGAATATACGATTCCCTGACGTTTTCAAGTGGCTTTTGCTTTTGGCGGATTCAAAGAAGGCAAAAGACCGTTAGGGTATATCTGTTTGCTTAAGACTTTTCGAGATGTATTTTATAGCTTGCCTTAAACCGATTCGTTTCTTTAATATTAATTTAAGTATATAAATCTTTTTTAAATACATACCTAGTAGTTTGCATTTCAAAATTTACCATTGTTCATATAACCATTAATTTAAATCAAAGCACATAATTTTGCTTGAATTGAAATATCGTCATAATATCGTTAAAATGACAATTTAAATTCACGTAAATCATCATTAATATAAATGAGAACCATGATTGTCCTCTCAACAGCTCAGATCATTTTTCACAAAATCATTAATGAGTATCTAACATGCATTAAGTATCGCGCGATGACAAAGAAATCTCCGCCCAGGGGAAACTCAAAAAAGACATCGAGTATTGCATGCTATAATGAGTAAAAGATATAAGAGGGTCGTCTAGATATATGAAATAATTCGATTCCCCGCTCCAAAGCCATTAATCAAACGCAAGCCATTAAAATGGGGTGGTGAAAGATGTACGCCAACAGCTTGTCTATGCGAACTATATTTATTGTGTGGACTGTCGTAATTGTGATAAAGAACCATGTTTGTACGAGGGTCGGTATACGTCAGTAGTTGTTCGATGTGTCCATATTTCAAATTTTTTCGTAGGCATGTTCTTTCATGCATACATTTGCAATAACAATAAATTTCTTATAAGAAATATTGAACACATTTTTGAATAATGTTTATATCTTTTTTAAATTCTGAGAATCTGATAACAAATGTAGGTATGTTATTTAGTAAGCATTTGTTATTGGTCTTGTAAATAGTAAAGGTCAATCGCAGATTTTTGAAGAATAAATGACAATAATTATGGTCTTCAATAACATACCTCAAAGTTAGTTTTAGACAACAACTTTCAGGCAGTGTACCTATGATAAGTCTCCACCTTTGCATATGGACATTAGGATTTTTAGGGAGACTGTTGACCATAGTAAAGCCTAGAAGGCTCTTATGTGCCTTGCGACAGATTTTCAACAGTCGAAACCCCGATTGCAACTGATGACACTACCGCTGAGCTATAAATATAAAGAAAACAATATCAGAAAATCGTATAACCGACAGCCGCTAGGACAGAAAGGTTATCGAGTGGCGACCACGAATCGGAAGACGCAGCATAGGCCGTCCTCCACATGGTGGACCGACGGTCTTGTGAGGGTCGTTGGAAATCGCTGGATTCGGGCAGCGCAAGACCGGCCATCTTGGAGATCCTTGGTTGAAGCCTTTGTCCAGCAGTGTACGTCTTTCGGCTGACATGAAAGCAACTGTCCACTTTTCAAACTCTCCAAAGTTCACCCTCAATATTTCCCAAAATCAAACACAATATAATGAAATATGAAACATTTTAGTTGTTATTCCGCAGTTAACAGTACCCATCCCGCAACGGATGCTACTAACTGCCGGGAATTTCTATCATTGCGTCATCTCTATTATTATTTAACGGCCATTAGGATACTGGGATTGTGCGTAGGACCTTGTTGAGGATCGTCGAAGATGCTAGTTCGAATGATATGAATAATGATGCAGTTTTGCAACATTGTTTTTACCTGCATATTGTAAGTGACCGAATCCCTTTTCAAATCTGTCGCCACCAACAAACGTGTTTCAGCTGCAGCAGTTTTCTTTTAAGATTTCTACTTATCTTTAATACTGTCAGCCAGCATCTATAGCAGGAATATCTTTGCTGCTTAACTTTATCCAGATTTATTAATAACATAAAGCATGTTCTTATTTCACAAAATTTAAATGTTTTGCTTTGCGGTTGCTTTTTTGGATCAGATTATAAACGTAAATAATGATATCGTCATTTCTTCAACTTTATAACTTTGTCAGTTTTGTAATATCACTCCTAGTCTGATCTTCCTCATTAAGTTTATCATACCAATCAACAGTTTTGATCACATCAACTTCTGTCTGATTAATTACAATCGTAATCAAATAATGTATTTGTTCTGTACTTCTGGAAGAACAGCCATTCTAATGCAAATAGTAAAGGAATGGGACTCACAGGGTCTGTATTTTTTGACACAGATATATATGTCGGGACAAGCATGTTTTATAAGGTTAATTGATAGCTAAACTTGAATCCATGTTACGTATTAACAAAGCAATTACTAACAAAAGATGAAAATCGAAGATTAAAAGTTTTTAAAGTATTTTCTTAACACCGCAGCGTGTAAAGGCCGTATTCCAATCACAGAATATATTTTAGAGTATACTGTAAAGGTTAACAAATCCGACTTTCAGACGGCTTTTGTAAGAAATACGTGTTCGTGTTTGGGTTTGAACGTAATTTTCGATTGTGTGTTGAATTTATTATTGTTTTGTTTTAGGTGAAGTTTGTTTTGAACACCCTATAAATTACACACATTTAATTCTCATCTAACTGGTTTATTAACTCGGTATAAGTTGGATAAAACTAATTGGGTATAACTTAATTTAGAACTATAACGATATAATACCGAATCATTCACCATATATAGTCTTTCTTAGTCCTTTGGTTTATTTTATTTGGGACAACTAAAAACTCTTAGCAACTATTATTACATTGTCACAATATGGGATTCATCAAAAAAGACGGAAATCCAATGCTTTACGGTCGGTAATATATTAGCAATAATACTTAGTATTATAGTCTCTATAACAGTGATGACCACTTTTCGTCATATGGATCCTCCGCCTGCTTGTCAACCTTATTGATAAAAAACATGAAAAATACTCATTGAAAAGATTGTAGGCACGAGCAGTGATTTAGTTGATTTGAAAGTAAACCCTAAAAACGCTTTTTGACATAACATAATTCAACTTTTAATTATCAAAAAGCATTTCAGTATTACAACGCAGAAAATTCTTCAACATTATCCGATTCAAAGACGAACTCTTACTTAGTTTTTGCAGATAAATCTCTGTCTATTGCGACCTAGAGGGAACATTTTCTATCAACCTTCTATAATTCCGCGCTCTTAAAACTGGTGATGGATATCATACATTTATTGGAATGGCTTTTAGAAATGGTGGTGTCTATTTTCACTTTCTTTGTGATTAAACTGAAGAATTTTGGGATTTTAGACCAGACATATTTAGCAATGAATTTTTGTTTTTATACTATTCTAGTATTAGAAAAATGAAACGATTTAATTTGCCATTATTTATTTTTAGCACGAATTAAACAAAAGACAAAAAGAGCATGAAATATTGAATATAAGTTAAAATCGTCATTATCATCATCATGTCAGTCAAACGACGTCCACTGCTAGACAAAGGCCTTCCCGAAAGATCTCCACGATTTAATTAAAATACACTATTTATTTACACCAAAAAATGCCATAAAATATTATAAAATAGAATTGACTTTATCTTTATAAAAAATGAAAATAAATTTTCATTCTCCATTACAACGAAATATCGACCTTGATCTAATATCCAATTAACTTTAAATACCTTTATGAAACTCAAAAGTCTGAAGGGCGTTTTCCAAATGATTGGGCGCGTTATCTGCTCACCGCAGTAGATGTTTTAATTGGTTTATAAATAACTGTCCCTACCCGGGCCGTACCCTAGTCCGCGAGAAATTATGACCTTAGGGCGTCCCGGGATTATATAGTACGTGGTATATTAAATACGGGAAATCTTTGGAACAATACCCGCCTCTGTGTACGCCATTCCGAAATACAATAAGAGGATGTAATTAAAATTTTGTATCCTGTTGCCTTAAAAAAATATTATATTTTTAATAATGTATTGTTTATATTTTTCGAGAGGATTTTTTGTTTGTTAATTAATTTGCTGTTTTAATATAATTTGTAATTATATAACATGGATATTCATTAAAAGTTACAGGTAATAAAAACAAAGAATATTTTTACCCTCACTTAAATATATGTAGTCATGAATTTATCAATAGACAAAGCCTTATTTGACATCACAAAGCAAACACAGAAGGTCTTACAACAATACCAAAGCTCATCAAAATTAATAAGTAACAAACATAAGCAAACGTACTTGACAAATCTTACTGAGTTACCAAAAAATATATATAAAAAACAGAAATGTTAATTACTATTTATGTGATCATCAGCTGTACGCCACGGGTTCGATTCTCGCTTTTATTGAGTCAATGTGTATTTTCTAGGTTTTGAGGTAGTTTTTATATTAGTTATTTGATTTTTATGTATGAGATAAGGCCGTGTGAAGAATTTTTTTTTTTTACTATGTATAGGCCTGTGTTTGACCACAATCTCACCGTGGTCAGTGATGATGTGGCCGATGATGGTAAGCACACAAAGCCTAGAAAGGAACTGGCTCTCAAGTGCAGCTGTCGGAATACACCGAAAGGTGCTTGGCGACAGATTTTCAACTTGAGGGTAGTAGCCAGCCAGGCGAGTACTACAAAGCACCCTACCACCGTGCTATGGTTTCCTCACGATGTTTTCCTTCACCGAAAGCTCAAGCTCATTGTAAGATTCGAACCCGGGACCTTCGTCTCGGTATCCGACGTCAATACCACTGAGCTATCATCGCCTTAAATGAATGATTTTTTTGGCCGTCTATTTTTCATTATGATTTAGGTATTTATTTTAATTTTATAACAAAAATAGTCACGAAGCTATTTTAGTTCTGTATAACGAATATAATGAATAACGTTTGAGTAACATCTAATACCTATAAACGAGCAATTCTTGTATATATTATCTGAATCTCGGAAACGGCTCCAACGATTTTCATGAAATTTAGTATGCAGAGGGTTTCGGGGGATACGTAAAGATAAATCGATCTAGCTAGGTTTCATTAATAGAAAACGTCATATTAAAAAAAAACGTTCAACCTGGTACTTTATAATTATAACAGCAAGAATTTCTAAGCTATTTTAGTGCTGTTGTTGTGTTGAAAATCTGAATATAAAAAACTAGCTGTCCCGCGCGGTTTCACTCGCGTTCCCGGGATAAAAAGTGGCCTATAACCTTCAGGAATAATGTAGCTTCCTGTTAGTGAAAGAATTTTTCAAATCGGTTCAATAGTTTCGGAGTCTATTCAATGCAAACAAACAAACAATCAAATCTTTCCTCTTTATAATATTAGTATAGATTAAAAAAAACTGAATCAAGGAACGCTAATAACCAAGCAGCAAGAACACAAACGGTCCCAGCAGTAAATCTCGCAAATCGTACATCTGTAACCCCACGGCGGAACGTCAAAACTCATAATATCACCGATTAGCGGCTAACGGGCCTCAGCGTAGGACAAAAAACACCGGTCGGCCTCTGTTTAACTGATGATCTCCATCGCTCACACGCACGATGATTAAGCGGACAATTTGTGTAGGACAAACGGTTTTTGGGATTAGTTATTGTTGAGTATTAAATATGATTTTAGCCGCTGGTTTTTGAGCCTGTATTGGAGTGGCCTACGTAGATGTGTTCCTGAAGTATTAATTATTTTGGTGTTTTTATGTATTCTCTTTTAATTTATATTCGCTTGTTTTATGGGTTAAATATGAATTTAAATAATTTAATAAGTTTTTTATTTTTCATATATTTATTAATATAGTATATTTTAAATAACTAGCTTCCTTCCCGTGGTTTTACCCTATATTACCTACTTTCCGGTCCATAACCTATCGCTATGCCAAAAATTGCGTCTATTATTTATTTCGTTTCTCCGTAAAATAAAGAACAATAAATATAAACTAGCAAACACACTATACCATTTAAAATATTAGTTAGGATTTAACTCTCATTAAAATACGTAATTAGTACTTCAATATGATTACATACCTTGAAATAAAGTTTATTTTAATTTAACACACATACAAAAGGTGCCATTCTAACATGAGAACAAATTCACCGCAAACATTACCTATGTTCTCGTAGGTCCGTAGCAATAGCCTACGGCTACGTCGTAGCGCCGTAGCACGCACTAAACGCTACAGAATTCGCAAGCCCGCGAGCTATCGCGTGCAAGTTTGTAGGGGAAGTGTATTGATATCTTGTATTTTATAGATAAAATGTGTATAACTTTAGGCTATGTATGATGTGGGTACTTTTTATTCCGTTGCCATGGTAACGTAGAAAAGTTATTCAGTCGAAAAGTAACTGATTACTTCAGTACCGTGCCACGTATTTTTTTTAAAGTTAAACTCAGTAGATTTCCAATGACAGGCCAGTTGGTGCAGTTGGTTAAGACACCACCTATCGCGCCACAGGTCGTGGGTTTGATTCCCGTCCAGGACAAACATTTTGTGTGCATGAACATGTCTGTTTTTCCTGAGACTGGGCGTAGTTATCTATATACCTAAGTATGTATAGGTATTTACAAAAATAATAGTATATATCAGTTATCTGGTTTCCATAGTACAAGCTCTGCTTAATTTGGGATCAGTTAACCATGTGTGAATAATATCCCAGGATATTTATTTATTTAAAAAAAAACTTTATGAGACAACTAAATTATATTAAGAAATTGGCCCTAATAGGCCCTAATAAATAAAATACGATGAAAATTCTTTCAGAGATGTAATTAACTTGTAATAGATTTATTATCGAAACTCTTTGGAATACTTCACGACACTTGAGTTATTCAACAGTACTCTAAAGGGTAAAATGCGTGTAATTAAGAAAGCATAAATCCCCGGGCGATACGAAGCCGTCATTAAGTGGCAAACAAACAGACAAGCAGCTTTAAGCCCTTTGTACACAAGGTGTATTAACAACCGAATACCAGGCCTGAAGAGATTAATGGAGTCAACATGTATTGCCAAAATTGGGAATCAATAGCTTTTAATTGGAAAAAGGAGGTTTAGTGGCTTAGGCGGTTGAGTTTAGGATTTAATTTAAATAGGCTATGGTAGCTTTGAATGCCGAAGGGAGTTGTCGCGGGTTCGAATCCTACAATGAGTTTGAGCTTTCAGTGATGATATATCGTAAAGAAACCATAGTGGTACCATGGTGGTGGGTACTTTTACTTTACCACTCTCAAGTTGAAAGTCTGTTGCAAAGCACCTACTGGTGTATTTGGACAGCTGCACTTGAGAGCCAGTTAGTTTCCTTCTTGGTTCAATGCGATAACCACCTTAGGCCATGTAAAACGGTCGCACCGTTCGATTTTGTTTCAAAATGTGAAATTAAAATCGGCTAAAAAATGCATTTTAAACTACAAATTGGACAGCATTTAAACTTTAATTTGATTAACTGTGAATCCTACTTATAAAGATTGTATGTATGTTTGTATGTTTGTTGTTATTTCACGCAAAAACGACTGAACGGATTTGAATAAAACTTGGCACATAGATAGATCATACTGGAATAACATATAGGTTACTGTTTATCCCGGGAACGCGGGTGAAACCGCGGGGGACAGCTAGCATCTTTATAAACTTTAGCCATGTGGCAAGCAAAGAGGCTAAGCATACATCTTCTAAACGCAATTATTCATTATTGTCTCAATGTTATATCGATTTTATTGTTTCTAAACCTGTTCAAACAACGCTACCTATCCTTTTTACGACCAATAAAACTTTTATTGCGCTAATTTGAAAGTAGTAACGACAATACGCAGTGCATAAAGCGCAGCCTGCTTGCACATTAAAGGTATTTTTCTAGAAATATCTAGAAACAACTGAAAAGTTAACTGGAGATTTATTGGTGTTATAAAGTATGTGTTTCGTAGTTTATGTTAGTCATAATGTGCAGGTAACCTCGCCGGACGGAGGGGGTTTGGAGGTAGTTTTTGACTTATTTGTTTCTATTTTGGTTGTTTATTGTAGTTATTGTTGTCGATTTTCTGGTTTACAAACTACTAATTTAATAACGTCACATATCCAGCATTTGAGGTATGCTCTTTGAAATATGAATGTTTGGTAAACTTTTGAACTTGTTGTAGATAACTCCTATGGTCATAGCACATATATCAACTCTGAAAGGGATCGGCAACGTATCAGGCGTCAGGCGTAACGCCTGGTTGGCGTCACCTCGCCGCGTCGCCATCAACCAGGCGTCAACCTAACGTAAGCACGTTACAAAAGCGAGTCGGCAGCTCCAGGAGTCGATTCGGCTACTCGCCTTGCCGTAAACCGTTCGTGAGCTTGTCCCGAGGCGAGGCAATTACGTTACGTTTCCGATTAGTGTGTGTTGCAGTCGGGAGTTTCATACAAAATACTAAACGGCTCGAATTGGTACGGTGACGATCCTTTTCCGAGTTGATATAACATTTTCAAAAATTGAAATTGAAAATGTTTTATAACGGCAGATTAATTTGAACACTTTACGCCAAACTGCCAATACCACATACAGTTATTCATTTCACACTTCTTTGAAATCGTCTGTTTTACCATGCGAAAGTGAAACTAATAAACATGTTTATAGCACTTTGGTGTCTGTGAATATTGTTCAAATGGAGTAAAGTAGCATTTACACGCTCGTTTTGTGGCCACAATACAATCCAGGCGATAGGTTGTTATTCTAATGTGTTTGAATGGCCCTTTGTTGTACCAAGAAACTGCATTGCGGTGAGACTGTGACATATTGTATCTCTGTCTCAAAGGGAATGTACAAGACCATTTTTATTTTATGTCAGAAGGTTGACACGCAGACTGTCCATCTAATGGTAAGTGGTTACCGTTGCCTATCGTCATTTACAATACCAGAGCTACTGCCAATGTGTTGCCGACCTGTTACTAGTCTGCCAGGTACTACAAAGTACCCTACCACCGTGCTATGATTTCCTCACGATGTTTTCTTTTACCAAAAGCTCAAGTTCATTGTAGAATTGAGGAAATAAAATCAGCTCTGGCCTAATCTTCGTTACTGTATATGCTTAGCGTAGTTGTGTGAGGTCAGTTCATAAATTGAACTTTATATCATCATCATGTTAGCCGAAAGACGTCCACTGCTGGACACAGGATATCCACGATGGCCGGTCTTGCGCTACCCGCATCTTGTGGTTTCCCGCGACCTTCACAAGATCGTCGGTCCACCTAGTGGTGGGCCTGCCCACGGTCTATTTACATATGTTCTTATGAATTCCTAGATATTAAAATATTCTTGAATTTCACTCGGTTAACGTAGTTCGACTTCCTATTATTAATCTGATCATGAAACTGGGTCATGAAACTTCAATGGAGAAGCTTGTTTAATAATAGTAACAAGGAACTGATTTATCCAAAACATTAATTAATCATTAACTTTGTAACATGACTTAAACTTATTGTTTCCGCGAAGTATATATTCGTAAATCAAGAAAAACCATTAACATAGGCATTATGCTCAAAGAAACATAAAACCGCTTTAAAGCAATAGGAATTTCAGTACTGAAGATGAAGTCGCAGACTGCCTTGGTATCGTATAATTAACCACCCAGAAACGCTTCTGAATCCTTTTCAAAAGCTCAAAAGATCCTTTACATAATATAGTCTATGGGCGGCCATTCACGGCGTGATTACTATGGCCGTCTCGACGGAGCAGTTCGTTATTTTTGTGTAGGCAACCGTATGTAACTTATATCCGACACATACTTACATTTACACCGCACGCGGACAAATATCCGCTCTATGTTTGAAGAAATAAAGTCTTTAAGAGAGTTCAGTTAATTTTGTATACTGCTACAGTGAAATTTGCAAGCGTCGAAGCGATGTTTCAAAGCAATGTCGACCGTATTGTGTTAGTGCGAAAAAAAAGCGACTTTCACAGCGTCGTCGTTTCATTTGTACGCGTCGTTGTGTGAATGGCTGTCCTTATATGATGATGTTGGTTAGATACAGTTTTCGTGCGTCACGGTTTTTTTTTTTAATTGTTATTTGATGACGTGCTATCATAATAGATTTTGTTTGTAATCTTTTGAGGGCGATCAGTGATTTGATTTTCTAGACTCTAGGTGGGGATTCAATATCCGTTCTAGTTGTTAGTTTAGGTCTATTTACTTATGTACTTAGTCTTGAACTAAGTTTATTAAAAGCTTTTATTTTAAATATAAATTATTTGCGTGAAAGAGGCTGATTTAATCTGAATTAAAATTCGTGATTAAATGCAGAAAAAGTTAATATTTATAATGTTGTTTACCATTATAAGAAAGTGTAGTTCGTGTTCCATGTAAAATATGGTGCCGCAATTTTTTTCAATGAATTCAAAACTGACGGATTTCCTACATAGGTTACCTTTTTGTTAAAAGTTATAAAAAAAAATTTTTGCCATTTCTATTAACAGAAAAATATACAAAAAAAACATAGAGTCAAATTGAGAACCTCGTCCCTTTTTTAAGTCGGGTAATGATGTTTAATCTTATCATTCAATGATCAGTAATTTATGACGAATAGTTGATTCGCTTAAACGATTTAATTTCGGGTTCTGTTAACCAAAATGATGTATAAACTTTATTAGTAACTGTTCTGTGTATTTTTGAATTATTTAATTTACCTATAGATCAATTAAGGCAAATAAAATGCTGTTAAAATCCATTGAATTTTTAAGTTTAATGGCTGAGTTATTAGTCAGAAATTAACTGTCAATTTTATTTTATAACCACCAAAACTTGTAATATAAAATTCTGGGACATTCTTCACACAGGGTTATCTGATCCCAAACTAAGCATAGCTGGTACTATGGACAACAAGATAACTGTTGTTACTTCTTCACGCTCAAACGGCTGAACCAATTTTGATGAAATTTGGTATGGAGGTAGCTGATACCCTGGGTTAACACATAGGCTACATTTGTCCATTGGGAATGCGAATGAAACGCGGGGTGGATGCTGGTTATGTTATATAAATACTAGCTGTTGCCCGCGTATTCACTCGCGTTCTTGTGATAAAAAAATTCCTATAACCTTTAAGGGTAATGTAGCTTCCTACTAGTGTATTTTTTTTAATCCGACTGATAGATCCAGATATTCCGATAAACGCGTTCAAACAAACAAACAAATAAGCTTATTATCAGTATAGACTAGCTGTTCCCCGCGGTTTCACTCGTGTTCCCGGAAAAAAAGTAGCCTACAACCTTAACAATGGGGATAATGTAGCTTCCAATTATTGAAAGATTTTTTGAATCTGATTGGTAGATCCAAAGATTAGCGCATTCAAACAACTCATCGGCTTTATTATTAGTACGGTATAGATACATAGATGATTAGTGAGAGTTCATGAAGGTAGAAATAGGAAACTTTAGAAACAGGTGAAGCTTTCGTAGTAAAGCTCGCTGTACTCATAATAAATTTGTATGTTAACTAAATTTTATCAAAATTAATTAATTTTGTTGGGTTTCGTAGCACGTGAAACAACATAGGTAGGTAATTAGGTATATAAGTTTACCAGAACCAAGTGTAAATCTAATAATAAAACCAGCGTTCCACCGGTTACCTACGATTCCCTATTTTACCTCCTTAAAGGTAGAATTTTCAAAAATGCTTTTTCAGCAGATGTCTACATCATAATAATAGCTACATGTATGCCAAATGTCAGCCCGATCCGTGATTGGTGGTTTGAGCTGTGCGTTGATAGATCAGTCAGTCACGTTTTCATATTTAGATTAATGTTTTATTTATCTATCTTAAAACTAACCTATTCTAGTTTATTACAACATTAAAAAATATTAAAACAATCAGAGCATACAATGCAATCGCATCGTCGACCACAAAATCCGCTCTATCCGACATTAAAGTAAAATAATAGTTTTGTGGGCGCCGGCCCGTGGAGCAATCGTGCGTGTCGGATACTGGTGACAATGTCCCGATTGGTTGATGGAAGAAAGCACAGTTGTTTTTGTTTGGTCAGCCGTGTGTGACAATGTATTTTGGTTTGTAACTCTCGCTCTGTTTTGTGGTTATTATGCTAGATTGGCAATGGGTAATTAATTTTTGACTAGCGGTCTTATCTGCATTTTCGAGATATCTCACGTATTTCGGAATAAAAAATTGTCTTATGGGTAATCCAGGGTATAATTTTATGTCAGAAGGTTGACATACAGGAATACCGTAGGCTATTTGCAATACTATATGATATTGCCAATGTGTTGCCGACCTGTTACAATGCAAAGAAGGCAAGTGGCTCTCAAATGCAATTGCTGGAACGGGTAGGTATGTGGCGACAGATTTTCACGCCATTGGCATTAATTATATTTTGACATAATAATGCCAATGGCGTCAAATTTATTACCATAAATATGACGCACTTCATGCACGTGAGCACTAAATGAGTGCTCAAAAAGTAAAAAAAAAGATAATCAAGGTACTTATAAAAGGATGATACGGGCATATTGATCTTACTGACAGAAACATCCGTATTATCTCAACAAAAGACGCTTTGTCCTCATCATGCATTAAGGTGGAGTCGTCGGTTGGAGCGCGAAATTCAAATTTTATCACGTTTTTTGCAAATTGCAGCTCAGTTATAGGTCGTAAGTTATCAACATGTTATTTGCGACAAGAATGGTAGTATATTTACTGATTAATAACAAAAGAAATCATCAACATAATCTTCCAAGGTATATTAGTAACATTTTCATGAAATAGTCGTATATGTCAGTAATATACCTTAGAGGAATATGTTGATGATTTCTTTTGTTATTAATCAGTAAATATACTACCATTCTTCTCGCAAACAACATGTTGATAACTTACGACCTATAACTGAGTTTCAATTAGAAAAAACGTGATAAAATTTGAATTTCGCGCTCCAACTGACGCCTCCACCTTAAGTATAGTATGTTCATAACAGAGAAAGTTAAAATAGTAAGAAATCAGCACAGTCGTTTGTTGAGAATATTTGAAAGTCTAAACTACCATTAACACCCTTCTATGGTACTA
The DNA here is from genome assembly GCA_963555595.1 of Tethea ocularis. NCBI lineage: Eukaryota > Metazoa > Arthropoda > Insecta > Lepidoptera > Drepanidae > Tethea > Tethea ocularis. The sequence goes on along the minus strand of OY741961.1, from coordinate 11,975,129 downwards.
ATATTATAAATGTGAAAGTTTGGATATTTAGATGTTTGATACAGGCATTGGTTCGTGAAAATTGACCACAAGTCTTTTACTTTCACACCAAAAGTCAAATCAAAACTATTGTTGTTCTTTTGTACTTCGACCACAAATGATTCGGACTTGACTTTTTATGATTCAAATATTTATTCACAAAATTATTAGAAATAGGGCAGCCATATCTTTAGTAAAAGTCGTTTTAAAAAATAAACGAGCAAAGGTCGTTCAACCAGGTACTAGATAATAAGACTCAGACAGAACAAACATGTTCATGCATGTATGTCCTGTGTGGGGAATCGAACTCAATGGGAATCGAACCCAAGACGGTGTTTTAAACAACCCCGCCAACTGGCCAACTCAACCAATTTATTTATATAAATTGATTCAAACGTCGACCCAACAATTTATTGTCTATAAATTAGAGGTGTTTTTAATACAATTGACCCGTTAAATTGTCGTCTGTATATCGATTGATGAATATCCCAAATATCGATAACGTCTGCAAGGCAGTAAATTCAAATTCTAGTGAAATATTGTTTCGCACGCGACGCGACTTCTCAGAGCCTTACTACTTTAACTCACCGACTCATTAAATCTGAAAAAAATTAAGCTACCAGAATTAAATAACGTAGTACTAACGAAAGATCTTTCAATTGTATTTCATGAGACTATTCGTTATAATCGAGCATTACTGTTTATTTTTGATTAGGATAACTAATTAATTGTAATGTATTAAATTTCTATGCGTCGTTCTTTTTGTGAAATAGGAATAGCTCAGATCTTTTCTGTACTATACTAATTTACATTCCAATATTTTTTGAATTGTACAACTTTTAAGACTTGACAGGTTACTCAGTCAAAATTATTCAAAGCAATTTATTCAATTTAGGCCCCAAAAGTGCGAAGATCAAATTTACTGGAGTTACCACTGGTTTGGAACTCTGCCTACTGTCACAGTGTAACTATATTCTCCCTAGTAGTAGCGTAGAGTAATAATATACTACGTACAAGTAGTAGTAAGATAGTTAAGCTGTGCTACTATTGTAATTTTTTTACCTACTCGATATTTTTAATCTTTCTCAATCTCAATTGTATGATGTTCTCGAATAATGTTTGACAAATAATTTTATAACAGTAAATTCTTTTCCTGATTAAATATTTTCACGTCAATCTCCCCAAGATTCGAGAACAGCTAGTACCCAAAAATGGGGGGCGGAAATGGCGCGAAGGGGGAGGCGGCGTCGGCACTTCCGGCCGCGGCAGCAGCCTCGCTCGAGTTTTCCTAATGACTCGAATATTTCCCGCCTGACGTTTAATTAACTATCAAAAGGGAGCTACTTGCTAGTTTGAATAGCCTGCTTGATGTGACGTCATCGGTGGTAGCAATCTTCCGGTTTTGAGGGTCTAAAGGTTTTTAAAGATGAATGTAAAAGATTGCTGTTAGTCTTATAGGGTAATCCTAGTAATATTATAGATACATCAAAAGTTTGTGAGTATGGATTTATGGGTGGATGTTTGCTTCTCTTTCGTGCAAAAATTTCGTCTTCTCTTTAACACAGATACTTTATAAATTAATCCTATGTACTATTTATCCTGAGAAAGCAGGACTCCTTTTGTGTAATTGGACTACTCTTTCTAACATCGCACCTGGTTGGATTCCATCATTACTATATAGAGATATTTACCGACACATGCAGAATAACATAGATGTGAAAGTAACCAATAGCTTTCCTGTTAAAATTTAGCGTTCATTTATCTAATTATAAACCTATTTCTATAAATATGAATATTTGCTTTGAGAATGGCTTTACATTCCCCCCCGCGCGCGCGCTCACCTGAGTAGGACGTGTTGTGAAGTGCTCTGACAAACTATTGTAGATAAAAAATAGACGTACAATTTCTTAACGTATACAGTTTACTCTATCTGAACTTGGAGTAGTTTTATGTGTATAATGTGTCAAAACACCGGTGTTTAGTGCATAAATTTGAGAAACATTTCAAAATAAAGATATCAACTTAAGTGACTTCAAAGTGGATATTGTGCGATAAAAGGGTACTTCGACAATTGTATCTCACAGACAGTAATTTCTGCTTATGCTACCTCCGCACTGCTACGGTCATCAAATTGCATACCTATCTCATTTACATACAGTTCCAGTTTTTCGCCCTGTACAATAATCGCCGGTGGCTCAGCGCATTGCGCATGCGGTGTGTCACTCACGCCCCAAGAGGAGTGAGTTCGAGACCAGCCTGCTGAATACTGTGTTTGCATTTTTTTCTCTTAAATTATTTCTGCAATAAAATGTCGGTTCAGCGTTCCCCACCGAGCATTGAAGCACAACTAAAAACACCTCCTATGACGCACTATAACTCCGACACAGCATTGAACACCTCAAGCAACTCTCAATCAGACAATAACTATTTGAATGTAACTAAACGTCAGAAACGGGGTAATGTCTTCCCCGACCTTACTGTTACACTCAATGCAGAAATGAAATCCTTGTTTGCTGATTTTACTATACAACAGGATCAAAAACTGGAGTCTTTAAGTAATGCTATGAGCGTGATTATTAACCAAAATCAGGAGATACGGAATTCAGTCAATGTTATGTCCAGTCAATATGAAGAACTTTTATTAAAAACAAACATACTTGAACGGGAAAATATACAAAATAAGAAACAAATCACGGCACTTCAGAATAAATTAGAACTCTTGGAAAAGGGTACACTGAACTCAACTGTAGAAATCCGTAATATACCTATACAAATAAACGAAAACAAAGACGTAATCACAAACATAGTGAAGGACGTTGGTGGGGCACTGGGCCTAGAGGCCACAATAATTAACCAGGAAATAAGGGACATCTTCCGTGCAAAATCTGGATCAATCGTGGTCGACTTTACATGTACCAGTAGAAAGGAATCTTTGATTTCGGAATACAAAAAACTGAGTAAGACCCGTCGTGAAAAAAAGGACCCCCAATTCAACACCACAGAGATTAACCTGGCCGGACCTCCACAAACAATATTTATCTCTGAATCTTTGTCAAATAAAGCCCGTCGACTATTTTACATTGCCCGCCAAAACGTAAAGAATAACAAACTTGCTGCAGCTTGGACATCGTATGGCAAGTTGTACGTTAAGAAAGAGGAAGGGGCCACGCCGATCCGTATCTATGAAGAGGTTGACTTCCAAAACATCTTCGAATGACTAGTTTTAGTATTTTTGTTACATCTAGTATTAGTATCTTTAACGATTAACTTGTTCATTCAATTAGAATTAATTATTTTTTATTTTCTGCATTGCTTTTTTATCCTTAGCCAGCTATTTTTGTTATTTATTCAAAGTCCTAGAAATTTTAAGCATACACAATCATTCACTCATTACCATTCTACGCATAACCACCTCTCGCTCACCCTACACACACATCACACTCATCACATCAAGCCTGCAGCGTGTGGCTCAAACCTATATTATGAAAATCGCAAACCTCTCCATAAAACGTGGCTTTTTATAAGTACGCTGACACCTTTAAGTTTATCACCAGACCCAGGTTACTCGCTCCTCAAAATACTAAATAAAATATGGTTGGTTAAATGGAGAAAACTATTGTTTTCTCCGTTTGACAAACATTAATGGATACTAATAACATTGAATCTATCTACTTGGGTCTGGATTCCTTATCCGTGGCAAAGTCTATCACATGCGATATTGATAATATAAAAAGTTTTATACAAACCAACAAAAATAACTCTCTCAATCTTGTCTCCCAGAATATCCGAAGCATAAACTGTAACATACTTAGTTTTACCACCCTTATGACTAGATCGCAAATAGACTGGGACATTATAGTCCTCACAGAATGTTGGCTTCAGACAGCTAAATTTATCCCGGAACTACATGGCTACAACTACATAGCATCAACATCCCATACTACTCAAAATGAAGGAGTTGTTATCTACTACAATAACCATCTTAACAATATTTCTTTTGAGGAACCTCTGATCTGTGATTCAAACTGTATCCTATTGAAAGTTGATAAAGAAACGTGCATTATTGGAATTTACCGACCCCCTAGCCAACATAACGTAACTAACTTTGTTAACTCCTTAGACATACTACTTTCAAAATTGCATGACTTTAAAAACATTATATTTTGCGGTGATATTAACATTGATATTGTCCCTCAAACTTCTGATAAACGATCCCACGAATACCTAAATGTTTTAGCAGGTCACGGTTTGATGCCGGGGCATACCTTGGTAACCCATGGTCTGACATGCCTTGATCACATGATGATAAAGACCAAACTTGATGCCACTTGCTTTGTTTGCGAGTCCTCAGTTACTGACCATGAATGTGTTGCCATTACCATAAATTTAAGAAATCAACTAGAACGCAAATGTAAGCCAATAACTCGCATCGACTATGTAACACTCGATAAAAGTATGAACAACCTAAATGTGGAGGCTATTCTAAATTCTAATGATGTGAATGTAGCTACTGATACTCTTGTCAATTGCCTTACCTCTTCAATAAAATTTAGCTCCAAAATTATTAAAACCCCTAATAGGAAAAGAACTAAGAAACCTTGGATCACCTCAGCTTTGTTACGCTGCATGCGAAATAGAGATAATTTATTTAAAAAATTAAAAAATGACTCAAGTAATGAAATACTTCAGTTCACTTATAGGAGGTATAGGAATTTCTGCACCGCTCAGCTGAAAAAAGCCAAAAGAAATTTTGAGAGACAGGAGATTGAGAATGCAAAAGATGATAAAAAGAGGCTATGGGAGGTTATCAGAGACATTAGCGGACAAAGGAAGGCAGTTGATCATTCAAACTGTCTCCTATCACCAACAAATCCGATGAAAAGCATTAATGGGGTAAATCAATTCTTTGCGGAGATAGGAAAAAATCTTGCTGAGCGTTCAAATAGTACTTATGTCAATGCAAATTTTAACAGCACATACCACAAGAGGCTAACACCCAGCAATTCACTTGTCTTACTTCCTACTAATGAGTATGAAATCCTTCTGTTAATTAAAGGTCTCAAAGATAAATGTGCAGTAGGAATAGATCTAATATCAAGTAATTTCATTAAAAGATATGCCAGCTTACTAGTGACCCCTATTACACATATATGTAATTTGGCCTTCTCATCGGGTATATTTCCTCGGGCGTTTAAAACGGCTCTAATTAAACCGATACACAAAGATGGTGATAGAGACTGTGTCAATAACTTTAGGCCTATTTCCATCCTTCCTACCATGTCAAAAATCCTGGAACGTCTAATGAACCAACGTTTAATACAATTTTTAGAAACCAATGGCCTTCTTTCTCCCTCACAATTTGGTTTTCGCAAAGGTTTGTCAACCAGTGACGCGGTTCACTACCTTGTAGAATCAATTGTAGACAGTCTCGATAATAAGAAAAAGTGTTTGACTATATTCTTAGACCTAGCCAAGGCTTTTGACACAGTCTCTATCCCCCGCCTTATAATTAAGCTAGAAGAGCTGGGGGTAAGAGGGCTCCCCCTCCAATTATTTACAGACTACCTGACAAACCGAAAACAGCAAGTTAAAATCAACCAATTGATAAGCGAGGAACAACCAGTAACCTATGGGGTGCCTCAGGGCAGTATTGTCGGTCCTACGCTATTTTTAGCATATATCAATGAGCTCTGCAACTTACAACTACAAAATGGCAATGTACTTACTTTTGCCGATGACACTGCACTCTTTTTTAGCGGTGACAGCTGGGACGAAGTCTTTGACATTGCCCAGAGAGGCTTCAGTAGGGTCTGTTCCTGGCTCCAAGAGAATTTGATGACGCTCAATGTTGCTAAAACCAAATACATTGCCTTTGCACATCGTTCAAATCTTCTTCCACCTTCAAGTCTTTCCATTGCGGCACACGTATGTAATTCTGCTTCTACTAACTGCACGTGCCCCCCTCTACAAAGGATTGATAAATTAAAATACCTCGGTGTCATTATAGACCAAGCACTTACCTTCAAGCCACATATCGAAGTTCTTTGTTCTAGGTTGCGTAAACTGATTTATATTTTTAGAACTCTGAAACAAGTAGCCAGCCGTAAAATTATCGCAATGGTTTACTCTGCTCTGTGCCAACCAATTATGGAGTACTGTATAACATCGTGGGGAGGCATAGCCAAATCAAATCTTCTTGAACTGGAGAGAGCACAGCGAGCCATTTTAAAGGTGGGTGCAGGCCTTCCCTACCGCTTTCCTACAACTGACCTCTACAAGGAGTGGAATGTTCTTACGGTCAGACAAACATTTATATTACGCATCACGCTTAAACAGCACTCCCAAATACCGTACGATCCCGATGTAGTAAAAAATAAGCGTAGGAAGGGCACTGTTTGCCGTAACAAAACTTTCCATACGAGTCTTTCACACAACTTTTTCTGCTTCCTAGGACCTTATATCTACAACAAATTAAATGGATCACTATCAATTTACCCTCTAACCAAAACGAATTGCAAAAATGTAGTATCTAATTGGTTGAAAACGCTTGACTACCAAGAAACTGAAAAATTACTTACCCCACCAATATGATCAAAATTACTTATCCTACAATATATTATTATTAAAATCTCTGACTTTGCTCCTCTCATATATAACGCTCAACCATCTACAAACACACACAGCGCTTGCAAACTTACACTACACATTCATACTAGCAACTACAGTAGACACTCTCATACTCATGCACACACATACGCATACATCCACTCACAGTACTACTACTTTTGTAATTATAATGATATTTTTCATCTCAATTCTTGTTAATGTAAGATTGCAGTTGTATTAACAATCCGTGGAGTGGGCTCCTGGTGACCTGTATTACAGGTTTTTTTCAAAACCTACAATAGGCACCAGTCTCTCACAAAACTGGTTCGCATGGTACGTAAGCTCTTTTATATTTACTTTTGTGAAGAGAAATAAATCTTTTTATTATTATTATTATTACACAACGAAAACGGAATCGTGCTGTGCGGTTCCTAAGTAGTTTCCTAACGCGGATGCTCAGATTGTGGAATGAGCTCCTAGGTATAGTTTTACTAAGGAATTACAGGCGCTGGATATTAGAGAGGTTGATGCCCCCGGGTGTTCAATAGACTAAGATGACGATAATCATCAGCCAGTACGGTTGTTTACAAAAATACAGCTTTGTAGTTTTATATAGGACCGGTATTTTTGATACCCAAAACAAATAAACTAATTTAAAGTCTATTATGTAACATTAACTTCTGTAATCCGAAACATCAATCGAGGGCGGTAAAAAAACTTCAAAGACATCATAAACGCTGGCCGACCTCGTCGACCTCTTCACGAGTTTTAGGCCCTTTCCTCTAATATGCGTACGTGAGAGAGGCCGCAATGGCCACGATAAAGAACTCGTCCCTTCCCCTCCCTTGGCCTCAGGACCCCTCGTGATTAGGGTCACCATTATGTTGGGATTTGTCCTGATATATGTCACTTTTTCAGTTCATGGCAGGAAAGTGTTTGATGTTATAGAATTTAGCAGTTACTGCACTGTACACATAGTATTTTTAAATGTTTCGTATAATATACTAAATCCAAGACAAAACAAGGGGATACTGGGGGTTAATTTCGCCACAATTGCAGCTTCATACACCTATGCTTCATGTTTGCAGCAGAAGCAGAACTAAAGCTGGAAATGTGGCAAAATTAGCTTCCATAGTATTTTAGTAAGAATAACACAAAATCCTACAGCTGTTGTTTTTTTATAAATATTATTTTTAAATTTAATTAAAATGTTATATTATCGTCATAAATATTATTTGAAAATTGTATATTCAAAATAAGTCTACAGTATTTTTCTTAAATTACACGAGTTTTTGTTTATGGTTGCCCTACATACGAACTACAGCGACAATGTGGTCAAAAATATAAAGGGTCAAAATTAAATTCCGCGAGGCCCGTAAAGTGTTCAGTTTCGTCATTATAGGAAAAGGAGTGTGTGGTGAATAGGAATTTTTGCCTTTAAACCGTTCCTCAATTTTTGTAACCCGATATTTTTCCACGTAAAAATGGTCAATTATTTTTAAACATATTTTACACATTAGGTAAAAAATATTGTTTGATATGATGTTCACGTAACCTCTTCTCTTAAATAGACCTTACCACTGTCACATAAAGATCATTGTCGATCGTACATGCCATTTGTTTTATTTATTACTATAGCTCCCACAGTATACGGAAGATGGCATTACGACATTTTAAGGAGTTCCAGATTCGAATCTAATGCCGCGTGACGCTTGCGTACAGACGCATGGGAATTTTAAAAAATGTACACACCAATAACAACGTTAATACGTGGAATATAAAACACAAATTCATTTTTTTAACTATAATATTACATTCTCACGGATGACTCCCAAGAGTAATCAAGGTGTTTAAGAGGTTAATAGAAAAAAGACTTTATTATTCAAATAGCAAGGGTTATAATCTATTTAAAAGTTGATGCTAAGTTTTGGATACTTTACTACATTTTATCGTCAAAATATGTCCGGTTTTTGTGTAATAGTTACGTGACGTCACGACTCCGTCTAAAATGGTCTTGAATGAATTTTTACAGCGATTTAAAATCGTGTCTTCTATGAATGAAATTTACGTGCCTTTTGTAGACTTTACTCAATCTGTGCCTGGAAAAAAAGATGTTACAATAATGTTTTTCTTTTTTTTTTCAGGTGAGTCGCAACAAAATGGGGATGAGTGCAGTTATAGTTATATAAGTAAGTAGATACTTATTTACGTACTAATATGTAATACACAAATCACTTTAACCAATAAATTTTACATAATTCCAATTTAAAGTGAAAATTTAATTGAGAGACATAATAATTATAATTTAGTACAAGTTTAATCCGAACAGCAGTTAGTAACTATTATTTAATGAATTTGTATTAATATACTTATACCTAATATTCAATCCTAATTCATGCAAAACATGATTTAATAATTATTGAAACTAATTTACTGTGAAAATTTGCCAAGTTATGCCTCTTGTAAACGTAGCTCAAGATGTAAAATATATTTCAGCGTGAATGCCTCACTCTTGTAGCCTATAGTATACCTAGATTTATTAGCTTCCGCCCCGCGGTTTCACCCGTAAAATAGAACGTAGCCTATGTGTTAATCCAGGCTACCTCCATACCAAATTTCATTAAAATTGTTCCAGCCGTTTGAGCTTGAGAAGTAACAAACATATTTTCTTACAAACTTTCGCATTTATAATAAAATAAGTAGGACCAGCTTCCGCCCGCGGTTTCACGTGCATTCCCGAAGGATAAAAAAATTGCTTATATGTTAATCCAGGGTATCAGCTACTTCCATACCAAATTTCATCAAAATTGGTTCAATCGTTTAAGCGTGAAAAAGTAACAAACATATTGTCTCACAAATTTTCACATTTATAATATAAAAGCACTATGAATGCGTTCACACATTGTTCTTCCAATTATGTTGAAAAATAAAAAGGCTTTGCCAGACATGTATTGCAAATATTTAATATAAAATCGACTAACAAACACACCACAAATAAAATCGATAAAAAAGTTTACAATAATAAGATTGCAACTCGTGCAAACTTTTTGCTCCACCTTTGAAAATATACCGTTAAAATGGAAGTAGGGGGATTCCTTAGTTTGATTACCCCCACCAGCTTGGCGTAAAAACAATCCACTTTGAATTTTCAACAACTTTGTCCGACAGTCAAGTAACTTAATTAATAAAGTTTATTATGTTAGTACTCGAGTTCGAGATACTCGAGTACTCGCCGGACTCAATAGTCTATCGAATGTTATTTTTGTGTTGGCTAAATGGCAGTGATGTTTTAGTCGATTTTGATATTATTTTTACTAAAAATGTATTCAACGTATGATTCGAAATTAACTTTTGGTAAAAATTAAACATATGTTTTAAAATTTATTTGCTTTAAATTGATAAAATGGTGATATACATACTGTAATCTGACTCTTGTTTTGGTAATATGAAAGTTTAGATGTTTTTATTTGCCACTGATCAAACATTATGCTAAGTACCTACTAGCTTTTCGCCCCGCGGTTTCACCTGCGTTTCCCTGTTTTTCTTATTATTAACTGAATTCGAAATTAAATTTGAATTTGATATAAAAATAAAAAACTTTCTAACTACAAACACAATTTTGCAAGTAATTCATGTTTTATGCGATACGGACCGGTGACGTCACTGCTTTGTGTTTCTTTCTCTCTCTAATTCTCATTTTTTAAGATATTAAAAAACTATATAAACCAGGTTATATGTGAGGTAAAAAGACCATAATATCTTCAATGCCCACAACCACATCGAGACAAAATTTATAATGGGAAAATCTCTTAGCATCAAAAAAAGGTTGAACTCCGTGGAATTAATTACACGCTTAAATTAACGATACAAATTTGATTTATTAATATTGATGTTATAAAGTGTTTCCGGGTCACACGGTCTTAAAACTTCCGTTTCCGCCAACTGCAAATTCTAATCCATGACATTTGGCATGCATATTGTGCTATTTGACGTCACATCCTTGAAGCATGGCGTTTTGTAGAACATTACTATGAATTTTACTTATAAAGTTAACTCTTTCGAATGTACACTCTGTGGAATTGAAATAAACACTAAATACCATTCTAAAAATCTTTCAAAGGATTCCTAGAAAAGACGCAATGCTAATACCAATTGTGACGCAGTATTTTCATTAAAATCACAATTTTAAAATCCTTAAGTTGAATTAAAATATTCATAAAAAAAATACTAGTTTGATATTTGAAATTTATAACACCTCACCTCAACTCAATCTGATAGGTATTTTTAATATACTTAGTGACAGACAATAAAGACTTATCTAACGACATATCATGCATCAAAATAATTTTTGTTTTTTTTTTTTGAAAGGACTAAAGTTGGTAGCCTCTGATGGCTGCTCCAACCTTACTTGACAATCGGCGAGCGCAGAGGGCTCTCAGCCGGGTAACATTTAGGTAACCACGCCTGAAGGCACGCCCGAGTGGGGTACGAACCTCGGCTCAGGACGTTACCGGGGGAAGGGGAGGACTTAGTACGAGTTACGACTAATTGGGGGCGGTCGGATTACTAATGGCAGCTCACATCAAAATCAGTTCAGCCGTTTAGGCTACAGGAGGTCACAAAATACAAACAAACATAAAAATGCGTCTCATAAAAAAATCGATTTATTCCTATTCAAAGGAAACATTCTGATTTTAATCGTAATGCATCAACTCCGACAATATAGCAGTTATTCAATGTTAACGCAACATAGATAATATAAACAATGCAAACCAGCTGTAGCCATAAATCGAAACAAACATACGACCTACTTATTCCAGAAACTTCCACTGTCCACACCTAATATCTTTGTTTAGTGAAGTAACCCGTAACGCAAACTACGTCTTCAAACTGCACTACGGTCTTGGCCGGTCACATTTGCAATTCCACGCGCGTCTCAGACTGTCCGCATAGCATCTATCTTCGTCTAGCAGGAACATTTAACGGGTTACCATCTCTTTCGCACCTGCATTCGATTGCGGAGAGCCGATTTACAGGGTGCAGGCAGGGCCCTTGCGTTGTTTCATTTCGCGTAAAGAGTGGGTACCTGATTTCGCATTCGGCATCTGGATGGGATTTTGTCGAAATTCGTCGAATTCGGCGGTGGTAATGTGATTTCCTGGTAGCTACGTTTGTTTTTGTATCGTAGTGGTGGAACAGAATGCGTGAAATGTGAAACTTTGAAAGTATCGAATTCTGTTTTTATTTAGTGGGAAAAAAATGGACATTTGGTTTGTATTTTGCAATGGCATAGCAATTCCAAATTCATTTGCTTTTTATTTTGTAGCCAATACTTCAATTAAAACGTCATACGAATGGCAATAAATCTCTACTAGCACCTACAATCCATACTAGTATGTATTGGTAATTCAGTCTGTTACCTTTTCATGTCTAAACCGCTGAAATGAACACGTCGAAATTTGGCATACATATAGCCAATGACATGAAGAACGTAGGCTACCTTTTTATCCTGAAATGGCGAGAGAAACCACAAGGAAAAGCTAGTATAATTAATTATATTTGAAACAAAAATAGTACTTACCTAAAACTATACTTTTTATTACTTTTACAAAATTACAACATATGTAACCAAATCACGAAACTGTCCATGTGTGTGTAGAGTTTCGACCATAAAGTATTCGATTCGTCAGATCGGCGACGGACCGAATACACAATCGAACTTGTGACCTCATCACTACTATTTTGACCTCCAAATACTCCATAATGGGAATGTAATAGACGATTACTCAACTCAATGTTATTGTCGGATTGGCGGCCTGCCTTCTGTTACAAACGATTGATATTTTAGTAACGGTTTATTGCATAGTAGCACTAGTCGATTATTTCAAGTGAAAGAATCGATTTTGAATATCAGTAGCGGCACTATGTTATTGCTAATTTAGTTTGGTATTTTTATTAAAATCATGGGGAACTATAATATTAATAGCTGTGCCCGCGACTTTCCCCGTGTTCCCAGGATAGCAAAATTCCATGTCTTTTTCCATATCATAGACTATCTGCCTGCCAAATTTCATCGCGATCGAGTCAGCGGTTAAGGTGTGAAAAGGTAACAAACAAATTCATTTTCGCATTTATTGGTTAGGATTAGAATAAATATAATATTATTGTTTTATTGCTTTGAACCTGAAGATAAGCAGAGGCTTATTTCTCCAATCCTCCGTCTTCCTCATCCACTCACTTCCAGTCACCTTCCTCAGGTCGTTCAGCGACTCGGAGGCGGTGATCCTCAGTCTTCCTGTCCGAGGTTTCCACTCGAGTACTTTTTATTCCAGCAACCATTTGTTCGTTGACAGATGTGGCCTGCCCACTGCCAAATAACATTATTTTTAATGGTGTAAAAATTTTGAAGAGAATATAATAGGTCACTTTTGCCTGGTCGGATAAGTCAATCATAACGTGAAGGTCTCAGTGTTTTTTTTTATTACTTTTTTAATTTATTTTGTGTAACATTTTATTTTCTTATTTCAGTTGCCCTCCGTCATCGGAGATGATCTGACGTTGAAGGTACAAACAGCAACATATTTAAATCACTTTGCGTCACCGCTTTGTACCTGAAACACTTTCACTTTTAGTCGAATATCTTGTAATTTTAGTATAGTGCTTTAGTGATCCCGCTTAGATAATGAGTAGTTTTAGTAATACCTGTATTACTAATACCTATATTTAGTATATTGTTACTATATGTAGGCACATTCCTATAGAATAGGCTGTATCCAAACGCATTGACAAAAACGTAGATTTTGATCGGTTTTTATTCATATCAACGAGCTGATAAAGTTAGCTAACCGTTCACCTGATGGTGAGCGTTGCTTATGGACATTTTCAAAACTAAGGGGACAGCCATTTTGTTATTGATCTTTACATAGAAACGAAGGCTGCTGGGGCAGAAAGGTTCATGAATAGCGACTACGAACTGGAAAGCTAAAGGTGGACGGACAGACAATCTTGTGAGGGGCGCGGGGAACCGCTGGGTGCGGGTACCGTATGACCGGCTATCGTGGAGATCCTTGGGAAGGTCTTTATTCAGCTGTGGACGTCTTTCAGCCGATATTATTGAAGACATAGCCAGGTTACTAGCACTAGAGTACAACTAATGAAAAACTAGTTTCTGTCTCTTTCATAACAAATTGTAGATTGGTGTTTGATAGATATGCTTATTTGCCGAATTCGTTGCATAAAAACTACTTTTAAAGAGTCTGCATATATATAAGCACTAATTAAATCTACATTGCATTGGTAGTTACATTAAAACCCTGTAAAGTACAATCAGATATTTTTAAGGAAGCGATACTGAGAGCCTTTCTGTATTTTGAACCTGCTCTAATCTAAATAAAAAAAAAGGTCTATTGTAGGCATCTGAGAAGTCACAAACTCTTACTACCTATATTTAAGATTTACTCATACTATAACTCAAACAAAAACCTAAGTAATGGAGCAAAAAAATGGCGCCCAATAAAAAACGGCGCCCGGGCGAATCACATAAAACATATAATTAATTCCTTTTTTTCACCCGCCTTCTGAAGCAGGAGTCGTTGCCATTCCGCGCACCTCCGCAAAATATGGTCTTTCATAACTCCCCGGGAAAAAATCCCACCGTAATTTAATGCGCCCCCAGAAAATAATATGTAAAAATACGCGCTCAGGATGGGCCACTTTCGGCCCATTTCGGTCAATTTCGGCCCGCACCGACCATTACGTGAACATCTTCCGTACCGTTATCTAGCACCGTAGGAATAAATCAGGATATTATTTTCCCAGCGAAATATTATTTTTCATATCTAATCAGTAGAGTAAGAATTATGGATGCGATATGGAGAATCGTATTTATGCGATAGTATACCTTCACGTTCAAGATTTGGGGTACGTTTTTATGTGAGCCTGTGCTAAAATATATTGACCTTCTATTTGACATTTTATGTGGAAACGCACGTAGCGTTAGCTTTTTAAACAGTATGTCAAACTTACAAATGTTCTACTGGACTTTTCTACGGGAACTTGCGAAGTGACGTTGTACCTATTTCGTTTTATTTTCATAAAATCGTGTAGTACCGATCGTATTTTGAGTGATGTGAAATGAAACTTCAACATGAAAATTATTTATTTACATGACTGTTTTTCCAGGGTATGATCTATCTATGTGCAAAGTTTCATCCAAATCCGTTCAGTAGTTGTTATGCGTAACATTCTCACAAACGCGCATTTTTAATATCAGTAAAATATTCGTGGTAAACAAATTATATCAAACTATTACTTCTCCATAATGAAACTGTTGAACGAATATTCGAATTAAATATTAAGGAATACTATTTCAGTTACGGAACGAGCGCAAAAGTGGATTGGCGTTCGTATTGATATCGATTTTATATCGAGTAGACGTCGAATCGAGTCGATCGTGTTACATTTGTGGCGATTGTGGTCGGACCGCGTCCAAATGCGGTTTTGTGCAATTGACGACCTTGTAACTGTGTGCGTAGCGTGACGGTTTTTGTTATAATGTGGGTAAGTTAATTAAGGCTATTGTTCTTTCAAAATAATATATTGCTCTGTTACTAATAAATAGGTATGTAAAACACGAAACGAAAATAATTGGGCATAAAAAAATATTATACATTTTAAAACAAATAGCAATATAGAGATTAATAAACTACTCTAACATGGCGCGCCCCTCCAAATTACTGTTTCAATGTGTGTAGTCACATTCTTGCGAAAGAGTTTGTATGTAGGTGTGCGTATTCACCGTCTTCAGTATCACACTTACTACCAGATCTGATTTATTGATTAACTTTACTCATCATAACTAGACCGCGCAAGACAACGGACGTGTCTTAGTCATAGAGTACGTCAGTGCAGCGCCATACTAATAATAATGAGCGGTTAAGAGCCAGTACGCATCACGCTATCCAAGTTTAGGTAAAAACCAGCGCAACATAGCAAGAGCTACAGAGAGCGAGACTCCGCTAGGCGAGCAACAAATCCTTGCATTTGTTTGACGACCGTATCAGTAGGCGTTGTGAGTCTATAAATAATTTCCCAAATACATTTCAAACGTTTTGAGCTTTGGAGGGGCGCGCCATGTTATCGTAGTTGATCTCTACTACAAAATGACTGTTCAATACTGCTTGGAAAAGAATTTGATCATTGTGAATATGCCTGTGTATCATCACTACAATACATAGTATAAAATAAAGTCGCTTCCCGTCTGTATGTCCCTATGTATGCTTAGATCTTTAAAACTACGCAACGGATTTTGATGCGGATTTTTTTAATAGATAGAGTGAAAACCAGGCGAAGCCGGGGCGGGTCGCTAGTGTAATTTAAAAAATAGAATATCCTAAGATCTATTCTTGAATAATGTCTTTTGGGACATACACAACGATCGGAGTATTCGTAAATTTATTGTTCAATTCTGAATAACTTCATTTTATATTTGCTTATTTGAAACGACGACTTCGCAGTATTGTGAATTTTAACATTGTATCGTCGCTGTGGGTATCGAAACACAAACAATATCCATACCACAGAGTATGTATACTCTACCAATATTTATTTAAAATTATTTTATCTTATTCAAAACGATGCATGCTGGCAATTTTAAAATAAAGATTGCTGGCTCTCTTAAAAATTATAACAAATTTAATTCATCATAATCTAAGCTCACAATGGCGATGATAGCTCAGTGGTAGAGACGTCGGATGCCGCGACGAAGGTCGTGAGTTCGAATCCTACAATGAGCTTGAGCTTTCGGTGAAGGAAAACATCGTGAGGAAACCATAGCATGGTGGTAGGGTACTTTGTAGTAGCCGCCTGGCTGGCTACCCTCAAGTTAAAAACTTTTGCCAAGCACCTTTCGGTGTATTCCGACAGCTGCACTTGAGAGCCAGTTCCTTTCTAGGCTTTGTGTGCTTACCATCATCGGCCACATCATCACTGACCACGGTGAGATTGTGGTCAAACACAGCCCTAAACATAATAAAAAAAAAAAAAAATGGCAATGATAGCTCAGTGGTAGAGACGTCGGATGCCGCGACGAAGGTCGTGAATTCGAATCCTACAATGAGCTTGAGCTTTCGGTGAAGGAAAACATCGTGAGGAAACCATAGCACGGTGGTAGGGTACTTTGTAGTACCCGCCTGGCTGGCTACCACCCTCAAGTTGAAAATTTGTCGCCAAGCACTTACCGGTGTGTTCCGGCAATTGCACTTGAGAGCCAATTTGCCTTCTCGGCATTGTAACAGTTCAGCAACACATTGGCAATATCTCTGGTATTGCCAATGGCAATAGGCGACGGTAACCACTTACCATCAGGTGGGCCGTATGCTTGCTTGCTACCTTAGTAGTATAAAAAAAATGGTTAGTGATAATGTGGTCGAATGTGGTAAGCACAGGAGCAATATATATCTATCTATACTAATAATAAAGCTGAAGAGTTTGTTTGTTAGAACAAAGTACCCAACCACCGAGCTATGGGTTCCTCACGATAAAGATAACTATAAGATCCATGACATTCGCCATGGCAGTCGATCTCACTGATACCAAAAAATCAGTAAGATCTGTTGTTATGTCGCTAGTAAAATAGGCTCAAATATCTAAGCTACTAAGCCTAAAATTGAAAGCGCAAAATTGACAATGGTTTCAAAATTGAACCTACAAACTAAGCCACTTCCTATCAAGGAAATCAATAAGTGCCTACATCGAAACCCACAAACTCAGTTCGAAAGTTACCCCATTCGGCATCAGTAATTTACTCAGTCGTAATGCAAATCTGCCATAAATTGTCAATAAAAGGGGGATGGGAATCCCAGGCCACGATAGTTTCCATTCGATGAGCCGTAACAATTTATAGAGTAAGTTTTAGATGGAAAAAGTTAGTAATCCTGTCTACTTATTACATCCCAACGGGGTAATGCTAAATCTTCTAACACCAAAGTGAAACAATTGGCCATAATTTCCCAACCAACAGTTGTTCTAATTTCTCTAGAGTCTTCATGATAGATGCGAGGGTTATTTTTTTGAAAATCGAATACATGATTTGAAAAAGTTTTAGATTTGATTTAGGATCTATTGCATAAAGCGCGATCATAGTAAGGTTATAGTTAGGTTATAGTTAGGTTACGGTTATAGTTAACTTTAACCGCCGAAAGAAAGCAAACTGGTTTGCTCGTGTCACCATAACCGACCGAGGGGAACGGTCATCGTCAAAGTGACTCTATGGTCAAAGCATGGTAATAGTTAAGTTAACTTTGAATATAACCTTAACTAAAATATACGAGCAACCGGCCCTTAAACTGCAAATTGCTTTTTTCATTAATTATTTTTATAAATACTGTAACAGTTTATTGCGTATAACAATAACTGATTTTCAATATGGAGGCCATGTTATTTTAACAGTCGGAATAATTCCTAGTAGTATTTGTATACGTTATATTTACTAAATTTAAAGATGGTGTTCACCTCGCTTTCTCAAATTCAATATTGTTTCATGTGTCAGCTATATCAGGCGTATTAACGATGTATTTTCGATTGATCATGCCTAAATATGAATTATTTTGTGAATTTGTTGCATAGATATTGATTCACATTTTTCTCTCTCACTTTGTTGTAATATTTTTTACTATTAATTTTACAGATGTCAGGTCATTTTCTACATGTTTAAATATAAAATATAAAAATGGTGATGTATAATTTGGGTATCCTTTAAAATTAGTTCTAAGCCTCGCCCTTGCCTAACCTTAAAAAGTTCATCTCTCTTAGAACGAAACACTAAATATAAATAATAAGGAGCAACAAATTACCTCTCCTCGGGTCCCTGAAGTAACTTACATAATACTGAAACAGTAGTCTCTTAAAATAAAAGACCTTTGAACAACGCCGAAGGAAAATGAACTTTAAAATAAAAAAGCGACAAAGTGCAATTTCTCTTCTATTCATAGAGCAGCCGAGATAATCTTGTTGGGGAGTCATTTTTGACCAATTTCCCTCGGTATTGAAAATATTTTATAGAGGACAACGTCGCAAAGTCACATAGGGCACGATAGGCTTTGTGTAGCCATCGTTCAACCACGTTTTGTACATTGTTTTCTGTATTTAAACGTTAGAATTTTGTATAAAGCTTGTTACGGTACGGCGTCTACTTTATGTATGAAATCCTATTGGCCATCCTTCTTTGTAAATTTGCCAAGCAAATCTTTTTATGCCTTCAGCTTTTGCTTATGAAAGATCTTTTGGTAATCTTCACTTTTCGTGGTGCTACAGATAATTTAGACATCGGCTTGTGATACGTATACGTTTTCTGTTCTAACTTTTTTCGGGGTATGATATCTTTACTAATCTATATGTATATAATTTATACTAATAATAAAGCAAGAATTTATTTGAACGCGCTAATCTCCGGGAGTTACTAGTCCGATTCGAAAAATAATTTCACTAATAGGAAGCTACATTATTCCCGAAGGTTATAGACTACTTTTTATCTCGAGAAGGCGAATGAAACAGCTAATATATTATAAATGTGAAAATGTGTTTGTCCTTCTCTCACCCAGCAATGTAGTAATGGATCGACGTGATTTTTGACATAGAGATAGCCTATGTACCTAATGGAGATGGGCGTAAGCTACTTTTGATCCTAGAAAGGCGGATGAAACCACGGGGAACAGCTAGTTTACAATAAATAGAAAAAAAATGTTTAAGTAAACTGAACCTCGGTAGTCTGTTTCGGAACAGAATACAAACCGTTTTATTCCGAACACTTTAGTTCTTTTCTTATTTTATGCTATTTTAATTTGTCTTGGCAATTCCACGGTAAGGTGATTAAATATTTTACTGCATAAAACTACTTTGCGGTTTCTTTTTCTTTTCCTTTGGGTATTGACTAGTTGTTTTTTTTATTGTATATCATGATAAAAGCGTTAATAACACTTATTTTGACTATTAGTTACAGGCCCAAAAAAAGATAGAAAAATAACCAGCATATAGGGCTCTGTAAACAGTTGCCTTGTTTTGGTGTGAAGCGCTAAAAATCTAAAACTATTACAGTAAAAAATAAAAATAAATGTTGTGCTTTAAAAATCCTTTTCCACTAAATCAATCAATTTGTTATCTGTCACTTTCAATTACAAAATTGATAGGCAAAAAAACAAAAAAATAAAAATATCTCGTTGAGCACATGTGACACCCATCATCCAGTAAAGAGCCAAGAGCCAATAAATCAAATGAAGCAATCTAAATCCGTCATCGTGGCGCAAAGATGGCGGCACATAATTTTGAATTTCGAACTTGACGCGTCAGGAATAAGAAGGTAATATAGAGCGAATAGGTCCCCAGCCGACAGTTACCACGGAAGGGCAGATCGCGGTGCCATCGCATTTTCCGTGGCATTTTGATAAGGTGTAGTATTCCGAGTTACAATTTTATTACTTGGGTACGTTGCACTTGAATATTATAGCCAAGTTATTACGTGGAAATGGCGGTCTTTATGTTGCGGCGTTTTGCATTACCAAACAAAGAAAATGAAATAAAATATATAGTTTATTATCATAGAAACGAAATATCTTTACGACCATCAACTGCGAAGAGTCAAGAATAGTTGGTACTATATTTTTTACATGATATTCTAAAGTTGAAAAGTTTTGTTGACTCTTGTTTACCGTCATTTGGTGATTATATTTTTATTTTTTTGATAGGACCTTATGAAACTTGAAGATCAAATTGGCATCACCCTTTCAAGTGTACATCTGATGCCAAAAGCAAGCATATTATAGGAAACTAAACAAATGAATTAAGGTTGTAAATGTTACTTTTTTTATGTCAAAAGGTTGACAAGCAAGCAGGCGGTCATTAAATACCTGCATTAAGCACCTGCTGGTAAGTGGTTACCATCGCATATCGCCTTTTGCAATACTAGATGTATTATCAATCTGTTATGCCAAGAAGGCAAACCAAAATTTTTACTTCCTCTAAAACCAGCCAATAGGGTAGTTGACTGACACATCAAATCAGCTACTTTTTAATAAATGTCAAAACGATAGTTTATTAGGAATTTTGTATGAAATGTTACATTATGACGTATAGTTTCACAGCATCAAATCATCTACTCTTAGTGGTTCCACTGGTAATTAAAAATCATAAAAAGCATTAAATGTACAACATATTTGATATTTCCACGTGTTTTTAGATGTTTTATGCATTGTTTAGTGTTTGGTCATTTATTTTTGACAGTGTCAACTACCCTATTATCTACAATACTATATTATGTCTATAAATGGAATCTAAATTGAAACAAACCTAGAATCATAAAATATTCGAGGTTCACTACAGCATAAACAATGCAACTGTCACAAATTCTCTTTACGTTACGTATATGACTATAATTGACGCAAAATTGCATTCTCTTCGTGGAATTTAGAAACAAAAATGTGCATTATAAAGAACTTAAGTGAAGCATCAATATGCACATGTTAAACAAAGTGGAAACAAGAGACGTCATTGTAGAGTCGAGTCAATGCACATCCGAACACATGGACGGTCTATTTTTAAACTGACGAAATAGAGACATAAAGATAAGTTTACTGCGTACAAATGTCCCATCTCTAGGCACTCGGATATATTTCGGTTTATTGTTTAGCGCAACACAAAGAGTTTTTTAGTACTCTTTTAGTAGCGTGGTGCACTCTCGCTTGATTTAATATTTATGAGGTTTTTGGTGCATTTGAATTTGGAAGACTATATTTTTTTTTTCATTGGCTGGTTAATTTCTTCTATGTTTAAAATATAGTTATGCTGTAATTAAATTAGATACAGTTTATATTTAAAATTAAATTCGTCATCGTTTGCGCAATCTGTTCCACTTTCCAAATTAAAATAGACCAGAAGTTTGGGTGTGATATGAATCCATTTGGATAAAACTCAGATGTTTTAATAGAAAGATTTATGATCTATTGAGATGTTTATTCTTTAGGTAAATGGACTAGCTACCTCATTAAATAATATCCTCGTGCTCCAATTCATTGTATCAAATTAAAACGAATACCAACTTTTTAAGAATTGAGCCGAATTAATGAACACACTTTATTATTATCGCAACTGTGTGAATGAACTGAAATAATGTATGAATGAACTATGTATTACGTAATCATGAATCATTTACTTTGTTTCAGTCACTGAGGTATATTACTACGTATAGAGAAGCTATTCTATGGTTTCAGTGTATAAATATACACACAAAAATATACTTTATTATTATGTACTATGAAACTACGATCGCCAACGCATTTTTTACGAGACATGTAAATTAAAATGTTGAAGTTCATGTCTTTTAAATACGGTCAATGTTCTATCTATCTCATTGAATGAGCGTCTCATACATTTTGTTCTTAGTCCTTCCCTCCCCGGGTAACGGCCTGAGCCGAGGTTCGTACCCAATTTCGGGGTGCCTTTAGTCGTGGTTACCTAAAAACCCGTTTGATCCATCTGCGCTCGCTCACTGAATATACCGCGCGTACGGGTGTAGTAAAAAGAAAAAATTAACATTTTGATCTAGCAAGATGGTTGGTCTTCATAGCAAAAATTGTTCATATTTATGACTACTGCCATCTCATAAACAACTGCTGGTACAAATACCCTTACTAGACTCTGAGCAGTAATGACCTTCTCACGGTGGCGGACAGGATGGCAGATGATTTCAAATTTATCAATTGCCAATCGAAATAACGTATATATTTCAATAATATTTTTTTGCACATCGTATTTTATCACAATATACGTAATTTTTTCATGTTATTATTGCATACGTCTTTTTTTCAATATAGCTGCCCACAATCTCACCCCTCGCATACCGCGATATAATATTGACACTTTACTGCAGTATCCTATGGGATAAATCTATTTTTTATGGTGGTCCACGTAGCTTATCACTTTTTATGGGAATAGAGCGGGCGAAGAGACACTTTCAATCACTTAATTTATTGATATCTCGTGCAGATATCGTCACATACCTCTGGCGAGATCCTGGAGAGACCTGCATAGCCATAAAAGTAAAGATAAAAGGCTAAGAGGACATCTGATTATAGTTATTTTTATCAAAATATATGTACATTACGTGTCTTACAACAAGTTGAGGATTTAATTTCCACCCTTTGTATGTATGAAGTCAAATCAAATCAAAACTCATTTATTCAGTTTAGGCCCTAATAAGGCACTTATGAATGTCAAAAGTTACAGTTTTACAATAGACTCTACTAACGGTTCGGAAGTTATCTGTTTGTTCTGTCTGTAAATACATATATCTAAATAAATATTACCTGGGCAGATAATGATATCTTAAACAGAAGTAAAATAATGCAGATCTCCTGATTAAAATTTGATATCTCCTTTCTTAATTTCTTCGCACACATTATAAAGCCTCAGAATAGTCGAATCTAATTTAAAAATTGAATTTAATTAATAAATCGAAACTAATTTGTACATTTAACAACACTAGCCGGCATTTGCATCGCAGTGCTGGTTAATAAGCCGATTGTATCTCGCTCCAAGCTGAATTATATAAAACATTGATAATGGATAAACATTTAATTTACCGAATGCGATTAATGCTTGGCTCTTTGTTTACTTGAATATTATAATAGGACACAATGAGTCTGATAATTCGAAATTAAACATCCTTATCATCAGTGATTTTATTAATCTCCGGTAACATTCTGAATGAATATCCTTGTCTAATGAAGACTGGTTTCCGAAACGATAGTAATTTTTGTTTTGTAAACTACTAAGGCAGCAAGCAAGCATACGGCCCACTTGATGGTAAGTGGTTACCGTCACCTATCGCCATTTGCAATACCAGAGGTATTGCCAATGTGTTACAATACCGAGAAGTCAACTGGCTCTCAAGTGCAATTGCCGGAACACCGGTAGGTGCTTGGCGACAAATTTTCAACTTGAGGGTGGTAGCCAGCCAGATAGGTACTACAAAGTACCCTACCACCGTGCTATGGTTTCCTCACGATGTTTTCCTTCACCGAAAGCTCAAGGTCATTGTAGGATTCATACCCGCTACCTTCGTCGCGGCATCCGACGTCACTACCACTGAGCTATCATCGCCTTCCTTCTTCCTTACCTTCACAAGATCTAAACTGAATATCTGGTTCAGAAGCTTTTACTTGAACTCCGTACTTAATTTAGGAACATCAGTTAACGCCATCCGATACAAAACTAGGAAGCTGGGTGGGCGTTTTAAACACGTTACCGTATTTCGGGGGCGGTATAATAAATTGTTAATGCGGCTTCGGTCCGCATCGGATGATTAATTGACCCGATCTGACCCAACAATTACTTCAATTATTTACCTCCGGTATACGGTTCCTGTGCAATTCGATAGTTTCTCCTTTAATTTGAATTATTGATGCATTATTGGGTACATACGTAATTATTTGGATTTGAACCCCTCACTGTGTTTGTAATGGACTTTGGTAATTGTTATAATTTTACTATACATTGTTTAGTTATAGTTAACCAAGCAGATTCAATTTAATTAAACAAAATACTTTTATTTTACGAAATAGGAACGTGAATTTAATAATTATTTTTTGTAATTTTCAAAGCTGCGTTTTAGGGGGTCTTTAATTTTTACTCTTAGGTTTGATTGAGGTTTTATTCATTTTTTAAAAGTTGATTATTTATTGTATATTCAATTTTAATAAACAAGCTTACCCACTTACACTTTCGGACCCCAAAGTGGACCGTATGCTTGCAAGTTAAAAATCTATTCTATGACACTACTCCAGGACCACGTTCCATATGCCCATTGTCCTTTTTAAAATATATTTCGCGATTTCACACTTAGCCCATAGATCAGTATTTCTACCCCTAAAGCACTGCTGGTAAATTACACCTGTATTTTTTTTAAATCACAAATATTGATCAGATTGTTAATCCATCCCATAATATACAGACCTCAAAGCAATAAATTCCACTAATCCAACCAGCTTGAGGCAATCACTTAGCGAGCGGCTGTAAGTAGTAAAACCATAGTAAAACCAACATGTGTAAATTATTTAACAGTCGTTGTCTCATTACTGTATTCAGTGTAACGCGTCTGAAGATATTTAGGGGTGTAATAATTGCTTTACGGCTTGCGGAGAAACGGGATTGATTTTCATGGCGATCGTTTAAAGGGTGATGAAAAAATATCGGCTGCAATTACTCTTATGGATGCAATAAAAGTAGGTACTCATAAAGTGGATTACCATTACTCGAATACAATACTTAAAAATTATAGGAACTACAGAACGGTTGGAGAATTTGCACCCGTTGTTTACATCCGCTTTTTGCAGACATAACACTGCAACATCATATTTAATACGAACAGCAACGGAGTGGAAATCCCTTCCGCTGTCTGTTTCCTATATCCTAGACGTTTTTAAGGACAGAATAAATAAAGATTTTCTGGGTAGACATTCTACAATCTTGGCCGTGTCACAACTCCTAGGGTCAGTCGATTTAAAAGCCTCAGAATACTGGCAATTTTGTTTCAGTAAACAAATGCCTACCAGAATAATTCAATGTTTACCATCTTCAAGTATCAAAGAGCGAATAACTCGAAACGTTTCATTTTCAACGAGATTATTTACTCGTGTAAAACAAACAAAATGACATGAGAGAATCCTATCCACTTGACCTCGATTCGTGTCTCCCCAAACGGTGGCAGTCATGTAACGACGATCAATACTTACAGCTTAAATAAATCACTAAGTTTGTGCCCGCGACGGTATTACTTGAGACCCGCAGATTCTCTGATACCACTTTGATGTGTGATCATTGCAAATGTAAACAACAGACGTCTAATTAGAGGTACCAACATTAACGTATCTCATCAGTTTTCGGTTAGTTCACGCTAATCTACTAATTTAGTGACTGATTCTCTATTAATTTCCGAGCAACATTGATAATGATTTATTGTCGATGTAATTGTGTCGATGCTACTCTTATGATGTGGTTATCGGTTTACCTCGCTAATACCGTTGTTTTGACATCGTTTTATTATGATAAGTATGTAGGTATGTACCATAGTAACATAGAATAAAGAAAACATGTTTTTCTAAGCTTCGTTTTGGGATCAGAAGTATGTTTACTCACTTAAAGCGATTGTATGATTATCCGTAAAGATATTTTTGTTGGAATCTCGGATTACAGCGAATGAATATTTTATTATATCATGTAAATTGTGTTTTCCAGCCTTCACTCAATCAAACAGTATGATGGAATAAATTCTTTAATAACGTTTATGATCTATGCTATGTTAATTATGACGTTAAATGAAATACGTACATTATTTTCTTTATTGTACCTGACGTTTTAAATTTCAAAAGTCCTTACTCCTGTCCAGTGACATAGTGTGTCCCGTAGAGTATTGAGGCCAATCCGGGTCCCTCTAGTGGCATGCCGTCACTCGCTGTAGCCCGTTTGACGCCATATGTGACCGCCTCATAACCGAAACATCCTTAATCCCAACAAACTTTAAATAAATTGAAATCGTATAACGTACGATGCAAGGTAAATTTTCGATCGTACATCTGTCATAGGGGAGGTAGTGTCGGTATGGGGTGAAGTCCCAGAGGCGACGTACGGCGCAGTGCTCATCATTTCCCCATTGTCTCGTTAGACAAAAATCAAAAACAAACACTCTCTGTCAGGGATTTTCGGTTCTAAGTTCGGGATGATTCGCAATGATTGTGTGGATTGTTCAGCAGGTTTATTTGCTGTGCTATGGTCGATTGATCTCATGGGATCTCTAACCAATGAACTGTCATCGGATGATATTATATCATTATAACGACAACTGTTTACTTTGAATAAGTCAAAAAGGTATGTGTCGAAAACTAAATACATGTTCAATAGTCCCACAGGAATAAAGAAGAAAATATCTGAAACTTTTACGAACATTAATTGATAAGGAGAATTTAAATGATTAAATCATGTTTGTAACATTATTGTTACAATTTATTTTATATAAAATACAACAAGTATTTATTAACTACCACTCGTTTGATCATGCGAAATTTATGTGACAAGTCACTATCAAGCGTTGTGTAAGTTCGCCACAGTTCGCCATGCAAATTCAATTTATGAATCAGCTGACAACTAGCTGAAACTTCTTTGAATATCATTTGTTATTTCTTTACTAACTGGAATTGTCTCATGATAGAAAATATTCACAATCAATTTATTACCCAATAGATTATAGATTCTTAGAAAAGTGATTTACAAGCGGCTAAGATACAATAGCAATGCGAATATTTTTCGCCACGTCTGCATTTCCATCCTGTCTATGCATTGAATTACTCGAGATTTCCCCATGCTTTGGATAAATGTAATTCTTTCCTCGAAGATTGTGCCTCCGTCGAGTCTCGCGCCTCCTACGTGACCACAATACCTAAGCCCTGACTTGTCTCCAGCCACTCTTTTATGTCTATCATTTATTCTTTCGATACGCGAACGTCAGCGTTTGACAACTACAGTTCATGTCGTATAAATTTTCGGTGGAATTGTATGTAGAGTGAGTTACGGATGAGGACGGGCCCTTCGACTCCGCCGTTTTCTTCGCTGTCGACAGATTTATCGCTCGCTTTGTTTTTAGAAATTTTTGGCTTCCGTAAATGCTCGCCCCCCCATATCGAGAATGCTATTTCAATCGGTGCTTCCATCTCGAAAAGAACATCGATTCTGGGATTAACTGGAAGATTTTCCACTCTCTAGAATTGTCATCGCTCGTGGAGCTCTAAAAAATACACCCCACAGTGAAGATTATTTCTAATGCTCGAGCTCGAGACGCAATAAACTAGCGCGATGATAATAAAAATGTTCAGCTTATCCCTCGTGTTCCCGCTGTAAATTTAAACGGTTGGTATGCGAGCGATTCTAAACCTTACCGCCTTTTATTAATGTCACGATAGAACGTTTTAATTTTAATAAAACTGAACATCGGCACGCCCGACCTATTTGTCAACCTTCTTTACTTTTGCTGGCATAAAATCATACAGTCGCACTCCGCGTAACTACAACTCGGTAGAGAGACAGCACGGCCTCTCGATTGAAAGCGTACTTTTTGATTACAGTGCTAAGATATAAATTCGCACGATAATCCAAGTTCGTGCACGTATGAAATATGAAATCCCTAAGCGCGGTCGCGCTGGATTTAAGCTTTTCTCTTTAAAGTAATAAAGGTGTGTTTTATTTGAACGGCTGTGGATTATATTCAGAGGATTTGGACAGCAAAACACGTAGGTGAACCATCGCTCATGTGACAAATTTCTACGTTTGCCTTAACGTAGGGCACCGTGTTTTGAATATTATATCTGAAGTAGGGTCTTTGGGATGTCGTATTGATTTACGTAACTAAGAAAAGGGTGTATACAATTTAATATAAATGAAGTCATATAATGATTATGATATGTAGGTCATGCAGCCTGTGAATAATGTACCGTATTACATATTCCATATTCATTAGTCTTTATTTTATTATTAAAGTTTTCGTGGTATTTTATACTCATCAATAAAAACATTATAAAGGATCATCGGTAACTTACTCAAAACCTTATAAATGAGACTTTAATTCATCAAAACTGACAAATATTATTGCAGTCATAGACGATTTGTAGAACGATTGATATAAATCTCCACTAAAACTTTTTTTTTCTTGTATGGGATGTATTACGTTTAAGTCATAGAGCTAAGTTTATGTTAGTCTTAATGTACCTAGTTTTATGAGGTTATGCGTTAGTTACCAGTAACCCTGTATAAAATCAAAAGATAGATTTTTTATTTTTTACTTATAACCTGCCATTTCCAGTAGGTATTCGTTTTCCCCGATATTTACTTTGCATACGTCAATCAGCCAATAACGTTGTACAATCAAAGCCAGCCAGCCAATTCCTGTAGCAGTACACTATAATGATTGAATCTATGATTTTTTTATCACGTCGAGAACAATTGTGACAGTTGGGCCCCCTGGGGTGCAGGTTTGACGGTTCGTTTATACGACTTTTTGGGATTCAAATTGTAGTTTTCTTTTCGTATAGTAACGAAGCTAACAATACGTGCGGAAAGCCTGTGTTCGTGTTTTCTCCCACTTTTAGGGGTTACTCGCACATACGTGATTTTACAACGTAAGCATCATGCCAATTGTATATTTATGAGTTCACTATTTTGTCGGATTGAATTTTCATTGTAACTTCCAATTTGTTGTAAAGTTGATTCCTATTGGGATTATTATTTGCTTATTTGTTATGTGATTGGATTTTGGCGGCTGAAATTTCAATCAACAAATTATGATTGTTGCAATAAATTCGATCTCCATTTTTTTATTGTTGTCTCTACGTCTACCTATTCACATGGAGATTCCCATATGAATAGTCTTAGAATTATTGGCAGTTACGTAAATATTTTTTAATATAATTTACAATTAACAAAATATAAAGTGATCTATACACAGATAACTATGATGATTATCGAGTTTTCTAGTTCATAAGGTATTGTGTCAACCATAAATGCCGTGTTCCAACCGCAATAAATGTAACTTTACCGTGTAAAATTGGAACGATTATTATGTATAAGTAATTCCGAAACCCTACTGTATAAATGATTCTACATCCCTTTGATTCCACATTGGTACTTATGAATCAAGACTGAAAGGAAGATCTAATTTATATTTTACCTAATATTAACGCCCCTTTTTATATACCAGATAATAAAGTAGGTGTTATCATAATCTAAGCTTATTACGGAATATTCTGGAAACACTGAGCTGAATCAACCTTCAGTGATGAACTCATAGTTTCTCCTAAAAATATACCTTATAACAATGGTGTTTATTATTAAATTTGCTAAAATAAAGAGCACTCATCAAACCAGCAGTCATTGAGAGTGACCGGTCACAAGTTATCATTGCGGACGTCCTGCAGCACAAGTGCTATCGTACATGTTATCTGTCGAAGAGGAAACAGACAATATTTTTATTTATGTAAGTCCCCACTACCCACGCTTGATGGCGCCCAAGTCTAGAATATCCCTGATTTCATTTGCGAATTAGTTTTATTGTTGTTTATCTGAAGGACGAACGTAATTGTGCGCGAATATGGACTTTTTAATCTGAAATTCTGTTTGATTTTGTGCCCATATTAATTGAAGTTCGTTAAATTTTTTGGATTGCCATTAATTATTGTAAGTGATTTTTTTTTTAATTTTAAAATATCTTATCTTGGGACATTCTTCACACACGGTTATATCTGATCCCAAACTAAGCAGAGCTTGTACTATGGAAACCAGATAGCTGATATACTACATACACTACTGTATTTTTGTAAATACATACTTATATAGATAATTATACCCAGACTCAGGACAAACAGACATGTACTTGTACACAAATGTTTGTCCTGAATGGGAATCGAACCCACCACCAGCGGCGCAATAGGTGGTGTCTTAACTAACTGGCCTGTCAAAATCGGAGTGATATTTTTATTATTGGCATCCTCGTATTCGTTAATGAACTTAGAGAAAGACAATGAATCAAATGTTTTAAGCCCTACATACCCGATCCATCCAATAATTAGAATTCCGGATTCGGATGTCTCCACCGACTCGGCCGTCCTTCTGCCAGATAAAGGGGGGACTTGGCAAAAATTCCCGTCTAACGAGCTCATTGTCCTTTTTGTTTGGTCTTCCTTTGTGGAGGGTTCCGTTGCTAGTCCTTAATTATTGCATTGAACAAGTTTCTTCGGTATTTCATTGAATGTTGGTATTCCAGGTTTTGTGGATATTCTTGATGGCATATCTAGTCTCTAGCTTTGAGATGAATTATCGATAAATATTGTTTAATAGTTAGGTTGAGATGTTTTAATTGATTAGGTAGTTAGATTGAAAACGTTTGTAAAACAAGTTGTTATATTTAACTGAATGTTTATACCTATATTTTTTTATATAATAAAGTTGGGAAACAAGCATAAGGCTTGCCTCATGGTAAGCGGTTACTGTCTATATATATAAGATAGCGGCATCCGAAACACAAACCACTCATCAATTTATTAATGTTTTACTCATTAATATATATTTTTTTTTATGTGACAGCACTATACAGCAACAAGACACTTCGTAATAAGCTTATCATTCGTAAAATAAACTCAAGTAGTTTTTTCATTAAATCTTTTAATAAAATAATAATCCGACTAAAATTATATAATAGTAGTTTATGATACTGTTGCATAATAGGGGTTATTAAATACGAGTGTGAGTTTAAGTACCGAGCCGTAGGCGAGGTTCTTAGTAGTATTACACGAGTTTTTAATACCTAATTATGTGCAGTATCATACAGTACTTTATCTAAACTCATATAAATAATATATGTTAA
This sequence comes from Tethea ocularis, assembly GCA_963555595.1. Classification (NCBI taxonomy): domain Eukaryota; kingdom Metazoa; phylum Arthropoda; class Insecta; order Lepidoptera; family Drepanidae; genus Tethea; species Tethea ocularis. The sequence continues at coordinate 11,944,051 of OY741961.1, read as the reverse complement.
AAAAATAGAAAAATCGATAGTAACGATTCTACCAACTTTTCAAAAAAATAAATAAATAAATAAATTTGGTTAAAATTATATATGTAGGCAAAAACAATAAAATAAACAGACACAATAATCATATACCTAATCAAATCCGTGTTGCCAACTCCCAAAAATTCTTACCTCTAAAGTTCAAGTCAAAAATTTTGTCACATTGTCATCGTCAAATTGAATTGATACTGATTGATTATACTATTGATAGGTCCAAAGTGTACTTTAATAGAAAAAAAGTTATTTTATGGCATTATCTTGGGAACACAACTGTACTATAATGAATCATTATACACGGGTGTGCCTAAAGTGGGTCATTAAAGTACTGATTTTGATTTCATAATAAGAACATTACGATATGAGAGTAGATAAAACTTTTTATGGATGTGAATATTTGTTACTCTTTCACACAAAAACTACTCAACTGATTTGGATTAAACATGGCACATAGATCATCATACCATGGAATAACATATAGGATACTTTTTATTTCGGGAAAACATAAGATCTCTCGGGAACGCGGAGAGGTAGCTAGGCATCAACTAAAGCCTAGATACCTACATAAAATAAGCAAGCATTCATTCTAGAAAAGAAAATCTTAGTACCAGTTATCCTAAAGGTTAATTGGATATACTAGATACCTACTATTGCGTAAGAGATTCTTAAAACGTATTAATTAAGGCCTCTTATGTGCCGCCTATTCGTTATTTTATTTACGGTATTCTGGTATTCGCACTAAGTATATATGTGAGTTTTGTACGTCCCTGCTTTTATTGTAATTAGTCGGGTTTTATTCTCGTTTTTCTATTTATAAAGGTCAAGCTAAATATACTAGGATATCATCAAAATAGACATAAAGTATACATTTATTAAAGAATTGATCAAAAGCATTTGTATATGCATTGTATATGACCTTAAGCAGTATTTAGTTTATTGTTTTCAATAGTGTAAGTTATTACCGTATTAAAATAAAACTAAACCAATGTGTGATACCTCGGGCGTACATTACATCGACTTCTATAAAAAAAAAGATAAAAGTATTTTCGGCTTACTTAAATTCCAAAGTTCAGAATATTAATCCAAAAGCAAGAAGTAAATGTTATTAATTACTACAAAAGAAAATTATATTTTAAGGCGGTTTCTTTAAAAAGATCTCCTTCACATGCAATCTGCATACTCAATTACGTAGTCCTGTAATGAGGTACATAAACTAATTTTATTTTCTTGGCGTCCTTTGACGTGGGCCTCTTGGGATATTTGCCTTAAATTAAAAAGTTTTCTCTCTCAGAGTCTCAAGAGTACTTCCGACTACGGCCGCTTTATTCCTTTCTGATACTTTCCCCTAATGATCTCGTACGATTTGACTTTAGTATTTGGATTAAAAGAATATTAAGTTAATTCTTAAGTGGCAGTGGGCGGGGCACATTGCTCGAGTGTCGCCCAACTGGAAGACGTAGCGTGGGCAGGCCCCCCACAAGGTGGACGGATGATCTTGTGAGGGTCGCGGGAAACCGCTGGATGCCGCACAAGATCGTCAATCGTGAAATCCTTGGGATAGGCCTAAATCCAACAGTGGACGTCTTTCGGCTGACATGATGATGATGTGAATTTACCCCGCTTTCTGCAGATAAATATTATGTGAATACTTACTGAACCTCTAGATGCGGGTAGAGCAATACTGTCAATCGTGAAATCTTTGGGGAGGCCTTAGTCCAGCAGTGGACGTCTTTCGGCTGGCATGATGATGATGCTGATACTTACTAAGATTTTGATATTAGAATGCAGTTTTTTGCTTACGATTCCGAGCAATGAGATTAAGACATTACAGAAAATTTCCTGCTAATTCTTTTAGCTAATTCAGACTATGTGTTAAAGTTATTAAAATAACAAATATTGCTAGATCTATTTTACCAAATCTAAGTGGTGTATACTAAATCCAGTTCCAAAACTTTTTATGCAATAAATTTACTGTAAGATATACTTACTTTAAATTTACTCTGCAGTTTCCAGTATGTTCTCCATTTCTTTATAAATTAAAAAGTAAAGAAGTTCGAAGTCTCTGTAGCAACATGCTAAGTCACCTCAGATATTTTCTTTTATGGAGCGTACGGTATTACTTAATAAAAGCTTTTCGACATCAAAGACACGTGTACTGATTACAGTTAAATCAACATAATAATATAGGAAATGTCACTGAACATTTTTAAACGTATTTTACGTTGTAACATTTTCGTTATTTTTCATTATATTTGCATTAGTTATTAATGTACTATTATCCATGTTATGGTTATTCATCTATTTAGAGACTGTTAGAACTACATCACCGAAATTTAGAATATGTACCTATAAATAGATATGTAAAGTCCTGTAATAAATGTGACTTAATACAATGTAGGTTTTTAAAATTTGGAAAAATATTTGACAATCCTCGTACATGAAAAGCGAAGTTGAAATGAAAATATTTTTCCTACATTACTCTCATCAGCTGGTAATAAATCATCAACGAACGATCCTACTTATAAATTACTACTAAATATTTATAAAAATTGTTTTCAATACTTTTTCCTAATATCCTTCGCTTACTTCCCCGTTACCATTAAAATCAGTCTTATTGTGCTCCTCTTCATATCTTGAAGCCATATTATTCGTAATTATGCCTGCCCTTTCCATTTCTATATCTTTCTGTGGCTTCTTTGCCCTTTGTTATTTATTTTCGATAGAGTCAGCCTCTGTTGGTAGGTAAATACTTAATGAATGTATGGGAAAGTCTTCGCTAAGTTTAAAATGTACTCTACCTTTTGTGGATTCACCTTTTTGTCTTTTCGTTTTATTGTTATCTTACATTTGGCCTACTGCCGTGTATTCTTTGATGTCTTTTTCCTAATATATTAAACCTTTTATTTTTGGGTTTTCTTTGCGAACAGTTTGTATTGTGATGTTCCATTGTAATGCTGTGTTTTCCTTGTTTTTTTTAATAGCGACGAATTAGATTGAAGCTGCATGGCTTCGATGACGAAGCATGAAAGAATATTTGATTATATTTTCTTGTTTTTCAATTGAACTCGTTATCTGTACCATAGTAAGTAACCTACATTTTTCCTCCTTCTCCTTATTACCCTTATAAATAGGTAGTACATTGCCTTTTGCAGACCATAACTGAACAGACAGCTCCTTTAAAGTATAGAACTCCTTGAGGTTTCATACAATCTGCATCAAATCAGTCCAGCTACTTAATTCGTCAAAGTGATATTTGTCCAAGCTTGCGGCACCTATACGGTAAACAGCGCTCAAATTAAGAATTTGATCCTGTTACTTGGTTTACAGTTTCAAAACATTGATACTTACCTTTTCATTTTCCCCAGGCCTGGGCCGGCTGCACCCATACGGCTCGGGCAGCGGCAGCGGTTCAAGCAGCGACAGCGGCCGGCGCCGCACGCGCAGCCGCGGCCTGTCCGACTCGCCAACTGCACCGACGACACCGACGTCAGCGTCAGATAACGCATCTGACGCAACGTTAACCGATTCCGAATTGCCGCTCGCGAGGGACTCAACTTTGCTTGTGCAAAACGGTGAGTTTTGATTGCATTATGTAATTTTAATATAACAAGTTTATTTATTTGAAAATTTATTTGACTAAAGTTACCGTTTTTTGTTATCTGATAGACATTAATTGTTAATGCAGTCTCTTTCTTTCAAAATTAACAGAATGCGGTGACTTGTAAACATAATGTATTAATTAGGGATCTATCATACGCAACCTGTGAATCAAACTGTTTCAACAACTTTACTTATTTTTGCTATCACCTGATCATTGTACAATCAGTTCAATCGTTGTCATGTTAACTAAATCTTTACGAGAGTTAACGTTGTTTGTTCCTCATACGTAGCTTATTGTGAATCTCCAAATATCTTACCACCCACTTACATGTTTTTCTTTTCCAACTTATCGTCAGTCGTCCCTGTAATTTTGATTCAATCCACCCCTGTGTATAAGTGTAATCTAACACTTTGTGTATCGTAACGTTTTCCGTTTCATGTGTCAAACGTAATTTACATTGTTTCCGCGTTTGTTGTTTATTTTTGTTTTGCTTTGCTATTGTGTTTTTGGGAATTATATTTTGCTCTTGTTTGTTTATGAGGTTAGTAGGTTACATTCACATGATCCAAGGTTGTAAAACATGTTTATTTAGTAATTTATGTGAACAAAAAACTAATGAATTAAAAAAAGATGACTGGTGGAAAGACCCCTCAAAAATGTCAAAGAATCGAGAAGTAGAAAAGTTTTTTCAATATTTATAAGCATTTAACGAGTAAAAGGCTCTAAAATATCGACTATTGCATCGCTTTACGTGTTAGTCACTAGGAGCAGGATACGGCGGTAAAAGTGTTTGCGGGAATGCAAAATGAAGCATGTGATTGCTACGGAATCGCATTATGGCGCAGTCCTGAGCAACATCGAGCTCTGAGCCTCTGGAAATGATCATTTCATTGTAGAGCTCAAAGTTTAAACCAATATGCACTTCGATAATGCCTTTAAAGAATGATATGTCAATTGATATCGATTTCCTTTTACAGTATTATATTGTAACTGTAAATGCTTAAAAACTGGCTCTCAATCATGATTACAAAAAAATGTAAGTTTGCACTACACATACATAACTTGCTGTTCATTACTGGTTCTTAATCATTGGCTATTCCATCTAGTATATTTATAACTGATTTTAGAAAAGCCCGCCACACAGAGGCCTCACCCGACGCATCCCTAATGGATTTTTATCGCGGGGTACTCCATGAAAATTGAGCAGGAAATCCAACGGAGACCTCGGTTTTAATTTGCTCACCAATAGATCCTATAATCGTTCTAGATTTCATTCAAATGCAATTTAATTGGAATTCTCTCGGTGTGATTTGAATTGATAGTGGTTGTCGGTCGTCTGGTGGAATTTTGTGTTCCAAATGATGCGGAGATTTTGCAATTATTTGGTTTGTTTTTTTGAACATTAATTATTATGTTTTATTATGTCTAATTGTAAACTCTAATTCATATTTTATTAAAAGCTCTTATTTTTTTAAATTCAAATTACAAATTCGATCAGCATTACAACCCCTGACGAACAAAATCACCTGTTTAGTTTAACAATTCGTCTCGGATGGAAAATATTAACATTTTCCCTCTGGACGTTCAGAATTTCTACGTGTTGCTCTAACAAAACGTTAGTTGTTACTTGTTAAACAAATTACAAACGAACATTTTCGATCCCCACCGAGTGTTTTCAATGTTTCACTCTTGTCCTTAAAACTTTGCAACCGAAATTCGGGTACCGATGTTTGTTTACACACAGTTTTTGGGGGTCCCAATTTAAACTATCGCAGCTTTTATATGTCGTTTAGTGCGACATTTGTTGTTCCGTGGTCTGTTAGTCCCGTAAACCTTTGTTTGCGGCAACGAATTTATTCGGCCGATGTTTCGGTTTCACCGTATTCAGTAATTTGTCCAGACATAATGGAAGTAGCGGTTAATCTTTAATTTGGGTCGTCCGATGTCACTCGACTTCATTCTGCCTCGTTAATTTGGCTAAGTGATGTTATCTTCTACGATATGTTACCTACCTGCACAATATTTTTAGATTTATTTTGGGTATTTTCTTTTAAGTGCCACATGTCTATTGCCAGACTGTAGTTTACTACTTTGTCCTCTTAAAATTATGAATCGAATTAAATGAATATCATAGGTATCACAAATCGCTCAAATAGCCGTCATAAACGAGCGACAAGTCGTAAAAGCGTGCTTGTCCGTCGAATGTGTTAAACAATTTGATACGCGGTAACAACGACATTTTTATGTCGCGATATTTCGGTAGGCTACGAGTGTCGCCTTTAATTGCACCCATTAAACGCATGTTTGTGACGGATCGTCGAGCGATAGATGTCTCACCATTACTTTTTCAAATCAAAAACCTATACTCATCCTTTTCCAACTTCACAGGAAAAGTAGAGACAAAAAGAGACGCATATAGATTGTGTTTCAGTAGCCATGGGATAATCATAATGAAAGCCGGAAATTCGTTAACGAATATGGCAGCGCTTCGTTAAATTTTATGTGTGTTTGTTTAATGAATGAATGCCTTTTTAAATTTCCATATGGTGCCGTGCTGCGTTTTAATAGTTATGTTGAGACGTGGACTTAAAAACAAACAAATGAGAATACAGTGTATTTTATATTCGACAAAAATAGAAATGTCACAAGAATGTGACGTCATCATTAACGTCACTCTGGCTCACGTCGTTCACTATTTTACACGCCCGAAATTGCGGAATTAACGCTTTCGTATTCATCTATCAAGAGAATTCCGTGAAATTTCGTTCGCTCAAGGCACCCCATAATCCTTAAGACGAATATCTCAAACTTACGGACGAAGCGGAATAATCGCTTGCTTGTGACGAGCTGAAAAAAGTATAATTCTTCACTTAATCCGAGCATCTACGAGGCTAGTTCTAACTATCTAGCATTAGTTGTGACAGACACAGTTTCACGTTTTTCAATGACTTCAACGAGGGTGAAGTTAAAAAATTAACCCTATTTTCAAGCCATTAGCATTTAATCATGGTTCAAGTCTTAAAATAACATAACAAGTTCAAGTGTTATATTGTCTTGTAATAAAGTAAAAGATATATTTTGTACTGAGTATATTCACCTTGTAATAACAAACAAAATTATTCTGAGTACTTCGTCTTTGACGTCTCCAAAGAGAGTTTATCTATCCACCAATACCTATCGTCCACAAAAATAAACGATTAAAGACGTTCTTAGCAAAGGACCGACAATAGAGAAAATTTTTACAGTACATTGAGCGTAAAAATTCACCCGAAACCCTGAGACGGAGGAAGGAATACCGTAATGCGTAATGAACTGGATTCCTTTACCGACTAAATTTATAAGTTGAAAGTGCCTTGCGATCCATTACTTGCAATACAGGATTTAATAACGTGCCTTGTGAAACCTCCATATGAAACAATCAATACATTCGATACAGTTTTCTCTAGTTTCGTTTATTTTATGTTCCGTATCTCGAATAGTTAATCCGCTTGTTATTTGTACCAGTAGCTTTATGCGACAACCGTGGTACAAAGCTACAACGTCCTTAGTTTGGTCGAAAGCACAAAGGAGTTCCGTATCAGTCGACCGACTCGGCAAACCCGAAAAAGTCCGAGCCCTTTGAGAGACCAATCCTTTAATACTAATTGAATCATAATTTAGGAGACAGAAAGTTTCTTTTTATGTAAATCTTTTCCTCTTCGAAGATTCAAAGGCCCGAGAAATGGGAGCGTAATAATCTTCAGTTTGAAAGTCTGCGCTCGAATAGGTTTCGTAATCGGGATTAAATTTTATTACGTCTGGAATTTATATTTTCATGAGTGATAATAATTAGTTTGATGACCGAAGTGCGTAACAGGATATTGTCGATATTATTTGGTAGCGAGGTACATAATCAAAAATCCATGAATAGTTCACAATAATATTGTACTCATATTATTTACTATTTTTCTTTCCACAGTATGCAGGCAAAGGCACAACTTAGGCCTGTATCATTATTATTTTGATGCATGTCATGTTTGCATCTGTATTTTCTTGGAACAACAATATATTTTGAGAATATGAAAAAATACACAACATCTAAAACAGATTACGCGAAATATGTTTTTCCCTACTCACGCATAATAACGCAACCACTGTCAGCATAAAATCAAAAAACAATTTCATCTAGACGCACACGGTGGCGGGGCGCGGCGATAAATCTCGCAGACAATTTCCGAAATTTTTCTATCACAAAGATTTACACTCAGCTCATCTCGGGTAAAAGAGAATCGCACCTACAATCCTATTATCGATCCCTATTTCAGTACAATTTGCGAGTTGCGCCGGCGAGCGCAAGCAATTTTCAAACTTAAATGAAAATATCGGTGAAGGCAGTGCAGAAAGGCTACAGAGGGTTAGGTAGGAACGTCTCCGACGACTTGTCGATAGTTCGCATCCGCCCGATGTCGATGGCAGACCCGATTCGTTCCAAAACGTCCTTTGTCTCAATTCCGAGTATTTGCTTTGCGAACACTTTTTTACTTACAAGTTCGGAGACTTGATTAAGTAAACTACGTACTATTGCTTATTTTAAATAGGTTACAGGTACCTATGTAATTTAATTTATTGCAATCGAATTTCTCTCATTGATAGTAATTTATCACCACGACCCGCGACCTTTTTATATAATTACTATTTTATTCGCTCTTTTCTGTGATATACCTACCATTACTTCACTTTTTGAATGAAGAACCGATACCATTGCTTTATACCCATAATAATCCTGATCTACTGAAAAACAAATAATATTTTGTAAGAAAAAATCTGAATAATACATACTCGAAGTAATACGAAAATAAAGGTCAAAGAAAATAACGTCTTGTAGAAGAATATTTTGATATGAAGGCGCTATTGTGGCATTTTTTATGAGACCACTATCATAATTAATGTCGCTGTAAAATGAGTTACGGGAACATTATTCTAGAAAAATATTAGACTTTATGTCATGTTGTCAAATGTACTTTTTATTTAACTATTTCAATAAGTATAAATATTATTAGTAACTGCAGTAACAAAGGGCAAAGACGATGTAAGAAAAAGTGGCAATTTTGGCGCTCTCCAAGAAATTTCCTTGTCTTCACAATTTTTTTATTGCTGTCGCATGGACTCTTAAGGCGACTGTATAAGGCTTATTTCTGTGGTATTCCAGTGAATATAGAAGTTAGTTCCTTTAATACGGATGCCGTGTTCACGTTTTTTCTTTCAAGGGGGGTTAAGAAAGTTTTTGAGGGTTATATATCGTTTAGGACGCACTCTAACTTTGAAGATTAATTCTGGCGAAATGATGAGTCAGATTACTCGGCGTTTATTTGATAATATTATCTACATTTTTATAAGAACTTCATGATTTTGTGAAATTGTGGTGTATTTCTGGAGCTACCGACCTACTTAAAACTTATGTTGAAAGATACCCTAATAGAAAAATAAAAATTATATTCAGAATAATAATGTCACCGCAGGAACATTTTCCCGACTTCCTGTAATTAAAAGTAATAAAACAACAGTAGACGTTCAAAGACGGTTTCCTTAAACTTTACAAAAGAAAAAAGCGACAAACTCTACATGACCACCACTTAGTGTAAACGTAAAACTTTTCGATATGAAAGCAGACAGATAACAGCAAAATCAAATTCCATCCGCACAATGTACGTACACTTCCACTGAAAATTCCTGAAAAGAAGTTGTTAACAAAAATACGGGGCTCGCACTGCCTGCGGGCCCCTGATAAGGCAGAGGGATCTATAGAACGGTGCCTCCAAGGTACCGTTTGCAAGGTGGTCTAAGTTACAGACGGTAGCAAAACATAATTTTGCAAAGTAATAACTTAAGTTGAATCTTTTTTTTTGACATCTTGTTGGTATTTTTATCGTCCACTCACATTAACGATTAAAATTCACTGCCCAGCTAAATGAGATGCGTTGTATCGTCGCGCTGCTTATTTCACATTTTCTGAGACGCGAAAGTGCTCATTCATAACATTAGTTTTAAGAAGCTTCATAAATATTTCATGTCATTGAAAAATTACAATAAGGGAATAACTAATGAACTTACATTTTTGCAAGGACAACACTTTATGGATGACTCACGCTAGACCGTATCGGGTCTAAGCCGAGCGTCGGCCGTAGCACGGTCAACAAATATTACATATATTTTGTATGGACACACTCACGCTATACCGAGTGTCGGCCGAGCCTATAGTTGACCGTGCTACGGCCGACGCTCGGCTTAGACCCGACACAGTCTAGCGTGAGTCATCCTTTATACCGGTCTAAATGACCTTGTATCGAAAAGGGAAACCATAGATTCAGTACGTGATCTTGGATCTCTTAGCGTTAGAATTTTGCGTCAGATATTTCATTAATTTTACCTTTAACGTTTTTGTAAAAAATACTATTTTTTTTCCATGGTGTTAGTTTCCTATACGATGTCACTGACACCCGGTATACAACCCAAAAAATCAGATTTATTATGAATAATCTCGCAACAGTCTCTCACTTCTACCAAACTTAAAGTAAGTAGGTATTTGCAACCTGTCCGCGAAATACCTAAAGATACCGACTTAGATGATGGTATTTTCAAAGAAAACGTGTATTGATGAGTTAATTAAGTCCCGAATACTCAGCTTTACCGAGTTATAAAGGTAAGTAAAGGTAAACTTGAAAATTGATATTTAAATATCTATGTTAAAGTTGCCTTTGAATTAATTTTGTTTTTGATTATTTTTAGCAAAATGTAATTAAGTAAAGTTAAGCGTTTGAAGATTACAAACGAGCAGTGAATAAGGAAGAAGATTAAGATAAATAGGTTTGGGAGAAAATAGTCGTATCTACCAATATTTGTTAATTTTGATAAAATGATAGTCAGAATTTATGTTTCAATTGAAATGTTTGGTTCCAATTGATTATTTAAGGCAATTAATAAGTCATGACTTAAATTTAATGATAACTCCATGTTCAAAGTAAAATAACAATGATTATTTGAACTGAAAAGATAATCTCATCTGACATCAATTTTAACTTCTAGGAATATTTTAATTATGTTCACAGTCTAAATAATTTTAAAATTCACCAGTAACATTAAATTGTAAGAAACGACTATTCTAGTTTTGTCTCAATCGTTCCATAAATATGATATTAAAATACTAAGGAACGCAAATTCTAAGAATATAAGTATTTGTTATGATCATTGGACTTTATTTAGTATCAGAATAAATGAGATAATTGATTACATACTACGTATTTAATTCATTTGTTTTCTTCTTCATCATTATCATTATCAGGTATACACCATACATTATTTAAACGTATTTAATTCATTTTTTCTTTGCATTCTTCATCATCATCAATATCATTATTAATTATGTACTTTTTCAAAGCATTTATTTTTTAATTTTGATCATAATTGCTTGCATCAATTAAATTCAAAAGTATCATCATATCAATCTAAAATAATGTATATTTTCGATACATAATAATATCTTATTACTTTAGTCAAGTAGGTATTAAGTACCCTTCGTCATGTTGCTTAAAATATTTTATATTTCACTAAACGTCTATGCCATTTACTGAAATTTTACGAAAATTCACTAGCTCGACACCTTGTGTCCCAAAAGCTGCACCCTCCGACATTGTGGATGCATCGGTAAAATGCATCATTACTGGCTGCCACACACAATGCACCCCCATCTCTGTGGCGTGCGTGTGACTGACAACACATTTATTGTGGCACGGTGTGAATATTATTTAACATTTTATGGACCGACATTACAAATATAAGGATAGATCGAATACACTGCTAGTAATACATATAACATTGACTTGAGTAAGCATTTGCTTTCGAAGACACGAGAATAATTTAAAATGAAATAAATATGAAAATATATAAACAATATTTATAATCGTAAGGTTAGGTTAACTTCTACTTCTAAAAAGCCAATTTATATTTATAACACATCCAAAAGAAAGTTGAAAAAGCGTCATGAAATTCACAAGAATATAACCTTTAATATAATGGACTTTTATATTTTTTCCTTGTTCTGAAGTCTGTTCAAGTTTCAAACTTGTGCAACTAGAGTCTACCTACATTAAATTATAGAGAATCCTAGGAAAAACGAACTTTAATCAGGAGCAAGTAATAATCAAATTACTTAACTTCCAGCCTTTGCGAGGGAACTAAAACACGATACTGGAAGTGATAACTACTAACATAATGATAAGTAATTAAAACTAATTATTGTAAGCTCTCTTATATTGTTATAATTTTGGAAGAATCATAAAGAGACTACTTTACTACAAAATCATTACATACTTCAACCCAATTAAAACAATAGCCAAATAAGTGTCATTAGAACACTAGAAATCACCCCAATCTCTTAATCCAATGTGACCTTACTATCACTTAACCATAAGCCTCTGTTGGTTCCATGCACCATAATATGATGCCATTATTACACGCGTCAACACACCCTTAAGCCAACCATTATACTGTACAAATCCTTACTTACGCTGCTGTCAGTCTCACACCTCCGGGCAAAGAACGAAAAATCTGGATCATCCTAAATTAGATACGCGGTAACGAGACGGCTTCCTGAGCCACGATAATGGGTTTTCTTTGCTAAGGGAAAAACCAATTTCGTTGGTAAAACATCAAAATATCTAAGTCAAGTTGGGGATAATCCTCCAAGTAGACGGTAAGTATCTTACGTCGTGATATTACTTTGTTTGTGCTATGGAGGGCGTTTACACGTGAATATTGTACGCTACAGCGATGTACTTGAATTGATGATATTGAAAGGCTTAAAGTTTTCTTGAATATTACTATCATGTTCGAGGTAGGTGATAAAGCTGTGGATAAACTGATGCAAACCGTTATATTCAGACAAGCATTTAAGTAGTATTCTTATTAGTTTTATATAAAATCCTTTAAAACCTTTTATAATCCAAAAAGGTTTCAACAGATTTACGTAATAATGTTTGACCAAAAATCTTCATGTCATCCAAATATTTTACATTAACTGTCACATAACATAACTATAGTATGGAACAACAAACAATGGGTTTAGTATATCACAGTATTCTCAAAATACGTAAAAAAAATCAATCAATTAATATCAAATAAGCGTTTCCCTTCCGTAATAAATGTAAACTAATTTGATGAAAACCCAACGTAGAGGCAATAAAGTCTTTGACATAAACTAATAATTTACTATAACAATCTGCTGATCCCAAAGCAGTAAAGCAAAGGTTTGTACCTCCACGCAGACAATGTGAATTCGATCACGTAGACCAATAACCTGGAGTAAGATTTAAGACTCCGACAGTGTCCCGAGGAAAATGGTAAATAAATTGAATACTTTTTGTAGCGGTCGTAAAGTTGTCGGAAACGTTCAAGTAAAGAATAGTTTTTCAATTGAAAGAGGATTTAGTTCGTGAATCTAGTTATTATTGTCCAACAAACATAATTCTAAAAATGGTTTTCTTAATTTTAAACTGTACAAAAAGATGACTATATCCACCCATAATGTCTCTATTTTCATAAATATCCGCTACAACCTTCCCCGAAAAGCGGATTTTAATAAAGCAATCTACATAAATAGGATTTATGCAATCTATGAAAATATTCGATATTGAATCCTGAAAAGTATTTCTCATAAACCACGTTCATAGATACGCGAGGAAGCCGACCTTCGGGGAAACCGATAATTGTATTATCGTCGAATTTCCAATAAGGGGCTATAGCAAATAAAGACGACTTTTTTTCATAGCAGCCGAATCGCAAGTCACATCTGCGGGATTACTCGCGGATCTCCGAATGTTTTCATAAGTCGTACAAATATTATCTTCTTTGGTTGAATTAGTTTTATCCCTACGATAATCTTATAACGAAAACACGCCCGTCTAGTTCTATATTACCATATTTTTCCTCTGTACCGTACTGCGTACCACATTGCATTATTTATTGGGAAAAACTTTATATTTTCACAACATAACCAAACAGATGCTTGGATCACCTGTGGACGGGCTATTAGCATAGTTTCCTCTTGGAAAATGAACTCTAGCATTTTGTTGTTAAAGTTGACAGTCTTCGTTGGATCTATGCGAGGTTATGTTTTTGTTTTTATAGCTGTTTGGTATCGCCTCAGAGTTCAGACGGCAGTCGTCAGTGTAATTTTTGTAGCGAGAGGATTGTGTCTAGTAGAATGTTTTATTCAAATGCTTAAAATTATCTACAGTATCTATTAGCGTTTGAAACGTTTGTTTATGTATGTTAATGAGATAGTTTCGATGGTGCATCGCTTGTCGTGCAATATTTTTTATGTAATATTCTCGTGTAACTAACTAACCCTTTTTTTGCATTTGGATAATAGCTCGGGGCACCACATGTTGTTTTATTTTATCATGATATTTCTTATTTTCATTTAAATTTATGTAATCCTTTAATTTTTCAATTTCAAAAGTATTTTTACTTTTACAAAATCATGTTTAATTAAAACAATTAGTCACCATTATTTGACTATTATCGTCTCTTGCAGTTTTTCATTTTGTGCTATTATCTAATACTGATCTCAAATTTTTAAGCTTGATAATATAGTAACCGTTTTTGTCTTCAACTTTACCTAACTTGCTTCGTATATCTACTACAATCTAATCAGTTTTTTAGCACCAAACGCTATACCCAAAACTGATGTCAGTCAAAATGTATTCTGCAGTTGTTTGGTTCCAGGGTTTGTTTGCCCAACTAACAGGATTGCTGCAGCGATCTCATTTATTTACGCGCCGGACTCGGGTTGCCCTACTTACATTAGCTGTCCAACTTTGAAAATAAACATGTTACAAACGTTTTAGTGTTAATTAAATTTATAAACAGCTAAGCGTTGATTGACCAATATGGTATTGTCGTAGAAAAAGTGTATTGTGAGTTATTAATATTATGTGAAACTATTTTATTCAAATTGCTTATTTCATCGTTTAACACATGTTTATCTAAAATGTTGTTTTCCTCTAATTATAGATGGATATAAAACATTTATTTTCCATTTAGACAGAAGCTATTCCTACCATATCCTAAATTATCTATATAAGTATGTATTTACAAAAAAAAGTAGTATATCAGTATATGTAGTATATCAGTTATCTGTTTTCCATAGTACAAGCTCTGCTTAGTTTGGGATCAGTTAACCGTGTGTGAAGAATGTCCCAGAATATTTATTTATATCATTTCATAAATTTAAAAGCCAATCTAAACTTTCATCTATTACATAAATACTTAGTTCAGTGTGGTTCAGTAAAAGATTTTTCTTTCACTTTAACTTCAACAATACAATAATCAAGCATCAATCATCAATCATAATAATACTTGTGGCAATTCGCCAATTTGCAATAATACGATCATTTGAACGCAAATCAAGCATCAACCATGGTTATATAACTATAGGTGGGGTAATAACGTATTACCGTGTGTCCGGTAAATAGCTACAGAATTAATCTATGCACGGTTAGCGGCCATCAAACGATTTGGTGCAATTATAGGTACCTACTGTAGCGGCTGGTTGCCTATGCTCCGTTCGCTATGAATTCTCTAGCTTTATTACATTGAAATTAATAATCTTTATCATACAAATATTTTATTATTTGTAAGACTAGTTCAGTGAAATGCCATCGTATATTATTATGCAACTAATGCGCTATTGTAAATTGTGAGAGAACTTAATAAAAAACAAAGAAAAGAAAGAAAGAAAGATCTTATGTTTTCCCGGTATAAAAAGTATTCTATATGTTAATCCAGGTTATATACTATCTGTGTTCCAAATTTCATCCAAATCCGTTGAGTAGTTATTGCGTGAAAGAGTAACAAACATCCATCCATACTCACAAACTTTTGCATTTATAATATTACTAGGATATCACTCGTATAGCATATCATGTAATAAGTGTGTATATGAAAGATTTTTTTAAATAAGTTTTCGTCACACGAGTTAACCTTTGCCTTGTTACAAAATAAACGGAAACTTTTAAAGATATTATAATTACTAAAGTTAATTATTGTTTTAAATATAAATTATCATTAAATAGCGCAATCTTATTTCATTACAGTTACGTCATTTTATATGCAGTATATAAAATAAGGCAGACTTCTACGGGTATAATTATGGTAATTACATCGATAAAATTAATGAACACACTTTGATAACTTTTTTCGAAATTTCCATACATTTTGCAGTCTAAAATTACTTACCATTGACGAAAATGACGTAATTAATTCATAAAAAAAGGTAAAATAGAAAAGAATCCCTAATTAAAAGTCTAATCCACTTTCCTTTATATCACGTCCAGGCACGGATTTGAAGGGTGCCTTCATCAGACCTTTGTAACCGGGAAGCATTAAATGTGTAATTACTAGGATACAAAACGCCAGACATAACCTAAATCTACTTATTCGATCCGGCTCTGCTTCAGCCGAGTCAGTAAACGAAAAGTCCCGAGAAAGCTCGGTAATTTCACCGAATTTCTGGAGCTATGATAACGTATAGACGCGAATCAACCAAAGTAGGCTTCGAGGACTCGTTCGCTGATTAAAATTTGGATTCCATTTCTTATGTGGAAAAAATCGTTCCACATTCGACCGACGAATGCTTATAAATTTGCGTAGATGAATCCTTTGTGAGTCTTCCATTCGATCTAGCGTACATTGTATTGGTTGCGCGTGACACGGCCGGCTGTCGATCGCTAATTTGATGTGCGCTTTTGAATTTGAGATGAAATTATTCGGGTTTGTCAGTTTGGTTTCATTGTTTATGACTGTATTATTTATTGTATGAGTTTTATTATGTTTCAAGCTGATTTTCAGCGCGCATAGTACGACTCCATCCTTATTGATTTTCGGCGAAACCTCAAAATTTACCTACTATACATTTCATTTATTTATTTAATTATGTAAGGATGTATGGATGTTTGTTACTCATTCACGTAAAAACTACTAAACGGATTTGGATGTAACTTGGCATTTAGATAGATCATACTCTGGAATAACATATAAGCTACTTATGACTCTCATGTGAAACCGCCGGGTGGAAGCTAGTATAATCAAATAACTCAGATATTTCCGACTAAAACAGGCACGCACTCAAAAGTTTTCTAATTAATTATTAAAAATTCTAAATAAATATATTAATAAAGCAACTACGGAGCGCATTTAGCTCGTTAATTAGTTAAACTTTGAGTTATTGACTTGTAGTTAGCAGTTTTAACATCGTCTGCGAGTGATTAGCAACGTTTGAAAGGAAGCCGGGCTAAGTGCGACATAAAATATTTACTTTGCTTCTGATTTTGAAATTATTTTACAAACAGTCCTTTCGTTGATTCATTCGCATAGAATTGAGATTGAATAGAATATTGATAATGAAATGTTGTACCGTATTTAGGTTGTCTTTTTCTTTGGCTTTATCCTGGATGATTTGTTAATGTCATGTTAGTTATAAATGTACTGAACTTTCTTAAAAAAAGAAAAGAGATCGGAGAATTGATGTTAAATTAATTACCTAGGAACAAAACACCTTGAGGTTCTATCATTTCTACGTTTGAAACTTTCACATTAATATTTTACTATAACTTTTAACAAAAAGAGAATCGCTTTCAAATGCTGTTTTTTGCCATTTCCATCAACCTGGACCTGGTGACAAATAATTTTTAAAATATGTTCACATATGGCGGAGTAATCGCGTAACAAACATACAAAAAAAATACAGTCGAATTGAGAACCTCCTCCTTTTTTGAAGTCAGTAAAAAATTACTTTGTTTATTTTTTTTCCTTATTTATTTCGAGTTTGACAATAATAAAAATAAATAAGTTTTTCTTAAAAGTGCCGTATTAGTATTTCTGCCTTTGTTTCGAATTACTATAGAAAGAATCAGATTATATAATATTTATTCGATATCTCTGACTCAGCCTTGATAGATTTGTCTAATCATTATGCCATAGATTCTATGTAATTAACTACCTAAAAAAAATAAAAAGAAGTAAATCCCCGACTGACGGTTTAATTACTGCGTCAATGGATAACCAACGCCACTACCAGACGAACTAACAGACTTTTTAATTTAATACTATAATTAGAATTTTCTACAAAATGTAAGAGATTAGTGTCCATGTTTTTTTTTGTTTTTGGCAACACGCTTAAAGTATTTTGCCAGTATCAAGTAGAGTAAGTCATGTATTTTATATCCTTCATGTATTTCATTCTCGACAAGTTAAGTTCAAGTCATGTTAAATCATCTTCAAGTCATAGTCAGTCAGTTTAAGTTCGGTTTTAGTACAATGGTAGCAGTTCTACTAAAACTTTTCACGGACTTTTTGAGACAACTTGAAAAGCCACTATACATATACACATAATCTTTTCATTTCACTTCACTGGTGTGTATTGATCTTTATTAGACAAAACACCTCCGATAATATTCAATAAAACTCAAAAAACGAAATCGAAACGTCATTTCGCAAATTCCCGCCAAAAAGTTAGTGCCCGTATTATCGGATGCTTTTAGTTTAAAAAAAAATTAGTGAGTTAAGATACAAACTACATTATATACTCAAAGCCAAATTCGATCCATATCTTCCCCTCTTCACTACACTTTCAATATCTAAAGAACATCATTTAAACCCTACATGTACCAGGCATGCATAGCCTCATACAGATCATTGGCATCCTACGAACCATCACAGCGAACCCTTCTTTACGGCCTTTTAAAACTAAACAGCTTCATCAATTCTCATGTACCAGGCTATCATAGTCTCATAGAGATCGGCAACAGTCGTTTACATTTTCAATTGCGTCTGGGCTGGCGCGGCCGAGGGCGGTGCATTAACATAATTGCAGCCACTATATTGATTGGCCAGCTTGCGGGCAAGGTGCGCTTGCTAGATACTACAAGGCGAACAGAAGCTCTGTAGAGCTTTGATGTTCTAAGAATTTACTACTAAATTTATAAGATCTTAGAAATTAAATTATTATAAAATATAATTATTATTACTTATAAATAAATTATTCATAGGTAGAATGCTACACCTGCCTCTACTATTGTATTTTCCTGTCACCCAAAGGTTGCCTGGAAGAGATCGCTTAAGCGATAAGGCCGCCTGTGTTGTACTCTTATTATATGTACCCATAATACATAGCGTCATCACTTGTTTAAGGTGTACAATAAAGAATATTCTATTCTATTCTATCCTATTCTAAATTATCGATTTTCATTCCTATCTTACTTACTAGTACTTTTAGCATGCCTTTTTTTACCATCTCCAAATTTTCATTTTGTTCAAATTTCAAACATTTCGTCAAAATTTTCCTCTTGACATCATATGCTTCTATAATGACTAAAGCCCCGTTTTTGATGAATATTCTTAATGTTTTCCTGATACCAGTTTAGCTGATACTAGCTCTACAGCATTCAGTATTCCATACCCATATCGGTAGGCGTTTCGTCCGTCAGTAGCGAACGGTGGCAGGCCGAGATATGATCACGACCAACATTACTGGGGCCGCGGCCGGCAGCTCTACATAATAGCGCCTTTAGTCTCTTTCTATCGCAAAATTGAATTATTTCAATAATAGCTTCGGTGTTATCGTCGGACTCAACGTGGTTATTACATGAATAGAATTTATATTTCAAAATTGGTTTTAATTTGACTGTTTTTATACATTGTTTTGTATTTATTTAGCTTTAGATGAAAATAAATTAAAAAGTGACGTCATTTGTTCTTGCAAAGGTTTTGCTTTCAAATCCTTATCTGAACTTGAAGCTTTCCTTCACTTTCAGTGTATTGCTGGCTACCACCCTCAAGCTTAATATCTGTTTCCAAATGTGATGTGCTTCTAAACTTAATTTGCTTGCACCTAACCTTAGCTCATATCATCATTTACTATGATAAAATTGTAGTCTTCAACAGTACAATAATCTGTAATTAAACATTTTTAAAAATCTTTCATCTAACGAACCAAAAATTTCAAAGGCAAAGGAAGCGCAAATGTGCTTACAATTAACGGTGTTATTTAAACATAGAATATTCCCCTAATTTGAGAAAAAATTCACTGAAAATAAAATGAAAGCGAGTGGAATCTATTAAAATAATCTTCGCAAACCGTAGGTAACCAGCGGAATCAGCAAATCTGCACCAAATTGCCGGGTTCTAATAGGGGGAGACTTTAGGGTGAAGGGGGGAGGTCTAGAATGTTTCAATAGCTCATAAATGGAAGTATTCTTTGTGGTATAAATTTTGTTCGGATCAGCAAAAGTCGTTGGAGCATTTTAGGTAACTCTTGTTATATGCTGAGCAAATAAATACGTAGACTGATGTCTATTTATAAATATATAAAATGAAAATATGACTGAAACATGCCTTGCAGATATAACTTCCTACATAGAAAATCAATCAACCTTGGAGCTATAGAGAACCCAAAAATAATTATTGGTTCATAACATAAAAAAAAATACAACCGAATTAAGAACCTCCTTCTTTTATTCGAAGGAGGTTAAAAATAAATTGCATTGAATTTTAAAGTAAAATTCATGAATTAAAGAAACACCAGGAAACCATAAAAACATAGAAACCCATTTGTCATTTGGTTTACATCCGCGTGTTATGCCACGTCTTGTGTACCCCGTAACAGATCTGAGGGTTCTGGGATCTGCTGAATACGCGTATGGAATTTGAAATTTTATTACATTCGCAATTTAAAATTTTATTTGGATTCCCTTTACTGTACCGTTTGATGACTCGTATCGATATTTTGATATGGATTTGCCTCGGGCTACGCAAGGGAGATCGTAAAAATCGTCGCCATCTTGATTCTGTAAAACAACTTAAAGAAAGTTCCCTAGAAACTACACATTTTAGCTATTTGAAGTACCCAGGGTTAGTTAAGTTGGTTACTATTGAAAACCGCAGCAAATTAGGTCGTTTCTTCTGGAATGAAACGTTAGTAACAGGCTCATAAAATACAATTTTCAATAAAGAAAAAATAATTTTACATTATAAAATAATTTCCCTCATACATAATGTTTTTTTATTGGAGTGCTCATTAGATTCCTTCCTTCCAATACTGTTTGAAATCCAAAAATAGTGCAATCAAAAATTCACAACACCTCGGTTTCCTATGTTAGGATGGAAATTACTCCGTTGCCTTTCAGTCTGACTTTGATACTTTAATTCTGGATTCGCAAACTAAATACATCCTTTATTTACAAAGATTGTGAATCAAAATTGATGGAAAGCTGCATACCTTTGACGTTCGAGTTATACCTGCAATGTGCAAATGTGATGAAGACTTAAAAGTTGCTTTATCTCTGTAAGGCTTTTTCTAAAAATTCTGACTCTCTTCCTAAATTGTGGTTGTGACTTTTTACTACAAGTTATATGATTATTTAGTATTTTAATAATCAGATAGCTGTATCTGATCCCAAACTAAGAATATTTTGTATTATGGCATCTAGATAGCTGATTTTAAAATTCAAAATTTAAAGTCAGGTCACTTTTATATGTCTACAATATGCCAACTGTAAATATTTTAATAACTAAACACATATTCAAGTATAAATTCTGGGAAGTCATTCCAAACTTCCCCTTGTAGTATCCTAAGATTGATTGGAACATCAGAAAGGGAAAAATTAAGGCTTCACAGGGTAATATTTTAAATTTATTTGCGTCTACGATGCAAATTATGAAATAGAGATGGGGTGAGACGGTTTTTTCTTATTTCCTTTCCTTTAATCGAATAGGGGAGACCATTGTTAATGCCCTCCGCTCGGGAAACTGTTTGCTTTGCGTTTTACTTTTGATGCATTTTAGATTATTACACAACCATTGAAATGTTATCATACTAACTTCTTATTATTTTACTGTATTATGAAAATTTAAAAAAACAAAGCTTATAAAAGAGTATCTTGATATTTCGGATATAAGGTACCTCTTAAAGGCAATATTTACAATGATCTATGTAAAAGCGTTATAATAAGCAAAGAAACTGCATTGACTAGTGCTGTAAGTAATTTATATGAGTCACGTTTTCATTCCATGCTATTTAAACTAGAATATTTGTAAGGTTTCCCATCCAATTTTCTTTTTAGTTAATGAAAAAAACACATAATTGAACAGATTCATTTTAAGTATCACCAGACACATAGTTATATTAATTGAACATTGCTTATATCTGTTATCTGCTGGTCAATTAGTATTATCAACGATATCAACCAATTTATTGTACAATAATGATTATAATAAGCAACGAACAAAAACTAATCTAACTCGAACAGTCGTAAAGATAACATAGGTTACTCCCATGGGTGTTTCACTGTTCAGCCGCTTTTACAACTCTGTCGAACTAAACCCGCTTATAACTCAGTAGGGCGAATGGAAAGAATCGCTCCCAACGTAATTGTGATAAGGTTCCTCGCTGAAAATAGGATTCGATCTGTTCGCCCTCGTGCAATTAAAAGTCGGATTAGATGTATTATATTATTATCAGTTCCTTTTATTTGTTTTATTAAAAGAGAGCTTACTTTATAGGGTCTAATGCCAAATTGTAACTGAATAATAATTAAAATCAATAATGACTGATCATAATCCAAATGAGCAAACAAAGCAGGGAAAACCTTAAATTGATCAAATCAAATAGGACTGATTAACACATCATCATGTCAGCCGATAGACGACTGCTGGACAAAAGCCTCCCCCAAAGATCTCCACGATTGCCGGTCTTGGGCATCCAGTGGTTTCCCGCGACCCACACAAGATCATCGGTCCACTTCGTGAGGGGCCTCCCTACGCTGCGTCTTACGATTCGTGGTCACCTCTCGAGAATCCTTCTGGCCCAGCGACTGTAGGTTCAACGAGCGAGGGACTTGTCAGTGTGTAAACACGGACTAAAGAATTTGAAAATTATAGAATCAAACCATTTAAAAGTAGAACGATGTAAAAGTATCGCAATACATAAATCGATTTCATTTTACACTCACCTAATGAAAGTTCCTACTTAGAACCCATTACACCTAATTCCCAAGAAGAACTCCATCTAAGTGAAGACAATAACAGTATTGAGCACAAGCATGCCAAGACAATGAGGGGTGAACTTGTACCCCAGTTATCTCAACAGCGATCTCTAACCTTCCGTCTCGTTCAACAGTGACCCCAGGTTATAGTGCTGTGTGTTTGAACTTGTTGCAATGTGATTGAAGTGAAAGAGATTAATTAGATGTTTTATAGTTTGCTTTTAGTAGTAGAAAAACTATTATCTTTGATATATTGGTGTCACTTGATCATAATCTTACTCAGATTGTTTCTCATCAAACAGTTTAGAGATTTGTATTTTTTTATTTGCATTACAGTCAAATGATCTTAGAGGTATATCTAGTTACTATTTCTTCTGGATCATGAATCTTCAAGTACTATTTCTTTATCTATTGGCCTAATAAATGTATTATCATGTATAAATCTCAAATATTTGATTACATTCGAAATCCTACTAATATTATAAATGCGAAAGTTTGTGAGTATGTATGTATGTTTGTTACTCTTTCACGCAAAAACTACTGAACGGATTTGGATGAAACTTGGCACCTATATCAAACCCTGAAATAACATATAGGCTACTTTTTATCCCAGGAAAACATAAGATACCTCGGGAACGCGAGTGAACCCACGGGAAACAGCTAGTCTTACATATGCTTATAACTCATCATTATTATTTATGTAATTTTTTTAAAGAATCTCATAACTGCCTCAACGTCTTAAATTGTTCCTAAGTCTACAACATTTGTACTAGTATCAAATACATTGTTACCATCGCTTGTCGTGACGCCGTGCTCGTGACATGGCCAGCAATTTGAGGCTGCATCCAGCAACACTGTCAGCGTATCATCTAAACGCCGGCTCTGATGCGATGCCACGACGTAATTGCTGGGATCTCGGTTGCGGATACGAAAGTCGAGTGCTGTTAGTTGATGAGCTTTTGGCAGATTGTCTGAGAAATAGGTTGTTTAATTATATTTAAAGACTGTTTTTTTTTTTTCTAGCAATATGTTAATGTATCTACCTCCATCGTATGCATTTTTTTGCAATTGTAAATAATAATCATAAATATCCTGGGACATTCTTCACATATGGTTAACTGATCCCAAACTAAGCAGCGCTTGTACCATGGAAACCAGATAACAGACTTTTTTTTTGTAAATACATACGTTTATAGATAATTACACCCAGACACAGGACAAACAGACATGTTTATGCACACAAATGTTAGTCCAGGATGGGAATCGAACTCTCGACCAGCGGCGCTACAGGTGGTGTCTTAACCAACTGCGCCAACTGGCTTGTCAATTGTGCTTTTTTATACTTACGTAACAATCTAAAAATAATATTTGGTCCCACTCTATCCCTAGCCTTATAGCTCCACCCAGTCATAAAATTGGGAAAAGGATATATCCAATAGTAAAAACTTAAGGACGTCTAAAAAAAATACTGAAGTTGTTAGCCAATAAAACTTTATGCGCTGTCGTAGATCATCATAAAACGCTTTATTGATATGAAATATTTTGATCCCAGGCTGAGAGCAGACGACATTATTGTAATTTGAGAATTCCATCATTGTTCTAGATATTTTTATATTGGTTTTATGAGAATTACAACATTCTGTAATAAATATCCCAGATACTTACATCAAGAATCATTTGTAGTATATCGCGACTTAGCCATCGGCCCCGCGGTTTCCGCCAAATACCCCTAGGGGTTGAGTTTTCAAAAATCCTTTCTTAGCGAATGCTTACGTCATAATAGCTCTCTGTATGCCAAATTTAAGCCCAATCCAGCCAGTGGTTTAAGCTGTGTGTTGATAGATCAGTCAATCAGTCACGCTTTCCTTTTATATATTTAGATTATGTGATCAAAGGCGGTAAACCCTCTTAGACAAAAATTTTCTGGTTGATATTGGTAACAATTTTCGACATGAAATTGTTCTTATTTATTAATAAATCACATATTCATGTCAAAGAGCTTTGTATACAAAGAACCTTCTTAAAAACGGTCTAGTACAGCAGTAAATAAACGAAACAGTAACTTGGGCTATAAAAAATTGTTTTGCTAAATATTTAGGGCACTCGAACGGTCTATAATTCTAGTTTTTTACGAGCCGAAGTCCGAGGCCAAGGGTGGAGTTTGGAATCAAAACAATTTTATTCCTTTGACAGAGTGTTAAATAACAGAGCGGAATTCGAGTCAGTCACGCTTGATTTTGTGAGGAAACTAAGCATAAAGAAAGGGGTAATGGTTGTGTGTTAAGGCCGAGATACACGCTCGTGCTTTCCGGAATTGTATCGCTACACGAAATCCGATGTTCATATGGCGAAAAGTTTTTAGTAAACAGTCTGGTAATTTATTTAATGCAGGAGGAGAAATATTTAACTGCAGGATTAGGATGGTGTATGTTTGTATGCATGCATGTGTATAAGATTGTATAACTTATAAGCAGTATAGGTAATATAAAATCTAAGCTTACGCCTACGCCTATGATTTTATACATATAGCAATGGTTGCACAGTCGTTTTTTTTTTCGAATATTAAAACACATTTTAAAATACGAATCATATTACTTTAACTGTAATTCCCAACTTCGGAATAAAAAAAATAAGTATTTGTAACAATATGTAATAGGTACTAAAATTAGAAAATAACCTTAAAATTACCCTGTCGGTATATGAATTCAAGTCTAACAATATACTGTGTATATAATTATATACCGAAATGCTAATATTATATAACTCTCCCTACCCTACCCTACCTGTGTTACAGGTGTACTACGTTCCCCCATTTCTCGTTGTAAGTTGTTAACTAATTGTTGTTCGTATGCATAACCACCTGTGTTTGAACGTATATTTTCAAAATGAGGGTGTTAATTTTAATATAAGACGCCTTAATCTTCTGTCTTTAAATATTTCAACACTTTAGGCTCCCTTATAAGTTGTATTGCATTAAATTGTACTTCCTTCTATCCCACTAATGTTTAAATGTTAGGCTGTTTGAAATGAATAGTTTCTACACCGCGGTAATTAATAAAAAAGTAAAAAAGAGAAAAAAAATACGACCATTTTATTTCGATAATTTTTCCACAGTGTAAAACACCCTTTCAGTAAACCAACGTTTTAGTTTGAATGAAATTGATTTTAGTTTGGTACTTCGTATTAATGCGTACACAATTCATCTTAGAATATAGCAGTGTCAGTGCAAACTACAAAGATGTTATGTGATGATGAATGAAGACGGATCTTAGAAGCCACCCGACTCGTTGCTGCTGTCTGTTATTGTTTAGATAGAAAAAAAAACATTATTAATGTCATGTCGTTTTGAGTATCTTTTTTTTAAGCTTCCACCAAGTAAGTGATGGTATAGCAATTTAGGGATTGAATCCGCTAGCATACGTAGATATGTGTGTGCGTAGTGAGTGACTCACACTCACATAAAAGTTCTGTACTGTATGCTCTGGCGGCAAGACCTACCGCAGATGGTACTTGGCACTTCGTAAGGGGATGTCAGGTATAGTGTGCTGTGTCATGACCGAAATGTTGGTATCGATAACCAATAAAATAATAAATCTCATTATTAAAAGGGTTACTGTACCGACAATACGTCAAAACATCGAACTCAAGCATCGAACATTGTTCGCGCCCAACAATCTCCAGCAACCAATATAGACAAGACAAAATTTGCATGACAACCCACTTGTACGTCGACAACCGACGTACGTAAAGCAAACGTTGGAATCTTAGTTGAACTTCAACAAATTACACAAACAACGTAATCCGAGTGACGAGGCGCCAGCGCCATATTTGTCCGCCATGTTTGACGCGCTGCGCTGTAATTAGATAATTGCATGAAACGGGTACCGTTTGCGCATCAAGTTTGATGTTTACTCGACGGATTGGAGTCGACAGAGCGGAATCACTCGATATGGCTGACAGCTGATTGGTTGCCTTTATCACCTACTTGTTACTGTAAAACTGAATGTCAACGGTTTGGGAATATGGAAATTAAACCGTCTTACTAGTATTACATTGGTACTTATTAATAAAAATCATAATGAAATCAGTGCCCATGCGTGACCAAATCATTATTGATCACGAAGAATCAATTTATAAAAAGCGGAGAATTATGTTTTTCAATGAAGCGTGTCATTAATCAAAATTAGGGTGTGGTTTGTAGGGTCAGAAAGTATTTACATTCAGTGAGTTCATTGCCCTTAATATTTACAAAATAAAAAAAATATTAATTGTGTCTTATTACATACTAACTATCCTCACCCCAAGTGAAAATAGCATACATCAAATACAATAAGTTATATTTTCATAATATTAGTATAGACAGTAAGTGTAGTAGAACATGATTTATTAAGCGTATTTTAAATGTGCCTTTCTCTCTTTTCAGGTAAGTCATCAATGAAATCATAATTATGAAGAGTCAGATTCACCTTTGTCTTATAAAGTAACCTAAATAAAGGTACCTTTATTTTATTTTCTTATTTTTTCTCTTGTTTTTTTTTATTTTTCTAATAAAAATTGTTACTTACGATCTAGACTTTCTGGGCTAATGAGGAATTTCTATAATATAACCTAGAAATGAACTGGCTCTCAAGCTCTTGGCACACACCGGTAGGTACTTGGCGATAGATTTTTAACTAGAGGGTGGTAGCCAGCTAGGCCAGCCAGCAAAATTCTATGAAATAGCCTACCACTGCTACGGTTTCCTCACGATGTGATTTGATTAATGACTGTGAAAGGATTCGAACCCACAACCTTCCTCTCGGCATTCAACGTCTGCCACTGAGCTATCACTCTACTGTATTTTAACCTTAAACCAGATCAAAATAACAACAAAATATTCTTATTAAGTTTCACATTCAATTAAGTTATACAACCTGATTCACAGTTTAAATATGATTTCACAGTAGACCAATTGTTGTACAATTTTGTGTCCGTAACAATTCTTGTTTTAAACAAGGTAACATGAATAGTGTAAATATTTATGTTCGTTTGTAAGCACATTCGTGTAAATGATATTGCTACGAATCACGTACACGGTAGGGTTATCTGATCTTTGTCTGGTCATGGTATAAGTTATAAAAGATAGCGATAAAACGAAGCTAATGGAAAACTACATTTATAAAAGTGACTTACCGATACATTAACTACAACAGCTTTTAGAACCTATCAACAAAGAATAAAATCTATCAAACTTCAACCCACTAACTATAAAATGTTATTACGCCACATAGCGGATAAATCTAATTACTACTAGTAATAACAGTGGCATAAATTTGACATATTTAAATATATCATCCTTTTTCAATAACGTTTGTAAGAAAGAGAGGTGACGTGACAAATATTTATTTAGTTTTTAAACAACAGAATCGCCACCAAATATGTATCTATCTATCTATAGAGTCATCATGTACCATGACATGATACAAATTCTGCTTTTGGTTCAGATCGGCATGTGAGAAGAATTTCTCATGATATTAAATCGCTATTCGCTTATGATTTGTACATATTCAGTGCGTTTGTAAAGCAATGATACGCTGATAAATTTAAATAACCCCTAGTAAATGCCTTTTATAGTATCTGTACTTAACTTTTATCTATAATGTCCTAACACTGTTCGAAATTTCCACCCTTGTTTTATAGTTTTATGTTTCCAACTGAGCACAATCTAGAACCGTTTTAGCCTAATATAATTATGTTAGTTTCATGTTAAATATATTAAAAGGATTCGTGATTTCTCGCAATAAAAATTTCGTACATGACATGTATTATATTATAATACTATAAGTTTAATCTTATGCTTTCGCAGAGTGTAATTGGCATCAAAGTTTGTTGGTGCTTTTTCGTAATCTTGGAACGAATAAACGCTATCCCAGCTATATAACAAGTTAAATATTCTTCTTCAGCATCATTACTTCTCGATTCTTCTGAACGAATTGAAATCCACAATAAACTCTGAAATATC
This sequence comes from Tethea ocularis, assembly GCA_963555595.1. NCBI lineage: Eukaryota > Metazoa > Arthropoda > Insecta > Lepidoptera > Drepanidae > Tethea > Tethea ocularis. The sequence continues at coordinate 11,915,343 of OY741961.1, read as the reverse complement.
ACATTCGTCTTTTACCATTAACGTTTACTTGATTTCCGTGATTTCTAACGAACCATACGTTTTATAATTTTGCCTGACAACAGTGCAGGGTTCATAAACTAACTACATCGTCGACCCCTTGCCATTTACCAATTTACACCCCTGATTCGAACCTCGCCCTGGGTTATAAATTTCACGTAACCGGCCATCCACTTCCGGGCTATACCTGCTTTTAAAAAGGGGAATATAACACTTGTTATGTAGGAGTTATTGCCGTATCATGATTGGTCTTAATTGTTAGTGGAAAATATTTTTCGGAATAAGCTAATTTTCGAACTCTGCAGAGGATTTATGGTCAATTCCAAAATTTGCTTCGACTAGGCTACTGTCTGTAGCATTGGAGTCCTTTGCTATTTGGAATCAAAGAATTCTTAAGTCTCCAATTGTCTAGATATTATGGGACATGCACTGACTGCACCTACTGATGAGTTCCGGCAATTGGTCTTAAGAGTTGTTTTTTTGGCATTGTAACAGGTCGGCAATACATTGGTAATACCTCTGGTATTACAAACGAAGATAGACGACTGTAACCACGTACCGTTAGGTGGACCGCCTGCGCGCTTGTCAACCTTCTGAAATAAAAAAATCTAATTTATTATCAGTGAACTTCTTTTGAAAAGAGCAATTGCCAAATTTATTTCCGGTCTAAACTTTCAAAACTCCGAACCAGCATTCAGTAAGTCTCCTAGCAAAAGCTATTCTAACGATAGGGACATTCGAGTGTGTTTCAACCATAGACGCCACCAAGTTTTAACACATACTCCAAAATGGAAATAGACTGCAATTTAACAGATACATTCATGTGTATAATTCGTCTGACACCTCAAGCACAACAATCTGCTTCAAGTCTCCGTAGAGACCGTCTAGGTGTTCTAATCCCGGTACCTAATAACGAAGGGCATCATTATCTAAAGCTCCCTAAGGTACAATCAAAGATTAAATCAGTGCGAGGATGAAATGTTATCGAATAATATAGGTTGTTCTGCGTCTCGTAATTTGTAAAGCCTAGGATTTAGTATATGTTCTATATAACATACAGACACATATCTACATATCTTACATTATCACAGAGTTATAGTTAGTTTAAGTTTTGGCAATATATTATTTAGTTAAGTAAACAATATTAGTTTTGGTGTTTTACTAAGTTTAGCTAATACCCGACTCGCACACAATACAATGTAGTTTTTAGCCACTGGCAAAAAAGATGGGAGTTATAAGTTTTTAGTTTGTATCTTTGTTGTATTGCCTGAGTATCTATGTTTCTTTCTGTGGCTCATTATTGCTCCTGAATCATCATCATCTTCATGTCAGCCGAAAGACGCCCATTGCTGGACAAAGGCCTCCCCCAAAGATCTCCACGATGGCCGGTCTTGCGCTACCCGCATCCAGCGGTAGCAGCTCCTGAATGCATGACCTTTTTTGTTTGAAAGGTGTCGTTATCATGAGTATTCTAGTATGTTTTGGAGGTTTCTTTATTTTCTTTTTAAATGTTTTTTTCTCATACAAAAAATAAATAAATCATGAGTACTAAACTTAAACTCTCTCTAGGTAGTCACAAATTAAGCCATAATACGCAGGTGGCACGAGGCTGTCACAGACGTTTGATTTAAATCGCCACTAAAACTTAAAAAAAAGGGATGTATTAAATTTCGGCAAAAGTTATAAAACAAAAGTTATAAGTCTCCATGTACCTATGTCACCTTTAAGAAGTTACGCGTTAGTTACCAGTGACCCTGTATATTGCGGGGGTGTATTCCTTGTTACGTAGTTAGTATTCTTGGTGTTATAGTCGTAAGGTTCCATTTTGTATATTTGAAGTGCTACTAAACAATATTTACAACAAATATACAAACTACATATAAAAAAATCCTCGAGGCGGCCGTTGCTGCCGATCAACGGCAAGGTTCCTAAAAGGCTGGCAGCGTTTCCTCTTTAGATGGCCGAGCTAACGCGTTGGCGGAAAAAGCTCCCCGCCCTCCGGTCTCCTGTGACCTCAGTTAGTTAGTGCTACTTTATTTTACTTAACTTCATTGTTATTCTGAATTTCCTAGCATATCTATATCCATACTAATAATAAAGCTGATGAGTTCGTTTGTTTGTTAGAACACTCTAATCTCCGGAGTTACGATATCAAAAATTCTTTCGCTAATAGAAAGCTACATTATCCCCGAAAGTTATAGGCTACTTTTTATCCCGGAACGAGTGAAACCGCGGGGAACAGCTAGTTAATAAAAAGTGAAAGGAAAATTTAACTTTGTTTTCCATTATTACAAAATCAGAGGAATACTGAAGTAAATTTTGGTAGTTAAAATTATTAATTCAAACATTGGAAGTTTACTTAAGGGCACGTGACTCGAGTGTAAACTTAATAAGTGTAATTTAGTTTTTTTTTATGGGCTCAGATTACAGTTTTGATGGAAATTTCTTTTTCATTATTATTTTAACTTAAATTACTTCTTTAGTTAGTGTTATTTGAAAAGGTATGGAGTTATAGTGTGTTCTATTTGGATTACCTTTGTTTTGACCTTTGTGTATTTTTTTACGTTCAAAGGTCACGAATAAACCATAAACAATCATTATTGTTACCGATTTTAATATTTTACATCACTTGTTTTAGGGTTCCATACACGAGGGCGAAATGGAGCCCTAATACTGTCACTCTCTATCTGTTTGTATGTCACAGGTGTCTAGTTTGTAAATGTAATCAGCACATTTTATGCAAAATGTTGAGAAAATCGAATATTGGATTAGAAATCATAATATGCCACCATTTTTAGTGGTGTCTTACATTCTTATTATAATGGCTATAATTTTACAGCCACCACAAATGTTGCAAAATAAATATTGGAATCATTGAAAATTTTACTTTTAATCAAAATTCCAGTTATCTCAATTTCTACTTAAAACTTAGACTCCACAGATTAAATAATGGTTAGTGTTTTGTTTACTGTCACCTGAAATATAATGAAATCTATATCCTCTTTTTTGTAATAATGTTTGACCACAATTTCTGAAGGTGATAAGCACAATACCTAGAAGGCTGGCTCTCAAGTTCAGCTGTCGATACATAGTAGGTGGCGATTTTTATCTATAGGATGATATTCAATAAGGCGTGAACCCTACCACCGTTTTTTAATGAAATAAAATTCTCCCTGATTTAATTTAAAAGTATATTGATCCCGAATTTCAATCTACTTTTAAACCTTTAAAACCTATCTCGTGCTTCAAAAGCGCTCACACACGCGATAATATAAGCCATACCATACGCAACACAGATTCAAAGTTTCCGATAAGAATATACGCCGATAGAGGGCGATAGTGTCGACTTCCGATAGCGACGTCTGAGCCCCAACCGGAAGCGCTTTGTCTGCTACCAGGATTTCGGGATAACACCGGGTTGTATTCAAAGTGCTAAATTATACGAATTTGAACCTTATTGTGTGATATACGCCAGCTTTGGTTAGGTGAGGACAGGAAGGTAATTTGGTCGCGAAAGGATGTGACCTTTGCAAAATTTGTATTACGTTATACAAAGGTTATTTTAGTTTGTATCCTGTTGTCGCATATGGAAACTAGGGAACTTTACCAAATTTAAGAGTACTGAAAGTTGTTCTAGGTCCGACAGCCAGACAGTTTCCATAGACCGGACTATTTACAGTATAGATTTTTCAGTTTGACAGGCCAGTTGGCGCAGTTGGTTATGACACCACCTACCTCGCCGCAGGTCGTGGGTTCGATTAGAATTATCTATATAAGTATGTATTTACAAAAAAAGAGTAGTATATGTAGTATAACAGGCAATTTTATTTAGATTTCTTGAGGGTGGTAGCATTTTAGTACCTTGACGTCCACCGTGCAACTGAAGATGATGTTGGTCCACTATTCAAGGTTAATGACCTTTATTAATAAGGTTTAACATGGTGATAGAATGGTCAAATACTTAACATTCAATTTATATGTAGGCGTCAGCGACAGCCAAGCGATATAAACATCACGTATAGGGTTCAGTGGTATCAGGATCCGATTCAGTGGACGTAGTGCAGACAATGAAACAACGTAATACCATCGCTTCGGAACAGTCCCGCATGAGGAGAAGAAGCGACGCAAGAAACTCCTCATGGGCCCGATAGATTTATTGTAGCAATTTGACAAATAATCACTTCAATTATACGTACAGACTCACATTAATGTAGACTTCAGTATCAATTGAAACAACAGTTACACCGACGTGTGTACAACTCGAGAGCTCGTGATAAAGTGTTCGATCCGACTGTAATGATCCTACCCACATTAACTTATATCATAAACTACCATTCAGTCATTCAGTCGTAGGTCATTCATTCACCGCAAGTGTTGCCACCATTTCAACCGATACCTCCACCATGACAACAAATTGAGCCAATCGAGTCGGACAAACAACCCGACTCTCCGACATATATTTCTTTGTCTATATTCAAAAATGCAGTCAATAAGTTTCTTAATACATCATAGTCCCGTCATGCAATAGAAATTGTTTCTCACACTAAGTAGTTAGACATAAGACACTAACTTAATTAGTCTAATTTGTCATTTAGACAATTTAGCTCGTTTATGAGTACAAATGTGTAATCAGTCAGTCAAACGTTTTGCATCAATTAATCACCAGGTCTAAATTATTACAAATTGTATTAATTACGTCGTCTCAACAAAGAACAGTTAATTAAAAAAATATATTAAATAACTTTTTTGCTTCCAACATTCTAAAATCCATATAAAGCGAGAAAATTAAGAAAGAGATCATTCGTAATAAAAACTTGGGATTGTTAATTAATCATTAACGGGCGCGTGACGGTCCCGCGAAGTTCGTGGAACTCATTCCGCGGGGAGCGCAGTTCGATTCCCGGCACACCGAATGAATTGTCTTTCGAATTTATATGTAAATTACTTTGCCAACCAACTAAGGAAGGAACTGTTCATTATTTTCTCTTCTCCGCTTGTTTAATGCTTATTAGTGTAATAAAGATTACATTTCAACTATTTTAATTTGTATTCTGTATTTTTTGTTGATGTTTATCTTTTTCGTTATTTGATACTAGCTTTTAACCCTGCGGTTTCATCCGCGATCTCCTTTTTACCCCTTTAGGTGTTTAATTTTTAAAAATCCTTTCTTAGATAAGTCATTAAAGCTATATGTTTACCACAAACGCGAATAAAACTGCGAGAAACAGCTAGTGTTTAATACTTCTAAAACGACGCCTAAATTTAAACACAAAAGAAAGATTATACAAATGCAAAATTAGTTAAAATAAAGTTCTATTTCCAGATAATTTGGCTTAGGCTTTATCTCTGTCATTCGCCTACGCTACAAAAAAAATAAATAAACAAATCTCTCCAAATATAACGAAAATAACATGCATAACTTTTGTCAAACCTTCCAATACTGTATCTAATAAAGGCCATCCCAAGATCCACCACAAAGCGGACTGATCATTGACGAACTGTTTACCTTACGTTCACCTTTATTTATTTACCCCCCATTTTCCTGGTATGGAGGGGAAAACCCCTCTGTCAATTCAATACGAAAATCCAATCTCTTTTACGTTACAACTTGGCTCATTTTGTTTCTGGAAAGAATCGAAAGTTGCCTTGTCTCGTGTATGGAGTCTTTCAAGTACGCAGATAGCCTCGAGAGGCTATTATTGCGCCAGCTATGATTATTGAGTGAAATAAATGTCAGAATGTCTTTATACTCAAAACTTTGGGTTCATGTAAAATGAATTAGGATTTCCATATTATCTCATGGCGTCACCTTCATGAAGCCTATTAATATTAAACCTCCTACTAGATACTTATTTAAAAGGAAAAAATAGTAAGCATGACATTCTCAGTACTTTTCTGTAACCTCTGCCGGAACTCAAACAAACTTTAAACTTTATATCGAAAGCACAATCTCACTCTAGTATTCGAACCCGCGAATTTGACATCACTACCATAGAGCTATCATCGCCTTAAAGAATAAGAAAGTCTTTATTTAAGGATTAGGGAGATATAAAAAACCTTTTAAAAATATTAATCTGCAACAATACAGTAATCAGCAAAGACCAATTCAGTCCACAGCTACACATGTATGGTGGGGGAAGAGTAAACACAATATGTTGGATTACAGGAAGTCCGATGAAACGTCTTGCGACGTGCAAACATCGCTTCAACTTGGGACATTTGATTCTGACAAATATTATTTTGTAAGCGTACCGCCTCGGGCCATATTCTTTTATTCAAATAAAACATTATTCATTTCTTCAAACTCTAATTTGTTATTTACAGTAATGATTTCCTTGTAAATAACGTTTCAAATATAAAGAAGTATATATTCTACAGTACGTAGTTCTATGGTACGTAGAAAATATATTGTAAAAATAAGATATACTTATAGTAACGAAACGGAAACAGTGGAAGTAAATAAATACTCGACTCGATCAAAGCTAAAAATCTCAAACCGTAAAGATCACACGAAGTCCGGCTCGAAGGACCAAACAGTACATATCGCTCCTTATCGCAATTTTAACGAAGGCGTCGGGTGCGTTCGACAGCCTTGAGAGGGGTCAATGGGGGTGAAACATCCCCTGGGAGAAGAGAGGGGGGGACATCCTGCGTCCGACACACAGGCACAGACCATTCGTCTAACGAGTCACTTGCTTGGGAGAAAAACTGGATTTAGCTGGATTTTACTTTTTTTTAAACCGGCCCGTCGCATCCGCTGGGATTTATCATGGAACCTTTTCACATTGAAATCTGAAAATCGTTGGTTTCGAAAATGCCTAGGGGCGAATTTAACTAAATGCTTTTCATGTAATAAAAGTTAGGTGTTGTATTGCTAGGGTATATATATAGGTATGTATTCTATTTTAAGGCTGAAATTCATGCTACATTTTAATAACGTCACGACCTTTGTCATGTTAAATTTTATACAAAAAGCTCTCATTTAAGTTTAAATAGAAAATAACTTTTGCGATAATAAAACAGCACCGTTAGCGAAATTAGTTATTCAAACACTCACAAAAAATACTTCTATTTTCCCAACCATTTATAAAAACAATAGCCGTTTCAGTGATAACAAGAAAAAGTATTCAAATGAATCTGTTTGATAAAAATCTCTTAATAAAATAGGTGCTTCATTCATTGAGCATTATCCTCGTGGCTAAAGTTTTTACGCACAAAAGAATATAAACTTTGACAAAAACAAAAGCAATGGAAACTTTGGTACTGAATAAAAATAACTAAATCAACGAGCCTAATATATTTTCGAAAGTGAACACTCTTTATATTCTGAAGATCAGTTATTGTGACGTATCCGATTCGATTTTCGAATTTGGGAAAATAACAATTTACATTTTAGGTTTAAAAAATTTAGATGATTTTAAGAATTTTAGATGCACTTTATAGAGCTGCTATTTATTAAACTATAAAATTTAAATATCTTAAAATGAAATATGGCAGCTTAATGAGCAGTCAATGTCTATGCAGTCTGTAGCTTAGACTTAAGACATTGAGTTAAAAGCTTTCGGACGATAAGAGCTCTAAGAACGTACATAAAATGAAAATCATTGGCAGAATTCTTCAGAATTATTACACATTTTTCGTTTTATAACTTACTTACGATGAATTTATCCGTCTATGACTGAATTCAGTTTGAATACAACTAAGTGAGTGATGAAGTGGCCGAAGGTGATACTCAACTTGATAATGGCAAAGTATAACTAGAAAATACTACTACTATAATACCAATAGTGACATGCTTTATTAATGATGATGATTGTAAACGCAACACAATAGCATCTAAACCCAAAGATAAGGAAGGTATATCTTTGGGTTTAGATAACTAATTTTATATTGATCTTTAGTAGAATTACATTTCGATTCAGTGACGATTCAGTGACGATCCTTTTAATCGTTACGTGAAAACAAGACTCAGGGGTAAAATAAAATTGAAGAAAAAACCTCGAGATAAAAAAGTTGCCAACAATGGGCATTCTTAGCGACAAAACACATTGGCAGAATTAAAAGAGTTGGCAAAGTTCTCTCGTATCTAAAAGGGAGAGATGAAACTGATTGTGGAAGGGTAGGTATACCTACCAAGTTCATTAGATAACTACGAGAGACATAATCTTTAGTACATTTCGTGAGAAAAGTTTAGTATTATTTACCATCAGATACTAACAGTTTGTCCAAAAAAAGATACTCAATGGGCAAGCATACGAATAAAAAGTAATAAACATGTGAAAGGTTAATGTATGCTTAGGTTTTAATATTTCAAAATTGTACTTTTTCTTTGTGTAGATTTTTTGACAACATACTCCTTTATTAATCTTAAATGAGGGTTTCGTACATTTCGTGAGAAAAGTTTAGTAATATTTACCATCAGATACTAATACTTTGTCCAAAAAAAGATACTCAATGGGCAAGCATACGAATGAAAATTAATAAACATGTGAAAGGTTAATGTATGCTTAGGTTTTAATATTTGAAAATTGTACTTTTTCTTTGTGTAGATTTTTTGTCAACATACTCCTTTATTAATCTTAAATGAGGGTTTCCACTTTTATATGGACTGTAACAGTCCATTTTGGCCAGACTAAAATATTATACACTCACCTTTTTTACTTTTATACTAAAGGAGAGGTCAGTATGACTTTTCGTGTGACCTTAAGATAAAAGGCTCTCCAAAATAAAATTTAAACGGAGCTGGCGATATATGAAAAAATCTAAAAGCTAGATACTGAAATTAAAAGATTTTTTTCATGATTACTTAGTAAAATCAATCAACAGCAACAGTCGTTGAAAAAATTATGTTCAATTCATATAAGGGGCAGAATATACGGATGGACGCGCCCCAGCAATGTACAGATTGCCCAAAGAATGCTTTTGTACCCATTCTGGAGGTATTAGTTTTGCTCAAATCCAATTTAGACCGGAGCAGTTTTTTCCGCAATCGGAATCCGGGAAACGAAGGTGATGTAGGAATTTAACTATATAAAAATTGAATGTGGAACTTGGGTTTAGTTTTACTATTTTATGGTATAAGATCCAGGCAATGTAATCCTTGCATTTGATTTGCCTATTTTAAGGAATATTAATTTTCCGTGAATAAAATTGAGTAGTACATTCCAAATAAAGAAATATTTGACTCTTTGAATACGATATTTGATATACAAGTAGATTACGTTGCTTTTATGCTCTCGGAAAAGCCAATAAAATACCAAATATTTTCACATCTGAAATTAGCAAAAAAAACTTACTTCAATTATGTCACTCGATTAAATTTCGATACTCTATATAAATACTGCGGGCAAAGTACCGAACGTCACATTCCCGACGACGGACGCAGACGCGTTCTTTTCATTTGTTTTATTTCTTTGAAGTTTCGCAAGTCCACTGTTGTTTGCAGGCAAAGTTTTTTGGTACCACGGTTGAGGTAAAAGAATTTCCCATTAGAAAAAGGACAACGGATCAAATTGGTTTCTGTAAACAATTCTTTTTTACTTTCCAATCTCTTATTGGTTTTATCTGGCGCGTGTGTCAAATTGTTGAGCTACTTTTTGTCGGTTACATTTCTTTGTTTGTTGACAAATAAGATTGCTTTATTTTAGTTACTGCCAGTTTTCTAACCTCACCTTTGTTTGTGAACATACGACTTTATAATAGCATGCTTAAAAGTCCCAATTATTTCTTTACTATTTTCATTGTTTTCATTGCCTTTTGCCAATTAAATTCTTTCTGATCTTTTATGAAAAATATGTTTATTATTAAACCATAAAATCTTTTTTAAGTAATACATCGCTTCTGTTCTAAAATAAATTTTGTTAAGTATTCTACAATTGAATGAATTCAAAAATGCTAACGTGACTTTATGGCTTCTTTTTTTAAATGATTTTTTTTTAACTAAAGCTTACTCGTAGGCTCTATAATGAATCTGTACGATCCCAAAGGACACAAGGCATTACGTAACACAAACGATTTTATTTCGGTGTCAAGGCATACTTAACTCGGTACTTAATCTTAAAACACTCGAATGTTTCTTTCTTTTGATCGAAACCTTTTCTCCTGAAGATTGATGGCATCGAGGCTTGACTCTTAATGTTAATGACATCGTGTACTTAGAACATGTGAATGTTCAATTAGGGGTGCCATTTGTCAGTGTTACTGCGATTTCAAAATTGCAATTTGGTATAAAAAAAATATTGAGTCAACTACAAATGTGGTGTCATTAATTTTTAAAAAGATTTATTTTGATTGAAATAAATCGATTGTATTTTTCGAATGTTTTAAAAATACAAGCAATTGAGTTAGTGATTTATTTTCTAATATTTTTTTTAAGAAATGTAAATATTAGAAATAATGATCTTCAATAGCTAACTGTAGTTTTGTTTACCTGTCATCATATTATTAGGATATTTTAATTAAAAAACAACAAGTAAAACAACAGCAAATACCAAACAAAACAACCACCTCGTATCTAAAAGTGAAGGCTTTCAATTAAAGTGCACAGTTTGAGTAGCCTCATCAGCTGTAAAGTTATAATTAAAGGCTGTCCGTTTTTCTCCGACATAATTTAAGGTCTGACAGGGTCCAAATACGGGGAAAATGGCGCCCCAAAAATGGCGGATGCGACGTCCGGCTTAGTTACTTCCAAAATTAATTGCCCGTGTTGGATAAAGAAGGATTATTGTTAAAAAAAACTAGGACATAGGCTTGTAATTAAAAAATCATGTAAGTGACGTTGAATACAGTGACGAAGGTCTTGAGCGAACTCAAAACTCATTTATTCAGTTTAGGCCCAGATAAGGCACTTATGAACGTCGAAATTATTACAATAGACTCTACCACCGGTTCGGAATACAAACTGAGAAGACTCGGGCAAGAAACTCTGCAAGGCTTCTTTCTTTGGATCTTTCTTTTAAATTTATATAATTACAGTTTTTGTTTTAAATATACATAAAGTTCATACAGTAAATGGTCACTTAGTCAGGGGGCAGACGTTTTCAACGTAATGAGCTACCCTATAGTAGATCTTGAAAGAAAGAAAAAATATTTATTGGCCCACCGTACAAAAAGGAAAGATACTTAAAAAATAATACAATGTTTCGCGGGGACAAAAGGTCCCTACCTCCGCATTAAGTTACACTACACAAAGCAGTGCAACGCTGGTATTCTGGCAGGGCCTTCCCAAAAAGAGTGACAATACGACTTGACGAGTTTTCGGTGAAGGAAAGTATGGAACCTTTTTTAATTATGATTCCCTCAAAATAGCATTAACAAGAATTTCTAAATAAAGTTAAACATATTTAATTCAATGTCAGAAACATAATGTTAACATTTTTTAGACAGACTTAACTCTAGGACACATACCATCTCTGTGATGATATTACTTTAAATTGCATTTTCATACCGTTCGCGTACAGAATTTCACTTAAGTTTGTTTTAGCTTATACAACTACATAATAACATCATCTCTAGGATTTTATCACCTTTCAGGGCACTAACAATGTTTGAATCGAATTTTGTAAGGCTAGAATTCGATTTTGAATAATCCTCGGCTGTTCAGGTTTACATTTCAAGCTTACACATATAAACAGTATGCGTAAATAATCCCTAACCAATCGCTTTACGGTGATAAAATGAAATTAAATAAATAAATAATCTCCAGACCTAACATCTCCGAAAAGCTCTCGAAAAAAACTCACATTTTATCGAAGTTAAGCTGCAGAGGTGTGAAAATTATAGTACTACTAGCTTTCTGCCCCGCGGTTTCGCCTACGATCTCTTATTTTGACCGCTCAGAAATAGCTCATGTATGCCAAACAGCCCAATCCGTCTAGTTTAAGCAGTGCATTGATAGATCAGTCAGCCCCGTTTTTATATATATTTAGATTTATTTAGGCTCGAGAATTTAACTCAAGACATCCCTACGTTACCACAGAGGAGAAAATATAAATTTTGGTGAAATGAAAATGCGACCGCTCCAACGAATCGTTTTTCATGTTTTGTTCCCCGAGCCTCGATTAATGTTTGCCGACCGACACTTAACGCATTAACTTTGTGACCAACATTACTCACTGCACAAGCTCCCTACCCCTATGGGCTGCTTCACACAAGACATGCAAATCACACGACTTCACCCCAGGGTATAAAACACGGCCAAGCGAATTAACGGACGATAAATTAAGTCGCCCTTGGACAACTCTCCTCAGGTGGATCGGACCTCACATAAATTTTAACCTATACGGCCTATTTCAATTGCTGATGAAGGATAAGAGATTGGTACTCGTCGAGCCTAAATAAAAGGGAGACAATTAATTAATTACAGTTGTAGTCTTTGTATTACAGCCTATTTATTCTTCTAGCGTATTAATGGCCTACGGAAGATTTGTAATCAGTATTTATTTAATCAGAAATTACTTGGAAGCCTCATAATAGAATGAGTTAGAGAAAATACTGCAAAAAAGTGGAACTGACTTCTAGAGTCTGTGTTTCCGGACACTTGATGTCTTCAAGACCAGAGTGAATAGGCTTTTTCTGGGCAAGTGTGCCATCCTCGGCCTCGTCATAACTCCTTGGGGTCAGACGACGATCGTAATTAACCCATTTTATATTTTTTTTAAAAGATTTCGAGGTGCCTAATAGGTACTTAAAATGTATAAAAAATAATGACTGACTATAATAATATACTGTTCCTAATGTATTTAAAAAAAACTCAGATGAAATAAAAAACTAGCAAAATACTTTACTTTCAAATGTTAAATATGTAATTAAAAAAAATGTATAGTAACCATTTTTTATTTAAAAGTACAATGACCAACACTGTATCTGCCAATTATTTCCCAGATTCAATCAAACAGACAAATGTTTATACACACAAATGATGTTCTGAATGGGCTTTAGCCCCACGGTCTAGACTCATCACTTATTCTATAGTAGAATCAACACCTACTCAAAAACAGATGCAGGTATAGTATGACACAACTTAGATGAAGCATTGGATCGATCATTTCCGAAAAGAGTGCGCCTACAACATTACTCATGTATTAAAAAATGATCGGCGAAAATGATCTTGTTGAACGTTGAATGGCGCGATATTGAATGATTTTTATTAGTTCTGTAAATCAGAAGTGAAGTGTAGATATACGATTTGCCGATGCTACATCTAAGTTGTGTCATACTCTACCTACTACTGTATACTACTGCAGCCAGCGTGCGATGGTACAGCACGTAACATATAGCGTACAGTGGAAATAACTTGCTCAATATGAAAAGCAATGTTCCCTTTGCGGAAGGCCCTCAAAGTTCTTGTCTTACTGATGTGAAGAGGTAGGTTTGAGTTGTCAGCTACAGCGGTTTTGGACTAACCATTTTGTATGCCTACTAAATTAGTTAGTATGCTATATTTCTAACTAATTTCTGCCCTTACCGCGGTATTATCTAAGTTCCCGTGAGATTTATTGTTTTCTTGTGATCTATGTTTAATTTCAGGCTACAAACATTCACACAAAATTTTGCATAATATAATATTAGTCAAATTCATTTATTTATTTATTTATTTGTTACTCTTTCACGGAAAATCTACTGCATGAATTTTGATGAAACTGGGTTCAAAAATAAACATTATTTTTTCACTAGGAGTATTTAATTTAATAATTATTCAAAATACAATTAATTGTTGTTATTAACGTAATAATAATTGTTATTACGGTACTATATTCTATATAAAAATACCAACGATTAATAAGATTAAATTATGTTAATACAAGAATAAAATTCTTCATATCTCTGTTTTCGTTCGACAGCGTCTTGCCCCTAGCATTGGGCAGTGGAATTTTAATTTCCTTTAAGTAATATGGTTCTAAACAAACCGCTGTCGCTCACACCTTCCCCCACGTCATCCAGGGAGACAGAAGGGTGTTGCACAGACCGGGACATCTTGTGGCGTGCGCCCACTTGATTTATCCAACCGCGGCCGGCCACAAACTAGACGCCTCCATATTTATTGCCACAATAACCCTATTAATTCTACTCGCACTGACTTTGAACTTCGAGTGCGGGGTCTTGTCCCTAAGTTTAGCGTGCATTGGGCGGTCGGGAATGACACGCGCGGGAGTCAACGTGTTTGCGTGGAATTATTTTATTGCTTGGGTCAAAGCGTTGCGCCGCGGCTTAGGGTTACATGGAATACTTGCGTTGGACATAAAGGTTTTATGTACTTGTACATAAATGCAGAATCCATATCAGCATTATAAATCAGAAATAGATATCATCATATATTTTGTCTATAAATTATCATCAATGAAATATCGTTGAATATGAAAATCTACCACTTGTTTTCTTAGCAACAGTCCCAAACGAGTAAATATCCAATCTAAATAGCCATTCATCGCAGACCTCTGACATTCGCATAAACTACAATTCCTAATCTAAACAAATGCCCCACCTATAAAGCCGACCATTAACTCCGCGACTATTTTTCAGTAGTCGCAACTAGTTAGAGCTGATTATTTATTAGTAAAAGCGACGGGCGTTTCCTCCAATCGCGGATGTGACCGCGGCGGTATTCAATTTGATTCATTGCACTAATGCGGAGCGGTCACGCGAATGACCGACCGAAAAATTCGACGCACCCGAAGGATGAGGTCAATCGAGGTCGATCTGGACGAGCTACTAAAGTTGCTGCTTTTTCAAAATTCAATTAGTTTGTACTTAGTGATTTGATTATTTTTCTTTTCTACTATTCATGTATATTTGTAACTATGACAGTTTCCGCCAGATATTATATTTACACGTTTCCATTAATTTATAATAAAATTAAAGTTTAGTAGCGTTAAATAGTAAAATATGTAGAACAAAAGCTGGTATTAAATATAATCACGGAATTTATTAAATTTAAAAATGTTCGTTTTGTAATTTTACACATGTATACACGTCCACATTTTCAGCTAGATGGACAAATATTTAATACTAGTGGTCAGTTTAATAATATTTTGTGTCCTTTATAATTAACAAATCTGGCTTAAATTATGAGTTTTTTTTTTTTTTTTTGTAACTACAAAAAATCACAACACAAAAAAAACAAAGGACAACTGTTTTTTTTGTCTTTACAAAATTACATAATTATTATGATTGTTTCTTTTAACATTTTGCCAGTAAGGTAGGTACCTAACCTAGAATAATAAAACAGTTCAATCATTTAAAAGTTATGTTAGAATAAAACATTACAATATAATTTATGAGACAGTTCTGTAACAAATTATTTACGGTTACGACAGATTTCGATTCGAAGTCGTGTCTAAGCGCAACTGAAAGTCTCCCGTCTGCAACGTACCGAACTGCTTATTTCGGCAAAAGTCTCGTCTATAGGATTCGGTGGTAGACCGATGTCTTGACCTCTCCTATTTCATGGGTCGTGCCCTCCAATGTACTTAATGTATTACATTGAGTTTTTACGCATGCACGGACTCAGTTACTGCGAATATTATATCGTTCGTATTATTTAATTTGCTAATAGGACCTTTATATTGTGCCTAGGTAAGTATAGAATTGTATATCAATTTTTGTCCTACAATTTACCATTGTTGCATTTAGGAAGAATAAGTTTGTATACATGTTTTTATGGTGTTATTCGGTTGGCAATATTTTTTTTATATTTCAGTATAAAATCTTATTTTCTATATCTACGGAGCCTGAGCACTAGCACTGATTAGCCAATACTTTATGACAAAAAAAATATGTAAAAAAAAACTAAATTTTCTTGTAATTAAAAAGCCAACCTTCCGTGCTAGCTTGTCCTGTGTTTTAGGTTAATAGGCCTCTATTTGGGTCACATTGATAAGATTATACATTTTTTAAGGTAAATTATATCATAACCTAGTTAACATTGGAAAGAAAATAACTAATATTTTATTAGTTAAACAAGGTTATTTTTTATTTTTATGGTTATTTCAAACGTTTATAAAACATCAATCTTGGTCGATCAAATAGTATGAAAATATTTTAATAAATTTAAAGATTGATATTTCTTGCCCCCTTAGTAAAAGTTATTCTCATGTTGATGAGGAATTCCATACCATAAAGAACTGGAATTGAAATATAAGTAGGTAACCCTTGTATGTTTACATTCTTGTTTCTAATAATTACTCCTATCTGTCTATGTTGTCGTTTATACCTGTTTGTAAGTATATTAATTATTATTATTAGTTTAAGTATATTTGAAACAAAAACTGTAATTATATAAATGCTATAGAAAGATCCTCAAAAGATAGAAGCCTTGCTGAGAATCTTGCCGGAGTCTTCTCAGTGTAAGTGTATTACGAACCGGTGGTAGAGTGTTCAAAACACAAATGAGTTTTAAGTTGAATTTGATTTTACAATTATTTCACGTTTTTAGAACATTTGTATTAACGTTTATTGTTTCTTTATTTGCAGGTAATTTGAACAACAGAGTCATCATAGACTACATAATTTGTATCGTAAGTTTTATACAAATTGATTACATAAACTAAAATAATAGTAAAATTGATTGATGGTATGCTAGAAAGCTTTGTACACCATAAATAGGTATATATTCCTTTTTCAAATGACGGAAGTTATCCAAGAACCAAACCAAGTGACATTCGAAAAAGACCAAACATCTCAACGCTTTAATTTCGACGAAACCTTTGACAGTGTTAAATATAGCCTTTATTGCTTTCGTAATAAAGATTTAAGTAATGCTACACAATCAAGTTTTCCTACTGGCGTGGCACAGCAGCGCAAACCCTGGCAAACTTGCTTACAGACTATGGGGTAGGGATTCTCGGTGGCGCACAATGCGACACAGTGCCGTTTCGGGCCTTGTGGAAATAGGTCAATGTAGTGACAGGATATTACGAAGCCACGATGTCAGACGCATCCGCGTTTAGTCGGTGGCTAAATGAGAAATTGTAGAATAACAGCAGAGCGCGAAGCCCGGGCGAGTGATGTTGTCTCTTTGCATTTAAATTCAAAAGTAAAGCTAGCTGCATTTTAGTGCATTCCGTTTGTACGAACGAGGGTATATTAGCATTGACGTTGATAGTTTCAAATTGAAATGTTAGATATTTCTTTATGAAGTATTTTGCCTTGCTCTGATTTTAAAAGGAAATCAACGTGGTATTTATATAGTTTGACTATTATAAGAGTTGTTACCCCGCCGTATAACAATTAGTACAGGTCACCAAGACCCGGCTCCCACACTCTCAAAAAGATTTTATAGCATTTGTGTTGGACCTGTCAAGATCCTATTTTTTTTTAATTTTTACAGTGTAAACATGTGACGACGGGCCAGTTGGCGCAGTTGGTTAAGACACCACCTATTGCGCCGCAGGTCGTGGGTTCGATTCCCATCCAGGACACACATTTTTGTGCATGAACATGTCTGTTTGTCCTGAGTCTGGGTGTAATTATCTATATAAGTATGTATTTACAAAAAAAAAAAGTAGTATTTCAGTTACCTGGTTTCCATAGTACAAGCTCTGCTTAGTTTGTGATCAGATAACCGTGTGTGAAGAATGTCCCAAGATATTTATTTATTTATTCATTTATTTTCTTAAATAAATTTATTAAATACTTGCATTGACTGTAATACCTGAGGTATCTTATGTTTTCCCGGGATAAAAAGTAGCTATATGTTATTTCAGGGTATGATCTATCTATTTACAAAGTTTCATCTAAATCCGTTTTGTAAATTTTACGTGAAAGAGTAACAAATATACATACATACTCACAAACTTTCGCATTTATAATATTAGTAGTTTTTTTCCTTACAAAATCTGGACAGTAAAATAATTTAAGGTATTGCGATGTCTATTCGTGAATCGTGCACAAAAACTGACAATTAGTTGTAAATCGTGATCTCTTGTCACAAAATTAAGCAGTTCATAACCAACTTTTACTTTAAAACGCGAAAGTAAGAAATAAATATTACGTAATATATATGTCACCGGAAATGTATGAAACATAGGAATTGTACACAATTCCTGTGTATTTCTCCTAGGAAATTTTATTTCAATAAACTTCTAGGAAATATATAAATTCTATTGAAAAAAATAGGTTGGGGTTATTTTTTTTATTTTGCATAAATTTGAAAGTATTCGCACAAAAATAAATTTCACTTACAACCCCCCAAATACCGCTATCCTTACAAATATCCCGAATGTAATACTCCGATAGATATTTAGGAAATGTATGGATTTCCTAGGAAATGTATACAATGACGCATTAGATACTTTTCCGTTAACATATACACAATAGAGGAATAAGGCTACGAAAGAAACATTGAAAGGGAAAGTTTTCAAAAAATTGAAGGCCAACATTTCAGCTTTTAGTTAATTAAGCACCGCCCTAAAGGAGAACTTAAGTTAAACATATATAATCTGTTGAAAACTTATCTAGGCTGTTATAACTTGTTCATAACTTCAGAGCTACCTACAAAGGGTAGATTAAGCAACATTACATCTTATCACACAAAATAATTGTTATCAACCGTCATTGTCATCTATTTGAGACCATCCCTAATTTCTTTTCTAATAATAATGATGTAAATGTGTGTTACTTTGTCCTTTTTTGACGCAGCAATGGACTGAGTATACCTATTAGACTAGCGACCCGCCCCGGCTTCGCCCGGATTTTCTCAGCTTTTCTGTATTATATTAAGCAAGTATTATACATACAAACCTTCCTCTTGAATCTCTCTCTATCTATTAAAAAACCGCATCTAAATCCGTTGCGTAGTTTTAAAGATCTAAGCATATATAGGGACAGACAGATTTATACTATGTAGTGATTAGTCGAGTACTTATATAGCTACTTTGCCCTGATTCTAGATTTTTGAGCGCAAGTAAAGGCTTTTACCATATATTTCCCTAAAATTGTAATTATCATAATTTCGTAATGGTAGTTTGGTAGTACTCAGGCACTTGAAATTTTGTAGGATTACTGATAACGAGCACACTATCCGTAGAATTTGGGTTAAATACCGATTCAAAAGCGTGTTTGTTGGTTTGTTCTTTCACCAAGGAATGAAGCAACAGATTGCCATGATTTTTTGCATGATGATAGTTTAAAAGCCAGACAGTAATATGTTACATTATATCGTGTAAATACAAGACTATTCCCTCATCTGAAACTGTTTAAAGTTTATAATCAAAACTTGATTTATGACTTGAACTTTAAAACCAAAACGCCACCTTACTATGACCTATATAACACCAAAATGGTACGGCCATGTAACAGCTCTACTTCAGCGGCGCTCACCCTCTCCTAACCGCCAGTTCTACACATAGGCAGTTAAACACGATTTATACCGCGTGTTGTTTAGAAATTTACTTAAATGTGTATCTCTACCGCCTGTGATTAATCTCCCTCGCGCTCAGGGACTGTTCTGGTTGAGATAAAGGTTATTTTACAATGATACAAGTCTACGCAAATCTATCTTGTTTTTGTTGAATTTTACTAAGGCATTACAGGTATTTATCATTCTGAAAACCTAAGCAGCTCCCGCTGAACAACGCACGAAACGCAAAAAAAGAGTAGAGAATCTGTTTTGAAGGATCTAATATTATGTGTAGGTAGAAATTATGGAGGTACCTGTGAAGGCCAACGTTTATAAGGCCATCATTATGACATATTCCAATAGAGCCCAAATTTGACTATGAATTAATAAGCTACAGTTGTATGATATCCAAGGCTTAATCTGTAAATTGTGAATTCAATACCAGACCCCTCCTAATCACTCCGCCATGCCCATGTAAATTAATACACAACATTATTACCATACATCTATTGCCATCTGCCATAGAGCTACCCTTAAGCATTGAGGATATTATTTGCTACTATTCCCCCTTACTCCGTTGATTAGTGAGCGAAGCCACAGGAAATCGTAGTCCCCCACGTTATCTCTACAATACTTTTCGCGTGAGCTAAAGATTAATGTCTCACGATTTTGCTCCAGTTTACCCTTGTATGGTTCAAGTTGTGAGATTTAAGCGTTTTTGTAGGTCTATATTTGTCTTTTAACAATTTACATCAAATAAATTTGTAAGTTAGTGAGATGAGAAATCTAAAATAGATACTTTATGTATTTTACAATATTTTTTGTGCACTTAACTGCAGAGTTAAAAAACGCATTTATTTGCACACTAGCTACCGTCTACACCTACCGGTGTGTTCCGGCAATTACTCTTGAGAGCCAGTTGCCTTCTCGGTATTGTAACAGGTCGGCAACACATTGGTAATACCTCTAGTGTTGCAAATGGCGATAGGCGTCGGTAACCACTTACCATCAGGTGGGCCGTTTGCTTGCTTGCTGCCTTAGTAGTATAAAAAAAGCCGTTTGAGCATGAAGAAGTAACAAACATTCAAACTCACACACTTTCACATTTATAATATAAGTAGGATTTATCTCTTTTTTTCTCAAAACGTGTGTTGTGACATGTTTATGCACGTGTATGTATATGACACATCACTCGTGTGATCATCGTGTTATCCAGCCGTCAGTTCCTAACTTACACCGCCCAATATGCCCGAGAGACGTTTGCGAAATTAATTGTTGCGCTTATGTCGCGAGCACACCCCCCGAATTGCTTTGAAAAATCATCTCTCATTGTACATTAGCCGCGAGATTTATAGCTTTAAGACCACTTTAGCTCTTATAGCAGTTATATTATAATATAATAATAACTTAAAGCTTGATAAAATGGTATATTTTTAAACGCATCTGTTTTATTGCTTGTGAGTTGTAATTGAATTATTTTTGATTAAATGAAGGGTTATAGAACTGTTTTCCGGCCAAACGTTGCCTGGTAGAGATCGCTTAGTGATAAGGCTACCTATTGTAACACTTTCCCTGTAAATTGCGTATTCGGTACTCCAATAAAATCGTATTTAGTAAAAGAGTAACGTTATTTATTAGTTCTAGATATCATATGCTCTACCTATATATACAAAATTCAAAGTCCCTGACTGTCTTAAGAAGGCTTTAGTCCAAAGCTAGTATTAAAGTCATAAAATTGGAGGGAATTCCTTATGAAGAGCAAGCGTCCACTAGTAAAAGGTTAGTCGAAAATTAACTTTAAAAAATATGATATCGCGTGGCAAATAGTTAATATTTTTTTTTCAGTTCAAAGAACTGCTTGGAAATGATAATCGCGGGCCAAAACCAAGTGAATATCACGTGATGTCTATTTATTATCTATGACAAGTTGTATCATAAATTTAAAACCTTGTTATATTACCGGACAGGGGTGTACTCAGGTGCATTATCAAAGTGCGATTTAGAAACACCGCCACGAGACAATTGGATTACCAACAAAAAGTCGTGTTGTGGCCACACACTTCACCAACAAAATAACGAACTATGCACATAACATTAAATTAACCTCCAAAATGCACACACACGATCGAACGCTCGCGTCTGTCTATCCTATCAAATGAATTATCATATCAAACGGCATTCGGTATGTATATAAAAAAAGAAACAATCATTGAAAAGCTTTCATCCACTTATTAGAGAGAAGGGTTACTGACGAACCATGATCATTTTGCTGTTAATACGTGTGAATTTAGTCTTTATAACGTTGACGTAAGGTACATTTGAATAGTACGTGTAAGATTGCGTTGACATAACAAGCTTGCCTCGCTTCGCAATCAAAGGTCTGCGTATTTAAATAAATCTTGATTGAAATTCACAATGGAGTTTTAAGGGAGTTAGGGACAGGGCCGTATCTGGTTACCTACTAGTAATGGGCAAAGGTTGTAAATTTCATTCTAACGTCCCTAGCAACGCGTGCCAACACTCGCATTTTCCATAATATGAATATCGCATGGTTATAATTTGTAGGCGCATTAAATTAAAATGTCACTATTATCTTTTGAAATATGCATATACACTTCTTAGTAAACAATTTAAGCAAATAATCTCCTCTGACACATTGCCCATGTTTCATCAACACATTCCCAAAAATGCAACTAAAGCCGACCCTGGCGTTCCCCCTGCAAAAATTATGAGCGCTCTTCTACAGAAATTATGTTACCGATGTTTCAGTAATGAAGTACTGAACTTTCTGGTCATGTGTGGTACGGGGGCTTCCAGGGTAATTGCCCTTGATATACTAGCCTTGTGGGCTTGTGGCTTGCCAATCCGAGAGAGCGTCGGGTACGATGGAAATGGCCTCTCTATAGTTTTAATCTTCTTTATTGCTGACCCTTTTGTGAAGTTTCGAAGCTCTATTATGAATGGCGGTGCGTTTGACACGTACTATTCAGTAACTGGGTCACTGATTATGTTGAGTGTAGGACTGGTACCCGGCTGAGAGCTCTCTGCGCTCGCCGATTGTCCGGTAAGGTTGGAGCAGCCATCAGAGGCTTCCAACTTTAGTCCTTTCAACAAAAAAAAAAAAAAAAAAAAAAAAAAAAAAAAAAAAAAAAAAATTAGGACTGAGTATATATTAATAGAATACGAACATTAAAATTGTAATTTGGAATGTTTTTTGTAACACGTTATAAGTAACATTTTAATACTAATGTTTGTTTACCTCCGAAAGTAGGTTTGTTTGTTAATGAACTCTTTACTACTCTTGACGCCTCAATAGCACAACCAATGGTGATGAAATTTTGCACGCAAATAGATTCTAACCTGTATACTAATAATAAAGCTGAAGAGTTTGTTTGAACGCGCTAATCTCCGGAGTTACTGGCCTGATTAGAAAAAATATTTCACTAATAGGAAACATTATCCCTGAAGGTTATAGGCTACTTTTTATCCCGGGAACGCGGGTGTAACCGCGGGAGACAGTATTCAATAAAATGCTTGTATACGTACCAATTTTAATGGTAAAAAGGGAACACTCGTTACTTGAACGATATCCCCTTTAATCGACGTACAGACAGACGAATCAAAAACAAAAATACTAAAAACAAACTTCCATCAAAACTCATCGGCGAAATTAGAAGTCGGTGTCCCGAAAAAATAAACAGAGGCCAACGGTTTTAATTGTAAATTGAATTAAATTCGTTTGAAATCAACTTAGGTGTAGGTACAATTTGGGCGGTCGCTAATGATCCCGCAGATAGAAGGTGGGGGCGAGTTTACCCTCAAAAGTCGGACAGGTTTTTTTTTGATTAACCGTAAAAAACCGCGTTATGGCCGTAATTAATGGGAGGCGTGTTACGTGATGTAATGTTTTTTTCAACGAATCTTGCAGAGTGATTCGGGAGATTTTCACGCTGTACGTACAGTCATTTAATTAAGGTTTCAATGTGGTGATGAATATATTTCAGATTAATTAACGACACTTTTATTAAATTTTTATTCAAACCCACCGCGTTCCTTTTTGAAAATTACATCTTTATCGTGCTTTTGAAACACCCATTCTGGCCGTAGCAGGTCGTGGATTCGATTCTCACCCTTGACAAAATATATTTATTTAGGTAAGTAGGTATATGAATGTTATTTTTTCCTGAGTCTGGGTCTAATTAGCAAGCTGAAGAGTTTGTATGTTTGAATGCGCTAATCTCCGGAGTTACTGGTTCAATTAGTAAAATTCTTTCACTAATAAGAAGTTACATTATCCCCGAAGCGAAAGCGAGTGAAACCGCGGGAAACAGCTAGTATAAGTATATATTAACAAAAAATAACTATTTGATATACATATACAGTATATCAGTTATCTGATTTCCAAACTACAAATACAAACTATGGTTATCATGGGATCAGGTGGCCGTGTACGAAGAAAGTCCCTGGATATTATTATTAATCGATTGTTCACCACCCTATTCAGAGACATGTAATCAAGTTTTAACGATTCATCGAGAACCGGGAAACTTTTCCATCGATATCTCGCATAATTGCATCTTTAAAGAGGGCACTATATTAAAATCATTCAAAAGGAATGGAAGACATTTCTCTCCCCGTCTTAATAAGGACGCCCGAATATTCTAGATATCAGCAAAACTGTTCGGCTAGTCTGACTTCTTAATGAAATTTTCGGATTACGACTTGCCCCGTCTCCTGTCCTTGTCTGACCGCCGCAACGGTGTATAAACCCATCTCTTTCGTCATGTAAAGGTGCAGTTCCGAGTTTTATGCGAAATTTATTCATAACTCTGTAATTTATCCGCGCCAAGTAAAACGCTCGGTAATGGCAATGGAGCAAGAGGGGGGGATAATGTTTTCGTCTATTATTATTCGTGAGTTCAGCTTTAATCTTGGAATTCCTGTGAGTTATCATTTTGTGTAAATAGGAGGAAATTTTAAATTGGTACAGTGACAATTTAGTACGTTTTATGTTGCAGAAACGATGGGTTTCGTACATTAATTTGCATGTTTCGGACCGCTTGGATGGTATATAAATTTTGATGAAATGTTAAACCTTATTTCCGGGATATAATATTATGTAGGATGTTTAAATATTATATGTGTTGAGACTTCACCACTCGTGTAATTCATAGACTATTATTTGAGCGTTGGAAATGAACTCTTACTTACATATAGGTATTGTATTGTCCTACTAATACTACTAGCTGTTCCGCGCGGCTTCACTCGCGTTCCCGGGATAAAAAGTAGGTATATAACCTATACCTTCGGGAATAATGTAGCTTCCTATTAGTGAAAGAATTTTTCAAATCGGTTCAGTAGTTTTGGAGCCTATTCAATGCAAACAAACAAACAAACAATCAAATCTTTCCTTTTTATAATATTATTATACTTAATATATTATAAATTAGAAACATACTTCTTACTTTTGACAGCACTAAAAATGTTGCTGTCTTTTTTCAATAAGGCTTATATGAAAGAGAGGTGACGTGACTAAAAAATAGAATCGGCACCAATAACAAAGAAAATAACGAACGACGGATACACGTTTAAACCTTGTGACACTAAGTAAAAGCAAGATGCAGCCATCATTATACATTCATACATGAGTGACTGTGAATTATTCTTTCGCACGAACTTCTTGTAGTAATTTTCAAAAGAGAGAGCCTTACAGGGTTACCGCAGCGTAATAATATAATGGTCTGGCTCGGAAATGTTTCGATAAACCCGCTATTTGTCTATAATGAATGTTCTTGCGAATATTTTTAGAATAATGTGTTGAAAAGAATCTGTGTCAAACGTATATTTATTGTATACTAGCTTTCCGCCCCGCCTTCCTGAGGGATAAAAAGTAGGCCATGTGTTAATCCAAGATTTCAGCTACCTCCATACCAAATTTCATCAAAATTTGTCCAGCTGTATGAGCGTGAAGAAGTAACAAACTTACACACTCACAAGTTTCCGACCGTTTTTACGGTAATGACGATATTATTGTACATCTCTTTTCAATTAACGACAATTATCTATATATCTAGTAATGATCTCAATTTTTTTTAAAAATGACAAAATAATTATTATAATATAACAAAATGAAATAAATAAGAAGAAAAACAAAACTACCTACCTAACTATAAATAGAAAATTTGTGCCAAATCGCTGCCCCGCGGAAGAGTGCCAAGAAGACTGGCAGCATTGCCACGCTGGATGTCAATGGCAATTCTTTGAGCAAAGTATGTGCCTTCTTGTCACGAGAGGCCTCAATAAGACGAACGGAGACATCTTTGAACAATCGACGAGCCTCCGGTCCCCAGGGCCCTAGAGTTTCAACCCCAAACGCCGAAAATACGTTGGTCCCTTGTAGAGCAGCGTACTTGCGGCGCTTGAGGCTTGTTGCGTAGCAGCAGCGCCGGCGACTACAATTAAAAGTCAATAAAAATATAAATGTAAACGTTATAAAATAGTAAATCAAACCTCTAAAACTAAAGTTCAAATAACGGGCCATAATAACTTTATAACTAGCCGTAAAAATTATATTACCACCATCGTAATTATAATAGAAAACCTTGGCTCAAAACCTGACGTGACTTGTTGTGATAAAACTCGGCGAAATGATAAAAAAAATGGCCGCCACCGCCTCTAACAAGACTTAACAAAGTTACAATCAACTTATTTATGGATATTATTACTTTAGTATACCTTTATACAAACAAAAGTGATTTATTGACTTGGATTTGACCATAGAATTTTGTATAACGATATTTTATGACTGATAATATAAATTGCTTATAATGGGTCAACTTTAAGGGAGATCCTCGAAGGTAGCCCGCGAAATTCAAATTTTATTTCATTTTTTGCTAATAGCTTAATTGCACTAGGCACTTCATACAAGCGACGCACACGCAGCGGGCGGTGACGCCATTGGTAGATGGCCAACGGACTCGAGGAATTCCATTTTTAAAATCAAAATACGAAACAACATATCGAGTAAATAAACTTAATTAAACGTACAAACCGAAAGTGCCTATTATTGTAGCCGAAAAGCCTTCAAGTTTAATTACTTGCTGAAATAAATTACAGCAATCGAATTGTGAACTTGTCTGATAATTTGCCAAATGAACTGAGGAAGCCACTCGATTTTGTGGAAAGTATTTAACGCAAATAGGATTACCGAGAATGGATAGTTGGCTTGACATGGATTCTTAATAATGTCATTAAAATTCGCTTGATTTTATTAAATGCCGGTTATATTTATAGATTAAAAGCAAAACTTTTAAATTTTAATTAAGATAATAATTTAACATGTTCATGTAACGTGTAACGATGCGATCTCTTCTTCCATAAAAATCATGTTACTTAGTACAATGTAGGAACATTCACCATGAAGTTGAACCAAATCCGTATTTAAATATTGAATATATTTTACATATAATATTCGGGACCTTAAAGTAGAGATGGTTGACAAAGTTATAAAAAAATATGCAGAAGCTCATCAAAACCGACTTCATCATCACGTGAACGTTGAGGCAATCCAGCTCCTTGATCACACAAATATAGTGAGACGACTCAAAAGAACTAAACCATTTGAGTTAGTGTAGTTTTCGTTATAATAGTGTAACATAATTAAAGTGCTACTTATAAAGAACACAAGAACAAAGTGTCTTCCCCTTAATAGAGACAATAAGAAAAGTGTTAATGGACACATTCTTAGTAATAGTGAATTTAGAAGTTTAAGTTAAAAATAAATTACTTATTAGCCTAATATTAAGGCTAGATTGTAATAACAATAGGGAACTACACCTAATGTGTACCCTGGGATAAGGAAAAAAAAAAAAAAAAAAAAAAATATAATATTCAAATTATTATTAGGTGAAATGTTTTAGTTGTACTAAAACCCTAAAAACTAATACAAACTGACTGACTGCGTGACTATGACTTGAAAATGATTTATTATCATGACTTGAACGAATTATATACCAACATGAAGAAAATAGAATACATTTCTCAACTAGACACTGGCAAAATACACAAAAGTGTGTCTCGTAAAATTTAGATAAATATTGTGTTCTTCTGTCTGTTTATTCGAGGTTAAACCTCGAATAAACAGACAGAAGAACACAATTTTCTTAAAGAACGTACATAGGTTTTATTATTTGGCAGTTTGATTTCTGCTACTCTAACAACTCCATCTGGTCCGGGAATTGTCTTGACAATCCTTGCCATGGGCAATGTTAAAGGAGGAGTGTTATCACTACGAAGAATGACTAGGTCACCCACCTTTAAATTAGGATTTACATTATGCCATTTAGGTCTACTTTGCAATTGTGTGAGATAATCTCCAGACCAAACTTTCCAAAAGTCTTGTTTGAGTTTAGATAATATAGCCCAAAACTTTAGCCTATTAATAGATACATCATAGAGATTAGCTTCAGGATAACTAGTCATAGACTTTCCTATGAGGAAGTGGCCAGGCGTTAAATAATCAAAACTAGAGATGTCGGAACTTATAGGAAGCAGAGGTCTTGAATTCAACACTGCTTCAATTTCTGCAATTACTGTGTATAAAGCTTCAAAGGTTAATACCATAGTTCCAACAATTCTTTTGAAATGAAATTTAAAACTTTTGACCCCAGCCTCCCATAAGCCCCCAAACTCGGGTGAGTAGCTAGGTATAAATTTAAATGTAATGCAATTAGGAATACAATAATTTTCCACAGAATCTATGTTACTTTTTGAAGTTAACAATTCATACAACCTATTTAATTCATTAGCTGCACCTTTAAAGGTTTTAGCATTATCACAAAAAATCTTATCTGGCATTCCTCTTCTGGATATAAACCTCTTCAGGCATGCCAAGAAGGCTTCTGTTGTGAGGTCACTAACTAGCTCCATGTGTATTGCCTTGGTGGCAAAACAAACGAACAGTGCGACACAGCCTTTAGTTATCAATGGTTTTCTTATTCTGGAAACCTTTACATTGAAAGGTCCACAAAAATCTACACCTACTACATTGAACGGCCCGATAGCAGTAAGCCTTTCTCGCGGTAGGGAACCCATAAGCTGTGTTGCAGCTGCAGCCTTTAAACGAAAACACTTAATGCATTTATTTACCACTTTTTTGACTTCACGCATACCACTGACGAGCCAAAACTTTTCTGACAAAGAGCTTAACACTAATTTAGCACCTGCATGCAATAAGCGTAGGTGCTCTTTATGAATAATAATGCTTGTTAAATGACAAGACTTGGGTAATATGATTGGGTGTTTTTTATCATAGGGTATACTAGCATTTTGAAGACGCCCTCCAACTCTTAACACACCAGTTTGATCCAAAAAAGGATGTAAATTTGACAATCCTGATTTAATAGGCAAATTATTCCTAAGACACTCAATTTCTTTTGAAAAGTATTTCCTTTGAACACTACAAATACATACCAACAATGCATTATAGAGCTCTTGTGGTGTTAATGAATCTTTAATTTTGATACTATTTTTAGAACAATTTTTAATAAATCGCAATATGTAAGCAACTACTCTTTGGAGCTTGCTTATGTCAGAAAATTTGCCAATTAAATCATATAAAAATGGTTTTTCTTCATTTGAAGCAGAAAGAGCCTGATTCACATTAGAAAAGATTGACATTAATTCTTCCTCACATGAGTTAGTAATAGGAAATTCAACATTTTTTATTGAATGATGGAAATCTTTATTTGACAACTCCTCAGGGCCATGCCACCAGAGATTATTTAATTTTAATTTATGTGGTTCACCTCCTCTTGACAGAATGTCAGCAGGATTACTGGCCGTATTGACATAAGACCATTGAAAGTCTGCAGTTAAACTTTTGATTTGATTGACTCTATTAACTACATAAGAGTTTGATTTTAAGTTTGCAGATTTGATCCACGCAAGAGTAATTTGAGAGTCACTGTATAAGTATACTGAATGGGAAGGAAATGTTGATTTTAAAATATTATGAACCCTGTTTGCAATTTCAGAAAGTAGCACTGCACTGTTTAATTCAAGTTTAGGGATTGTTACAGTTTTATTCAATGGGGCAACACGGGACTTTGAGCACAACAAGTTTACACATACCGTTCCATCAGAGTTAACAATTCTTAGGTAAAGACAGCTACCAAATGCCTTCATAGATGCATCAGCATATCCCACCAGCTCTACTTTGACCATCTTGGTTGAGTTTACACACCTAGGAACTGTAAGTGTACCCATTGAAGTTAACTGATCAAGGAACTTGTTCCACACAATGAGTTGATCTTGAGGTAGTATTGTATCCCAATCTATATTCATTGACCATAAAGTTTGCATAAAAAGTTTAGCTATAACTATAATAGGCCCTATCAACCCTAGTGGATCAAACATCTTGCCAATGAAACTCAGAATAGACCGTTTGGTCTTGAGATCATCATAGTTAATCATTAGACAAGTAAAAGTAAATTTATCATTTAAAATATCGCATTTTAAACCTAATGTTTTGACAATATTGTTTTTATTAATGTCTAATTTTTCAAAATATTTTTGGTCACTGGGGAGATCATCTATAACTTGGGGTAAATTTGAACACCATTTGTGAAGAGTGAAACTACCTTTCTTCATTAAAGCTATCAGTTCATTTTTAAGCTGTAAGAGTTTGTCTGGCTCTTGAGCTCCACAAATAATGTCATCAATATACGTACTCAAATACATGGCTTGAGCAGCAAGAGGAAACTCAGTTTTATATTTATCTGCTAAGTGTATCAGACAACGTGTAGCCAAGAAAGTGGAAGCCTTTAAACCATAGGTTACTGTCAGCAGCTGTAAACAACATATAGGTTTGCTAGGGTCGTCACGCCATAATATATTCTGAAGACAAGCTTGATCAGAATTTATAAAAATGCCACGAAACATCTTTTGAATGTCACAGATGATAGTATAAATGAATGTTCTCCAGAGAAGAAGAATATCAAAGAGTTCGCTTTGAACTACCGGACCGTTCAACATGACGTCATTTAGTGATACACCTGCCCTAGATTTCATGCTGCCATCAAAGACCACCCGCAACTTAGTTGTCAAACTATCCTCATTAAGAACAGCATGGTGTGCTAAAAAATATACAGTACCGTTTTGTAAATCATAATTACTTATATCCACTTCCTTAGCATGCCCCAGAGCTATATATTCCTCAATAAATTTTTTATATTTTTGTAAATACAATGGGTTACGTTTAAATCTTTTTTCCAGAGTTAAAAATCTCTGAAGTGCCACTGAGAATGAGTCCCCAAGCTGCAACTCGTCCATTTTAGATGTTAAGGGCATATCAACATAAAACCTATCTTTTTGAAGCTTGACAGACTGCTGAAAGCATTTTTCTGACATTTGAAATTCTTTACAGTTCTTAATTGCAGGTTGAGGTACATTCTCAGAGAGCCAAAATTGCTCCATTACATTTTCTAAAGTTTGACTATCGCCAATTGCCAAATTTGTTACCAAATTATCAGTTTCATTATTAAAATATTGATTGCTTAGATTGCCACCAACAGTGTAGCCAAATAATGTATTTTGCAGTAGCAAACCATTATGAATGCGGATTTGTCCTTCAACTAAAATTTTAAAATAAATGTCAGCACCTAAGAGCATAGATATTTCTGTAGGCTCATTGAAGTTATCATCTGACAGTTGGATATCTTTTGGAATATTTATGTTATTAATATTGAAAAAACGTTGAGGTAAATCCGAAGTAATGGTATTCACTACATGACATTTTACTTGCAACTGTACATTGTTTACAGGGGAATTTATGAAAATGTTGACATACTTGCTAATTTGGTGTTTATGGTTACCTATACCAACAATGTTGGCATTTTGATTTAAAAGTTTTAAGTTTAATTTTTGTACCAATGGCGAAACAATAAAAGAAGCTTGACTCCCAGAATCAAGTAACGCTCTGACAAAAAGTTCAGAACCATGACAGTCAATCAGTTTTACCTTAATGGTAGGCAATAAAGTAGTTGATGACAAATTATTTGAATGCATGGATACATCCTGCTGTGGGATAGTTTCAGCATCATTATGCAAGAGGGTATTGTGCCCTGCTGCCTTGCACACCTTGCAAGAAAAGGAAAATTTACATTTACCTATGTGAGACTTCAAGCAAATTATACATAACTTTTTAAGTTCTATAAATTTTAAACGATCTACTATTGGAGCCGTTTTAAATTTTGGACATGCATAGATAGGATGTGTCATGCCTTCACAATAAGAACAAGGGTTCTTGCTTTTAGTGGCAAGATTGCTTACCTTGTAATTAGTACTCTTCATATAGTCAGAAGTACTAGAATCTTCGAGAGCTATAGCGCGTTTCTCTAAAAATGAAATAAACTCTTCCATAGTTGGCAGAGCATCCACATCCCTATCAAGTTGATAGGCACGATTAGTATACAAATCTAATTTTTTAGTCAATATTGCTATTAAAAGCATATCCCAATTATTGATGGGCTGTTTTAAATTTTTGAGTGCAAACAATTGTTGTTGCACTTGTGAAATAAAAGACCTTATAGAGGCTGCTGTACCTTTCTGTATCACTGGCAATTGTAACAAAATATTAATGTGATTGATTATCAATCTAGACTTATTGTCATAGCGCTTCTTTAAAAGTTCTAGGGCTTCTGTGTATGATTTGTTTACAAGAGGTAAATTTACAATGACCGCTAATGCATCTTCAATTAAAAACTTTCTTAAATAAAATAATTTTTGTACATCTGAGAGTGCCTTATTGTTATGTATGACAGCAGTAAACAATTCTATAAATGGAGTGTACTTAGTAAAATCCTTTCCATTGAACACTGGGATATCAATGTTTGGCAACTTAGATGTGGATACACTTGGACACTGCTGCACCTCAATTGTATTCAAGTTTTTTAAAGCAGAATTTAATTTAGAAATTACAACAAAATATTTATCTTCTATTATTGCAACATTCTCATCATCTTTTTCATCAATAGACAAAATATCTAATTGAATTTTTTCATAGTCCTTAAAAGTCGTATTTAATTTTTCTAAACGAGCTTCTATCATTTCTGAAGATGCAGACGCAAGCATAATTGGATCACCGATAAAGTTCTCTATTCTAGTTAAAGTACCCTTTAATTGCCCGCGGGCTAGACGCAATTTTTTGAGAGTTTCGTGACCCGAAGTCGTCATTTTTATTGTATATTATTACGCACAAACGCACACTTTTTCACTGAATCTTTATACTAACACAGGAATTGAAGATCTTCCCCACTGTTACAGCCGTAAACTGTTTTGTTTACTATAGGAAACGATGACAGCAGACTGCAATGACAGTGTACGTCAATGATGTAGTGACGTATGACAGCTCTGTAGTAGTGCCAACCCAATGACACTAATCGGTCGTGACGTAGGAGTTGATCGAATGATGATACGTTTTGTAATAATGGCGGCAAAATGGAGGTAGGAAAGAGAATCTCGCTTACCGCTTCCAATCCATAAAGACTGTAATCCTGTAATGCTTACGTACAGATGTCCTTGCGATGCTTGTTTTTGCAAAGAAATTATAGATTTCTTGCAAAGATACACGGCGACCGGCGTATAGACCGGTAAAGCGGCAAAGCAAACCCGAACAATGGTGTCGGGCACGCAACACTATATCACCGAAAATACTTCACGCAGACACTGAACTTCATTCACAGGCGTTGAAGGACCACTCACTAGCATGTATAATTAATAAAAATGCCAAAATGCTAGTGGAAAAACTTATTATTGAAAATTACAATTATTAGCACAGTGACACAGTTGGGTTTAGATTCAAGAAGAAAGAAATTAATTGCCAGCACATAAAATTTCTACACTATGCACACCAGAAACCGCATTTTAATAATTTAATTACCTACAATAAGAATAATTTTACAATACGCTTAAGGTATTTATTTTAGTTTTCTAAAATACTTAACTAGCATGAAACTAGTTCAATAATACGAATGTTCACCATCAAAGGGTCGATGGCCTCGTCCACTGTCAGCTTTATTGCTATTTGTAATTATTAAGTTGGAAACACCCGTATCTCCGTGCCTATAATCCGCTTGATCCGCGGATGCCCCGGGCGAGAGACGTGTGGTGTTGATATGGGTGGAGTGCGAGTGCTAGCGTGCTAACTTTGGTAGTTAGTAAAACACTAAATAAATACGCTTTCATAGTGCGTTTTAACTAAAATAACTTTGATAAATATGGTTATTTGTACATAAAGAATATTATGTAGCGGTTTCACCCGCGATTTTGGGTTAAATGTTTATAAATTATTCCAGGGATATTCCATGAAGGCATCACGGAGCTGAGTGATAACAAACACATTTATAACATTAGAAGGATATAAAAAAGCTAAAAACCAATTTTTGCTTTCAAATATTATTATTATAAGCATAAAGTAAATTTGTATGAATATTCAAAACTATGTAACCAAGTTTACCAAAATATTAGGTTAGTTTATTTATGTCACTAAATAAAATCTTACTGTTTATAATCTCAGTGGTAAATTAATGTGGCCGGTGGTATTAAGCACACAACTGTCTTTAAGTAAAATAGTTTCACATCAACTGCTATATCCAACCAGCTTCAATATTATTATTATATTTTGCATCTTTGTATCCATGTTTCATTTATTTTACTTATTGTGAGAGAAATACATTTATTTCATTATTTATATTATAATTGTATTATTATTCCTAATTTCGTATTTACAAGGATTTTTACACTTTACTTCTTCACTTATGAACTCGCTCGCATTGTGACCTTATCAGTCCATCCAAGCCACGTACAAAGAATGTATTCGACGCGCGTGGAGCGCTAACTAGGCGGAATTCTATTACGAAATTAGTCGATGTCTTCCCTTCAGCCCCGTCCTGTCAGACGTTCAATATTTTTGTATCTCCTTTGAGAATTTTCTAACGGTCAATTTACGTGAGTGTTGGGATTTTGGCGTTGGTGTATATTGGCGTTGGGATATTGGTTTTGGTGTTGGTGTTATTGGTGATATACATGGTGTTGAGATGAGATAGTGAGATTAATTATATAATCAAAGAGCTGGCTAAAAGTTTTTTTTTTTTACTATGTATAGGCCTGTGTTTGACCACAATCTCACCTCAGTGATGATGTGGCCGATGATGGTAAGCACACAATGCCTAGAAAGGAACTGGCTTTCAAGTGCAGCTGTCGGAACACACCGAACGGTGCTTGACGACAGATTTTCTTAGTTTTTTTTTTAATTTAATTTAACCAAATTTTCTATTTATAAATAGAATATACTATATGGAGATTGTCTAAATTATGTTATTATAGCATCACATGCAATTCTCTAAAAACATACAAAAATGGCTAATAAAAACAAAATTAGACTATTAGATACCGTCTTCAGTCGCCTCACAAAATTGCCACCGCTATAAAATAAAATGTCAATGGATGCATTTAAATAAAAACGGTAGGTATAACATACATTCCCTCAGTTTAGAAATATACAAACGTTTTCTTCGCATAAGGAGTGTTTGTAAAAATTTCGATTGACTTTTATCCCCTGTTTTCTCTGTAACCCCCTTTCGCCCCCCCTTGGTACAATCATAAGTGTTTTCTTTGTGGATAGCGAGGCAACGGGTACCCTTTAACGTGTTTATCCTTTTTGATCGAGCCTCCCCTCTCGCCTTCAAATATCAGCGTATATTTTGACGGCGTAATTTCGTAGCTTCTATGTTTTTATTTTATTTATTTTACGACTACGTTTTGTATCTGCCGGTTGTAAGTGCGAATATTTTTATTTTCGCTCGCGTTTTGTTTCTTTTGAATTATTTTTCCACCCCTCCTCGAGAGAAATATAATTTGCACATATGGTCACACACTGTGTGTCAAAATGAAATTTCTAAAAAAATATTTCTGGTAAATTAGGGAATTCCTATTTTCTACATTTTGGTACACAAATTGATGACATATTCCAGAAAAATAACTAATTTATTGGACAAATTTATTTTTTTATATCACAGCTTTTTGTAAATCTTATACATACGAGAAAATACACGATTAGTGCCGAAACAAGGCACGGTTAGTTTACATATAACAAATAAATATACTTTTTTATGGTTTAAATATAGGAGAACGTAGTGTTGAAAATTATAAACAATTAATGTCTCCCTATATAATTAAAAGGACATCCAGATGTTAACGAAGTTCAAGTACCTACTCGATCCAAATTACAATTTACTACTAATAATTATCTCCTAAGTTAAGGCGAAGCGCACACAAACGAAACCGCTTAATCTGGTAAATTTATAACATGTATACAACAATTATCCAAATTAACTGGCACTCGAGAGCCATTCAGTACGTTACGGCCCGTTGGACCGACGAAATATGACCCCCATCCTCGGTATTTTATATTAACGAATTTTTAATAAATTAATTTATTGCATAATTAAAATGTAATTAGTACTCATAGGCTTGATTCGTGGTCATTTGCATTAATTTTATTTGTCATTTGTAAAATTTAATTAAATAATAATAATAATGTCAAGCTGTTTCGTTAAGTTTAATAATTAATAAATAACCTTGGATATTTTTCACATACGGTTATCTGATTATAAACTATGAAGAGCTTGTGCTATGGAAACCAGATAACTTTATATTGGGTGAATTTTTAATCACCGTCCAAATTTTCAGGTTATTGTTGTATGAACAACGTTTACTATAGACCAACCTAAATTTATCTAAAAATGCAATAGAATTAGGTATATAAATAAATATTGAAATAGGTTAATTCTGGCAAAAAATACTATATTTTAATAGCAAACAAGCATATTTTATGATGGTAAGCGGTTAGCGTAGCCTTTAAATTTCTGGGGTAAAGGTAAATACAATAGTGTCTTTATTTTATAAGTATATATTCAATATTAAATCGTCATAAAATAAACTCTATTATTATCAAAATATATCTAGCTTGAACCATTACGACGACGAAGCACATAAATGCTTATAATATAATGTTGAATTTAATTATATATTCATTATATTAGCAAGAACATTTTCGGTCAAAACCGTTTCTCGTTTTCGGTCAAACTAGTGAGTTAATATTGAAACCGCAAACTACGACAACTATTCGGGGAACGCTTCGGTTAAATTTAATTATGCATCAAACGAAACTCTCCATGTATTTGTTGATGGCTCCAATGGACACAAATAGACCTTTATACTTTTTAAATATCTGTTTTTTGTTGCTAGTTTTTTAATAAATATTAATAAAATATAGTTAAGTGTTTTATTAACATAAAAAAAATAGCAAAAAATATTTTTTTGTAAAATTGTAAAAGAAAAAAAAATATTTTCTTATTCATGTTATTGAAAAATAAAAGTACTTTCGAACTTCAAACATATTTGTAGTACCCAAAAAGTTATTCAAGGCGTATAAGCCTTTCTAACATCCACTCGCTGGTAGATCGAATGAAAACACACTAGTGTGCGCTCCGCCTTAGAAAAACATCGATATCTTAAGAGCTTCCATCACTTTACATGCACTTCTAAAATAAACATACAGTATACGGGCAAAGTATTGCTCCAAAGAAAACTGTTACAAAATGTCTTTAAGGGCGACTTTTACGCAGTAGAAACTACGCATTCCCAAGATACGCAGTAGCTTATATCTTTCCAAAATGTGATCTATCTATGTGCCAAGTTTCATCAAAATCTGTTCAGTAGTTTTTGCGTAAAATATGACAAACATTCACATTTATAATATACTAGCTGTTCCGCGCGGTTTCACTCGCATTCCCGGGATAAAAAGTAGCTAGGTCGAATCTTTGAGCATCATATTATGCTGAGTTTAGTTGCCATTTTTGTTTTATTTTTTTCTGATTTTAAACTATTTTCTTTTTTAATCTGTTTTTTTCTTTAAATATAAATAACCTTTGGGAATAATGTAGCTTCCTATTAGTGAAAGAATTTTTCAAATCGGTTTAGTAGTTTCGGAGCCTATTCAATGCAAACAAACAAACAATCAAATCTTTCCTCTTTATAATATTAGTATAGAAAATAGAATATGGAGAATGAAGAGACAGATAAACATAATAATATACAAGAGTCGTGAAAATATTACGTAGGCACATATGTAGGTACCTACTTACATATATTTTACGGGGAATCGTCTAAAAATAAAAATACTTTATATAATACAATGTTTGCATATTGAAAACCCAACATACATTAAGCATCTGCCTAGCACAAAAAGCAGTAATAATTCAATATTCTCCAAATAATTCAACATTTTCTTTCGTGAAAAATATTGATAGCCATCCGTCATCTTTGGGCCCAGTCAGACCCAATCGGGCCCAATTCTGGTTTATATATCGATGTTTACATAATACGGCCCCGTATTTGCTGAAGAGCACTTCATTTCACTCCAATCCTCTTTACAAACGGTCCGTTTGGTTTGCTAAAAATAGGTCCGGCTATATAATACGTTGAATTTATTGGTAACCAGCTTTTTGGGCATATATCAAATTTGGAATATGAATTACATTTTTTGCTGTAAATTTGTTTTTATTTTTAAAATTATGCAATTGGTTTTAATAATGGTTCTGGATTTAATGGCGAGCAATCGGATAGGATCAAACATTGGTTTTTACAAAAAATATATAAGAGAGAACATCATTTAAATATTCCATGATAAAAATAGCAGCTCCAAAGCGTTCGTATAATATTGTAATGAGTTACCAAACTATATCAATACTGTCTATATGTAGGTACCTACTTACGTTATTGTAAAGAGCATTATATTTTAGCTCGTTAATTATAATATTTGGACGCAACGAGACGTTTCTTGGAGATCTCGCGTCGATACCTCATTACACATATTAAAAGAAAAATTATTTCAATTTGCGTTCAAAATTTTTTTATACACCTCAAATTAATCTTTGATACCAACTTCGCAGGCATTTATGAAAAGGTCGAAAAGCTATCATTCGAATTGATTTGTATTTTTT
The DNA here is from genome assembly GCA_963555595.1 of Tethea ocularis. Taxonomy (NCBI): domain Eukaryota; kingdom Metazoa; phylum Arthropoda; class Insecta; order Lepidoptera; family Drepanidae; genus Tethea; species Tethea ocularis. The sequence goes on along the minus strand of OY741961.1, from coordinate 11,876,925 downwards.
TTAGTAATAATTATATTCATTAGTATTGTCATAAACCGATAAAAAGCCTTATATAAAGGTAACCTTTTAGTTAAACCCATATTAACAATACGTAAAATCCTAATAATAGAAGGTATTAAAATTTCATGCGCCCCAAAAAGTTGCGAATCCACATTTTTTTTATTTTCATTACTCGATCAAAATAATACCATATATTTTCGTTGTAACGTCAAATGAAATTTTCCTAATCCCTTTTTCTCGTTATTAATATGCGAATAGGGTTTAGGTAATATCGTTAAAACCCTCAAAAGGTTTAAGCAGTGGGCGTTTAAATTTTCTTTACGTTATATGCTTTCATGCAGGCATAAAGTATATTTTTAACTGAACACTCGATCAAAACTCTCTAAGTCAGGTGGTTCAATCGTTGTGGCAAAGAATACTAACTAAATATGTAAAGATGGCGCACTCACACTCTTGTCGTCCAAGGCTATCGCACGCAACGTATAGGATCACAGTACCGCGACATATCGACCAATGGCCACACCGTTCGCAGTGTGTGCGTGTGTTCACATCATAATATGGTTTTTAAGAAGCTATAATTACAGACTCGAGGTCCGTACTTCTTTCAGGTTTATTGTAAATTGTAAAATTATTGCTTTTTTGTCTTCTGCATCTTATAACATTTGTCCGCGCAAACAAACGTATTCCATATTGTAGGTATAATTCCTTGTAGTTATGGATAACAATATTACTTTATTTAACAAATAGTGGTCGAATCTTTGAGCATCATATTATGCTGAGTTTAGTTGCCATTTTGTGGCAATTTTTTTTTATGTTGTTTATTTTTTTCTGATTTTAAACTATTTTCTTTTTTAATCTATTTTTTTCTATCTTTTTAGCACTCTACCACTGGTATGACTAGGGCAGTCATACAATATGTAAAAAATGTACTTTGTACACTTGACCAATATTGAGATACCTTTGCATCTATAGTGTTTAACTTATATATACTTTTAAATAAGCATCGATAAAGTATAAATGACAGTGTATTTTCTTATTGTTTCAGGTAAAAAACGTTAGTTTCACTCCTTGATTAACATCTTATAATAAGGTAACATTTTCAACACATATTTATAATTTTAAACATTATTCTAGTCTGATTCTTTATAAATCTATAACGGTAAACAATATTTTCATGTGTTTTCAATCACGCGTCATATTTAAAATAATTGTATGACATTAGTATTAACTATTTAACATAAAAATTAACATGTTAACATTGTGGTACTTGTTCGGTTAGTTACGTACTAGCTATAATAACATTTGTTTATGCAAGCATATTCAGTGTCAAATACATCGTTGAGCAAACCACACGCCTTTTAATTTCAATAATCACCACAAAGTAAAGTCGATCTTATGTCAGTGTACATATGGTCCAAAATCGAACCGGATACCAGTAACTACCTGGATCGCTACGCTCTGACCCGCCGGCCAATCCCGGCGCTCGAGAACAATAGAACGCTAGATAAGACGAACAAATACTCGAAGCCTATGCAAATAATTAGTGATTTTAAAAGGAATTCATTTCATTACTTATGTTACAATTGGATATATTGAGTGTTTACAATGGATACTGAAGTGCAAAAAGCGTTAAATGTCGTAGACCACATCGCAAAGACTTTGACAAAAACAAGAATAAACTTAAAGAAGAGTCCTAAGGTTAGATTAACACGTAATTACATTGAAACGCGCATCAAATGTGTTGAAGAATATTGGGACAATTATAAACAAGCTTATGGTGAAATAATACGAAATACGCCGAAAGAAAAGGCAGACAAAATACCATATATCGCGAAGGATGAGTTTTATGAACATGAAGAATTATATATTGACCTTCAAACTGAACTGAAGGATTTATTATCGGAAGATGGTGGTGCCGGTGCCAGTGCCAGTGCGTCGACACCTATCTTATCTTGTGAATCTCAACATACTCGTGTGGTGTTACCCAAAATACTATTACCTGTGTACAGTGGACAATACGAAGACTGGTTGTCATTTCATGACCTATTTGATACACTTGTGCATACGAATCGGTCCCTGAGTAATGTGCAAAGACTACATTATTTAAAAACAAACCTTACTGGAGAAGCAGCATCTTTACTGAAACATATACAAGTGACAGATTCAAACTATGAAGAGGCATGGAACATATTGAAAAAAAGGTATGGTAACAAACGAATAGCTATTAATGCTATTATGAAGAGATTCTTTTCGCAAAAGAAAATTACTACAAATATGTCAAGCAACATTAAGAACTTGTTAGATACATCTTTCGAATGTTTGCACCACCTTAAAAATTTGAATGTTGAGACTGAAAATTGGGATCCGTTGATAATATTCGTCATAGTGCAGAAATTAGACTCCGAGACGCATAAAGACTGGGAAGAACACGTGAGTGGTAGTGGCGATGACTCCGACAGTATTCCATCACTCGAAAAGCTTCGCAAGTTCCTCGAAAGCCGTTTCCGTACATTGGAGCTTATAGAACCATCAAAACAAAAGTCAAGTTATCCTTCTTTGCGTGAGAAATCATTTCACGTTACATCTAACGTCGAGAATAACAAAAAATGTCAACTGTGCAATGAAGATCATACACTCAGCCATTGTAAACTATTCGGAAAGTATACACCAACTCAACGAAGTGAATTCATCAAAACAAACAATCGATGCTTCAACTGCCTTGCACTTGGACACTCTGTAAGGCATTGTCGCATTCCAACATGCTGTAGAATATGTAGGAGACGTCATCATTCACTTCTTCACGAAAATATCCAAGAAAATGCAAATACAAGTGACACAACGGGCACTTCTGAGAACAACAAAACAAAACAACCCGAAGTGACATTACATACAAACACGGAGAAGATTGAAGAGAAGAATAAAGAAGAAGAGGACGTTACTATGATGGCGTCACACGTTTCAACTAAACAAAGCACAGCATTGCTTGCAACAGCGATAGTAAACGTAAGAAATGAAGACAATTACATGATTACACTGCGAGCCTTAATAGATCAAGGCTCACAAGCGAGCTTTATAAGTGAACGGGCTGCACAACTACTCAAGGCCAAACGGTATCCGATCAAGGGTACTGTCGTCGGTGTGGGATCAACAAGAGAAGACATCAAACAGGTAGTTCAGATCAAAGTTGAATCAAGATGTGAACCTTTCAAATTGGAGGTTAGAACATATGTTATGTCAAAGCAACTGACTACGAAGATACCGTCTCATACCATCAATTCACGAAATTGGCCTCACATAAAAGGGCTAGTTTTAGCAGATCCGAACTATCACAAGCCAGGTTCCATTGATTTGCTCTTAGGTGTTGACGTGTACGCGTCAATCATACAAAACGAACTTATTAAGGGTACACCAGGGTCACCGTGCGCTCATAAAACAAACCTTGGTTGGATTCTGTTCGGGAAGATTGAAGATAAACCACTACAACCAGAATCAGTAGTCGTTATGCATCACAACATTATAGGTGAAGACTTCTTAAAAACATTATGGGAAGTAGATCAAGATACAAAAAGAAAATATACAAAAGAAGAAAATCAATGCGACAATTATTATGAAGAAAATTATACAAGAAATACTGAAGGAAGATTTGTCGTCAAACTCCCATTTCGTAGTACCAATCCTATCTCACCGGAAGGGAATACGAGAGAAATAGCAATGAAGAGACTGATTCAACAAGAAAAGAGACTACAAACAACACCAGAGTTAAGAGATGAATACGACAATGTACTGGAAGAATATTTAGCAATGGGACATATGGAAGAAGTTCCACATGAAGAAGTAACAAATCGCTCCGTATACCTTCCACATCATGCCGTCATTCGAAAAGACAAAGAAACATCCAAAATCAGAGTTGTATTTGATGCTTCATGTAAAGGCAGTAATGGTGTTTCTTTGAATGATGAGCTTATGAATGGTCCTGTATTGCAAGAAGATATGCGCAGCATAATATTAAGATGGCGCATGTTTAAGGTATGCATTGCAAGTGATATCATGAAAATGTACAGAATGGTTCTTCTAGATAAAAGAGATACAGATTACCATAGAATACTCTGGCGTCGCAACGTTAAAGATACACAATGTGAATATGGGCGTGATAACAACGACAAGATAGCAGAAGTTAAAGATTACAGATTAAAAACAGTAACATTTGGAACTGCATCTGCACCGTATCTCGCCATCAAAACTTTAATGAAACTTGCAGATGACGAAGGTGGACTTTATCCTGAGGCTGCTAGAATTATACGCGAAGATTTCTATGTTGACGATTTAACCTCAGGCTTTGATAATTCTGAACAAGCTATCCGTGTCTGCAAGCAAATTGTAGCCATTCTTCAACGTGGAGGCTTTGAACTGCAAAAATGGGCTTCAAATGATACCGAGTTCTTGAAATCTATAGATGCCAAGAAAGTTACTACACGAGCAAATATGGATCTAAAACTAGATGGTACTATAAAGGCCCTAGGTATATCGTGGAATCTAGGAGAAGATGAATTTCGATACCAACTTCAATTAGAACCTATATCACCTAATATTACAAAGAGAACTATACTATCAGATTTACAGAGATTATTTGATCCATTAGGATGGATAGCTCCAGCTATCGTTACAGCAAAAATTCTAGTTCAAAGATTGTGGTTAGAAGGAATAGGTTGGGATCAAGAGATAAATGAAGAATTTGCGAAAGAATGGAAGTTCATTAGAAAAGATTTAGAAAAGGTCAATGATATAAATCTAAAGCGTTGGCTGAACACTATAAGCACTGATACGGATAATGTCACACTGCATGGTTTCTGCGATGCATCCATAAAGGCGTACGCGGCTGTAGTATACTGTCGTGTCGAAACAAAATGTGGCCATATAAAGACGAATCTTGTCGCAGCAAGAACGAAGGTGGCTCCTGTAAAGACAATTTCACTACCACGACTTGAACTAAGTGGCGCAACACTGCTAGCTAAATTACTACATAAAGTGAGCCAAGCAATGAGAATACCAACAAAGAGCGTATATGCATGGACTGACTCCACAATCGTCTTAGCATGGCTCTTTGGAGAGCCAAATCGATGGAAGCCATTCGTCGCGAACCGCGTGGTGGAAATACTCGAGCAGATTAGCAATTCGCAATGGTTTCATGTACAGTCCGCAAACAATCCTGCTGATATCGCTTCAAGAGGTTGTTCTATATCAGAGCTAAAACACAAAATGATATGGTGGAATGGACCTACTTGGCTGACAAATAAAGATATCGATTTCACAAGAATTTCCATACCATCAATAGATATAGAAAGAAAAAATAAAGTACAGTCCTACGTTAATGTAACAGAAAGTGAAGAAAATTGTATTAATTATGAAGAATATAATTCACTTACTGAGCTACTGAGAGTAATAGTATATTGTAAAAGATTTTTGAATATGAAAAAAGATCCAAAGAGATTAGTAAATAGTATAAGAACAGAAGAAATACAAGAGGCATTAGATATTTGCATTAGACGAGTACAGAAAGAAGAATTTTCAGACGATATAGGAAGACTAAAAGAAAACAAGGGTGTAAAGAAGACTAGTATATTAAAGACTCTTAACCCGTTCATTGATGTGCAGAATATTCTCAAGGTGGGCGGAAGGCTGAGACACGCAGACGCCGATGAGAACCTAAAACACCCAGTGATTCTGGGAAAGAAAAACACCTTCTTACCACTCGTTCTGGCTGACGCACACCTGAAAACAATGCATGGTGGAATTAAAATGATGATTACTTACCTGATGAGTAAATACTGGATCGTTGGCTGTAAGAGTTTGGTGAAGCAATATATACACAAATGTCTTACCTGTGCGCGGCAGCGTGCTGCTAGTAGACAACAGATGATGGGTGACTTACCTAAACCTCGCGTGACTCCATCGCGTCCATTCTCTCGAAGCGGAGTTGACTTTGCAGGCCCTATATTTGTTTTAAATTCCAAGGGAAGAGGAGCGAAGACCAGCAAAGCCTACATTTGTATCTTCATCTGCATGGCTGTAAAAGCAATACACCTAGAACTAGTCAGCGATTTAACATCTGACGCATTCATAGCAGCTTTTAAACGCTTCGTTGCCAGAAGAGGAAGATGTAATGAAATCTGGAGCGACAACGGAACGAATTTTGTTGCGTCCAATAAGGAATTGTCTGCAATGTGGAAAGAAGGCGGTTTTGAATTACCTGGTCACATAGCGGATCAACTGGCAAATGATGGTACGCAGTGGCATTTTATTCCGCCATATAGTCCTAATTTTGGAGGACTCTGGGAGGCTGGAGTAAAGTCGGTGAAACAGCACTTGAGGAAAACACTTACTTCAAACTTAACATTCGAAGAATTCGCGACTGTGCTCACACAAATTGAAGCATGTTTGAATTCGCGCCCTTTGACACCTGTATCTACAGACGTAGATTTACTCGATGACATACAAGTACTTACTCCTGGACATTTTATCACTGGAGAAGCATTGATAACCGTCCCAGACCGCGACTACACTACGGCTAACATAAATATGTTGTCAAGATGGCAACATACTCAGCGACTAGTTCAAGGATTTTGGAAACGCTGGCAGTCTGAATATTTGTCGCGACTCAACCAGCGACACAAATGGCTTAAGAAAACACCTGAATTTGAAATAGGCAATATTGTGTTGTTAAAAGACGAAAATATGCCCCCTAGCAAGTGGGCACTGGCAAGGATAATAGAAAAACATCCCGGAAAAGACAACATAACGCGAGTTTATACAGTGCGTTATAATGGTAAATCAATTCGTAGATCAATAGCGAGTTTGTGTGCTTTACCTTTATCTACTAGTGATTAACTAAGTTTTTTTTTTTATATGTATACCTTTCAGTATTAAGTGCATGTATGCTAATTTTAATATCTTAGTTATGTAAGAGTGCAATGTTGTTGATATTAAAAATACCAGTATTCACTTACTTGTTCACTATTTGTATAGCAATTCGATAAGTAGTTAGATTACTTAGCCTTATTATTAAGCTGTATTTGCTAGATAAAATTAATTAATTAATGTCACTTTCATTTATATATGCATTTAGTTTGTTTTGGATTTAAGTTCTAGTGTAAATGTTGATCCTTTGCAACCATACAGTGTAAGATGATGTGTAGATTTAATTTCTTATAATTTTGAAAAGGCCCTAATGCCCTTTTGGCGGGCGGTATGTTCGGTTAGTTACGTACTAGCTATAATAACATTTGTTTATGCAAGCATATTCAGTGTCAAATACATCGTTGAGCAAACCACACGCCTTTTAATTTCAATAATCACCACAAAGTAAAGTCGATCTTATGTCAGTGTACAGTACTAGTAATTATATTTTAACGTAAATAGCATTATAGAGATTACTAGATGTAAATATGATCCATCTCTATAAATATATTTCTTCTAAAACTGAACATACTATATACAATTCTGATTTAAATTTAAAAACCTTGTATATATATTGGACATGCATAATCAAAAAAATAATAGGTAAAAATAACTGCCAGCAATTAAAATCAACAATTAAAAATACAATATCAAAAGTATTATGTAACAAAGGTTGTAACAAAATGCTTTCTACCCGGTTACACGGCGAGTTAATGTACCCGGGTAGAACGTACCCTTGTATTTACCCGGATCTAACTTATCCCTAGGCCTTAATGGAATGCCCGAAGGTCTAAATGTGATAATGGGTTTAGTTTCATATCAAATATTCCTCAATTTAGTTGGTGAATAGGATAAGGTTTCGTTTGATTTACTTTTTAATTTACTGACGTGATAAGTAAGAAAATCATGTTTTTTTTTACAAATACTAAACAAACAATCGTTTTATTTACAAAAATCAGTATAATACATTTATTAAAACAAAGCAATATACTTATTATTGTTAGTATACTCGTAATATGTGCCTTATTATCTAAATGTTAGTGATCATAATTAATTAATTATGACTAATTAAAAATTAAAACTAAGGTACTTAAATATTAAAAAGTATGACCACAATAATATGTTATTTTGTAATGACAGTATTTTGTAGTTTTCGAACGACGATTTGATGTTTTGTTATGGATTTATTAGTTAAATTTATGCAATGGCAGTAGAATTTTTTTAAATTTATGTCACAATTAATTGGTAACATTTTGAATTTAAACTTATAGGTCATTATGAAGATAGAACCGATGAGCTAAAGTTAGAACCTATGGATCAGAATAAAATAAAATCGAAATCCAACTTTTACATGTAAAAGAATCAGTACAAAAATAACGGACAAAATTTCCAACGTTTCTCAACCTGTATCAAACAAAGACCTTGGGAAAGACCAGAGTGTCGCAACTGTAAGGTAATTATGAAGTTTTCAACTCAATCAGTCCCCTTAATATTTACACAAAACGAAAGTAATCTCGTTAAACGGTTTTCACGAGTTTTCATCGAAATATTGAATGGGGATATAGGTTTTGCTGTTGCGGACTTGTACGCTTGTCTAGAAGGTACCCGTTTGTCTTATTTACTACCCAGCCGCTGTTCTGTACTGCCCATCGACAGTTGCAATTGAGAGTCGGTAAGCTTTCTAAGCTTTTTAAAGATTGGTAACATTCGCCTTGACAATACCTAGGTACTGCTAAAGTCTACCATCACTGTGGGTAGCTCTATAGGTATGTACTTATCATCGGGTAACCGCTAGCTAGTCAGGCTTTTGATAAGAATATACCAATGTAGGTAATCAGATGTTGGTTCTCCAAATAAAAATAATATAGGAAGGAAGTCATTTTTCATTAGATAATTATACCTGGATCTTTACAGACAAGAGCTCATTGATGTACTTTTTAAAATAAATAATAAAATTGTGTACTAAAAATTAGTCAAACGCTCAGAGCCATACAGCCTTGTCTAGTTTTTTTTCTTATTTCTTTCTGCTCCCCGATTTCACCCGTCCCTATTTTACCTCCTCAGAGGTTGAAATTTCAAAAATCCATTCTTAGCCTACGACTAATAGCTATCGTTAATATTAGCCTGATCCCTCCAGTATAGTGAGCTGTACGTTGACAGATCAGTCAGTCACGTTTTCCTTTTATATATTTAGATACCAATTCAAATTCGATTGTTTTTTTTTATTAATAACTTAATCAGTACTGCTGCGTTTTCAAATGAGAAAATCACCTGTATGTATATCGCATAGCTCCAGCATTTCCACCGGGCGGTTTATATCCCTCTTACATTTATATGGTTACCGAGTACAAGCGATGAATGAAAGGTACAGTACACTGCGTATTAATCCCCCCAATTAAAACTTTGATTACACAAAAACGTTCTTTAAACAACTTGTTAGGATTTTCACGGTTGGATTAAATCTTTTGAATTTGGTAGGTTATTACGTTGAGCCATTGAATTGATAATTATGGATTAAGGTTTACAAGCACTTTGGGGTTATCGAGTGTTTTTCTTAGAAAGTTTTTTTTTTCTGTAAATAATATAAAATGTCGATAATTCTTTAATGGCTATTTGATGCGTTCGACATACATTTTTTTATTCTTGTTTAAATTTGTATTTGGAAACGAGCCAAAGTAGATATAAAATTTTCTAGAATAGGCTTTGACCGGCTTGTGAGATTATCATCTCACCACGGTACTCAAAATCAAATCAAAATCAAAGCTCATTTATTCAGTTTAAATGTCAAAAGTTACAGTTTTACAATAGACTCTACTACCGGTTCGGAATACACTTGAACTGAGAAGACTCCGGCAAGAAACTCAGCAAGGCTTCTTTTTTTGGTGTATTTTTTGTTTTTTTTTTAATTTATGTAATTACAGTTTTAAATATACATAAACTTCATACAATTATCACTTGGCCAGGGGGCTGCAAGTGCAGAGAGAAGCTAAACTTAAATAAGAAGGTAATGATATCGATAGGTTTTATTTTAACACTAGCTTCCACCCCGCAGTTTCATCGGCAGTCCCGTAAAGTAGCATATCCCCTTTTTCATAGCTATCTGCATGCCAAATTTCATCACTATCAGCTCAGTTTATGCGTAAAACACTTTCTGAAACATAAGAGGAACTGTGAATCAAACTTAGCATAAAAATAAATGAGAAAAGGAATCCTGTTGAGCCTTCGAATTCCCTCGATTCCTCAGCACCACACGCACACAAACACACGTGCTCAAGTATCGGCATGTTTCATGTATGTATATGTAAATGGCCTACAAATTTTTCACCGGCAGCGGCGGCGGCGCCTCGTCGACTTTGTGTCGGCACTCATTTGCTAAAACATCCCCTGTATAGGCGTTGGTGTAGACTTGGAAGTTATTAGAAGTGGCATTTGAAATATATACAGTTTTTTTTTGTTAGTTCATAGGCCAGGTGGATAGTGTCAAAAATAAATGCTCACACACCAAACACGTAATCAACGTATAAAGGAACTTACATAATATGGAACATCAAATAATGGTGTAATTTGAATGTTTTTTTTATGATTTTTAATTACCAGTACTGAGAACCACTAAGAGATCATTTGATGCTGTGAAATTATGACGTCATAGTGCAGCATTTTGTACAAAACTCCACATATCCTAAAAACTATCGTTTGGACATTTAATAAAAAAGTTGCTGATTTGATATGAAAGGCCACTATCTACTACCTTATTATATCAGCGATTAATGTTATGTACGCTTTAGAAAAAATATATTTAAATTTATAGACCATACATATACCTATAGTGATTTATAAAACTTCATGTGTCAGACAAACTTCGTGTGTGTTCATGATATTAAAAATTATTAAAATAGTTTTTACACAAAAAAGTATAGTAGGTATATTTGCAATTAGGAAGCACATAACTTAGAGCTTAGAAGATAGTTAACTAAATTGAAACAGAATCTAAGTGCTAACACCAATTGACAAAGACATATCGCTAAATGTATCCATTCCTAACTCTATACCCCACGTCGGTGATGAATGCACCAAGTTTGTCCAAGTCAAGCCACGAACGAAAAAAAAATCGCGAACGCTACCGTAACGGAAATAAGCGACCCGCGCGCCCTTTGGTCTGATTGGCAGCTCTAGAGATGTGACTAAACGAACATTTTTAAAATAGAATATTGCGCGAAGACGTTTATGACAGATATAGAGTTGTGACATTAGTATGTATTTTACGAGTAGATATTTAAAAATAGAGTGTGAATTCATAAATAGGTACGTATCTAAAAATATTATTGGGATTAATAAAGTCAGCCATACTCACACTATACAAAGGTAATAATATTATTGACTAGCCTATTTTTGCAACTATTTGCAAGGTCACCTCCAAATTACAACAACTCTCTCTATTTGACGAACAATATTTTTTAACTAGTTTCATTCACGGTTTTACCCCTTAGAGTAGTAGAGTCTATTGTAAAACTGACGTTGATAAGTGCCTTATTAGGGCCTAAACTGAATAAATGACTTTTTGATTTGATTTTGATTTAGAGATGGAATTTGGAAAACTTTTCCTTACTTGACGCCGATGTCGTGTAAAAAACCTGTATGCAATAATACTTCGTTTCTAAAATCTGTAGTATGTTCTATACGTTTATATTATGTGAGTCAGTCAGTTTCATTTTCATTATACAGATTCGAATAAAAAAGTATCGATACAACCACAATTCACAACACTAGTCCGCAACAGAGAGATGATTGGAAAATACGTGGCGTGCTATTTTTGTTTGGCGGGCCGAATTCCGCTCCGTAGTGCTCCATCTTTTTAAGGGCTCTTAAACAAATCATGTTTCACTCTGTACCATATTTTATGTAGTGATGTGGCTGAAGGTGATGAGCATACAAAGGGTATTAGGGAATTGGCTGTTAAGTGCAGCTCCCGAAATACTCCAGTCAGTGCTAGGAGACATTTTTTTTTATTGAAGGAAGTGGCCAGCCTTAAGGTAGTTTGGCAATAATAACTGATTTCATGATTTATAAATATGTCATCTCGAGTACAGAAATTAATCATGAAATCAGATTACAATGTCAATCTGTCCATGGGAGTATATTTATACCCATGACTGTACTATAAAGTATACGACCACTGTACTATGAGTTCCTCAACAAGTTTTCTTTCGCTGAAAGCTACAGCTGATTGCAGGATTTCAAATTTACTACCTTTGAGTTAAGGTGAAACATTCGGTTGGAGCGCGAAATTCAAATTTCGGAGGAGGAGGAATATATTGATGATTTATTTTGCTATTAATCAGTAAATATATTACCGTTCTTCTCGCAAATAATATGTTGATAACTTACGACCTATAACTGAGCTGCAATTTGCAAAAAACGTGATATAATTTGAATTTCGCGCTCCAAATGACGCCTCCACCTTAATATAGCTTTAAACAAATATCCATATGATACCGCCATCGCAGACTGGCTTGTATTCTTAGGCAATCGCAGTAACATAAGTTTTCAAATCTGTAAATCATTAAACACAAGGAGCGATTCACATAAACGTGTCAATTTTAAAGCGTCTCCCGTTCGTAATAAAACTTCTTGGCCGTTGCCCACTCGGCCGATGCCCGCTTATTATGTACAAATGTATAACATAAAAGTTTACAGCCCACTTTACATCGACAACACGCAATAAATCCAAAGTGACAATTCACAGAGACATAAAATCGAATAGCATCGGATCCGTGGGCTTGAGGCAATCGAACACCCTGTATTTACGATTCAGGGGGCCAACTTTAACATGGTAGATATTTACAGTGTGATGACACTATAAAATCTCGTTTTTACCGACATAGGTAAACGGTTTGTGCGTAAAACTGAGAGATATTACGAATGTCTTGGGATTGCGTTTAGGAAATTTCGTGGAAATTACTGACGTATATGCACGACAGTACCTACAACCTTTTTATTTTGTGCTATTAATCTTTCTGAGCCTTTTTTTATACCATGAAGATAGAATAACATGAAAAAGGACCTAATGCTTAACCTAAAGCGAATTTAATTTGTTTAAATATTTTGATCCCCGAATTTCAGCTTTAACTATGTAGAAGAAGAAAGAATCTTATTTAATTTAAGGTAGTAATCGTGGAATTGAACATTTTCTTTTAAGATTCAAATATTATCCCATACTGAACCGCAATCATGGAGCACATGGGGGATGTGTGGGGGATCCAACGACTTAAGAAACTCAATAAATTCCCTATACGTACCCACCACATTAGCAATGTATAAAGTTAGCAAAACTCCGTCGTACATTTACAACATTATTCAATTTGTCGTTACGCTAAAAAGCACCGTACAAAAAGAAAAAAGAGTAGCGGCTGAAAACCTGTGTATTTTTCAAACAAATCTGCCGCACCGGCCCGACTCCCAGCTGAAGTTGAAATTCAAATTCAAATTCAAATTCAAAAGTGTCTTTATTAAATGAACTCATTGCAAGTATTTTTAATCGTCAAAATATGTATATAAAAAAACTATAAAAAATAAAATATAAAAAATAACAATATGATAATAATAATAACAAAATTCATAATAATAGTAAACAGCATGTGAAGCGAGCAACTCATAGAAATGCGTTCTTGTCCTCTATAAAATCAGAAACTTTATAGTACCCTTTTTTGTACAACTTATCTTTAATTAACTTTTTAAATTTTAAGACGGACAATTCTTGAATTTCTTTGGGTACTTTGTTAAAGAAGCGTATACATTGCCCCTTAAAAGAATCCCTAACTTTGCTCAAACGAGTTAAAGGTACAGCAAGTTTATCCCTATTTCTAGTGTTTAAACTATGAGTGTCGCTATTTTTGGGAAAGTTATGAATGTTTTTCCGAACATAAATTAAGTTTTCATATATGTACTGTGACGACACTGTCATTATATTTATAGTTTTAAATTTATTTCTTAGGGAGTCTCTGGGACTTAAATTATATATAGCGCGAATAGCCCTCTTCTGCAGAATAAAGATTCTATTGATGTCGGCACCGCTACCCCAAAGGAGGATGCCGTAAGACATCAAACTATGAAAGTAACTAAAGTATACTAATTTTGCCGTTAGTTCATCAGTGAGAGAACGAATTTTCTTCACTGCATAAGCTGCAGAACTAAGTCTATTCACTAGATTATTAATGTGAGGACCCCATTGTAGCTTATCATCTAATGTAATACCTAGAAATACAGTACTTTTAGCGAGCTCCAGTTTTTCACCCTTAATAACAATATTGGCATCGGAGTGTTTTACATTCGGTAGACTGAATCTAATACATTTCGTCTTTTTCTCATTAAGCATCAAATTATTAGCTGAAGCGAAACGGATCCGGCCCAGCGTCCGCCTTTTCCTACCATCTGAATTGCAAATGGCGATGTGATGACGGCGTTATACAAAACTAAAAGTGTCGGGCAAACTTTGGATTAAACTTCCCCGGCTTACCTCAGGTACAGAAACAAAAACCTCACTTACAATTATGATAATTTCAGTCGCATCTCCGCGGATTGAATTTGCATGGACGCTATCCGTCGCTGTGTCAACTGAGCTACCGTTGCCGATGAATAATGCAGGCACGCGACGCCACTTACCTAACGTATTAACATATTTATTAATAAAATAAATACGAGAGGTCCATACGGCTCGATGTCTCGGCGCGTTGTGAAGCTTCCGCTTCGTTCCGCCGGCGTCGCCTCATTGTTGACACACAGTCGACAAACTTTGCTACTGAGACGGCTTATAAGTGAATTGTTAACAGAAACGATGTAATATATGGCATTCATTATATAAATTGAGTTAGGAATACGTAAGCACGATGTTCATTTAATGTGTGCAGAATTTAGCTTGAATGTAGACGATGTTACGGACTTTAGGTATATGAGATACCAAGAACTGTGAGTACACTTTCACTTTATATAGGAGAGTACAATCAGCACACGTCTAAATGGTCCATTGTATCGGATGACTTTCGATTACAATGCTATTGAAAACATCTTGATCCTTCCAAACTTAATGTCTATGTTTACTACGGAATAAATAGACATGAATGCGAAATATCACTTCCAAAAACTCTAGCAACTATAATATTCTGGCTACATTTTCATATTAGGTATATCTAAGAAGTCTACTTTCTTTCATTCTATCTACATTCTCCACAAACCCCTGTCCTCATTCATGACATGAACTAAATTCAAAACACTTCTTACATTACGTCACATTTATCATCGAAGATTTCCCCTGACGTCACAAAATGGCGAATGCGCAAAAACCGACCAATCCCCGCGGACGCGATGCATTTCAGACCATAAAATGTAGAGCTAAATTAAATACGTGGATTGCAGGTGAATAGCGCCATAGAGGAATAAAAAACAGAAAGGCCGAATCGACGCAAATTTATTGGTCCCTAGAGGTTACATTGATAAATTCTATCGACCTAAGGTCTGTGTGCGTCCTTGTTCCTTTATTATTAGATGTCGTGTCTAGATAGCTTTTGTTTAAATGTTATAATAATTTATCTTGTGAGGAAGTACATGTTTGTATTTTAGATGCGCAGCGATTGTTTGCTGCTTGCCTTGCTTGCTCTGGTTGTAACGTTCATACTGACTGCAAAGCTTTGTAAATACGTAAATTGATGGATACAAGAGAGAGAATTGAGTGAAAGATCAAAATTATCAAATATTCAGAGATATATTTTATTATAGCTGTCAAAACCGGCGTTTAAAGTGTTACGATTAAGTCGTAAATTTTTGATAAGGTTGACGTAAAATTTTACCATGTTTAGGTTACATTTATGTCAAACATTTGTGTTTTTTATTCTTTTCTAGCTTTTTGCCCTATTTATAAACGCACGTAATGAAATACGATTTATTTCAAATTACAAAGCAGTCAGTGAAGAACTTTGGGATATTTATAATGAGGACAAACGAACTTTAATATTTTTATTTATTTATATAAATAAATTTATCGAACTTAAAAAGTAACATTCAAAATCTATTAGAGTAAAAAGAGTATTAATTAATTAGTAATTAATCAAACCGAACTAATACGGTAACTCCTAAATCAAACAAACGAATACACCAATCTATAAATTAAAATCTAGTATTTGCAGAAAGTTCAATTCAAAAAGAACCATTGACCTATTCCTAGTCAAGTTTTCACCTATCCTCCATTCACAGGGACGAACGAACTCGAAGACTGGCGGCTTAATTAGTGAGGTTGTCAATCACCTAGCCGCCCCTAGTGTACTCTATGTTTAGTAGGTGTACCTAATTGCTAGTTTCCTTTGCCATGTCTGTTTCATGTTTATTCTATGTTAAACAAATCAATCAAATACAGTGTGGTGTTAATAAAAGTCTGTAATGCTTATTAGGAGTATTATGTTTACTTTTATTATGGTAGGTACTCGTAGCTAAAAGTGGTAAAACTTTTTATAGTTACCATCAACAAATTTGGGTCAGGTTTAAAAATATTGATGGAACTTAGTTAAACATGTACGGAACCCTCTCCACGCGAGTTTAACTCGCATTTGTCCGATTTATTTTATTTTATCACCAATAATTTATGGCTTATGCTTAAATAATTATCTCAAACTTATCAGCTATGTTTCTTTGGTAACTCAATTACAAAAAAGACATAGAGGCGTCATAGTATACTTTAATTTGAGAATGATGGTCCATATTTTCTGTGATATACCTAATTATCAACCTTGCTCGATCAAAATGTACGTCAAGATTGTTTTATTCGTGATTTCAGAATTGGCCCCATACTAAATGTATTATTGATGAATAATTGCACCCCATAAAGGTCTGTAGGTGAATTAAACATAGTACTGCTTTAATAGTATTAAGGAGAGCAAAATCAATGTAGTTGGAAGTGGTTTCTCTCATTGTTTACTAAATAGAAATCCATAGATTTATAGACGAAGAGATGCTGCGAGCAGATGTCTGTGAATGTCATTCAGAGCTTGCAAACTTCTACAGTAAACACAATTATGCTAGTGATGCGCGTGTGATGCTGAATAATACGTACAATTGTGTAGATTAGTCGATTAATCGTTTTTTTATAGTACTACTAAGGTAGCAAAGATGCATATGGCCCACCTGATCATAAGCGGTTACCGTAGCCTATTGACGCTTGCAACACCAAGGGTTATCACTCGCGCGTTGCCTACCCTAAAACTGATTGTACACACGGCCACAGATCAAGCTACACACTGCGGCACCTTATGCCGTTGTAATAGGAGCTATTTTGCAACAAAAATGTGTAGCTTGATTTGTAGATTGACTTACTTAAAAAAAATAACGCGTAAATTAATATAACGGTGATTAAATGAAAATCATGGTGTATATATAAAAATGGTTTTGTTAAACGGCTAGACCGATTTGGATGAAATTTTGTATGTATATTTCAATGGGACCCGGTAGGTGGCACTGCTGTCGGTATTTATGTGTTTTCCGGGTAGAACGACGTCTGCCGGGTCCACTAGTATATTATAAAATATTTCCACGTTTCGTGCAATAAAATTGCAGCACTATGATTTAAAACATCACATGAAAGAAGAACGTCTAAAACATTTATAGTTCACATAAGACTCATAGTGTAAATCAATAAGAATTGATTAATTGAGTCGATTATTCGACTCGATAACCCAACACTAGGTTAGTTCCAGTTCAGTACAATCGTTCCACACGATTGCTACGTCATTTCGCTGAGCCGTACGTAGTCGTTCCCCATTACTTAGGATTAGATATTGTTTGCTATTCCAGTTAATTTCCGATATCCGATTGAGTTTATTAAAACGTTGGCTTCATGGAAAATTGCTTGGATTCGTTGAAAGTTTTATAAGCATTATTGTAAAAAGTGATTTTATTTTTGTTTTTAAGGAATTTTACTCTTTTACTCAAAATTGATTGGTCATAACACTATGCTTTTAATTAAGATACTCTTTTGTATCGCTTTTAAGATTCATAACTGTATTACTGTTTTCTTTAACAATACTTCACTTCACTTATTTGAATAAAAAAGTGAATTCTGATATGACGGATAGAAGGACCAAATGTAAATAGAGTACAATATTGCTTCAAATAATTGAGAGGCAGGCTGAATACCACACGTACCTACACGTCATACACACAAGCTTATAATTTAAAGAATGAATCATTCAATTATGCATAAAAAAAACACGCCAAGACAAACACAACATTACCCTGTACATTCTCACCTCGTAGTTAGCGCGGCTGAATGACTAAACAGGGTGTCCATATTTAATCTGCGCGCGGCGGTCGTATCGGTTTAATGTGCGGTGGATGCATGCATAATTCAAAACGCGCCCAGAAACTTGGCGCGCTGTGTTCCGCGGCGCATAATGCCGTGTCTGACTTACCGCTAGCGCACGATGTGGCGCGAAAAATTTGACAGTCGGCCGACCAAGTTAAGACAAGTAATGACAATATGGTAACTGGACACCAAGGCAATACGCCAGGTCTTAAGCCAAGTCATGTAGATCTCTCGTCCTCTATATTATATAATGTAAGCAATTTCGTCACTAGTCTTGGCTTGAGCCTTTTCTAAATTATACGAAGCACAAACTTTTCATAAATTTTTTTCGTCACTTTTATAAATATAAAAAATGCAGGAATTTTGTGTAAATTACACACGAATTTTTATCATCATCATCATGTCAGCAGAAAGACGTCAATTGAAGGACAAAGATCCTCCCCAAGGATCACCACTATGGCCGGTCTAGAGCGACATCAAGGAATTGTTTTAATCATGCACTTTTTTATTTTTTAAATAAAATACCATAACTAAACAGTAACAGATCACTAGAGTTCCTAACACATGAGTACCTAACTTAAAGCTCAAGTTAAGTTTTACTTTAAAAACTAAAAAGTTTTTAGTTATATTTTCTCTCAACACCCTGTAGTTATGGGCTGCGGCAAGCTCTGCTTATTGCTTAAACTTAGATTGGAGTATGCATATTTCTTACGTGCTTAGTGTTTTACGTTTTAGTTTTAAAATTATATTAAAGAAACTGCAATTCTTACGTAACTTTAGTAACTTAGCTAAAAACCCCAAACTTTACCAGAAACCCTCCAATTATATAAATACCCTCATCAGGAGATCTAAAACGGTCGCTCGAGCAATATTGCTAAGCGCAATTCATTTCTCGAATTCACAGCATTTTCATTTTTTTTTTTTTATTTTGTATATAGTGTAAAGTTTGAATAGTTATAATTGTATGCATGTGAAGAAAATAAATAATTAGGAAAAAAATAACAGTTATCATTGTGTTTTTCTATACATTCATGAGTTATATGTAATTTTTCAAGACTAAGACCCCTTTGGGCTCGCCGATTTGTCCGGTAAGTTTGATGCAGCCATCAGAGTCTAACAACTTTAGTCCTTTCCAAAAAAAAAGTAATTTTTCAAATTCGGTAATGCAAATGGAATTAATTTATTAAAAAATTAGGAAATAACATTTGCAACAATAAGTATTAGGACTATAATTTAGACGGCCGCGAAATCGAGAAATTAATAGGGTAGTTGACTGACATATCAAATCAGCTACTTTTTAATAAATGTCAAAACGATAGTTTATATGGAATTTTGTATGAAATATTACACTATGACGTCATAGTTTCACAGCATCAAATCATCTACTCTTTCTTAGTGGTTCCACTGTTAATTAAAAATCATAAAAAGCATTAAATGTACAATATATTTGATATTTCCACGTGTTTTTAGATGTTTTATGCATTGGTTAGTGTTTGGTCATTTATTTTTGACAGTGTCAACTACCCTATTGCGTCTTACAATATTTCTCAAGCATGCATTTTTAGACCGCAAGATAAAAACACCAAATACCAAAGTATATTTGAACTGCATCGGGTGTCTCGGTGGCCCGCATCTGTACCTCTACACCACTTTCAGTTTCTCCCCCATTGGAAACTTTTATAATTCGCCGCCGCTTCTCGTCCGACTGGCTCGTTAAGCCACCTTTGTCGGGAGTATTGCGAAGGTAAACATAGGGATACACCGGCGATTGGTCCTTGCTACTGATTATTTGTATTGTAAATTAGAATCGTGCGAAATCACGGAGGTATTACAATTTGAATGGAATTCATAGGATGTGGAAAGTTTTCAGAGATTAAGATTTGGTGCTCAAGTTAGAAGTATTGTTATGGAAATTTTATTGGAGAGTAGAAAAGGCTCGTTATATTAGGGTTGTATGTTTTCTTTTGGGAGTTGTTCCCATATTACCGTGATAAAAAAAATCTTATTATGGAAAATAAGGATTCGAAAAAACAAAAAAAGAGTTACATTTGGTATAATCTAGTCTAAGCCAAATATGACTGCAAAATATCATCAAAATATTCAATCGTGTAAAACCAAAAACGACCGAACATTATTTTTTTATAATAAAAAACTCAAACAATGGAATTATGCAACACAACAAAAAATAATCGAATAAAATTCGCCCACCAACCACCGAAGCGCGAAACAGAATCTCTTGAAACTAGTGAGGGCGTACAGTCGAATGGAAAATAAAAGCCAGCGCTGGTGGTACAGTCGCGCGCGAAATTACAAAGAGCTGAGATACAACTACGTATTCAGTAATTGCAACCGCGGTCGACGACTGGCCCATATCCACAAAAGGCTGTAATGCAATCGCGAATTTCTGACGCGATAACATATCGATAGTGATGGACGATGCATTTTGCGTGTATCGATAAAATTCCTTACATCCCATGAGGAGTGAGGCGTCGGATTGGTACTGACATAAGACGATGCATTTCCATTGCCTTTTGCATTCTCAAATAATTTTACTTATATTTTGTTGTTCATATGAAACTCTTTTACTATAAATTCATGCTTACACGGAATCGGAAATTGTTTCATAAGAATAAAAACCCTGTTACAAAATATTATAAATGAGCTAACACTGATTTCGATATAGATTAAAATTCATCACCAAAATAAATTATCGCAGAGGGACATAATATTGAAGAAAAACATTTGTTCGTTAATCGAAATATTTGATTGAGTTTTTTCGTTGAAAAGGCGCCAGATTTAGGTCACCGATAAGACCTATCGTGATAGCCTGAGGTAATTTTAAAATAGTGGCACTTGAAAGCCTGTTTCTTAATCTAGAGTGTGTATAAATATTTTGAAATAAACTCAACTATAAAAAAAATACCGTGGCAAAAAAAACATTCATTATCGCGCCATTCAACGTTCAACAAGATCATTTTCGCCGATCATTTTTTAACACATGAGTAATATTGTACGCGCACTGTTTTCGAGAACGATCGATTTTACGATTTTTTCCGATGCTTCATCTAAGTTGTGTCATACTATACCTACTTTTCACAGTACAAAAAATACCATTCCACTTATTATGTATTTCAATTTTAGTAACTAAATGGATATGAAATCATAAAAATGATTTTACGATTTTATATTAATTTAAATTTGACATTTATTTAAGGTGTTCTTATTGAAATGGGTTCTGCGTAACTGACACTGTTCAGCACCTTCTAGTTAAAGCACAATAGTAAACATAGAATACGTAAACAACCTGTTTGATAAACAATGAAAAACTTAAGTATAAAAATGAATAAAATCATTTCGTATAATGTCTGTTTATTAAAAAAAAATTAAGTCTTTGGTTTACTAGGTATTTTATTTAACTCAATCATTTATTTTGCATGCTGAGGTTACCAAATTGAACAGGACTTTTATATGTTGGAATTTAAGGTAATTTAAGTTAGTGTAAAGTTTTTTGGCCTAAGTATTACGTAGTTGTAGATATATTCGATTTGCCAGCCAGCGGTCAAGCGGCCACAAACTGCTGCTCTGCGCTCGCTAACTTCAAATCCAATTGTAAACTACTACATTTAGTGTAAATGTAAGAGATAGGGATTTTACTGCGAAACAGATTTAGTTTTCACCTTTGTAAAGGAAACTCATTTATTCAGCACGTGTTTTATTTTATAGATTTTTCAATCCATCTTTGCTGAATGAGGATTCTTTAACGAACTTGAAATTTTGCTTGTTTCCCCGACTAGACCCTACAGTTTGTTGTTCACACGGCCACAGATCAAGCTACACTCTGCGGCACCTTATGCGGTTGTAATAGGCGCTATTTTGCAACAAAAATGTGTAGCTTGATCTGTGGCCGTGTGTACATTGACCAGTCATTCAGGGTTATTTTGATATATATTGTATATTTAATACAGTAATTAAAAGTTTCTTAACAAAATATATACTCATTTGAATAATATTTTTACACGACTCGCTCCATTATTCAAAAATGTAATAACTGTCTGCAGCTACTTATTATAAACGTCTCACTTGCCTTAATAAGCCTTATTTTACGTTATAACACTTTTGCGCTATAAAATTACGCTAAATCAATATCTATTTTCGAGCATTCGAAATATTAAAAAACAAAACACACAATTATAAAATTATTAACAGCTGTCCCAGTCAAATTTAGTTGAAAATGTTAATACTATGACGAATTAGTAAAGTTTCCAGAAATATACGATCATGAAATTGGTTAAAGAAAATCGCAAACTTTCGTCGTCGAACTAATATAATATTCATTTTACAATATGGTCGATATAGAGATTGTTCGCTGTAAATGTCACATTCGTCCGGCTGGGCGTGCATTATGGATTCCACAAACAATGTTCGTGTCCTGAAATAGAACGGACTCCAGGTAAATAGGAAGGAGTTGTTCGGAGCTGGGACCGCGGTCGTACGGTGCTATCGACTAACGTTCCCGCTTGTCTGCTCAATAATGCATCGACAGATCGATAAGTTACCGTATTGTTATAGTTTGGCGCAACACTATTCTACGTTTGCATGATTTTTACCTTCCAATATTCTATGGATTAAATCAAATTTATTTTCCGCGAATGACTCCGTCCCTTACTAAACTGGTGGAGACAAGCGAGACAGGCGAGGATCACTTTCAGTAAAAAATTCACTACTTACGACTCATGTACCTATCTTCGACGCCATGACGCTCATAGACTAATATATAATACTGATGACGCTGCCTGCCCACTGTCACAAGTTCACAACGATGTCATATTATTTTCCTGGAGCAGTAAAAATTACCGGTGTGTTCCAGCAATTGCACTTGAGAGCCAGTTGCCTTTTCGGCATTGTAACAGGTCGGCAACACGGCGACGGTAACTACTATCAGGTGGACCGCCTGATTGTCAACCTTCTATCTATATATAAAAGAAACGTAAATCCATACCTAAATAACGCAAGCTGATACGTACACACTGGTGATAAATTTATAATTATTATAGATTAATTACGTATCCATTATAAAGGATAGTCTCGATTAATTTAATATTAATAGGCCTCTAATTTGTTTCTAATTAGAACTAGCGTACATTATACTGCATATTTAATGTAATTTCCGGGCTGTAAAATATCGGGGAAGTTTTGTGTTATATGAATTCGTTCATGAATAAATTTATAAAAAAAAGTTCGGATGTGTTCCGACAGTTACTCTTGAAAGCCAGTTCCTTCTAGGCTTTGTATGCTTACCATCATCGGCCACATCATCACTGACCACGGTGAAATATAAATATGGTCAAACATAAGCCTATACATGGTAAAAAATAACAATTGATCTTAGTGCATCTTTCCATTACAATAGAGTCTAGAATATATTGGCCTCGGTAATTGGAGTAAAAATACAATCAACATGTAAACACTATATCTAAAAAGGCCATGAAGGTTTCCTTTAAGGTAGAAGCTAACCCTATAATCCTCAAGCAACGCCGTAGGACCTAGGGAGCGTACAAAGCGATGTTCCCAAGCAATTAGTGGTAGTCCATTGTCCAATTTGACTTATTAGGTGCACAGTGCATCCGTAATTGGAATTATTGGCCGTCTCGGCTACTACGTAGGTCTTGTAATCAGGGGCCGTAATCTTGTCATTCGTGAAACAAGATGATGACATGACAAGACAAATTGACATTTAATATTTGGTGCGTAAGGTTATAGATTTTTTATTTTGTATAGAATATATTTTGGATAAGTACCTACATAGGATATTTTTTATCCCTGTATAATATTGGAACCCGCGGGCACGCAAATAAATCTGTCGGATAAAAATTAGTAATCCTTACATCAAATCTAATATTTACTTTTATCAGTGAGACTACTAATTTACATAATTAGAAAAAAATAAAAAATAATTTTAGCAAAAAATAAATATACCAACAAAATATGTCCATTTTAAATTCCCTGTTTAACTCATAGTTGAACTCGACCAAACCTAGTAATATTTCTACAAACGGTCAATGCATCTTACGATTGCAAAGAACGCGAGGCACTTATACAATAGTTTTTCCCGGAATTCCGAGTCAGAATCGACGTACGTTATGTTCGTACATATTTGAGCATTCGGAAAATTTTATAACAGCACAGTTCAATGTTATACAGTATCTTAACTTCGTGTTCTAAGCACTCGTAGACTTGTCTATAAAAATAATCGTGTGTTCCGAAATTGAAAGCCAGTTTTAAAGGGAATACTTTTCTCAGCAAAAGCTACCTTCCGAACCGTGCATTAGAGTCTGACTATTCATAAGTGCCTGTGAAGGTCTATTTGAATAAATAATATTTCATTTCATTTCATTAAAAAAATATATTAAATTTAAACAAAATTAAAAAAAACTCGTTTTGTTTTTGTGATATTATAAATATAAACAATCAAATCCTGTACTGTTCAGTTAGTACTGGCAAATACTAGGCAAGATAAAATTTTATAAGTTACTATTTGGCTACGCTTTTAGATTTTACATTTCAAAATGCTATTGTCATGCTAAACTAATTTGAAACTTATTGACGTTGAATTGCTGAACTTAAATTTACTTTTTCGTCTGGCATATTAACTGAAAAGATATTAGAATGTAGGTCGCAGCTGCGCCGGTTGGAAAATACACTTTTCAACCCCACAATGCCTAATAAAAAACTGTTGTTTTGCAGTTTTCGTATGAACGGTAATAAATAGCTAAGTTGCACTAACGAAGCAGAAAATCACATACATGTAAGGGATACTTTTCGTGGAGAGTGATTCAAATCACTCTCTACGAAAATTACTGTCTTTTTTTTAACTATGTATTGACCACGATCTCAAAAACGAAAGCCTAAAAGGGAACTGACTAAAAGGGCTGTCTTTCTGATCTTTTTTTTCTCAATTTTTTTTTACATACTCCAAAATATTGTATAATTGTTTGACATAGGACTTTTTGTGTTTGTTTGTTATTTGCTTTGTTCGTTGACTAAATGAGATGTATGTACGAGATCATAGACATTAATTTTGATATAGATTTTAATTTTGATATTTAGTAAGTGACATGATTCCCTATTCTTTCTTTATAATAATAAATAAATAATGTTTTTCATATTATAATATTATTATGTATTTGCATGCTTTTTTTTAAAGCTATTTGTGCTGAACTTTGATTATGTATAGGTACTGTAAGACCTTGTAAACCACATTTATAGCAAATAAACTATTCTATTCTATTCTAAAAAATATGATTAATTTTTTTTTTTATTATTCAGCTCTTGTTTAGTATTTGATTATATTTCATCTCACTAATATTCTGTTCACGTATGATGTACTAATATGCGGTATTTACTGTGAAAAAAACTATTAGCAAACTCAAAAGATACCAATGTTTTTCGCTATCCACAACGTTACTGAATAGGCGATGTGTTTGTTTGTACATAATTCAAAGGCGATACGTAATAAAGGCCTACAAAAATAGAATAAAAAAATACACAACAGATGTGCAATATCACACGTTTACTACACGAAGTACATACCTATATACAATTTTAATGCTTTGTCAATACAACTACGTCGTCACTGGCTCACCTTAAATGGAAAACAGGCGTTTATTATAAGATTTTTTAGGGTTCCATACCAAAAGGGTGCCATCGGAACCTTATGTTAATTTATATATATATGCGTTTTTCCTGAAACTACTAGGATAGAAGAAGCAATTACCTACCTCATCTTGTTTTCTCTTTCACTGGTATAATGCATTTATCATCGTATGTATGTTTTTCTTGTGTAAAGTGCAAAATATACCTTTTAATACACTTTCTACAATAAAATCGACTGTCTACCTACTCGAAGATAAAAATCACCTTAATGCTTTTTCAGCAGAATAGCTTACTTAACACCGTAACAATATATAGCCCCACCCAAGCGTAATCATTCATTTAACACAAAAAAGCACCTCTATACACCCCAGAGAGAGCGTTCACATAACCTAACCTAGTAGATAGGTTCACACTAAGAGCGTAGGGTGTGCCACCCCGTGCCAAGCGCTGAAAAACGCTTGTAATACCCTTTTGTTATTTAAAAGGAGGAATTAAGAGGTATATGAAACGTGCTGGATTTCTGCGGTGGGTAATAATTGGTACGTTTACCCTACACGCTATTGCCGCCCGGACTTGTAATTCGCATTTTTTTTTATTTGCTATTAATGTCCTAAAAAATGCAAATGAAAATAATTTAAGGTCAGTGGATAATTTAAGATTTTTCATGTAACACATTTAAGATCCATAGGAATACATACTGGCATTTTGCTGACTTCAAAACGGTACCTAATACTTACCAAAATCAAATTAGAGCTCTCTCATTGTTTCTGCGTTTTAGCAAAGCAATTATTAAGTCTGTTTTAGTTGTTTCTTGTGTTCAATGTATGTTAAGATTTATAAGTGACCAAGAATATTCTTCTGCGTTGCACAGAACAGGACCAAATTTCCAAAGTTGATAGCAAACTTTCACTAGTTGGAGAGAGGGAGAGGCACTGCTAGAAGAAGAAGAATATTCTCGACAATATTGAATACCACTGAATATCACGGTGGCTATGTCCATCAGTCTTAACACAGTTGCTACCTACGTACCTATATACCTAACAACAACGCGCACAGTTTTTCATTCTGATAGGACAGAAAAGCTCGAGACGCTTTCCACCTTTAGACACTAAGTTTCTTGAATGTTTTATATTTTTAACACATTTCACTGACCAGTCCATTAAAAAATCTGTAACTGGTTACCATCAGGCGAAACATGTAGCTTTTAGTATTAAAAAATAAATGATTGGCAAAGGCCAAAATTTCAAACAAAAAATAATGGTACCTACATGGTATTCATTATATTTTCAATTTCATATGTTTATTAAAATAAAGAACCAACAATTTTCGCCCGTGAAATTATAATAGGGTAGTTGACAGTGTCAAAAATAAATGACCAAACACTAACCAATGCATAAAACATCTAAAAACACGTGGAAATATCAAATATGTTGTACATTTAATGCTTTTTATGATTTTTAATTACCAGTGGAACCACTAAGAGTAGATGATTTGATGCTGTGAAACTATGACGTCATAATGTAATATTTCATACAAAATTCCTTATAAACTATCGTTTTGACATTTATTAAAAAGTAGCTGATTTGATGTGTCAGTCAACTACCCTATTGTACGAGTGATTTATTTTAAAACACAGTGTCCAACTGTGTCGTTTGTGCTAAACCTTTGAAACACAAACCAAACATGCTCGCTTTCGTGATTCATGCCGACTTTTGAATATATTTACTTTTAAAATAATCGCCACGAAAGTCTTCATAATTTTAACGACCCACTGAAAGCGCCATTATTTTATTTTATACGAATATAACTCTGTTTTACTACACTTATAATATATCATTTAATAACATGGATATATTCAAACTTAGTTTACTTATACATGTTATATTTTTAAACTCCACTTTAAGTTCCACCATGTATAATTGAATAACACATAAATTATTTATATCCAATACTATAAAAATAAAAATAATAAAACTGTTTTACTAATGTGACCACAATTGAATATTTTCCAACAACTGATAGAGATACATTTTGGACGAGTAACATAAACGCTCGTAGAACCGTCGGCCGCTGGGGTAGAAAGGTTCTCGAGTGGCGACCACGAACCGGAAGGCGCAGCGTGTCAGGCCCCTCACAAGATGGACCGATGATCTTGTGAGGATCGCGGGAAACTGCTTGATGCGGGTAGCACAAGACCGACCATCTTGGAGATCCTTGGGGGAGGCTTTTGTCCAGCAGTGGACATCTTTCGGCTGATATGATGATATAAAAGATGAGAAAGAAAACGTAATTAAAATTCGACTCTAATAAACATTATATAAACCATATAATGCAAGTATATCCGCTGATTGTGCAAATATTAACTTGTCAATACAAGATGTGAACCTGACAGTGACTTGCAGGTCCCACATGTAAGGGATGAAGTTAAATTAAGGGGGAGTGGCAAAGATAAATGGAAAAAACACGCTGTCAATATCTGCCTTTCATTAATGGCTCAAAAGTGTATCTGGCTTCCTCGAATGAATGATATATTTCTTGTGCAGTCACTCCCCCAAGTTCTGATGTAAAAGTGAAAAGTTTTCGAGTTGATGAGTGATGTACTTATTCGAACATTTTACTTACGAACTTTAAAAATATGAAGTAGATTAAGTTATAATATTAGTTTGTAAGAATAGAGCCTTTTTGGAAAACTGCCTGATTGACAGATCTAGAAATTTGCATATCAGGTTCCTTATAATTATAACTATACGTAAACTAAGGACAGGTTTTTCAAAATTTTATTTCTGAGCGGGTAAAATAGGACATCGTGGGTAAAACCGCAGAGCAGGGAGGTAGTTAGGCATATTTAGAATGAATATTTTTTCAGTACTTTAAATTTGATTCAGATGATACTGATTTTTTTTATATTGATTTCAAAATCGCTTGTAGCTCTAACAACTTTGATTCATGTAAGTGCCTACCAGTCCTTAAAAAAAATAGACCTAAAAAATATCATAAGTTCAAAGCGGCCCCCAAATCACGCAATTCATCCATTTTGGCCAATGTCGACAATTCAATGTGCATACAAATATCTACGCAGGTGCGTACGATGAGGGGGGGGGGACTTTTGAATAAATTCCACAAGTAATCGCAACGAGTAGGCCTGCACATTTCCATGTCAAACGCCTGTGGGGTGAACTTGTGAATTTTTAACCCCATATAGTGTGAAGATATACGAACAATAGTCGGTTGGTTGGTCGGTAGCTATTTTGTGAAATAGCTTTCTTTATTGCAGGTAATAACTGACGCTGTTACCCTGTATTTTATTGTAATGATACATGACGGACATTGAGGTAATTTATACTATTGTAATTTCCAAGAAACTACACTAAAATAAATTTTAATTTGCTTTACAATTTTTTTTAAATAGCCACTTAAATTATCATGTAACAATATTATTATGTATCTTACTGACATAATTATCAAGTCATATGTTATTAAAAATATATATAGGAATAAACATAAAGTACAATTTACGAGAATACTCATCAATACTTCATCACAACGTTTTGGTCATATCTTGGCACACTTTCGTCATGCTAGCTACAAAGGTCTGTTTTTTAACAGACCTATGCAGACTAGCCTTCATAATGATCCTGGACGTCCGTACTGGCCAAAACCTTTCGCATTACGCATTAATTCAAAATCAAATACGTCAAGTCTGTCACTACGAAAATATCTCGATTGTTGCAAGCGTTGCGTGAAAAAACCTAAATTCAATAAAAACTAATCTTTCTACCGGCCGGAGAAGAATCCCGATTACATGTTCCAGGTTCCAGCATTTTCGGTAAGTCTGCATTATCAGTTAGACTGACGAATTTGTTGCCAAGAATCTAAACCTGAACCCAATTGTCGCAGCCTTTTGGCTTGCGCACACATAATATATTTATAATTTAGTCCCGTTGCTATGAAAGTTCAAACGGTATAACATTTTAATGACTTCCGCAAGGAGTTTCACAGAAAACCTTGAAAGGGTAGTTACTTACTATCTTATGTACCTCAGCGAAGCATTCGCATTCACACCACCGTAACCACACTTTTAAAATTCGAATGCGAATTTAAAATACAGCTTATCTCCGGACTAATGCAGGATCCGGCATAATTACTCGCTCAAAGGTAATGCTGAAGACGCACTCCACCCGAGACGAGGCGGTCGCGTCATTGCGAGCATTTCACGGGTTTGGAAAAACCATTCGAAATTCAACGTTAACAAAACTTGAGTTTAATCCCGTTTGACTTTAGGTGGACTTTTGAATGTGCGCAAGAATTGCTTAGATAAGTCTTGAAGGATAAGCCGATTTCAAAAGGAACACGTGATCAGATGCTGATTGCGTCCTCCCTCGCGCCTTCCCTTGCCTACGGTGCGCAATCATATTTTAATATTGTGAATGAGAGGGTATTTCGTTAGATTAAATTTAAATTGTATCCATAGGATTTGTAAAGGATTTGATTTTGTGTAATATAACGGAGCTAATTAAATATCGCATTATATTCTTGTACGTACTTTATACCAACCGTTGATTGGATATTCGTTATTAGCACATCAAAATACACACACAATTTAAAACATTACCTGGTGGTTAATTTCACCACATTTTGCAGCTTCATAGATGTCCCCAGATTAGACAGCCAAATTAAAGTTATATACTTTTTCAGTGAAAACACAGTTTAAAATGGTTTTATTTTATAAATTATAAAGCATATGTTATATGGTATCCACATAAGTTATCAAACCTCATGTGTATTTTTATTCATAGCTCTAAAAAGATTATTTAAATATTATAAAAGCCTAATATCCAAGATATTGAGTGTGGTTTACCAACCCTCGTCGTATTGAGTACGTCGGTAAGTCCTAATTAAACGAGAGGAAAAAATATCTAATTTTCTTTACCTGCGCCCGGTTTATATGAAAAATTCAAGTAAAACTGCCCCTCGTCTTTTAAGAGATAAGGGTGCAACTGTGTGCATAGACGATAGCGGGTTGACGAAATTAATATCTGTTTTTCAGTGGTGAAAATAGGGACGAAAACTCATTGTACTGCTATTTATTAACTGGTTTTCAATATGATAGTAACATTTAAGAAGCTAAATTAAGTTCATATTTGTAAATTAGGTATTAAATGGCTGTGCTTCAATGGCGTCTAAACTACTAATACAAAATAGTTTAAATTTCAGATGTAATATTAAAACCTTAACCTTATTAAATAAACTGCTATTAAAAATTAACACAGAAGTAAGGTATTTTTAGTATTTGCCTGGCTGGCTACCCTCTTGGTGAAAATCTACTGTCAAGCATTTACTTGAGAGTTCCGGCAGTTTTTCTTGAGAGACAGATCCTTTCTAGGCTTTGCGTGCTTAACACAAATCTATTCACAATAACCTTGCAGCATATTACAATCGCTTCGCTACCCGCCTCCCCTATATCCTATGACTGTAACCACACCTGAAGTGAGCGTGATTAAGGCGCAGGCTCTCGTGCCCATATTCAAGGGTCTTAAGATTTGTTAATTACTGGCAACATTAATATTAACTACCATCTCCGCTATAATAAAAATCTTACGAGTGGTTTTACATGAAATGTTGAAGGGAAAATAAGGAATTGAATTCCTTCGGAGGTATTTAGCTGTATTTTTGTTAAAACCTTAGATGTTTTAACCTAAGTAGAAGATGCTTTGCCGTTTGATGAGGTTTTATGTTGGTTTATTGCTATTATTGGCTTCCGCCCCCAGGTTTCACCGGCATTCCTGAAGGATCCTGTTTTTTTCTCTAAATAATAGTATCTTATACATTTTATGACCATAATAAGGCCACCTATGTTATTTTCAGTATATATTGTTTGTCTTATTTTTGTGGTGTAAATAATAAAGTATATTTAATTCCTATCTATGTGCCAAAGGACAATGCGACACTTTGATCCTCATCATATCACGTGACATACTAAAAAAATTAAATTATCCGGTATTCGATTTGACATACTGTATAACTTTTACTTCAAAATCAAAATTCAACTTTGACCAAAATTTATAACATTTTTTTTTATAGGTATATATACATTTCCAAAACATCATCCCCTACCACTCAAACTAAGTAAGTTCAAAACCACTTAAAAAGGCAAAACACTCGCGAGTTCCCAAGAATTTCTTTACTTAACAGACAGACGTTTCACTTAACCCCACACGCTATCAACAAGCCTAATGTAAAGCTGAGGCCACACCGTCCTGACAGAGACAAATGACTCGCCAACGCTAGCTCGGCTCACACTTAGCGGTTGCTAGCTGACTCCGAGTACTGAACTTGTACTTTAGTTTACTTGTGTGTGAAATGCTGGTTTTACTTTATAAATGACAGTAAAGTTCCTTTATTTTTTGACAGACCAGTTAAATCATGCCACAGTCGTAGGTTCGATTGATATCTAAAGCTGAGATCTATAGAGCGTGCTTAGACTTTACTAATGGTATAAACCTACGTAATATAATAAATATTTTGTGTGTTTTAATTTGTAGCCAAGTTTTTGGTAAGTCGTCGATTAGGTGCACTTAGTCTTTGCTTAGTACACACTCAGAAAGATTCGAAGATTGCATTTTAATTACCGACTTTCTACGGTAAAGTCTGAGTAAAGTCTAAGTACGCTCTATAGATCTCAGCCTAAGACATACATTTGTGTGCATGTCTTTTTGAGTCTAGGTGTAATTATATATTTAATTAAGGCTGCATATCCAAAGACTGAACTCATTTTTTTTCATTTATATATGCAGGAAAGAGAGCATGTGACGTGACTAATATTAGTTTAGATTGTAAACAACAAAATTGGCACCATATACCTATGTATCTTCAATAATATTTAACACCATTTTCTATATACCTATGAACTTATCTATTATAGTACTTTTCCTCCATCTCTCATGAAGTAGAAAGAAAAGATAAAATAAAATGATGCAAACGAATAATAATGAATCGCCGAAGACGCTTCTTAGGATACAATTAAAATGCTAATGCCCACTTGAGTTAGGCAAATCTTACAAGTTATGAATTTTTCCAATTTAACTCTGCCTTAACTAACTCTGTCTCACGTTTTCTAATGAGTGAGAGAGATGCAAAAGATATTGGCAGTACTTGTTTTTAGCAAATATAATTTTGTTGGAAAAGTTTTGAACTCGCTTGTATAAGGTTGTTTGACTTGATGAAAATTATTTTGACATCAAGAATGTAAATACCTACATTCAGCTCCTATCTGTTCTTCAACTTCAGCTTATCAGTAACAAAAAACAATTAAAATCATTTAATGTAATACACACCACCCACAATAAGAAAGCTCTAGAAACTTCGAAATAAAACACATGTCGCTAACCCGTTCGCCGCGGGCTGTCTCGAACCACTGCTTATTTGGTAACAGTGGCCATTTAAGTCCGGCCAGGTACGGCAGCCGGTCTTATGGGCCCTTATATGGCTTGAGAGTTGCATTCTACGCCAATATAGCCGGACACAATTGTGGTAGATCTTAAAAATGAATTTATAGCACTGCTGTTCGACATAGACACCGCTTCGGGTCGAGTGTACTGAGCAAAAAATGATTGCGTTTTATCCTTATGTTGTAAATTGGATAGGATTGTTTGCGTGTGATACAAAGTATGAGGTGCTCATATAACATATAATGTATAGTACCTGGTTGACCAAGCTTTGCTCGTTTGTTTTTAAAACGACGTTTTCTAAAAATGAAATCTAGCTAAATCGATTTATCTCCCCCGAAACCCTCTGCGTACAAAATTTCAAGAAAATCGTTGGAGCCGTTTCCGAGATTCAGATTATATATATATACAAGAATTGCTCGTTTAAAGGTATTAGATATACCTACAAATTTTATTTTTACTCAAAACATTAATTTTAAATTAAAAACTTCTATGAAATATAAGGGAATAACTTTTATATAAATTCTAACAAAAAAATATCTCCAAAGCACTTAAACTAACGTTAGGTACGCAAAGGGTTCAACAAGATCGGAATCTAGAAAAGTAATATCCTTTTTGGAAGCTAAATTCCCTGTGAACCTCTTATTTTCGTGAAGAAAACTTCATAGAGTTGTATGGACAAAATCGATGTAACACTTGACAGCTGGTCCGAGTCGGTCATAAATCATGAAACGATTCGAGTGACTTTGGGTAGATATCTACTTGTTGATCTGAGATGATTGTTGAAAAGACCGCCCCGCGGTTTCATCCGCGTTCCCGAGGGATCAAAAGTATCCTATGTTGTATATCCAGGTTATAAACGATCTGTGTTCCCAATTTCATCCAAATCCGTTCAGTAGTTATTGCGTGAAAGATTAACAAACTTTCGCATTTGCATACTAATTTACGGATAGTAGGATTTAATGATGTTTTTTTTTATTACTGTGTCGGCAAACAACTATTAAGTTATGTTTCATTTTAAATAAATTTAAACATAGTGAAACTGCCTCTGAATGTAAAGCAAAAAAATAGAATTTGACTGTAAATATGTAGATTTTGCTATTTTAGATTTGAACTTTTTGAACCCAAATTCTATTCTTATTGGTGTGTACTTCTACTTGCCAGTTTGACGACTAAACACAAAATTATACTGTAAAATAATGTGTTACTAAAGTTCTCGAGAGTTTTAACAGCTTTTTAAATCCAATTCCAAATAAGTCCTAAAAATTACTCATAACATATTCTACTTGACATATAATGCCATGTAAGTAGCATAAGAGTATTCTTTGATAGTTGTTGAAAGATCCCAAAAGTTACTTAAAAATAACTTTGATAAAATGGAGATGCCTACTTTTGGAGCGAACCTCGATGTTCTAGGGGTCGATAGGGATATTTTTTGCTACTTATATAAGTGATTTTTTTACGTAAACTATGTTGATACCTTAGCTACGTTTTATACAAAAAAATAATGTAATATTTTTTTGGCTTTTTTTCTCTAAATACACAACATAACATTGCCAAAATGATTGTAGTTTGTAGGCGTAACGCTCATTACATAAATGCTTAACTATGATATAGTATAGGTACGTACCTATACCATAAATATATGAACATATTATTATAACATAAATATCACAATAACATGATCTACATACTTATTGTTTATTATATTATTATTAATAACTTTCTTATCTTTAATCATACAAATTACGAAAGAAAACTTATCCCTGAAACTACTTTTCATACAAGATTTTTTTTTATTTACATGTACTTACGTATTCGTTTTTTATTCCCAGTATTTTTAGAATAGACATATTATAGTTGTATAACTAAATAAGTACATATAAACATTTTGAACCGATTTACTTACAAACTGATATTAATTAAATGTAAAAAAATAAGACGCTTCTTTTTATTCAGACACCAAATTATTGTCATCGGACTTATAACAATTTTCAGATAATTTGAACACCGGAAATAGAGTCAAACTTGTCTTACAAGATTACTGACACTAAACACACACACAGTTACATATAAACACACACACAAACGTAAAGGTAAATAAATGCTGGTAATAGTAATAATCTATTTAACTTTCATATCAGAGAGGGATCATGTTAAATAGGTTTCGGTTATCCGCTCCACAACATAGTTACTCTATTTATCCTATAAAACTCCATTTTCCAGTATAAAAATAAATAATTCCAACATTATTAAATACAGTATCGCCGCAACTCCAATACAGGGTGTGGTCATAACAATATTTTACAAGTTGACCATAAAAAGGATAATGGTCGTTATTCCATACATGTGAGCTTATATGTTGCAAGATAATTGAGACACGATTATTTTAATGATAAATAAACGCGATGTACCGCGGATGGCTAATTTACACAGTGATGTTTTTTAGAGATCCTTGTACAAAATAAACATTATTAAATCTCATGTCTATACGTTAAAATGTTACGGCTACGTCGCGAAGTATGGCTACACGTGGTTCTAGCCGGCTACACCTAGGTATGGCCGGTGGCCGGCTAGAACTAGGTGTAACCAATAATTAATGGCCTAAACATTGTTTCCGGATAGCTTACATTTTGTTCAATTCAATAGAAAAATATTACATTAACAAATGCCTATCAGAATGTAATTGAAAACTTATCGACAAACTGTGAAATAGACATAATTTATTTTCTCAATTGCATACAATGTAAAATAATAAATATTCAATTACAGTACATGAATAGTAACTTCTATAAAATACGGAATCCTCTTGAGGTATCAATAAAATCTCGCTGCACAGTTTATTTTTTAAACACGATTTATTTGCGCAAGCTATTTACGCAACTCACCGACTGATTAAAGATAGTAATAATACGTTTTGTTACTTGTTTACATACAAAACGGACAGCTGTCAAAAGTTTTAACACTTCCAAGGATATATCTGTACAAGTACGTGAGAATAATTGCAATTTATTAAACTTGTGCCAGATTTTTTAATTATTTCATACATTTACATAATTGTCATTATTATTGTTCGTTTTTCTTAACGCAATTACTTATTATGGTGAGGTGTGATAATCAGGCTTGAGTGACGTAAAGGACATGTAATTTTTTGTATGAAAGTTGGTTTCTTTTTCCGAAATTTAATTACTAATAACAATCCAATCCAAAACAAAAATATACTATAAAAATCGTAACACTAATAACATCTCTGTATTAGTTATTTGGATTGTCAGTAAAAAAAATATATTTATTTATGTAGCTGCAAATGGATATCTCCTACAAATAGTTGAACTAACTGTTAATGCTTAACTATTATAAGTAGCTAGCTAAACAACACAAGTTACGAAAGGCGTTCCTCATACCGCCCACGCCTTAGACTTCACCTTTATCGAATCTAAAATTGCCATGTACCTATCTACAAAACGTGATCGCCCTCTCCGCCAGGGGGTCTGACAGTAGTCCATATCTGTACTCGGTAATATCCACAAATAGTCAGTGCACCCTGACATTTTATCGGCACACAATGGACGAGTTTATCTCGATCTACAACTCTATTGTGCGCAATGTCCTTTATTTTTATTCATATGCATTTTATTATATGAACTTATTTATTATATATTATGAACCTTCAGCATTATCATCTCTTGCCGTGTTGAGATTTGACCACAGGTAATCTATACTAAATTAAAAAATAAATACATACTTTTATTTTACCTTTATTATAATATTTTAACCTGCTTTCCAGAGGAATATTTCCCGAGACGTAAAAGTTTTAAATATTTTATTTTATTTATTTACCAAATTGTATCCAAATCCATTAGTGCCTGGTCCGCAGTTTGAATTTTTAACGAATATTTAGTTTGTTTTTTAACTGTACTTCGGTTCTTTTGCTACAAATGTCCAATAATTAATGATAACAAACCAATGTATAGAGATATACATACGTCTCAAAAAAATTCTTTCAATAGGTAATTAAAATTGATGTCAAAAATTAAAACGCAAAAAATATCTGTTAAAAATTCAAAATGCGGCCCATACCGAACACATTAGCAATTAAAATACTTGTAGGAATAGACATATTTTACAATCAACATCGCATATCTGTCATCTATAATACTTTCACATTATCTCACCCTTTATTTAAATTTAATTCATAGCATGATAAATAAAATTATAAATATACTATCAGATTTAAAATTAGATCGCCTGACCACAATCTTTTAGACAATTCCCTCGATCCAACGTTAATTAAGTCACCAAAATCGTCAATTTGAATAAATTAATGTAAGTCAACCCTCGTCACAGACAATCGTCACGGAGCGCAATAATTAAAAAGTAAAAATGTCTAATTAATATCGTTGAACTGACGGACAAACGTTCCGCTTTTATATACGCGTATCGTGATCTTATCAGGTGATTAGGGTTGTCAAATATATTTTAGTATCAATGCTGTGTAAGAAGTTTGTCGTGTATCTTTAAATAAACATGAAATAAAATAAATAAATAAATATCCTGGGACATTGTTCACACTCGGTTTATATCTGATCCCAATCTAAGTAGAGCTTGTACTATGGAAACCAGATAACTGATATAATACATATACTTACTACTGTTTTTTTGTAAATACATACTTATATAGATAGTTACACCTAGACACAGGACAAACAGACATGTTCATGCACCAGGGGTACGATAGGTGGTATCTTAACCAACTGCGCCAACTGGCCCGCGCCAAATGTTAGAAGCTGAGTTTAAAAATCAGTTTAAACCTTTAATCGGTGTGTTTCTACCTTCGTAAGACCTGAGCTGAAGAATTGGCCTTAACTTGGAGATTTTCTGGTACATAATCATGACTTTCCATGCAGCCATAAACCTCAAATATAAGTCTGAATTTTTTTTTTTAAATACAATTATGATTATCACGCAAGTTTAAAAAAAAAATGCTTATTTTGCAAAGTTACAAAAAGTCTAGCGTTTTTACGCTAAGGTAGCATATGAAACAAGCGTAGAGCCCACTTAGCATGTAATTTAATTTAGTGGCAACCCTACATTGGTCGGCTTCCGTCCAACAGGGCCACGTGCGACAGATCACGACATCGACTCACGACGCGCGCTTTGTCGTCAGTTTTTGTCATTTATTGTTATTTATTAGTGTCGTGATCGGAGCACGCCGCGCGCGCAGGGTTAACGTGTTTCCGATTGTCTCGATGACCGACAATAAAATTCACTTTACCATAAAATACATTTTACCTTTGAATCTTGTCAAATTTAGTTACAATGTTACTCAAACTGAACAAAACTGTGTCATTTCCGATTCAGCAGAATTTACAATGTAATTTTATCCGACTTTGCGTCGTCTAATGTCGAAAAGATTTTTAGTTTGAAATCGTACGAAATATGAATCCCTACTTTTTTTTATTATGTCAGAAGGTTGACAAGCAGGCAGGCGGTCCACCTGATGGTAAGTGGTTACCGTCGCCAATCGCCATTCGCAATACCAGAGGTATTGTCAATGAGTTGCCGACCTGCTATGGTTTCCTCACGATGTTTTCATTTACTACACCGAAAGCTCAAGCTCATTGTAGGATTCGAACCCACGACCTTCGTCGCGGCATCCGACGTCACTACCACTGAGCTATCGTCGCCTTATCCTTATCATTACTTCTAATATTAAATATCTATTTTGATCCATATTTATTTAACTTACATTCCAAAACATAGTACGTTGACACGGTCGTGTCTATATAAAAATAGCTCGCAGGCATATCCCGTCAATAGAAGCGAGTTTACTTTGCAAATAATAATAAATATATTTCCAATGCCTCTTGTAAGGGGCCACGTATGTTTATTTCACTGTGCGCGCTCGATGGACTTCCATGTCTTCAATAACGTGGGGTGTGAAATACCTTTAGAAAAATATAATACACGTTTAAAGGGTGCGCGTTATGCCTGAAGATGATGAAAGAAAATTCGATTTTCAGACGTCATTTTGGAGTATTTTTGTTAATGTATTGGATAAGAGTATTGGTAAGAGGAAAACATGGTTAGATTTGTACGGTAAATAATACCTGCAGACTGGCATCTACCATGTATCTCTTACTAGGGTAGTTTTAAAAAAAATAACCAAAAAAAAAAAAGAAGCCTTGCTGAGTTTCTTGCCGGAGTCTTCAGAGTTCAAGTGTATTCCGAACCGGTGGTAGTCTATTGTAAAACTGTAACTGTTGACATTCATAAGTGCCTTATTAGGGCCTAAACTGAATAAATGAGTTTTGATTTTGATTTTGAATTACTATAAGAATAAATCTAGTACTAGTATAGGATGAGGCATTTTTATACGTTTTATGATGACTTCTTTTGAATGAGCTAGGTCTCAAGTTGTTACTCGATAAGGTAAATTGCACCAAAAAAAGGGAGCTCTTAACTGCCCATTCCACAAAACCCACCAGGTTGCGAACAGGCAACCCTGTTTTTGAAGAGTATTTTTTAATATACACCACCAGAAACTAGTCCCATATTGTTACCTTATGAGGGTTTTCTACAGTGCGCTCTCGTACCACTATGCAGTGATTTTTACAAAACCTTCTGACACCTTTTTTATATTGTTTCAAAAACACTTATAACAATGCCAACTACATTTTAAAAATGTAACACTTATTTTCATTCAAGTGTCACGTTTGTACTAAACATTAGCAAGTACAGTGCAATGGACCATTACAACTGACCAAAGTACAGATGTGCACGAAACCGATTTTTTTAAATTATACTATTTTAATATCTGCTTTTGCTGTTATTATGGCGAATTAACCTTTGTTATAATGTTGCTACTTTCATATGCATTAATGACGAATAAAATCTGAATTCTTAGTAAATGTCAATACGAGCAACTTTAATTCATCTCTTTTTCGTGCAATTTATAAAAAAATTTCTATACATAGAAACTTACACTTACAGATTTTTTTTTATGTCAGAAGGTTGATAAGTGCCTTATTAGGGCCTAAACTGAATAAATGAGTTTTTGATTTGATTTTTGTTTTTTTTTTTTGATTTGAAAAGCATGCAGGCGGTCCACCTGTTGGTAAGTGGTTACCGTCGCCTATCGCCATTTGCAATACCAGAGGTATTGCCAATGTGTTGCCGACATGTTACAATGCGAAGAAGGCATCTGACTCTACCATCGGTATTTATTTATTAATCGAATATTAAACATTGTATCATTAAAAACAAAAAATCTAAAAAATTTAATATCTCTCATAAATCTATCTTTTTTTT
Organism: Tethea ocularis; assembly: GCA_963555595.1. Lineage (NCBI taxonomy): Eukaryota > Metazoa > Arthropoda > Insecta > Lepidoptera > Drepanidae > Tethea > Tethea ocularis. Next base: position 11,836,218 of record OY741961.1, on the reverse strand, counting down.
GTATCAAAACTTTATACTCACCTACTACAATTTTAAAATGTATATGAACGCAATTTTAGAATTGCTTTCAACCGAAACGATTTTTGACTTGTTAAACACTGTGAGAGATACACTGACGTTTAAATTGCCGGTTATAGACGAGTGTACACAAACGCATCGAAGTGCTAAACTATACAAAATGTCTGACAGACAGAAGCCGGGCAATTAACACGTGTCGGTCATAAACCGGTCGCCATGACAACGCCGCGCTTTCGGCACACAACGTTAAACAAACTAATTGGCCAACGCTTTTATCGTCGAGTGTACCCATAGTTTTATGAATGTAAAATGATGAATGAGATATATGATGCTAATTGATGAATGGAGATTTAATACGTTCATATTTTATTGTGATAAAAAATATCTAATAATATTATTATTGACATTTCGTCGATTTGCAATAACTTCATTTCAACACAGTTCATTTTTTTTGTCAGGCATGTGGTCCACCTGATGGTAAGTGGTTACCGTCGCCTGGGTATTGCTAACGTGTTGCCGACCTGTTACAATGCCAAGAAGGTTACTGCCTCTCAAGTGCAATTGCCGGAACACACCGATAGTACTTGGCGACAGATTTTCAACTTGAGGGTGGTTGTCAGCCAGACGGATACTACAAAAGTGCCGATCACCGAGCTCTTGTTTGTTTGTTGTGGAAATCAATGGAGCCATGACTTTTTGAGCTAAATATAATACTGATGATCATTGATAATAAATAGGTACCTAATTAAGCAATGTATTTAATTTGTTGTTTTGCATAAATATTTACGTTCTTTTTTTTTCACAGGCATGCTGAGATCTACATTTGAAAGGCCAGACCACGAACGTAAGTACAGCTTTATTTTACTTTTAATTATTATACTAACAAATAAAAATGTTTGGTGCAAACAAACAATTTATTAAACTACACTTTTCTGTTACACTGTTCAGTCACATGAATATATTAGCATGAATATCTGATTTCATGATTCATTCATTAACTTCATTCAATCGACATCACATAATTATGCTGCTACTTATGCCTTCCATAAATGATCACATATTTTTGCTGTCATCTTGAGAGCAGAAGTTAATGAATGAATCATGAAATCAGATATTATTGCTGATCTGTCCATGCTAATATATTTATACTCGTGACTGTACCTACATGCACTTTCGCGTACCATATTATCTAGGAATTAAATGAAAAAAAAATGGCATAGAAAAGCCCCAGGTCTGACATAATAGCTATCAATATTTTCCATTCTACGAGCACGGTATTGAGTGAATCCATCACTTTTTTACGGAACGCACATCGGAGGTTATCATATGTTCTCGCTGGCTTTTCACTTGGGCGAGTTGACAAACGATATATCGTTACGCTCGTTAAGTGCCATCGATAGATAAAAACCCCGTTAATGACCATTTAATCGCGTCCAATGTATTATTTATACTTCATAACTTGTTGTTTATTGATACTGTATTTATAATGGGCTTGTTGACAATTTTGTCTCTGTCCATCAATTTTTGAGGTTAATTTTTAAAATTAGAATACTGTTCTTTAAATTCCTAAAAGTTATGTTATTTAATAAGAACAGACACTGGTCCCTAGTCACTTTTAAACAATATATTTTTTTTTTTTTAAATGTCTGTCTACTTAAATTTTGTTACTGTGACGTGAAGTAAAAAAGATGAAGTTATATTTATTTTGCTGGTTTGAATCTTTACGTAATCGGTAATACCGTTTTCTGAAGAAAATATCACTTTTATTCCTTGCGGGTTAGGATAATAAGGATATAAGACCGTAATATTATAAGGAGAATGTTATTACGATATCTTTTTGGTGTTTATGTTTTACTGATAGGTGTTTATGTTTTGTAAACACCGACGGGACTTGTGTTTGTTCAAACAAACAAACACACGGTAACGATAAGATTATACGTCATCGATCATCCCGGCTTTCGTAATAAAGACAACAAATAACCTTGGTAGTGAACCTTTTTATATTTTTAGAAAGAGGTTTATATTTTTATAAAAATAATTTTATGCGTTTGACATTTTACGTAATATTTTAAATATGGAACTGATCGAGATCATTTCGATAATCGTGATGACAAAATTAAATTTATCTCATTATTTTCCCATATTTCTGTAGACCAATAGTAATTCGGTTCATAAATTATTGCATGCTTTCAGCCCGCACCGTGCGCGACCACTATTCGTCAAATAAATCTAGAGAATTTGCATTTGCTGTTGTGTTTTTCGTCAAAAAACGATGCGAATTTCGTAGTTTTAAGATGCCCGTAAACCGGGATAATATTATTATTAAAAATAGGCGGTAAATGCTATTAACCGTTTAAAGTTGCCGTATTTATGAGTTCTTTTAAGGCGGTTGTGGTACCTAGTACTGGGATAGGCCCATCAATTCCCATCCAATTTATATTTAAAAGCACTCTGAACTTTTACCCACAATATTAACCTTTAATGTGCCGCAATAAAACTCAAAGTTGAACAACCCGACTTCATGTTTCAAATAATTTATTTGCTCCTATAACTAGGTAGTCTAACAGGCTGCCTTCCCTTAAGCAAAAAGTTGAAGTTTCCCACCTAACTTTCCAATTGCTTTCACTAGTTTACAAGACAAACTTACCTTATTACTCAATTTAAATCGTATTTCAAGGCAATAAAAGTGAATTTACAATGATCTACGTGATTATGTTACAACCTTTAAATGTATGGATGTAGTTGACTGACAGTACAATGGATCAAAGATGTATAAAGTCAGACACGTAATATTTAATTATACCTATTATAGTCTGGTCGCTTTGAGGACTTTTCATAGCTGTTAGTTAATTGAGTTTACTAAGTTATGAATAATCTGACAATTGGTTTGGCTTTATAATCGTCTTTTCTGTACGTCCAATTGGATTTAAAATTTTTATAAAGTCTATAGAATAAAGTAGCATAGCTTATTAGTACCTGGTTGCATGCTTGCACACTCTACTACACAAACCATGATACGATCATAGTTAAAAAAAATATGCCTTACAAACATTTCGGGATGTTGCTATGCCGTTTTGTTACCTTAAATTAATTTTAGTCTGTTATTCTAATCGAGTATTATAGAATCAATCTTTGAAAAACATAGCTAAAATGCATATTATATTCGCCGAGATAAAGCAAAAATATGTCCTTTTATAAATATCTGTCTTCTTCTGTCCTCCTATTAAATTATATACCTATTGAATAAAGTGCTATATAAATAGCTGTAAATTCTTTATTTGTACGTTATTCTATGACCATGTCCCAGGGCACTAGCTCCATAGATTGGGTATGCTATAATCATGGATAGCTTACTGTTTATTGGTCAAGACTCCTTTGTAAAGGTCTCTGAGACAAATATGGACACGTAATGGCTAAGAAACGATAGAATGTCAGTATGTACTTATATTTTTATAGTATGCTTATTTATTACTTACCAAATAATAGTATGAAACAAAAGCTAATTTAACAAACAACAAAAAATATAATTCTTTTTTTTTTTCAAAATATTAATTGTTTTAAAACGTTGCCAAAATACTCGTGCTTTACGTAATAAAAGATTTATCGACTCAAAAATCATTTCAATATAAAAACGCCATCTAGTTATAAAACGGGAAAACAATATTACAACTAAAACCGCGGTAACTCGTCTGAAACTCGCTCGAAACTCGCCAAGAATCCGGTGAACTGCACACTCATTACGCTATAACAGGGAAATTACGTTTGAAGCGATTGCTTACTAGTTAGATAGCGAGTTAGTGATTTCCAAGACAAGTTCCGTGTTCGACGGTTGCTTTATGCAATGGAAGTTGGGCTGTTGGCGATAACTCGTGCGGGTTCGCGCAGGGAAATTAATTTGAACGTTTGTTAGAATTTTGTGCGCTTTGTTTTTGAAAATTTAAAGAATGAACTGACTAAAATCGACAGCTATTTTCGACGAAGCACGAACGTAGTTAGTTTAGATAGCTGGTTGGTGTAAGCGTGCATATTGTAATTTATTACATAGCGGTGGATTGGGGTCTTATTAAATGCAACTCATAATAGTGTACCGTGTACCCTTAATTGTGTAAATGTAGTCTCCTGTTGCCTTATTATTAATGTTGATAATCAGTCTAATAATGCTGATAATCAGTCTAATAATGCTGATAATCAGTCTGATAAAATTGATAATCAATGTGATAATGCTGATAATTAGTCTGATAATGATAGTCTTTATATACGTTCTAACTTTTTACGATTTGTCGACATGCCTGACGTTGAACTTGCGATGGTATCTACTTATATAACATCATAAAAATTGAGTAGAGGTCGACGCTTCCCCGACGAAACGGAAATGGTATTTTATATTAAAGGAAATTGCATCTTTTTGTTAAAAGATAACCCAGATTCAGACTTATAAGTATGCATTCATAAATAATATTACTTCAAGACGCTTTTGGATTTCTCCTCCATTTCTTTTGTTTGCGCGTGTAAAAAACTTTTTATCTACGTTCAGTTTTATTTGTATAGTTTTAAACATAAAATATATCGTAGGACTGTACCCTTCTATTAGCTTTGATGAGTCATACAAATGTTATGTTCAGCATAGTATATGATATGAACATAAGTAAATATCCAAGTAATCATTAAACATTCAGCCTTATACATCGAATTTCTATTATAAATGTCAATCAGAGGTACCTATAGTCCGTTAGTGTCTATTGTTTTTAGACACTTATCCTACTTATGATATATATTATGTTAATAAAATGATGATAATTCACGTATGAAATGTACACACGGCCACAGACAGATCAAGCTACACATTTTTGTTGCAAACTAGCTCCTACTACAACCGCATAAGGTGCCGCAGTGTGTAGCTTGATCTGTGGCCGTGTGTAAGTACTTACGTGGGTTTACCGAAATCCATCTGCAATTACACCTTACTGGTACTTAACGATAATTCACACACCGATGGATAGATGGCGCAATTAGATTCTACACCGCGCTTACGAAGTTTGGTCAGCTGTCAACATATTCCAAGTGACTTTTTAATCACCGTCAAAAAAGTTTATAAAATTTATTTTTCTTTAGTGACACTAAAGAAAAATTTGAAAATTATGACTCTTATCATAGAGTTATCAATGAAATACAGGAGTGAGCGGTGAGTCTGTATCATGTACGACGCAATCCGTATGTGTCCATAAACGTAATATTTTTATACGACTTTGAGATATTTCATCAATATTTTAGTATTTTAGATACTAAAAGAAAATACAGGTATTTTGTTATTTTTATTAAAGATCATATTAATATTAATAAGGCATGCTGAATCCAACATCTGCAGTTGGACCAGTTCCCTGTCACTACTATAGGGCTTTGCGAAACATATTTATCTTTTCAATCGAGGACTTAAAAGGCATAAGTAGTAAAGCATCAAACACAAAGTATTATTTTAAAACAAGGTCGTAAATGGAGTGACGCACCTGTCGCAATATCTCAGTAACAGCGAGTAATAACAATACAAAAACTCATTCCGGGAACACTTTAAACTCTCCCATTTTTTCTTCAAACAAATGAAAAAGAGCACTCGACACAAACGACTACCTGAATCACTCCGCCGTTTAACGAAGGACACTGTCGTTAAGAACGGAAGAGGCGCGATTTAACGGAAAAACTCTGTTATCTATTATAACGATCGGACGTTATTTCACGAGATGGGCCGCCCCAACAGTGAATTTGCATTATTTTTTATCGTTTAAACGGGTGACACTTGACGTAACAGAATTTCCCACTCACAAAGCTTTGGTGGATCTTCGCTTCATAGTTACGCGTTTTTTAAATCTCCCTCTTTGTTGGTGGAGTGAAAAATTACTTTGTTATTGTCGCTGTAAGGCACGTAGCCTTTGTGCCATTAAAATTTAGCTAAATCAGGGTAAGGCTCTAACAAAACAAGAGAATCAGTGCGCATTAATAGCCGACGAAGCGGCATCTTTCACAAGTATTGTCGGCGTCATCGACTTCTTATTCGCATTGATAGTCAAAATTTCTTTGAAGTTACATTAACTAGCAAATTCTTGTACTCTTACTTATATTCTAACATATTTAAACTTTATATTTTCAATATTATATCTCTTTTATTAGATTCACTTAAAATTTTCATTGGCTTCTTATTTTTATACAGAGGAGAAATAGATAAGGGTGTTATTACCCGTTTTGTCGCTACTTAAAAATCTGTCCCGAAATGACTGGTAATCGATTTGTATGCAAATTGTAATCGATTACCGTTCGCCTGGAGGTTTCGAAGAAACCACAATCACGAGTGACGTGTCATTTAGTTGCCTTCCTTATATCTATGTAATGGGTAATGCGAACCGCCGATTGGCTTTATTAGGTGTGCGAGGAGCGTTTCTTCAGGTCTTTATGATTTAATATGATTTGGGAACTGATTTGAGACTTGGTAAACATCAGCCATATCAAATTATAATAAAGCTGAAGAGTTTGTTTGTTTAAACACGCTCAAAACTCATTTATTCAGTTAAGGCCCTGATAAGGCATTTAACATTTTTTTACAATAGACTACCACCTAACTCTACCGCTAATCTCCTGAGTTAACTGGTCCGATTCGAAAAATTCTTTCACTAATAGAAAGCTACATTATCCCCGAAGGTTATAGGCTACTTTTTATACTGCGATCGCGAGTGAAGCCGTGGAGAACAGCTATTAAATAAAACGGTTTGTAATCTACATAGTATAGTTACATCTTTATCAGTAATCCTACATTTTCTGGAGCCTCTAAGATATATATTTTACAAATTAAGACTCTCGTTGCCTTCATTTAATTATACCTATTCGATTAATCAACGACATTCTATATAAAATTACTATATGCAATAGTATTGTAGCCAATTGGCAATCAGGCGTATTCCCGACGGAGGTCTGGTAACGTACAGCGAAGGCTACGTTTAAACATTAACGTTACAAACTACTGTAGTGCAAAAATGTACGTCTGTCGATTTAAGAGTTCGCCTCCAGTCAATTTAGATCCGCAGATATTCTCCCTGCGCGGGCGCGGTGCGAGTTACAAGCTCATAGCCACAACGGTCGTAAAGCAAGACTTTTCAAACTCACTTTTGAAGTATATCCGTCACACTCTATCCTTGTATGACAGAAAGAGCCGGGACTATCTTAAAACTGTGTATTACAAAAAATATTTTAAAGTCTCTCAAGTAATAAGTCTGTTTTTTTTTTAATTACCAAAATTATAAACAGCATTTTCTTTTGTAGGAGCGTAAATAGATCGGTAACACGTTATCACCCTTAGAATTGCAATTGTCTTAAGGTCTTTGTGACCACTTATCATCAGGTAGACCGTCTGGCTGTTGGTCACCCGTGGGGAAATATTTATAAATACCCTACCTATCTTAACGTCGGATTCCTACTGAATAATACCCCACAGTGTTCCTAACTATCGCTGCCGGGTAGCTAAAGCTAACTAGCCCAAGGTTTATAAAGGAGTATGTAGCTTCCGTACTATAATGATGAACTGACACGCTCTCAGCTCATCACAAGTACCGCACACGCGATCCCGCGCCGCAGCGCCCCCTGCCTCCCGCGCATTCGCGCCATTTTTCGCTCCAAGATATTATTATGGCCGCCCAAGGAGTCGTTTTCAGAACGCCCACTTATAATTTGCTGGTGTTTGGTATCCGGTATCCCTCTGTGGATAGACGGTGCCGGTATCAGACGGTTATATCTGGTTAAGCGTAATTCATGTTTGACCGCTTTTCGGGTTGCTTATTAATGTTTTTCATCGATTTAACCGTATAGAACGAATTGATGCTCCATTGATATCAGTAGTTTAGGTACTAGATATAGCAGATACAATAATAATTTTGCATTATCATCATCATGTCAGCTAAAAGACGTCCACTGCTGGACAAAAGCCTTCCCCAAGGATTTCCACGATGGCCGGACTTGTGCTACCTGCATCCAGCGGTTTCCCGCGACCCTCACAAGATTGTCGGTCCATCTTGTGGGAGGCATGCCCACGCTGCGTCTTCTGGTTTGTGGTGATATGTCGCATATTTAACTTGAAAATAGAATTCAAAGTTGTATTAGCATTGCCATTTAGAATTCAATTCAATCGTGTTCAATCAGCATTTCAGAAACTCCATCAAAACAAAAACACATCTAAAATATACAAGATGCAAAAGAGATATATTTTTTTATTTAATTTTAAGTTATCCCAATCGTCGAACTCATCTGAATTTCATTCCACCGATCAATCTATACGTAATTCCGAGGAAGTCGCATCGAAACAAATTTGCCGAAACTCCGTTGGAAATCCGTCACGCAAATAGAAAAGTATTTTAAAATATACGACGAGCGGGATGTTAAATAAAATAAAATACAAAAAAATAAAGAACTTGCAAACTTTATTGTATCGGAATGAGAAATTTCAGTTTATCTTGCGACCGCGTCCGCCTTGGGCTATTTCAACTTCGCTCCCTAACTTCCACAAAATAATATTATCATTCGAGTTGGTATCGTTGTTAATAGGTACCTTGTATCTCTATATTAGAATAATTACAAGTTCGATGATTTCAAAATCGATTATAATTCGATTTGAAACAAATTTCCATCAGCCTTTATAAATAGGGTAGAACATTTGATAAAATAAATTAAGAGAGTCTCAAAGTAAGATGCTACGATTACTCGAAACGGTACAACATAGCGGTGTAACAAAAAGTAACATTGTATGACAAGTAGGTAATTTTAACAGGTCCCATTTACTTTTACTACATTCCATACGAATGCTGTCTCTTTCTTACGCGGCATGAAACATTTTCCGTCCTTTTCTAGCCCTGAACAAGTCCTCACTAAAAGTACAAAGTTTTTACTGCACTTGAAAAAGACGGAAGGGAAGGGGCGACGTTTTTGTTCCCAAATGAAAACCGGAAAGGTTTTTACGCGACATAAATTCCTTTATTACGTGAGTAACAGTTAATTGTTTCAATTAAGTAAGAAAGATAGTTAAAAATGTCCCCATAACGTACATTGTATGTTTTATGAGAATTACAAAACTTGGATTACTTACTTTACGAATTCCTTGGATTTATTACGCCGCATTGGATTTATTACGATCGTGGGTTCGATTTCCATCCAGGACAAACATTTGTGTGTGAGAACATGTCTGTTTGTCCTGAGTCTGGGTTTAATTTATCTATACAATTATGCATTCACAAATAAGTAGTATATCAGTTATCTGGTTTCCATAGTACAAGCTCTGCTTGGTTTGGGATCAGATATCCGAGTGTGAAGAATGTCCCAGGACATTTATTTATTTTCATATCTCTCTGGCTACTGTCACCTGCACAAATCTACACGTTAAATAATGTAATAACTCATAAACTTTAATCGGCTACTCTCCATAGATAATTTGTGTAGTTAGTTGTTCGGAGAGTATTTCTTTGTTAACGAGAGTCTATGATATTGAGTTATCTCTAAATAATAACGTAGTCTATGGAATGTTCTGCGGTTTAATCTAAAACTTACCTGGATTAGACAATTGTCGAATAGTTTATCTGGTCTTTATATTTCGTAAATAAGTGTTTAATATTAGTTATAGTTTGGACTTTTGGAATTAAAGTCGATGATAGCGCAGTGGTAGTGATGTCGAATGCCGAAACTACACTTATAGTTTTCAAATTTTCCAATCAACCAATTTACTAACTGCTATTTAACGACAGTACCGAGCTATATTTCTCTCAGGTCATTAAAAACTTTCAGTCTAGATTAAAATGTAGGATCGCCAGCTTATGTTGTAAAATATTAAGTGGATACAGTATTCTTAAAGAGGTGAAACAATTTAGAGTGCGATTTTTGTCGCATACAAAAAATTTCAAAGTTTTATATTAAATATGTATGTTTTACGTCATACGTATTTTTTTCTTCTGAGGATAAAAATAATGCTTTGTCTTTCTCCGGAATCTAAGGTCTATGATTTTTTGCCCATTTGTATGTTATTTAGAAGTAACAATATAGATAACATTGTATCGCTTAAAACTGCAGATCATTAATTTAAGGTCCGGTTGCATCGAACCATTAGCTTAATTTTGACGTTCGTTATTTAAAAATTACACCTGACAAAAAACTGTTAGTAATATTCGTAGTTTTATCATTTACTAGCTGTTCCTCGTGGTTTCACTCGCGTTCCCGGGATAAAAAGTAGCCTATAACCTTCGGGGATAATGTAGTTTCCTATTAGTGAAAGAATTTTTCAAATCGGTTCAGTAGTTTCGAAGCCTATTCAATGCAAACAAACAATCAAATCTTTCCTCTTTATAATATTAGTTTAGATAACTATTACACGTATGTCAATGTCAATCGATACAATTGTACCTAAGTGGTAGAACCAAATGACTGTGACTCTCAATAGTTCTGTCAAAGTGGATATAAATTCTTCTTGGTGATACAACAAACACTTAGGTAATCATTTGAAAAATAAACAAAGTTTAGTTTAAAAGAAACCCGAGCGTATTCCTAAGTTTACAAAAGTCAACACAACATTTCATTCGAAACTTTTTCTCTACATTTCGATCGATAGAAGCGAGTGGTTCAAGAATGTGCCCGAGTTTGAAGTCGCCCCCCATCCCCACCCTTCCCCAACCGCCGGCTGGGAAGCCCCTCCAGTCGATGACTACAAAGTTTTCTACTAATTAAGTGCTGTTAGGGCACATAGTAGCCCCGGGGTGGAACGTCCCGGAATTATTCTTATTTGTTCATAAAATCTTTTCAGCATTATTGAGCAAGTTAGCAATACAATTTTATTGGTATTTATTTAATAAATAATTATTTAGTCGTTATTATTAAATACATAAAGCGCTACAAGGGCAGTGAACCAAGTGATAATTAAAATTTCCTTATTACCATGATATCCTGGAACTGATATAACACTTATTCATGATTGGTTCATGGTATCTAAATACCTACTAGATATCTGATGCCTCTTTTTGGAATTAATCCATTAAAGATGTTTAACATATAAGAGAAGTATCGGCAACCGTAGTAATAAAAGCCCTAAATATTGTCAAGGCATAAATAAGATATCTAAATCTCATTCTCATATGATAACTAGAGATAAACCTAGAACTTTAATAATATTTACTCCAACATCGACAATAGAAATATTTCCCGTAAAGTAATAATTAAAATCAATTCCCGAGTACAAAACACAAAAAGGGAACGCCTCAACAAATCTGTTATTATTCTCATAGCCGGTCGAGAAGGTAACCGGAGAATAGAATTTCTCTATTTAAGCACCAATTAAAGGCGGTGGGGCGCGCGTCAGATAGCGAAACTCAACTCAATCGCAATTATTTCGTACTCGCAAGAAAACTTGGAGCGAACGTTAATTGAGGGCGAGGAGACAAGAGGATGACTTTTACAAGTGATGGGATGAGAACGTGACGACGTCTGATACTGTGACGTGTGTGAAACGATCATAATGAGATGAATCAAACTGAAACTCAAAACTCATTTATTCAGTTTAGGCGCTAATAATGCACTTATGAATGTCAACAATAACATTTTTTAAAATATAGCTACTCTACCACCGGTTCGGAATACACTTAAACTGAGAAATCCGTCTTAAACTAAGCCTTATATGTACAGTTTTTGGAGTCGTTGACCTTTATAAAATGTTTAGATATCGCACAAGAATTATATCAACAGTCAACCCTTCCTTTTATGATGCGAATAAAAATGACAAGCAAATTACCGTTAAATTAAACGTCACTAAGGTGCGTTTGTAAATAATCACTCCCGTGACATCGGACGGTGTAAAGCATAATTCCCGTGGCCAAGCAGGAGGTGTGACGTCATTAGCAATCTGCCTCGTGGTTGTGTGCTCGCGGCAAATTGGAGCAATTATACTGTACAATTTGTTTTGTTTCCCCCAGTGTACGGCCCTCTTATACTAACTGCCATGTAATTTGAGAATCGATGATTTCAAGTGACAATTTATTAAAAGGGTGAAAACTGCGTTCACATCTTTTACGTAAAATCATGCGATCGATGGTAAGGTTTAACGAAGGTAATTTCTTTCCTTTTTTCTTTCGTTGTTTGCAATTTTATCTTTCTATGCATTTTATTTCGTTGTTATTTCTTCTATGCTAGTTTTTAGACGTATTTTTAATTGTTCGTTATTTTCTACTGGAACGTTTCATTCAACTGGTTCTTATGTCTTTCTATGGTTTGTGTGCTTACCATATTAAGCTACATCATTACTATTTTTAGGCCTTTATTTGACCACAACCTCACCGTGGTCAGATGATGTGACCGATGGTGGTAAGCACACAAAGCCTAGAAAGCAACTGACTCTAAAGTGCAGTAGTTTAAATACACCGATAGATATTTGGCGACAGATTTTATACTTGAAGGTAGTAGCGAAATACTACAAACAGCACATGTACTACAAACTACCCTACCACGAAACGGTACCTTATAAACGTTACCTTAAAAACTAATTTGTTACAATTTTTTCGACATAAAAATATATATTTTTTTTAAATTCATAAAAAAATGTTAGAGAACAAGAATTTAACTAATAAAAATTTGACTAATTTTTTGAGTGAATTGCCTCTGAACTTTCATTATGAGGGCCGAGAATCTAGGTCAGGCGGATAAAATACAGTGAGATCTGTCTAGACGTCCCAAGACACCGTAAAATTAGGAATTAGGATGTTCTTCACGGAAATGAGTAATGATAGACATTTTTTACTCTCTTATATAAGAAAAATACTTTGTTTTATCCTGGGTTTTCTTTAGAAGATTCATAAAATTTTCGAGTATAAAACTGGAATAGTTATTTGGTAGTAAATAGTTTTTTTTCAGTTTCTATTGCAATAATAATAATATTCTGGGACACTCCTCACACATGGCTATCTGATTCCAAACTAAGCAGAGCTCGCACTATGGAAACCAGATAACTGATATACTAACATACATTCTGAAATCCATTAGAAAGAGTATTCTTACTTTTAAAATTGCTTCGTTTTTTTTTTAAATAACATAATACCGTCTTTTTTACTAAAATTGCGTCTCTCCTGTCTCGCTTGTATCCGTCAGTTTAGTGAGGGATGGAGGACTTTTTTTGCAAATACTTACATAAATAGATAATTACACCCAGACTCAGGACAAACAGACATGTTCATGCACACAAATGTTTGTCATGGATGGGAATCAAACCCATGATCACGCGATAGGTGGTATCTTTAACAACATTAATGTTTTTCTATCTTTTTTCAATAAGGTTTACGTTAGACGTGACTAATATTATCATCTACCTATTAAAAGGTAAATTAAGGCACACGTATGTAAGCCAAGCACCGACGTAAGTAACTGCACGTTCGCTATTCCCTCCGAGAGCCTCGCTATTCCGTGAAAACCATTCCAAAGAGCACAATAGTAAATTTCACACGCGCCATTTAAGTTCGAATTCGCGCTCTTTTTTAAAAATTTACTTAATATTTCACAGTAGCGCCATCTGCGCGCAGTTTCTTTTCCTTTCCTCCTGCGCTTTTTTTTATTTTTATATCTTTTCGCTTACGGTGGGATATAAATTTTAAGTAAAGTTGTCGCATTCGCTTTGGATGTTTCTCTTTGTTTAAAGTGTGTGGATCTTTGTATCTTCAGCATTTGTGAAAGGCACAAGTGCAAGTAATGACTTTATGCTACTTTAATTTAAGACTACTTTTCAAATGAATTATTTTACTGTAATACTAACTGTCACGCGGTTTCACTCGCATTCCCGGGATAAAAAGTAGCCTATAACCTATAACCTGGGGGTAATATAGCTACATAATAGTGAAAGAATTTTTAAAATCTGACCAGTAACTCCGGAGATTAGCTCGTTCAAACAAACAAACTCTTCAGCTTTGTTGTTAGTATAGATAAAATTTACACAGTAATTGATAGCGCAAAAATAACATTTTATTTTATCGGACATATTATAAATCCACTATATCCAAAATTACCTTTAATAATTTTCCAATATGACTATCTACGCAACCAGGTCATCGACCCTATCTCACAGGTCAATGGCCCACGTGCAGGATGCGGTAACCGCCAGGTACGGTTGCGGTAAGGCGGACGCAATTAGCCCATTATTCATTAATTAACAACCTTACCTCAATATTAATAGAAGCGTCTTTACTTTTCACTATTTTACCAATAAAACTTTAATATGAAAATTGATTTAAATTATATCAAAAATGTTTATTTATCCCATTATGTATATTCGATAAATATCTTTTAATCTATATCTATACTAATAATAAAGCTGAAGAGATTGTTTGTTTGTTTGTTTGTTTGTTTGTTTGTTTGTTTGAACGCGCTAATCTCTGGATCTACCAGTGGGATTTGGGAAAACCTTCTTGCTATTGAAAGCCCAATTATTAACGAAGGTTATAGGCTATAGAACATTACGCTACGACCCTCAGGAGCCGAGCAATGATAAAAAGAACGTTAAGCGGGAAGCATGTAATAGCACGGGGAGCGATGCGACGCCATTGTCAATGGATGACACTGATGACAGCGGTTGCCTAGGTTACAGTTTTTGTTATTTTTAAATGTGGTTATCAATTTGTCATAATCTTTTTTTTATGTATGTTCCGCGATTTCTCGAATATGCCTGAACCGATTTGGAAACTACTATACTACAGGTGGTCACATGGTCACCAAGTCAGGATTGAAGGAAGTGATGATGGGATCTTGAAGTAATCGAGGGAACTCTTCAAATTTTATAGGCACTAACAATGTTTTTCATATATTTTCTAAAACTATTCAGATATTTGCGTCTGGTAGTTATCACATGTTGCTGAGCTGATGATGGAAGGTACAACTCCTTAACGGTTAGGAGTTAGGGGATAAATCTTTAAATATTATAGGAACGATGATGGAAAGTACAACGCTAATATGCTTATCCTAGGTCAGTGACCTTGAGAGTCATTGATTACACATAAGAAACTTAAAATTGAAAAATAAAATACTTTTAACAAAAAAATACCACAAAGGCACTAATAAGTTTAGTATAAAATAACTATGTAGGAACTCTAATCTGATAGTTTTGAAGTCAACGAAAATAGCCATTGCTGTTGCATCATAAGATATTTATTGCTGCTACACTATTGACAGGTAGAAGGATAGCTCATTTCACTTCTAAACAGACCCTTACGGTATTTCTTGAAAAAGACAGCGTATATGCTCTATAGAAAAAAAAATGGACCATTGGGCAAGGTTTTACAAGATGCAAACCTAATAATATGGGATGAGTGCACATGACTCATAGAGCTCATGTAGAGGCTTTAGATAGAACTCTCAGAAATATAAAATGCACATATAGCCATGGGTAACTTTGATGTTTTCTGATGATTTCAGATAAACGTTGCCTGTTAGGGGAACTAGAGCAGATATTATTAAATCTTGCTTAAAATCTTCCTCATTATGAAAGTCTGTTGAATTATTGAAATTGTATACCAAAATGAGGAGTCACTTGGGTAGAGGAAGCACAGATTTCCCAAAAAAGCTCCATTTAATCGGGGATGGGAAAGTACCTGAATCAGATAAAAAAAAACTATTGACAAAGACCTTGGTAAAATCGAAGACCTGATCTGTAGAGTATATCCGGATATAGCCAATATCGACCAAAAAAAAACATTAATAGATGTGTGAGAGGGCAATTTCATTTAATTAGCTGCCAGAAATATAAGCATTGACGCCATCAACGACAAAATAATGGCTAAACTACCAGCCGTCAGCGTAGTTTTCGAATCGGACCAGTAACTCCGGAGATTCGTGTGTTCAAACAAACAAACAATCTTTTCAGCTTTATTATTTAATGCTAAATAGCTTTCCACCCGCGATCAGTCAGTCAATTAACCAAATTCAAGCGGAGGTTATCAATTCGTTGGAATCTTTTTTTTTGTATGTTCCCCGAATACTCGAACGCCTGGACCGATTAGGAAAAATATTTTTTGTTTGAAAGGATATACTTCACAAGTGGTCCCATGGTCACCAAGTCAGGATCTAATGATAGGATCCTGGACAAATCGAGGGAACTCTTCAAATTTTATAGGCACTTACAATGTTTTTCATAAACTTTTCAGCTTTAATATATAATGCTAAATAGCTTTCCACCCGCGATATCACACGCAATAACACCCGCGAACAGTCAGTCAGTCAGTCAGTCAATTAACCAACTTCAAGCGGAGGTTATCAATTCGTCGGAATCATTTTTATTTTGTATGTTCCCCGAATACTCGAACGCCTGGACCGATTTGGAAAAATATTTTTTGTTTGAAAGGGTCTTCACAAGTGGTCCCATGGTCACCAAGTCAGGATCTGATGATAGGATCCTGGACAAATCGAGGGAACTGTTCAAACTTTATAGGCACTTACGATGATTTTCATCATACTTTCTAAAGCTATTCAAATATTTGCGTCTGGTAGTCATCATCTTATGTTGCTGAGCTGATGATGGAAGGTACAACTCCTTAACGGTTAGGAGTTAGGGGATAATTCTTTAAATGTTATAGGAACGATGATGAAAAGTACAACGCTAATATGCTTATCCTAGGCCAGTGACCTTGAGAGTCATTGATTACACATA
Source organism: Tethea ocularis (assembly GCA_963555595.1). Taxonomy (NCBI): domain Eukaryota; kingdom Metazoa; phylum Arthropoda; class Insecta; order Lepidoptera; family Drepanidae; genus Tethea; species Tethea ocularis. The sequence goes on along the minus strand of OY741961.1, from coordinate 11,819,510 downwards.
AGAAATACAAAATTGAAAAATAAAAAACTTTAAACAAAAAATAGAACCGCCTTCAAAGCCTATAATATAACTATTTAGGAACTCTAATAATATGATAGTTTTGAAGTAAGCGAAATAAATCTGCGGTATCATGATATCGGTTCTAATTTTTGTTAAAAGTTTTATACATTTAGATTGAATATTGGATGCTGATCAGTGTTATTATCACCCTCGGCATCAGCATAGGCATCAAAGTGACCATAAGAAAGATCTTGGGAAAAACGTAACCTTTTGATGGGTTGGTCTTCTGTACCAAATTTGGCATACTGGTTGCCATTTCGATATACTTCAAATACAAATGGGTATATTTGACCGGCTGCAACTAACTCGCAGAATTGTAGAGTGTTGTAACATCTAATTTATACTTTTCTTTTGTCCCATGATTGTTGCCAAGACGGTCATGAGACATAACAGCAAATTCATCCCAATTGTTCGTCATATGCATTGCATTGCACCAAGCTTTTATGTGAGTTCAAAAACAGTATTGATATCAACATCGATGCAAATCACCCCCAAAATAACTTTTTACCCTTTTTTAACCCCGTTAGGCGATGAGTTTCAATAAAATACAAAACACGTCTTCCATCAATTATCTTAAAGAATGTTTATGCAAAATTTGAAGTAGATTGGACCAAGGAATCACGTTGTTCCATACAAACTTTGTCCCAGTTTTTCAACCCCTAAGGATTTCGGAAGATCCTTTCTTATAGGATACGAAGAACACACCAGTTTCAGGTCTCTACGATCAGCGGTTTAGGCTGTGCGTTGATCCGTCAGACAGTCATTCAAGACAATGAATCTTAAATAGATATTAGACCACCAAATTTATGTAATGGAACCAGACTTCAAGTAAAATTTCTTAGAAACAATGTCATAGTAGCGATTGGTTTTGACTGAGCCAGTAGTTGGGCAAACAGTACTGATACCTCGCATTCCGATGGTACCCACAGATTTACCATATAGTTTTAAACGAATAGGTACAATTTCCTGTGAAATTACCTACCTATCGTCTGCAGTCAATATAAATAAAGCACAAGGACGAATTTTTAAGCATGTTGGAATATATTTAAGAGAAAACTGTTTTTCCCATGGACAATTATTATGTTGCCTTATATAGATCAGGTTGCATAGGCTACTTTTTATTTGGAAACGCGGGTGGAACCGCGGGGGACAGCTAGTTAACTAATAAAGCTGGAGAGTTTTTTTGTTTGAACGCGCTAATCTCCAGAGTTACAGGTCCGATTTGAAAAAATATTACACTAATAAGAAGCTACATTATCTCCAAAGGTTATAGGCTACTTTTTATCCCGGGAACGCGAGTGAAACCGCGCGGAACAGCTTGTCTACAATAAAGAAAAAAACAAACTGGTAGCTTTAATTCACAGAAAAAGATATCTAACAATTAATTTATCAGAAATATATTAGCGAGCTGTAAGACAGGCCTTAATTAAGAATATTCCTTAAGCAACATCAACATAAAACTAAGTTTATATAGCAAAGTTTTTCAAAGTAAGTATGCAATGACTCGTAAACTATAACAAAAACTCAAAGATGCTACGGTGCTACGGCGCTACGGTGCTACGATACTACGGCGGTGCTACAACTTCGTAGCGCGCTACAAGTTTTTATTCACATGCTAAAAAAATATGGTTTGATTTAATAATGATATAATATTGTAATACAATATTAAAGTGAATGTAAAATTTGGAACTAAATTAGTAGGATATTAGTGTAAGAATATTAATTTCAGCATATACTAATTTTTAGAAGTGCTTATAAAGGCTTATTTGAATGAAAAAAGTGATAGGTTATTTTGCTATTTGTATGCACGGATAAATACATATACCTACTTCCGAAAATTTGCAAATTAATTAGAATAATTCATAAAAACCACTATCTTACCGTACCTTTAAAATACAAACACAAAAAGTTGACTTTTTTGTGTTTGGCAGTCAATATAACAATGAAAGAAAAGAAAGAAAAATATTTTATTTTATATATACATCTATATGCCAGAAAGAGACAAACATAATGCGACAAAGAGACACACCCACTTGTCAACACTTAAAGCGCTTTAAGTCTCATTACGTCTAACAGCTAAAACAATTCCAAGATATACCGGAATATGTCTAGAGTTCTTACCAAGACGTCGCAAGCTCAAAATTATTTAGCTTAAAATCAAGTCTGCAAGTATGTCAAGTCAGCCAAGTCTTGCCCAGTTAGAATTAAATTCTGCTTTGGAAGTGAGATTTGTCAGCGAGAAAATAATATGGTTATTTGAGGCTGAAACGCAGAATAAGCGAAATATTCTGTGTGGTTTGTTTCATAAACCTTCTATTATGTAGTATATCAGTTATCTGATTTCCATAGTACAAGCTCTGCTTAGTTTGGGATCAGATAACCGTGTGTGAAGAATGTCCCAGGATATTTATATAGGCTTTAAACGCCTTTTCTGTACTATAATATGCATGTATCTACACTCTATCTATTGCTGAAAACTACATCAAAATCCTTAGAGTAGTTTAAAAGATCTAAGCGAACAGACAGCAAAAGCGACTTAATTTTATATTATGTAAAGATTAATTGTTTAAAAAATAGAGCCTTAATATTTATTTTATAATTAAAACAACCTCATTACACGAAGGCTAATGTTAATAATTGCATTTAAACGTAGTTATATACCAAAATAATGAATATTTTAAAGCCAATATCAGTGATGCGTATTTAATAATTCATTATAACGTGTGTTACTGATCGTACCGTTTGGGAACCAACCATGCGCTTGTGGGTAGCCAGTCTCGTATATCTACAGGTATTTGGTTGATACATAAGCCTTAAATAACTAGCCGTTCCCCGCGGTTACACCCACATTCCTGGCATGAAAAGTAGCCTATAACACTCTGTTTTAGTAACAACTAACTGTCCCCCGCGATTTCACCCGTGTCTCCAGAATAAATAACCTACGTGCTTCTCCATATTATAGGCTACCTGTGTGCAAAATTTCATCGCGATCGGTTCAGCAGTTGGCGCGTGAAAAGATAACAAACATCACTTTCGCATTTATAATACTAGCCGTTTCCTTCGGTTTTACCCGCAGTAATATCCTTTTCCATATCATAGGCCATCTGCGTTCCAAATTTTATCGCGATCGGTTCAGCGGTTGAGGCGTTAAAAGCTAGTTACTTTAGAATTAATAAGGATTATTTTTCAATTTACCAGTTTTGATCAAATAGTCACTGTTATCTAACCAAGCGAAACGTTAAAATTAAATCTATAAAAGCGCCGAAGCTTCGTACCTACATCGGCAATTTGGCAGACTCTCAGTTCAGGGCCTGACTCCAGGCTCGCGTCAATCTGTAGCCTGACCACGTACAGAGTGGGAAACTCGCCAGGACCGATTGCGAAAACAATTTCGCATCAAATGGGTCTTGCGATGCGGACCTTTGCAGCAGATTTGGGACTAACAGCCTCTAAAAACGTTAAAACACCGCGTCCAAATAAATCATTTAATATGATACAGGTTATGTCCACATGTTGTGAAATGATAGGAAAATTAAAAGACTTATTATTTCATAATTTCTTAATTCTTTGAGTTGATAAATAGTGCTTTATTATTACACCACATGAGATAAAAAGACGTAAGAATAATAAATAAATTGACAGTGTTACTATTATTGCTTATCAAAAGAACAAGCATTTAAACACCTCCTATTTTAAATGCTTGTGCTCGGAAAACTGCAAACCCGTTCAGATTGAAAGAGGAATTTCCATTGAATCGAAGATTACACGAGCCAAGCTGAATCAAATGACCAATCACATGAAATAGATATGACATTTATATGACGTAATGTTGAACTGAAACAATCTGATTGCTCGATTCTTCTCTCACGATTGGACACGCTCCTTTACTAAAGTATAATCCATGTCAGGACGTCTCAACCCGTCGCAGGCTGCTTGCCAAAATCGCCTTGAGTCACGTACGTAGCATACCCACGCCAGTGAGAGGGGGGGGGGCTGTTATTTTAAGAAGTTTATCAGTTATGTGGCTGGTTTTTTACCCATCCTTGGTACACTAACTAGGTCTGCAATAGAGACGGACTCTGATTTAAGAACTTTTTACTGACATAAACGAAAATATGACGCAAAATATTTTCTCTATTTTAAATTTTAATGTTTATTTGTTCTTGTTCGCCGGGGTATCTGCAGAAGGTAACTCTCTTTTGAAAGAGCATAATAGAGCGAGCCATGTAGGTTCTAATTTGCTCCCCATGTACATACGTCTAGAAGTTAAATAGTAGAAGGTAGTCGTAGGTCTAATAATTTCTCAGCAGCATATCTTCAATTACATATAATTTATTACATAATCCGACTGTAACTCAAACGATTCGCTATAAATAAATACGTCCTACAGACCTACTTGAAAGGAGATATCCAGTCTGAGGAACTAGGGACATCCCTTTGCAAATTTACCTACTGAGTCTAGAAACAAAGCTATGCTGATTCGATTTGCCAGCGAACGAACGATATCTTCTTTGATGTGTCGAATGAAAGGCAGCGATCCGACTGTAATACACTTAGCCGGGCCATTTCAGTGACCCCCTTCCACTCTGACCCCCTTCTGAGGGGCACTGACGACCCCCAATGCACTCGTACTGGTTCAATAAGATTTTCATTAAGCGTTGAAAAGTTTATAATGAGCGCCTATTCGGCATTCAACGGGTTAAGCGCCGATTGGGGTAAATATTTATAGCGTTTTGTTACGATAAATGAGCAACAAGGAGAGGATAATTTAAGACATGTATATATATTTTTTTATTGTTATTGGTTTTGCAAAAAATAATGCATGTAAATACATTTTTCAAAGTCTAATAAAATAAACACGCGACCTAAAATACCGCGAACATAAAAGTAGCTTGTAACTAGCTAACCTGAACTAGCTTCCAAGAAAGCTTAACTTTAAAGTATATTTCGCATCGTCTTCAATATATAACTAGAGTAGAAAAACGAATCGATGAACGGAAATTACCTATAAGTAGTGGAACAAACATGGCCACATCTGATAAGTGGTCGGCTTTCCTCGCTCCACGCCATTTGATTGATGCCTTCATTGTGGCGGGGCCAAGATTACGCGCGGCCATTTTTACGCGGCAAACTCTGCTGGTGTTGCTTTGTTTAGAAACTTAAGTAATGGTTTAGTGTTGCTTGTTAAAATAACACGCGCTTATTAAGAGTACTTATAGGTTACGCAATAAAATTTTCTTTCTTTTTGTATTCTCGCAGTTTAACGGCAAAGTGGATATTCATGAAATCGTATTGACAGATCTTTGTTTATTTTTTGTATTGTTAAGTATCCAAAGTTTTATATCAAGTGTCTAATATTTTAAGTCAAGTGTCTAATGTTTTATATCAAGTGTCTAATGTTTTATGTCAAGTGTCTAATCACATCGATTTTGAAAGGGAATTGAATACAATTGGTCCGTAAATCTGATAGATAGTTAATACTTAGTTGTGTATTTTGATCACCACATAATGTGATTGAAGAAATATAAACTCAATGGACCATATTACTAACAATTATTTCTGCCAAGCAACAACTTTTTTTTTGAAAAAGAGGTAATGTAGTAAAGAGGTAAAGAGGTAAACTAGTAGAATTAGATACTAGCTAAAAATAAAAATACTTTCGTTAAAATTATTTTAGTACTAACTCTAAACGATTGCTTGAATATTTACAATAAAATATATTCTACACATGAGATCATCAAAAGTATCTACTACACATGACACCGTTGATTTTCTAAAACACTTTAAATGAAAATACGTTCTTCACATTAAAAAGTGTATTAAAAAGCAAACTTTATTAGTAAGCTAAGGGGCCGCCCCCTAGACGGAAGTACAACCTTCTCCGTAGGCCGGCTATTTCCTACAGACTATATCTGACATGCTAACGGTTAATGCACTCCTGGTAGCTAACGAATTCTTATGCTTAGCTGGAAACCTTCACCAAGACTCTATAGTTTATAGTGATAATTTATACCTACTCGTAACATGGAGTTAAATATAGTGTATAAATTTCATCACACAGCATGGATTATCCAATGGATTAGTGCTATCCAAAGTTGATGAAATTGGGTCTCTTGTACTATGAATTAAGCATTCTGTGATTTTGTTTAATATTTATTATATCTTGTGGTAGTATATGTGTATTCGTAGACTACTTGTCTATTTAGCTCTAGGCTTGGCAACAAACTTTAGTTTATTAAAAAACTCATTTTAAAAAACAAATGAAGATTCAATTAAAAAAAAAGAGCACCTATAATTACAGATAAAATAGTAATATAATAAATTATAAACAAAAAAGTGATATGATATAGTTCATAAGTAATAATATGAAGAACTGCATCTATAGTTCGGCAATTTTATGTTACTAAAATATGAAAATATTTTGCCGAAATTTCAATAAATTAAATAAAAGTATTCGTTTACTAGCACATCATATCTATTAATATATAAATCATATAATCTGACTATTAGACAGAATTCGTCAATCGAATGAAAAGTGTACAATTTTGCCTCAAAAGCAGAAAGATATATAATACGTTCAGGATTTTGTTTCAAAGTAACTTATCCACGATTTTATACTGACTTCCAGACCTTAAAGTACCTAATCTAAGGAACATAACAAAACGGTAAGATCTAGACATAAGAATATGTTAATTTTATTACATTGAAAGCGATTCTAGAATATCTCAACGCTCGCATATTTCTCAGTAGAAATTTTCACTTTATAATAACACAGGGTGTATTCGCGAGGCTCTCTTTTAATACAGGGGGTGAGATCTGCCATCAATTATTTAGTATTATGGACCGCCGACGAGCCAATGCGCAAATGTTGGCCACTGTATTACCAACACGGAAAACATTGGCATAACAAACCCTTGATTGTTATTAATTTAATAACATTGTGTATATACAGTTTAGTTATTAATTTTGTGATTAATGGCGATGTTATCTCGTGACTTTGGCAGCTTTTATCCAGCAAACAATCTATAAAATATAAAGTTTGTTTAACAAAAGTTCAAACTATTTCGAGATATAGGTACGGTCGGCCAAGAAAGTGGTGTACCACCCTAAGGTTGAATTTCGCTTGCAGATTCATAGGTGATAGTGATTAGTTTCGCTTGCATTTTGTTTTATGTTTGTTTCTAAATCAAAACTGGCATACCACTTTCTTGACTGACTTAGGCTGACCGTACTTAGGCAAAGTTGTGTTTGTTTAAAGAATATTTATTTACTCTAATTATTTTTTTTTCTACCATAATTAATGAATGAACGCATCGTTATACTTTAAGGTATTTTACATTTCTTTCAACAAATTAAACATTCAACAGTTGGCCACAATATTGGCCATTACCGACCAACATTTGCCAACTCTGGATGCAGACTAAGCGGTCACTTCCCTCGCATCGCCAACCGCACTGAGATTCTGAAGAATTATATACAGGGTAGCGAATATATACCCACAGAGCGGCTAACGGCTGCGTTCATTATTATTTCATTTTACTGCAGAACAAAGAAATTGTGGCCTTTTATGAACGTATTTAAGAGTTCAGCTTACGTGTAATTGTTTAGGACATTTTGTTTTTTTATTACGTGGCTACTGCTAGCATTAAGCACATTTTTTTTGTTTTAACCTAAATTGGGTACAAATCTGTTGAATTATTACAGTGCAGTTATTACATCAAATGTTATACAAGTTACCATAAAAATACACAAGGAGTAATTGATTAACAAAGAGATTTAAAATTGCACAAATTTCTGGGCAAATGTCTGTCTGTTTGTTACCTTTTCACGCTTAAACTGGTGAACCGATCACGATTAAATTTGGCATGCAGATAGCCTATGATCTGGAGAAGGACTTAGGCTACAATGTATACTGAAAACGCGGGTAAAACCACCAGAAAAGCTAGTGTAATATTTACAACAATCATACAAAGAATTCATCTTGAAGTGAACATTAAAAACTCAATAAAAACCACATAAATTAAAAACCTCTCGTTGCTAAATCAGCAATCACTTCGTAAATAATGAAATACTCGACTCTACAACAAATTCAAAGACAATAAATTAACACTTTAAATTGCTATCAATTCTGCTGCATAGCAATTATCGTCGACGCTCGTTCGGCTTGAGCCCCTTTCGGGAATCGAACCTGCTTTAATTGCAGCTAGAGTCTCAACGGTGTAAATTGAGCTACCATTGAAACAGACTTCAACGAGTTTATTTTATACATACCAATTAAAAAGTAATGTTATTAAGTCCATAATTTTCTACTAATATTATAAACGTGAAAGTTTGTATGTATGTTTGTTACTCTTTCACGCAAAAACTACTGAACGGATTTGGATGAAATTTGGAACACATAGTTTATAACCTGGATTAACACATAGGATACTTTTTATCCTGGGGAAACAAAAGATCCCTTGGGAACGCGGGTGAAACCGCGGGACGGAAGCTAGTCTGTGAATATAACTGTTTGAATGTATAGCAAAATAGCTCTGACAGTGTTTTGTTGTAGTTTTCTTTGCCACCACTAGTTAATGGCGTAAACTTTCAACTTAACCTTTAACATTTCAGTGCGATGCACTTTTAATTAGTTAACAAACCCGTCATGTGAATAAGCTAAGTTTATTCTTAAACTTGTGTGCATGAGAATTTGTTTCGCAAGCTTAAACCTACATTTAAAAAATGTTATTTAAACGTCCCTGCAGGCTAAAAAACAGATAAACTTTACTTTTTATATATGTTACCGGAAATGTATGAAATATAGGAATTGTATACAATTCCCCTAGGAAATTATAACAATAATGATACTTGGAAATATACAGAAACTATTGAAAAAAATAGGTTGGGGTTATTTTTTTAATTTTGCATAGAATAGCAAGTATTCGCACAAAAGTACCTTTCACTTACAACCCCCCAAATACCGCTATCCTTACAAATATACCGAATGTAGTACTCCGATAGATATTTAGGAAATGTATGGATTTCCTAGGAAATGTATACAATGACGGATTAAATACTTTTCCGTTAATATATACAAAATATATCTATATTTATTTTACTAGCTGTCTCCCGCAGTTTTGCCTGTGTTTTGTTAGGTTCAAAAGCAGTGTATATCAATTTCAGGCCCATATGAGTATGAGTTAAAACAATGAGAATGCCTTAAACCCGAGTTACCCGACCAATCAGAAGCTATATTGTGTTAGGAAGCGGAAGTTGTCGTTAGTTCGGTCATGGCCACCTTTTGTGCGCGAAGTCTGGCTGAATGGCTCTCCAGTTTCCTGTACTCGTCACCGGTGACATTGAGGGCGCTAGTGTGCAATTTTTCACGAACAATTATCTTTTTTGTAACGTAAAAAATGTGCTAAAGGGAGAAAGAAAATATAATTTATACAAAATCCGCAGCTGTGATGTAACTAATCGTTCATGGCTAATTTTTCAGCGACTGGGGGGCTAAATTTTGCCACATTTGCAGTAATATATGTTTCTTATATGAAATAAAAAGTGATAGAACTGCCCTTCAATGATTTTATTAACAAAAAATCAGATATGAAATACTTACAGTACTAAATACCTTGAGCTGTACTTTGTTAGTTAATTTAAGATTAAAATAATATTTGTTTCAGACGAAATCTGTGTTTTATCCAGAACTTGATCAGTTCTTATCTACGTAACTTAGTGCCAATAAAGGTTTTACTATGATGAGAAACTAAATTTACTTCGTTTTGTATTCAAAAATTATACTAAGGATGTATGAAAAAAGATGCTATTAGCCTTTTAATTTTTTCTTACATCCTTTTTTATTTATGTGTAGTAATACTGTAATTTTTGTTTTTCCTTTAGGCTAGTTGTGTCGTATGGCGCGCAAAAAATACAATATTTTTCTTTTCTTTCTTTCTTTCTTTTACATTTCCATTCAAATTTAACGTAAAAACCTACCCTATTTTTTTTCTAACAAAGCCAAATTTATATCCAAATCATTCCCCAAATATAAATTGGACACGATGAAAAATATTCCCCGTCACTCAGATTCATTTCCGTGCCATTGTTTCAGTGGCCACGGTACAACGATTTCATTACAAGTGATTGTCACCTCGCTGTCACCATTAAGTGTGACCTATTAATCCGTGACGTCACAGGTCACGGCCATCTTTTGTGCTTCAAATTACAGTTCCTTTATGAAACGATACGTCTGTTATTCGGCACCATGGAAGTTAACCCGTCGACCTAAAAGATTTCGCTCGTACAAAATGTCAACAAACTCTTAACTTGCGAGATATAAAGTTAACAAAGTGTGGATAAAATGCTGTTTTAGTAAACATAATAATTTGTAATACGAAGACATAATATTAATTCGACGACTTTGATTATGTAAAATAGAAATAACTGACGTAGTTACTTAAAATTGTTGCTTGGTTTGTATATGTTATATTCTAGGGATTTTTAAGGCCAGAGTGAAAGCGTATTCCGTCTACGCTCCATGATAATCTTCGCCATCATCCTTAAATGGGCAGGTATGTGGCCAAATGCTAGCCCATTTTATACAGGGTGATTTTAAAATAGTTTTAACCCGAATTTAGGCGTTGTCGCTAGTTTGTTTATAATTCCGGAAATTAAGCGAATTAATCAAAACATTACACTCGTCCATACTAACGATGTGTACCTATGTCCAAGTGAGAACCTTACATTCAATACCCTTTCGGCCCTATAATAATACCCTTCCAAAATCACCCAGTTTATTAAAAAACATAAAAGTATATGAAACATAGTTAGAACTGAAAAATTTTGTTACATTTTAACGTCAATGACTCACATAAAGTCATCATCGTAGGGGCACAAGACTTTGCTAACAACAAAACGTTAAAACTAGTCTATCACCCGTTTTATTACTTTTTATAACAAGAAAATTGCATTTTCATTTAAAAACCGCTATGAAAGCAAGTCTTACTTAAAAAGCTGTAAGCTAAAGCTTTACGAATCTAAAAATACTAGTTCTTTCGCTATTAATACGTGGCGAGTAAAGTAAGCGCTCTATGAGGTTACATTTCACCCCCGACATGGCTGGGGCTAATCCCCCTCTCCACCCACTGCCGGACCACCCTCGATTAAAGGCCTCGGTTTAATATTGCAACCGGTATGTTAAGTGTACACCCGACTTGAGAGAGTTGTGTGATGAAAAAATATTTAAATAACCTACCCTACATACCTAAGTAGTAGATACCTACTTTTCAAATTAAAATTTTAATATAAATAATGGTTTAGTTTTTTATGTGATTAAGTATCACATATTGAATTTTAAAACTGTTTAAAATTATATAATATTGGATATTTTTAACCTCCTTCAAAAAAAAGGAGGAGGTTCTCAATTCGTCTGTATGTTTGTTTAATCATTGACTTTGCGTTGGGTTCAGTATTTTAATTTCATTGTCTAAGTAGGAGGTTTCATTGTTCTTTTAAAAGTTGATTATACCCACCGCTTCTTTCGTTCTTCCCCTGTTGTTTGCAACTTCTTGCCTTCAGAAACCTACCCTCCCCCCCCCCCCAACTTTTTTGACTAATTCGAACTGCGAATCAGCAATTATTATTTCCCATCACCTCAGTTACTTGTATAACACATGAGCGATTTTTTATCGCTATTTTTGGCGCGCCTTTGAGCTAACGTTAAGCGCCAGCTCGCTGCGTTTGTGTTTGCGATTATCACGATTTTTAACGCCCATGTTGTACGCATTTTTTTCATAAAGCGTAAAAATGCAGCGTAAAACAAATTGTTAGGTTTTTACCCCTTTATTTTTTTAATATTGGGATTTCGAAGGAAAATTAAATATATTGATAGCTCAGTGATAGTGACGTTGACTACGGAGACGGTCGCGGGTTCGAATGCAGCCATAGGCCCAATGGCGTAGCTACCGGAGGGCTAGACGGGGCAGTGCCCCGGGGCCCCGGTTATCTCAGGGCGGCCCCAAAACCTCTTATTGTTTTTTTTTATTGCTTAGCTAACCTCTTATTGAACTAGCGAAAATTCTCCCATCTTCGGAGTCTGAATAAAACAGGTTGCAATACTACTTTAATCGAGGCAACTCATTTAAAAAAATACAGAGAAATTCCCGACAAGTTTAAAATTCTATTACACAAGTTTAAAGTCATCCAGTATATTGATAAAAACCTAAACAGTTTAGGGGCCCCAGGGCCCTTGGTCACCTAGCTACGCCACTGCATAGGCTTGAGCTTTTGGTGAAGGAGAACATAGCACGGTGGTAGGGTACTTTGCAGTACCCGTCTGTTTGGCTACCACTGAAGTTGAAAAACTGTCGCCAAACCTGTGTGTTCCGATACCTATTATAGTTCCCTTCTAGGCTTTGTCTGCTTACCACCTTACGCGCGCTTTCTATTAGCTACTGAAAAGTTCCACTATGCACCTCCTGGCTCCATCATCACATCACCTCCAAGATACCAAGTTTAATTGAAATACGACAATTAAAAGTTGGCTAAAATTGTCTTTCAAGATTTTATTACATTGTCTGTCGCAAACTGAAGTTAATAAAATCGTGTCAAAACAATCCTACTTTTATTATAAATGCGAAAGTTTGTGAGTATGGATGAATGTTTGTTACTCTTTCACGCAAAAACTACTGAACGGATTTGGATGAAACTTGGCACATAGATATATCATACCCTGAAATAACATATAGGTTACATTTTATCCCGGGAAAACATAAGATACCTCGAAACGCGGGTGAAACCGCGGGGCGGAAGAATAAACCTCATGTCGTATTTTGTATTGCCAAATCAAATGATATACACACAAATAGGTATATATAATAGATAAGTTCAATTGTACATTATATAGAGGCAAATGTTGAAATGTAACGAGCAAGCTGATAAGCGAAGTACCGTGCCGATTGTCAAAGGGAATACATTTTATCAGCTGTAGTTATGCGCCAATTTATATCTTGCGTAAGGACAGTCGCTACAGAAACTGTTCAGTAAAGATGTGGACATAAAGGAGATTTTGTACAAATCATCTGAGAAAGAAGAAAAAAAAAATATTTATTTGCTACACAAACTATTATTAATAACTAATAATAGTTATAGTATATTCATAAATAGAGGAAAAAATAATTTAAAAAATGTTTCATTTGGAAGTATACGCGGTATACTGGAGAACCTACGGGTTTTCCAGTATACCTATAAGACATTTTTAGGCGTTTTTTTTCTATTTTATGTCCTATGCATAACCCATCAGGGGTTAGGAGGATAAAGAGTCTTCTCAGTTCAAGTGTATTCCGAACCGGTAGTAGAGTCTATTGTAAAACTGTAACTGTTGACGTTCATAAGTGCCTTATTAGGGCCTAAGCTGAATAAATGAGTTTTTAATTTTGATTTTGAAAGAAACCCTCTAATACCGACTAATTCACCTTTCAAACAAACAAACTAAATCAAAATAGATTCATGCCTTTGGGAGCTACGATGCTACAGACAGACATATGAACTACTCGGATCATACCGTGCAGTGATCTTCTTTTAAACCACGCAACTATACGATTTCGATACGGTTTTCATTCACAAATAGAAATAGCGATAAACGAAGAAGGTTTTTGTATATAAATCGCACCTGCGCAAAGCCGGGGCGGGTCGTTAGTAATAAATAAATAACTTATATGGTGATGGTGCGTTATTTAACGTCTTTGATGTTCTCCTTCAAAATTGTCTTCTACTTACATATACCAATTATTGTCGACTTAGTATCTAGTCTAGGAGGTAGGTAGTTAGTCGTTTAAGCTTATTTTGACAGTAGGAATTAGTGTACTCGGCAAAAATAAACCTTCCGAGTCCAGAGTACTTTGTAAGATCTATTTCATTGTTTTTTTTTATTTTAGACTGAAATTTGGTATGATACAATATTGTCCAATGAACGATCAACACAATAGGGATGATGACAGAAAAAAACAATTAGTCCTTCAGTTAGATTAGGTACCAAAAAATATTAGACACATATTTTTTCTTTAGTTCCGAAAACAAAAAATAACGAAGATACAGTGCGTTAAAATTTCGCGTGACGTCACGTTTTAGTACACTTTTTCAGAGAGATGACATCACAAGTCCCCACTCCTGAACTTTGATGCGACTTATGTGTGTAATTTTGTTTTCATTTGATAAAATAAAAAATACGTTAGGTATCCAATATTTTTTGATAACCTAACTGACGGACCATTTTTTACCCAGTCATCTTCCCTATTAGAAGGTTCGTGACATATCTACATAGTAGTATACATCTCACAATCATAATTTCAGGACAATGTGAACATACCGCTACGTTAGGCAGCCAGCGCTCGCGGTCTGTAGCAAAATTAGTAAAGTTTACGCCGTCATTATTGGCGCCGGCTGACAAAGGGCCCGTGCCGCCTTTACCAGCCCTTTGTCAACGTATAATTGCGCTCACTACTCTACGGAACCAACTAATATCGCATCTCTTCAACCGAAAAAGTTCCCGCGAAGATTCCTAATTGGCAATTCAAATCGATTCAACGTCGATGCTTTTAAAAGTTAATAAACCTTTGGAAAATATCAACGAGTTTCTAAAATAGTACTGTTTTTATAGTTTGATGGGTATATTTCTAGAAAGTATAACGTTTTGTAGGTTATGATTTGATAGCTCGGTACCGACCGATCTATATCAGTTAGCTTTCTCGGAACTATATTTATTATTAGCGCCATACTTTTTATCTTTGTTCTTAACTACCCACATTTTGTTTGAAAAAACAGGTAGATGGTCTTTTTTTAAATCCTAAACCACCTAAACCATGATTTCTCACATAATCCTTAATTTGATTGAGATGTCTCCTTTGATTTCGCTATTGTAAATCGCAGACTAATGCTTTCTGAAACTGCTATAGTTTTAAAGCATCAATATTGACGTGGGCTAGCTGTCCGTAAAATATTATGCTATCAGTTTATTTGCTTTCCATATTTCTTAGAAATTAGCTTTTTAAAGACAAGCTTTGAATATTGAAAGATTTAGTGCATTCAATAAAATATTTTCAACTGATTTCTTCTCAATAGCTAGACTCCTGCAAGACATTCCAATAGGCTAGTTTACAGTGTCAAAAATAAATTACCAAACACTAACCAATGCATAAAACATCTAAAAACATGTGGAAACATCAAATATGTTGTACATTTAATGCTTTTTATGATTTTTAATTACCAGTAGAACCACTAAGAGTAGATCATTTGATGCTGTGAAACTATGACGTCATTAGGTTAGTATTTCATACAAAAGTCCATATAAACTATCGTTTTGAAATTTATTAAAAAGTAGCTGATTTGATATGTCAGTAAACTACCCTATTTTAAAGTTAATTATGTTCACATGTAACCCTTACGCTGTAATCGTCCCCGTGCAGGCCAATAGGGGTCAAACTGACCGGCGAATTAACCCCGCCATGCCAGCCCGGAACTTTGTCAACTCGACTTAACCCGCAACGCTTCCGAAGGTCGACTTTCAAACGACTGCACTCGCTTAACTTCGTCCCGAGCATCGTCAAAATTTGTCCAGAGTACAATTTTCACAACCGCAAATTACACGTCTTTGAGCGCTCCGAAGTGGAGCGGAAATAGCCGAAGTCGCTTCGTTAGAGGTCGGATTGGGCCCATTGTAGTTGGAGTTTAATCGCTGGCCGGACAATGGCCGGTGACGCGACGTAATTGTCGCTAAATAGTCAATGTTAAATCGCACGCGCTGAAATCGCGCGATTTTAATTGCAACCGAATACAGCCGCTTCGTATCGGCGGGATTTTTTAAGTGGTCACATTAAAAGGTTTTACGCGTTGATTATTGTCGTTCAAATGAGGCATTCTGCGACGAATGCCGAATTAAATTTCGTTGACGATCGCCTTTTACGCGTCGTAATTTTCACGCAATGAATTTTATACGCGCGCTAATTTACGACTGGATTTGTAAGTTGTAAACGCTCGAGTATTTTTGCAGAAACTCGCCTGGACTATTTATGCTTTTTTTTTTCTAATAACGAGTTACAGCGCGAGCAAACGGTGCATACGAAGCCCGCTAATTGAAACTATAAATATAAACCTCCCAACATTTTCCTCCACTCCGCCTCTATTTTCATTTTGCCTACTAAAAATGCACGGTCGACGTAAGAAATATATTTGTATTGTTTCCCAACTTGTTTGTCGCTGACGGCGTTTTATTATTTTTACTTTACCTTTCTTCGAGCGTCATCTCCAATTCGATACACAACCTAGAAAATGACGACACATGTGTTCGCTCAAACTATACTGTCTACGGGTACAGCGTGTTCTAAAATCGACGCGAAATACGCGAAACGTTAACAATACGCGCTACCAACGACACTATCGTATACTTCAGTAACAACACGGCAATGTACTTAAAACAACCTAAAAAGTTACTCAAAAGTAATGTTCTGCTAGAGTTTTCGTAGTATCGTCCCCGGGTCGCTGTGTTCCCCTATTCGCCCGCCTCCCTGTCCGGGTGGGGTACGGAGCTCGCGATAACCGCTTTTTATACGCATAATGCTCGGGATCTCGTGCTAAGCTGATAGAATTGTGGTGGAATCAGCAGGCCTTTTGAAGTTCTATTAAATTGTAACACTCGCGAGTTCGCGCCAACGCGCCCGTGAAATTGTGGCTTTATTGAAATTGCACGAAATTATTTATCTTTTTTTTTCTTCTCCGCCGTCGTTGTTATTGTGTATAGGGTGTTTTTGAATTAGAATTGAATGAATTTATTGTCTTCATTAGAGCTTTAGAACTTTCATTTATTTCGGTATCTGCCTCGTAAGCGCTTTAATTGCAACAAACATTTTATTTAAATATTTACATTGACTATATTTTTTTCATAATGTACGTAAAGATATAAAAAAATGGTTTTTCAGTGGTATACGTCCACTATTAAACACTATTACTAACAATCAAAATCCGTATTTATCCGTAAAATTCGTATTTAACAATAATATACCAAAACTAAAAACACACATTTGTAATGCAGAAATGCACACATAATACGACTAATAACAACTACAAACATACACACAGTATGTATTATGGTAATGAACAGCCGTTATTAAACTAACCAATGAAAGCGTCAGTTTGTTTGTGTGTTTGTTTACAATCTCATTGGACACACATTGGCGCTAGATACGCGCGTGTACTAGATATTCATTACGTTGGCTTTTATCGGTTGCGAGCTACCAAATGCAGTATGGCTTACAACTTGCATGGTCATTTGTTTGAGTTTCTGTTTGGGATTTTATTGCAATGCCTAGCATACCATATAAATATTCATATAACCGTAGTTTAGAATTTAATAGTGCATTTTTTTTCATGTATTTTAAAAAATACAGAGAAAGGTTTATGAATTAAACTTTTAGTTTAATTAGACTGTTAAAAAATATAGTTTAGGATCAGATAACCGAGTGTGAATGTCCTAACTGGAGTATATTAATGCATCATCCAAAACGTATCTATAACTAAACACGATCAAATAATGCAAATGTAACTGATGAAAAAATAGGTAGTACCACAAATCCACAAGTAACAAATCACAATATGGATGTATTTGCCTTAATATACCAACTAGTTAGTATCGCACAGTGGGCACCGTCCGTATATATTAGTGGTAGCCGACTATAATTTATTTGCTGGAGTAAATAGGATTAGCAGCGGGCGGTGTTGCACAGTGGGTCATTTTTTGCCGACGCCCGACAAAGCGGGAGAAACGACGGGCGGTACGGTAACAGCCTAGCAGCGATTTACAAATACGCCGTGCGATCTTTATGCGTACCATCGATTTTTAAGCGTCCTGTATATGGACAGGTCAGTGTTGTGAGCATGTTGCATGGATATTTACATGAAAGATCAAGCTCGGAGATTTTTTCTTACGCTATTGATATTACAGGATAACAAAATTTATAAAATAGTGACACTGCCTTCTCACCACTTATTAATTCAGAAACACGAACGGAAGACCTTAAATTTCACTCAACAAACTGTCATCGAAATTAAAGTGGCCAACAGCTACCCCGAAATGTAGGTCGAGGTGACAGGTGCACGTAAAAGCTTAGAGATTGTGTTACGGTAAAGTAATCCGCGACCACCTCTCAGTTTATCCGACCTCTCGAACAAATAAAAATACTTATCACGTAAAGCCACCCCGCCCCTCCCCTCAGCGCCACGCCGCGCCGGCCCGGACGTCTCGTAAACCGACTCGAGCTAAGGTAATAAAGTGTCGCGGCCAATCAACACTCGACGACCGCACACGGATTCACCACGATTGGATTTGTCTCACACAACTCGGACAAATGTTCGGATAGCAACGATCCGGCGACACGCACGCTCCGATTACGCTGAAAAACTCAATGTTTACACACCACAAAAGGTGGAGAAAACCCGCGCCAACGCTACGTGATAACATTATTCCGTGTGAAAAATGTATCGAACGGTACAAGTGGCGAATCTCGAGAGGGCCACATCCGAATAAATAAAGCCGGGGGTGCGGCGCGCGAACTTGCAAAAAATCCCCATTTACGACGGGTGCGGGCGCGAATATAAAATATTGATCTCAACGGAAATTTATGAAAACATAAAAATGCGGAGGTGCGAAGGCGGCGCGCCCTGATGGAATACCCGTGTAGACTCTCCGCTGTCTCCTAGCCGCGCTCGGCGCTCGCATCACCTTTTCGAGGGATTAATCTCGTACGAGAGCCCACTTTATGCGCAAAATTTACCAGTAATTTCGGCATCGCGAATTTTTATCGACGCAGCATTCGATTTCGCGTTCGGCAGAAGTAATGTCACGAAATTCAATTTGGAACACTTATATTATCCGCATTAAAGGAGTTCATAATGGCGTTTCGGTCAGAGAAAATTTTACAAATAAAATTCCGTGGGCGAGGGCTCCTGTCCGCCGGGGATGCCCCTCGACACTGGGTTATTGCCCATTTTTTATATAGAAAAATCCATTTTAATCCAGGCGGTGGCACTCGTAACTCACGCCTTTATTTATACTCCAAATTACTCTAAACAGGCTGGTGTTATGTCTCATTTCTTCCGCACCGGAACGCGACAGGTTGTAATTGAATTTATACTCTAAAAATATCAACTTGCGGTTGCATTTGGCCACTGGCCCGATGGGATATGGAAATGAGCGATTTCACACTTCACACATGAAACGGTAATAGGTTTACCGTGTGATTACTAATCTGGATTAGCGCATGTTACTGAGGTTGCCAGCTCCAAATTTAGTGCTAAATCTGCAAGCTTAAGCTTGATACTTACGTAATACCGAATTAAATTTTAACGAACTAATCATAATTATTTGACTACACATAATAACTTTATAGATTGATCTTTAAAATCCAATTTGAGTGAGCTGATAATTAAATGTATTTATTTTTAATAGTTAGGTAAATCCTTTGACCATTAAAAATCTTTATGAAGTGTTCAATAGATTTCGGGTTTTTGTTTTTTTTTTCTCAATAGGCAACACTAAATCCGCATCCCTTGCAACTGCGCCAAGCTGTCAACTTGACGTGATGGATGACGTCATTAATGCCCCCACGTGATCGAAACAAAGTGGCCCGCATTAGGGATATAACAATGCAAATGTACCTTATTAAATCCTTTGAGATAAAGCGTCATGAAACGTCTCGAATATTTACGCTCTGCTTGTAGTATGAGAATAAATGGATTGTTCAGTCAATCCCGAAAAAATAGGACACGGACCATCAATCCTTTACGCGTTTGCATCAAATATGTACACATAAGCGGACACCGGGACAGCCAAACGAATCGCAACATGACACATTCTCAATATAACCCTCATAAAAAGCCTCGATAAAATATGGTGAGTAACGGATAGTGGGAGGGAAAAACTATTACGGTGGGTCTTAGAAGGAATGGATTCGGGGTCATCGCATTGTGTCATCTCCCATATCGAAGGGCCATCGTTCGTCAATGTAACATTCGGACCCGTTAGACCCGCAAGATGGATGGGACTCGGAAAGGCCCGTGGGCCCGTGTTCGAGTGGGGCGGCCCTCGTTTACATTTGTAAATGGATTTTAAACTCGAACATTCGCTTGACCGTGTGACGCGCTTTTTCATAGCCTTTTTTACTGTTAAAATGTGCTTTTAATATTTTCATACAAACTGCGTTTGAAAATGGAAAGTGTTATTTAAATTAGCGTAGTTGTTTACAGCACTCAAAATAATACTAATTAATACGGCTTAAAATGAACTAAGCGTCAAATACATTAGTCAAATTGTTTACATGAACATAATAACAACAGTAACTATCAGATCATTACTATTTAATAGTTAAACAAACCCGCTTTATAATGGCTAAAATAACTAAATATTTGCATTAGATCCATTTAATCATACCCGGCACACATGGATTTATGTAGTGCATTTCTATGATATAATAATTACATATATAAATCAAAATGATATTCGTTCAGTGGGAAACCCTACCGGACGTATCCCGGGGAGACTTTGTCGGGAAAAAACCGGGTAAGAAAACCCCTCACTAATGCACAGAGCCTATATCTATTTGGGTACAAAGGCTGGTAAAGTATGCTTGACCTTTTTTCGTATACATTTGCTCTTACTGAGTTTGTTTGGTAACTTTCAATAAATCTTTTTCAGTAATGGTAATGTTTACATTGTATTTTGTAATGGACGTACTTTTTGTCTACTCAAAATGGTAAAGGTACTTACCCTTAGCTTCACTTGTAATGTTTTATATTCTTTGCTTAAGCACTAAACAAGTATTAAATGTAGTACTCAAAAGATTACAAATTAATAGATACCTAAATAACAAATTACCAACTAGGTGTTACTAAACATCTGTCATGTAAATAATAGGATTGTCATCGTACATTCCGCGGATAAATTCAAAATGATTTATAAATATAATTATCATAATGCATAGCTACATTACATATCACTGGCAATTAATCAAAGCCCGCAAAATCACCGATCCGTTTAAAAACAAAAACGCAATATGACAGCGCGCGCACCTGTCACCGGCACGTCAAATCCCACAGAGGCCGCCATTTTATTTGGAAATGCAAATAACCTCGCAAATCGAGGGTGTAACGCGATCCGTCCCGAGACACCCCGAAACAGCTGATTTATTTCATATGCGGTATGATTTTACCGCAATTGAGAGCCCTCGCCTCGCACTCCGATCTCAATGTCGGGAGATAGCTATAACATGCACTGACGTCAGCGGATTCTATAGTTTTTTTTCACGGCCAATTACGCAAAGGATTCTTCTTCACACCGTATAATAGAAACGGTTGTCTATGAGCGCGTGAATGAGCCACTCAGTCGGTGTCGAATGCCTCTCGAGATTCAAGATGGCGGGTGACGGGTGCATCGCACGTTGACAAATGCGCATCGTTCACATAACCGCGTCTGTCATTTATTTATTTTTTTATCTCCGAAACAGAAGTAATTAGCCAGCGATGCGACTTGAATTACGCGTTCGAGTAACGGAAAACTGTTTTTGTTCGAAGTTTGGCAACGGTACCTTTTTGGCACACATTTTTTTTTTCAATTTTATATTAAGTCCAGCTTTACAATGAAACTGACCTATAATCGGATAGGCTCGAACACAATGGCGCCTCGATTTTGTAAACGAATTTTAACATTAACTATATTACGCAGTAAAGTCCGCATTATATTCCGCATAGCGAAACCAGCATCATTATACCTACCTACATCGCACGTTGGATGCGCATTTCGGAGAAATCAGGCGATAGTGCGCTCGGATTATTAGATAGTTAGCCGTTTAAGAAGCGTCCATCACGGCCGTAATTTGGATATATGCGAATCCCCTCTGGTCCGTAATCGGGTAAGCTCAATGACCCGCGCGGGGTGCGGGGGAGGGTTACTGGAGGGGGGTCGGTAGGATCATCAATCTCTATCAGGGAATCGCCGGTGGCGCTTTGCGCGTTTCCGCTGAAAAAACCGGCGACGAAAAATATGACCGCTTCCGTGTGGTCACGTGACACCTAGTGCTGCACACGATGAATACATTTACATGACATACGCTATACGTCTCGTTTTCAAAGGGGAGTAGAGTACCCCAAGTTTGAGAATGTTTTTTTTGTTGAGATAAAAAAATGACGTGTCACCCACATCATTAATTCCATCACATCACCACTATATGTTATGTGATGGAATTCTTCACACTGTTATCTGATCCCAAACTAAGCAGAGCTTGTACTATGGAACCAGATAACTAAAATACTGCATAAAACTACTTTTTAGTTGTAAATACATACTTATATATATAATAATTACACCCAGAGTCACAACAAACAGACATTTTCATTCACACAAATGTTTATCCTGGATGGGAATCGAATCCACGACCTGTGGCACGATAGGTGGTGTCTTAACCAACTGCGCCAACTGACGTACCACTAACCTACAAACGATCCAATTCGCACAAAACCTTTTGAGAACTAGCATTTCATCAACAAATACGATCGCACCCTTGATTACGCGCAAAATTACAATGTCTCCGGAGAAATTACACAAAACATTATCTCACTCAACAATCGTTCATTAGAGAAATGGGGAGGCGCCATTAAAATGGAAACTTTTGACAAAAGTTAAGACGTAAACGCCAAATGAATCTGCATTATTCCGACATCGCCCTCGCCCGCGGCATCTCCCGCTCAGTCCTTCAGATAAGACAATTAAATAACTATCTTAGCCCATTTATCTGTTGCCAGTTTCGTTTTGTTTGTTTCTATTAGCAGTAATTAATGCCACCGCAGACGGGTAAAGGTTAATGGAGTCGAGGGCCGCTATCTGCCATCTGACGGACTCCGCCGCAATCAAATGTCCAGCCGTGGGTCTATTGTTCGCAGCTAATAAACATTCCGGGGCCACATTTTGATCTAGGAATGTCTAAATGTCAAAGTCACATGTTTTCACTAAAACAAAAAACAAAGTGTAGTAACATCCTTAAGAAAGAGTTTGTATGTAGGTGTAAGTATTCGTCCAGTAGCCGCGTCTTTAATATCTCACTTATTACCAGATTTGTTGGTCAACTAATCATAACTAGCCCATCGTGCAACACAACCGACGACGTGCCATTGTCATAGAGTACATCAGTGCAGCGCCATACATAATCTGTGGCCATACTTATAATAATGAGCGATTAATGACGCCGCTAGTCGAGCAACAAATCCTTGCATTTGTTTTTGTTTGACGGCCGTATCAGTACGCACACATTGTCAGTCTGTAAATACTTTCACAAATACATTTCAAATGTTTTGAGCTTTGGAGGGGCGCGCCATGATACCGTAGTTGATCTACCTAGGGTACATCCAGCTATAACTTTTACCTCGTAATATCGCAAAGAATTTTCCAATCTACGCTCTTATAGGGCTCGATGACACCAATGAATCTAAGTCACACTCGGATCCGATCCCCTCGACACCGATGCCACACCCCACGACCAGTATCAGTCACCGAGGTAACTGCATTCTTCACCAGACAGCTAATTTGGCCCCCCATTTACGTGTAAGTAGAGCATCTATCACAAAACGTCTCGGCATTTCTTCCAATTTACCGTAAGGTGCCTACCCGTCTATCGAAAGATTCAATGAATGATAACGAGCCTAATAAATACGGAGTCGGCTCCCCAAATGGCTGTAATTAATTTAATGGATTTAGACAAAGAAATATGTACAATGAGATAGTGAGATTAATGGTACGCCTCTGCTATGCTTTGACCATTAGCTTTATTTTTTAACCGTTTAGTAGAGTACACTAATGAAGGCGCCGAGCTTTCTAACGAGCTCTAACGTTGCACTTTCAGTTTATTATCGATTCTTTAATCTAACATCCGCGTTTACTTTACTTGGATCTGAACAATAGCGTTGCTTATCTAAATCCAACACAATGTACATATAACCCTTAGGGAAAAGGAACTGCAAATCGCAAAGTAAAATAAACCTCGTAGAAGTACAAATTTACAAGAACTGTAGATTCCAATATCGTAAAAACAAAGGAACTAAATGTTTTCTCAAATATTGGACAAAACATTGGACTCCAACGTCTCATGTTCAATTAATATGCACGTGAAAAGACATAATGTCATATACAGATGGCTAAACATTTCTTTGTTCTGGCGGAAGTTTGCCTAGATAATATATTAACATAACTGTCCCATAAAAACCTTAGTTCCAGCCCAAGTGAGCTCCAGGAAGGGTTCGTATACTATTTGTGCTTATATCACAAAATCAGCGCAACATAAATTAGTGGACAGGTCGCGTGACGGACCGACTTACCAACATCGTCTCCTTATCGTACTCCGGAAACTACCCAACTAACCGCTCCGCATAAGCTGCTCTCATAAAAAAATCTACCTTAAATATCTCAGCGAAAAAGTCCACATTCCCGTAACTCAACGCACTGAAACCTCAGGCGGAAACTTGAGTATCAACCCTAGCTATAAGACTAGACGGTCCAAATCCGTGTGTCAACAATAGCAATCGCCAACAACAAATAAGGTAACATTGCCAGTATGTCAACATAAATAAAGCTGAGTGTCCTTTAACGAAGCAGACGTTGACGTCGGGACACTAATAAAGACCGCGCAGAACAATGTGAACTCTATAGTTTCAGCTTTAAAATTGAAAATAGCAGCGTGAATGGAAAGGGTAGTAAATGAAGGTTCGCATTTAGCGGTCTTGGTGGTAGTGATATGGGTGGACTTCCTTTGTCTGGTAATCTTATCAGTGTGGCAGGCGGCCGCCGCCTCTTGACATGATACATTGCCCGGGCTATACATTTACATTCACCAGCTTATAGCTTATACATATTTATCCAAATGCACGTGTCAATTTAGACCCATGTTTTATCAGCCGCTACAAAATGTATGCCAATTCGTACACGGCAAGTTAATCAATCAATTTTAATAGAATGAATTCCATCTATGTACATTAACAGATAAGCCGGAATATATATAGCATTCGAATTCGACCAACCGTGAGCGGCCGATTAAAATGTACGCATAATGTCATTACGCGAGCCCGTTTCGCTTGTAATCGGCAGATAGCGTCGTCCTTCCTTCACCGAATTTCGTTAATGCCACCGAATTTTTCGATAATGCCCTCCAAGCCGTCAGGAATCGGGGAGGAAATTATAAAGAAGTCCATTCCTGTGACGCAAATGCTAATGATGAAATAAAAAGGCGCTTCAAAATGCGAATGAGACTACTGAATGGAGTGACTTATTTCCTAGAATCTCATAATGGCGTCGTCTCTCGGAGGACAGTTCGTAGCATCGGAACGTGAGCTTCACAAAAGCCCGCTCCGCCGATCCCTCTCCAATCGCGAAACTTTGAATACACCTCTTTCGGCTATCGAAAAGTTCCCGATAATGGATTTGTTCGAGCACTCGATTGTTCCACGATGAATGGGTACTAATTAAAACGAAGTCACGACGACGCCGGACCAAGTTCCCGATTGTTTCCCAACTATAAATCGCAGCGCTGCTCTCTCTCATATAAATATTGTAGAGGGTTCCGGCCCGGGCCAACTTCGGTGCTAAATTTAAAATCGAAATTGGGGAATCGGTGCTAGCGGGAACGTATGCCCTAAGTGTTTTTGCGCATAACTATTCGGTATTGCCGATATACATATTTCCATTTCGATATTAATCTGCATAAATAAGGATTGTCGGTTGTATGGGCGTTCTCATTCTAGTTCGAATCAAGATTAAGGGGTAAATTCTAAATTGCTTCTGGAATGTTCCCGTAACGAGTTTAAGATTGTGAGCACGTGTCGCCTCCACGTCTCTGCCGCCGAGAAATTGCCCAAATGTATCTCGTTTCTATCGGTGTGAGTGTTACACGCGGATGTTCTCCTCGTCACATACATCAACGTCGCGAGTTATGAAACTACCCGAAAAGAGATATATATATATATGTTTGACAGTTTGTAGTTGACTTTAGCATTCACAATTTAATCGCCTACGGCACAATAAAGTCGTCCTACGTTTGTCTAAAACAAACATAGACTGGAAGAGATCACAGTCGGATATTAATCTTGTTAAAAGGAATGAACATGGAATTAGACTTTGCGGATCACACAACCGAGTGGAGCGCAGTTTCTCTATTACTGGCGCTGTCTGCAGCTCTCCCGGCTCTCGTTCCCAATAAGAAATCACGTTTGATCTGGCCGAGCTCGGCCGCAAATGAGCCGAAACACACCCCCTTTATCTTCCAATAAGTAAGCGAGCTTTGGTTTTCTCGGCAGGAAAAATGCGAACTCTAAACGGGAAACTGGATAGAGGATGCCAGATGGCTGGAAATATATAAAAATAAACGAACCGGAATATGGATAGTGGTCTCTATCTGATTGTTATTCAGTTTTGTGCACAGTCGAGTCTCAATAAATAATATGGGATAGTAAAAGCGAGCGCCGAAAAGTCTGGGTTGGCTGTAAAAAATACAGTTCGTCTTTTCGTAAACAAAATTAAAAAAGAGCAGGTTTGTGGAAAGCAATTTTGGTCCCAAAAATCCAAGTTCATTCGGTACGCACCGACAAATCCCATGGTGGCATTCAAAATCGCGTTCCCTTTTTAAAGTTGAGACGATTCGCGTAACGAGTGTCGAATTTTGTGACCCGCGGGGCCCCTCTATCGGCCGAAGTGTACCCGGGAGGTGGCTCAGTAATTACCCACCATTACAGACAAAGGACACGACTCGTCCGATTACCATAATTCCCAAGACCCGAGACGGGATATAAATGGGCCACATTTTGTAGTAGCACGACGACTGACGTGTGTATTAATGACTATGCTTGTCCTTTTAAATTAGGTGAGGGATCTGGTGATTTAGTTTTTCATTGGCGGTGGCGTCGAGCCGGGATAGATTGCCTGCTTTCATTCTCGACGCATTTATCCTTTGACATCGGGTGATTACGAACAAATTATTGTGTTTAAAGTAGCAGTTACTTTAATTGTTGCATTATGTAAATAACTTACGAATTTATGAATTGTTAGCATTTATTACTGTCTAATTAATAAAAAAATATGGTCACCACAAATTCCCGACAATATTATCGGGCATTTCGCTATTTCTGTTTCGCCAGCGTAACCCAAAGGCAGCAGGGGGGGTCGGCGCTCGATCGCGAAAAAAACAACACAAAAACCCTTTTAAAATTAATTGAGTTTTCTTGCGGCTACATCGGCCGGTACAATAAATTAATTAACGCTTGAAGGAATCCTTAAAATTTGTCGAGGATCAAAAGTTGGATGTTGGCGGGCGCGGGGAACAGATAATACTTCGATTTTCCATTAACTTATATTAAGCAGTAGGAGAGGCGCGCCGCGCCCGCGGCTCGGCCGATACTTCCCGAATCTAATATATTTCCCTTATAAAGAACTACCTAAACACGCGATCTTTCGCTTTGATCCATTTGCATGGGCCGATCCGCGGAGCTGTTTGTTTACGAGCCATTAAGGCGGGCAATATTCACCCTTAATTGAATTTCAACTTGTAAATTTTCGTAGATGGTATTAATTAAATTTTTCCCGTTGCCTAATGCCTTCGCTACAGCCGCGGTACCACGCTGATTAATTTTGTTAAAGCCTTTAACTTTACAAATAACGCGGCTCCCTGGAAACAATTACTTGTTTTCCTTACATTAATTACCTATCGAGAAAATAATTCTGTATTCTCAACGAGTCATTGTGCTCGTCCCACTCTTACCTACCGATAAACAATGTCTTCCTGAAATTCTGATTTATTTCTTAAAATAATGTATAAAATTCACTTACAGAGAAACATTTTTTTTATGTTAGAAGATTGACAAAGCAAGCATAAAAATTAAAATCCCAAGCTGGTTAGCGTAGTGATAAAAGACTTGAACCTACGTACGCCCAAAAACGCTTTATGTAACTTAGACTAATATGATAAGCACTTGACGGATTTACTAATTACAGAAAGCGTTTACTTTAGAAAATGCCAATTATGCTCTTTACTGATTTAGTTCTCCGTTGTCCTCAGGTTGTCTGCTAGAAGGTTCGCGGTTACCGCCCGATGTGCCACCAAGAAACCCGACAATGTCTCGGCTAAACGGCCGCATTACCGGCAACCCGGCTGACCTGGCTGACTTCGAGCCCTCGTGTCTCGTCCGCACCCCCTCGGGGAACTTCTACGTGCCTTCAGGTGAATGTTAGAACCTTTTTCACATATTTTTTTAGAATTAATCTAAACTTCTATGTAGCATCGGCTAATCGTATAACTACACTTCACTTCCGATTTACACAACTAATAAAAATCATTCATTATCGCGCCATTCAACGTTCAACAAGATCAAAAGTAGGCGCACTATTTTCGGGAATTATCGATTTTACGAATTTAACAAATTACAGCCTTAATTGAACTCAAGACTCAGTATCAAAACTTAACTAATCACCACTAATTTGTATTCCAGGGGATATCCAAAAGAATCCGTCTATGGACTATAAATCCAATTCATCGTGCAGTAGTCCGGGGAAACAGGACAAGAGCACCCTCGAAAGGATGGATAGAAACGACAGGTCAGTTTAATTTATTAATAACGAAACGAGTGTACATTTCTTAACATAAACCTACTCAGAACTTCATAGGATTAGAAAAATGCTGATCTGCAAATGGTAGAACTGAATAACACTTTATCGTCACACTTTAACACCACATAAAATTAAAGTTAAAGTAAACAAAAACTTCACTGAGGATAGAAAGTGTTACAATGGGCGAGCGTATGACTAAAAGTGAAATTCTCAGGCAACCTTTGGATGGAGAGGAATTACAATTTAATATAAGACAGGAGCATTGTTAAAGGAGGCCTGTACCCTAAGGAAAGGTCTTAATTCAGCTCATAACAGTAAAGTAAAATAATACAACAACAAGCATGAGTTGATTCTAGTTCCTCTAAGAGAACCTAACCGTATCGCCAGTATACCTAATGGAAAACTTTCCAGGTCCCAACTAATGTACTCTAAATAACTTTTATTTTCCACATAACATCGTTTTTGGTTTCAATATAAATGCTCCTAATTGTAGTAAGTGAATTATTAAAGCTCTATCTTCAATACACAAATTGCATCATCTTCTGTAGAACAAACTGTAGGTACATAGAAAAATAATATTTAATTTGTAAGGGAAAAAGAGGCTTATGAGATACAAACACTTAATGTTTCGACATCAGGTCTCACCCAGCGTTCGGTGCACCAGTCCCCGTGTTACCAGTGAGGAACAACCTGCGAGCATCACACTTCCCCCCCGCGGCCTCGCGGTTCCACTTCAGGAAGGGCCTCTCCTCGAGGTGTTCTTGGAAATGCACCGCTATAGTGTTCATAATTCTCTTCGTTCTTCTTTTAGCCATCGCTTCTTATATGTCTGGTAAGTAAGAAATTCAAATATTTTTTAACAGTTTTCCTTTCTTCAATTATATATGATGTCTATAGACATTAAAAATACTAGTGCATTAAAACTATTATATTTTATGAATACTATTTTAATAAGCTCTTATTTGTCCACAGCCTCATATTTCGTCAACTGGTCATATCAAAACTCTAAAGCATGTACAGTACTAGTTGGCGAATCCACAGAGACGTTCCCATCATCCAAAGCGACAACACTGGAGTCAAGTAACAAATCCCTCTCGAGACCGCACCAGAGTTCGCCTTCTACCGGCTCAGGTAACGAGAAACACTCGCGCCCACGTAGAAGTGTAGACGGGCATGCTTCTTCTGTTAATTCTGTTTCTTCCACCGATACTTCCACCGCTGTAGATATGCATGATTTAATCAGTACACTTTCTACCAGCAAAACTAGCTTAGTGCATGGTGTGGAGTCGGCTGCCGAGACGACTGCCGTCACTCAGCTGAAAGAAGATAGCCGGGAAGGTTCTAATGCTTCTATGTTTAGCAATGTCAATAATACGGTTAACACTGGTGATCTAACGAATAACACTAAACTTGATGAACCGCGTAAAGAAATAACTATGGAACAAACTACAATGTATGCTGCTGAAGCAGTCAATAAAACAAATAATAGTGTTAGTAAAGTTATTAAACCTTTTAACGACCATATTGAACAACCACCAGAAGTTGTTGTCACTAAAAATACATTAACACTCATTAAAGACCATAAAGATAATATTGCTTATGACCCTGAAGATATGCAAGGTGATTCAGGCATGTCCTACGGATTGCAAAAACTCCAATATGTGAAGTTATTAACAAGACTGAGAGAAGTTAATGAAGAATTACATATTGTACCCAATGAACCTGCTGAAATGGATAATCACTTAGAAAAGTTCCACTATGACAGTGAACAGAGTTCATCTAACCATACTGATACTACCAAAAGCTCTAACACAACCATTAGCAAAGAAGCAACTTCTGAGACTACTATGAAAACTGAAACTACCATACCACTTATAACTACCGCAATAACAATGAAATCACCTATAACTAGCAATTCAACGGAGACGATATCGCTTGCAACTACAAACAAAAATTTACCAATCGAGCATGTTGTGACATCACCATCGCCACCTGTGACTAATAATAACCTTGCAGTGAATAAAACAAGCGTAAATGTAGGGACAGTTATAGGAACTGCAAATGTGAATATAACTAGCAAAACGAATGAAAGTACAACACATTTCACTACTACTAAATTTGCACCAATTGAACACGTTGTGACTCCACCAACACCGATTGTTACTAATAATAACGTTGATATAAATAATACGACTACCACTACGACTGATAAAACGGTCACAGAAACTTCTGTGAATACTGAATCAAAAATAGTGGACTTAACAACTAACCCTACACATATGTTGATTAACATGACGATATCTACTGATAGTGCCGAAGATTCATCTTACAAACCGCTTTATTCCTTAACAGTTAAATTACCAACAATCGGTGATTCAAACGAAATACCAACTGTAAAAATCACTCCCATGGATATGGAACCGACACAACCTACAAACTTTAATAAACCCTTGACAGTTGAACGTACAAGTTCGACAAAAAAAGTTGAATCAGAGTGGGGTGGTAGTTGTGAATGTTCGTGTCCAATCTGTGATAGTAATACTACAGATGATTTTTATGATGATTATGCAGACAAAAGCACATCTACTATTTCAAATGAATCAGCTTCGGAGTCATCGACTAATAGGTATGTTAGTGTGAGTACTACTGAATCAAGTTCTACACAATATTCAAATACAACAGAAAATGATACAGAAGTCACAACTGAAGGGGAAATTATGTCAACGACAGATTCCATGAATATGACAACAGAATTTACAACTGAATCTGAAACGGAGACTGTCCCAACAACAGCAACTCCGTGCGTATGTCCAAAGGTTCCTCTTCCACCCATTCTTATATTGGAAGGTGAGGTCATTGAATTTGAATACGATCAGTGATAACTTACTAACGATCACCAAAATCCATCGCTCAGGGTTTCCGTGCAGTACTATACTGTCTCTAACATATTAACATGCATGGTTTAGTAATGGGTATCGGGTAACTGCAAACTTTTCAATCGCATGTGCTTTCTGTTTCTGATATTATTTTATTGGGTTCTTTGTAGTTCTTAGAAAGGGCGTTTATTTTGTAGTTTTAGCGATGTATGCAGATTGTAGACAGTTCATCACATTGTCGCATGATTTGTTGCGAGATATTCTTTGAATTAACCGTTGATTATAATTCTAATTTATAATAATGTTCTAGGTGCGCGAACATTCCCCGCCCAATCATTCCCGCCAGACGGGACGACATTCAAAGAACTTACTTTAGGTGAAAAATTATCAAAAGAAATCCCTCCATATAGTTACTGGAACATGCAGTTCTATCAGTCTGTTGCTGCATACTTGAAATTTGACTACATGATCCCTCGGGGAGCATCGATAGGTGTTTATGCGAGGCGGAACGCTTTACCTACACACACTCAATACCACTTTTTGGAAGTTTTGAGCGGATTTAAGGCAAGAACTACGAGAGCTTCACATGTAAGTTGCAAATGCACTTTATTCCGTGTACTGTGTACATCTTCAATCACACCATTTGACAAAATCAGTGCATATCTTAATAATATTGCTCATAATTTACAGCCATCAGTCAAAAAAGAAGTAACTCATTACATGGAACAAGGCCACTGGTTCTTATCACTTTACAACGACGATGGTGATCCTCAAGAAATCTCGATCATAGCAATAGTGGCTGAAGACATGACACACAATTGTCCTAATGGCTGTTCCGGGAAAGGGGAGTGCCTCATGGGACATTGCCAATGTCAGCCTGGGTTTGGAGGAGATGACTGTAGTGAAAGTAAGTAAACTAGGAACTTCATTTTAACTTTATCATATAATTAAGAAAGCTTTTCCAAATTTTTACATCGTCATAATTTTCGAAAGAAAACGAATGCTAAGCAAACAATAAATATTCCAGGCGTATGTCCAGTCTTATGCAGTCAAAGAGGTGAATACATCAACGGAGAGTGCCAATGTAACCCTGGTTGGAAAGGCAAGGAATGTTCCCTACGCCATGATGAATGTGAAGTACCAGATTGTAACGGCCATGGGCATTGTATCAACGGTAAATGCTCGTGTGTTAGGGGATACAAAGGAAAGTTCTGTGGAGACATCGACTGCCCTCACCCAACTTGCTCCAGCCACGGATTCTGCATCGACGGTGCTTGTGTCTGCAAGAAAGGATGGAAAGGACCGGACTGCGCGACTATGGATAAGGACGCGTTGCAGTGTCTCCCGGATTGCTCTGGACATGGAACTTTCGATGTCGATACTCAAACTTGTACGTGTCATACTAGGTGGTCCGGCGAGGACTGTTCTAAAGGTGCGTTATATTTATTTATTTCTGTTTGATGAAAGCAAAATATTTTTAATAATGTTGAAATGACCAGCAAAAATAAAATTCTAAGACTATAAGTTTAGCTTGTGTTTATGTGACTCTCTCGTATGCTACCAAAATTGTGACATTATAAAGACTAGTTTTCAAAACCTCTCAATTCTCATACTTTTAGATCAAGGTACTTGGGTTTTAGTATTGTTTTGAACATGCACTTCGTTTGTATGTGACAGAGGTGTGCGACCTAGAATGCGGGGCCCACGGTCGGTGCGTGGGCGAGGCGTGCGCGTGCTCGGCGGGGTGGAGCGGCGAGTTCTGCACGGCGCGGCTGTGCGACGCGCGCTGCAGCGACCACGGCCAGTGCAAGAACGGCACCTGCCTGTGTGTGTCCGGCTGGAACGGCCGCCACTGCACCCTCGAGGGCTGCCCGCGCGGCTGCGCCGGCCACGGACAGTGCCGCGTCGCCAACGACGGACATTGGGAGTGCAAGTGCTTCGACGGCTGGGACGGCCCTGATTGTACCACCTTAAAGGAGCAAGTCTGTGATGATGCCAAGGATAATGACAAAGGTATGTTTGTCTTCATCTTTTTTCATATAAATTTCATACGTTGGTAAATGTCTAGTTATTGTCGACAATTTGAAACAACTTATATTTGTTTAGCACTACTCTAAAGTTCTCTTTTCTATGTACTGTCCAGATGGCTTGATCGACTGCGAAGATCCAGAGTGCTGTCAAAGTTCCGCCTGCAAGGGAAGTCAGCTCTGCGTGTCATCGCCGAAGCCGACGGACATTCTTCTCAGAAAGCAACCGCCCTCCATCACTGCCTCGTTCTTTGAGCGAATGAAGTTCCTCATTGATGAAGGTAGCCTGCAAAACTACGCCAAACAGGAGACCTTCAACGAGAGGTGAGGCTGGATGTTTGATGTTATTCGTTACTATTAAGGAATGGTCTATTGACATTGGATGCTAACACCTTTGTTAATTGACCCTTCATAGTACTCGGTGAAAAAAACTGCAAGGAATAATCAGACAAATTCGAATTGTTCGATTTATAAGTTTTATCAATTGTCTTTTTATTCTTTGTACTGTTCGTTTTTTTCGCCTCGTACTATTCTATGTGATATAATATGTAATTATCAGATTTAACAATGAAGAATATTATAATAACAAATATCTGTTATATAAGATATGCAATGTTGTGCCCCAGTCAATCCTAATGTTTTATTTACAAAAGTGTTTCCACAAAGCTTTATTTTTCCTTTTCCCTTACACGTATCATGGAGAAAACTAATCTTATATTTATTTGTTTTTCTTTAATAAATTCTAGGTGAAATACTAAACAATTGGCACTTGCATGTTTAACTACACATAATATATTAACAACGCTATTTCCTCTTCTAAATTAACAATATGTCAAGTTATGGTTACTCATTCTATGTCATTTCTCTCGGTTTTCTTACGCTGCGCAGTATGTTTTGGAACCACTTCAATACGAGGTAAGATATGTGAATCCGATTTGGGATTATGTGTACGTTTAACTTAGTCTATATCTACATCATTATTTATATTATATATATACAATTCATTGGCAAAATATTTTATAGTATCTATATTATAAATTGAATGTTTGCATGCTATTCGTGATATTGTTGTATGTATATAACCTATTATTGTGTCCTGTGAATTTGTGTTACGCTTTTTATTTACTAAATGATAATTAATATTCACAATGTTTTTACGTATTAAGAATATATTTTATATGTAGGTAGTTATAAATGACGTAGTATGGGTAAAGGTTGATACATTACAATTAGCCAAACAAGTAGAACGAAGGTTTTGTTAGACAATTAGATTTATTGTAGCAACCTAATTGCGACTAACGTAATCCATAGAAATAGTAACCTCATATTCTTAACACTGAAATATTAAGCACGATCATAGCATCTTGAAATTCCAATCCACAAAAACACTTTGTACTACCCTATGAATAGCAGTAAAGAACCAATCTCCTTGTAGAAAAATTTGACTTATGGCCTTTCTAGAGCCACCCCATTTTTAGAAAATAATGAACCAGCTATATCTCTCAACTATTCCATAATCGGATTCATCATCAAATTCCTCGCCAATTACAGTCGTTCCGCCGTGATCAGAGGTCGCGTGGTGACGTCACTCGGGTCAGGTCTCGTCGGCGTGAGAGTGTCGACGTCAACGCCACTAGAAGGCTTCACCTTGACCAGGGAAGACGGCTGGTTTGATCTGCTGGTGAACGGAGGGGGAGCTGTGACGTTGCACTTCGGAAGAGCGCCGTTTAAACGATCGACGCATGTTGTTTTCGTACCTTGGAATGAGGTATGTATTTGAAACTTTTGGATATTGCTAATTACTATTATGAATATAAGTGAAAACAGAAAAACATCAAGTTTGTGAGCCTCTGACACCTAAAATATATGTAACAAAATTATATCACAAATGTAGGTAGACAGAAAAACTTTTTTTTTAAATTCTAGTCTATTCATATAAAACGTAATATAAGGTAGGTATATCTGAATGGAATATTTGCTTGATATCTTCATGGACACCTTTTAAGAATATATTCTATATCAATTAATTATTACCATAAATTCGCAGTGGTAAAGTATTTATAGTACTATGCCCATTAAAAGATTTCTAAAATTAAGCAATAAAAATGTCCAAGGGAACATTACGTTTCAAAATATAATATATTACTTCACTTCATGACACGGTACCAAAGGACTTGTGCTTGATATAGTCTTCAAAAAGTCAAAGTACAATGAGCAAACTTCCCATAAAGCAATTTTATGTTATTTTTTGCACGAGAACATGCGAAATGACGATTAAAGAGGCATTTACATTTTTACGTCTCAATTATGAGGCTCTCAAACTTTTGCAATTTCCCTGTGTTTATGACGCGACTCGTTTTATATTCTGGTACAATCATTTATACGTACATGAGTTATTTAATTAAGGTATATTCATTTAGGCCTATAAAACATAATATTATTACGACTGCTGTATTAACACATCTACCCTCTATTTAAAAAAAATCCTCTGCCGAATAAATAAAAAATATTAGATCTGAAACACTATAAAGACTGGACCTCTATGTAGATGCTATGGCCAAAAGAGACTTTGACTTGTTTCCTCTCTTTATTTACAACAGAGTAACTAGCTAGGCCTAGATATCTCAAAAATGCGAGTAAACTAATTCATTCAATAAATAATTAAAGTTTGACAGATCTTTTCCTACAAAGAATTATTATTTTTAAAGGTTATATGGAAGAGATCGCTTCTTAGCGATAAGACCGCCCATTGTACATTCATAATATTAAGCTTTTATTTGTTATTTTGAAATGTTGATTTATGTACAATAAAGTGTTATCTATCTATCTATCTATTTTGCTACCATCTTTACCAACCTTCCGGATAAAACGACACTTTATTGCACCTTGTACTTTTCATCTGAGACTATTTGCGATAAATCTTGACATACCTCTTTACTGAGATTTATTTTACCTTCACCAACGAAAAATAGCTCGTAATTCCTAATAACCTCTTTCAAGGCGCCAGAGCATTCCAAAACTCTTTAGCAAGTCACCCTCGATTTCTTACTCCCATTAGCCCAGAATAGGTCTTGACGGTTTGTTGAAAACTAAATGATGATCACCAGGTGGTGATAATCGACGAGGTGGTGATGACGACGGCTGATGAGAAGGGCGGCACGGGACCCCCGCAGGCGTGTCTGGCGCATGACTACGACGCCATGAAGCCTGTGGTGCTAGCGACCTGGAAGCACGGCTTCCAAGGAGCTTGTCCTGATAAGAGTGCTATACTGGCTGAGTCACAGGTTTGTAGTCTGTCTTGACGTCGAATGCCGAGACGAAGGTCGCGTGTTCGAATCCAACAATGAGCTTGAGCTTTCGGTGAAGGAAAACATCGTGAGGAAACCATAGCATGGTGGTAGAGTACTTTGTAGTACCCGCCTAGCTGGCTACCACCCTCAAGTTGAAAATCTGTCCCCAAGCACCTTTCAATGTGTTCCGACAGCTGCACTTGAGAGTCAGTTCCCTTCTAGTCTTTGTGTGCTTACTAGTATCGGCCACATCCTCACTGACCACGATAAGAATGTGGCCAAACGCAGGCCTATAAAATAATAAAAACTCACAAAAAATATATTAGTGAATGTAACTTCAGGGTTACTGAATCTACAACAAAGAACTTATTTCATGATAACTTCTAGGTGGTCCAAGAAAGCCTTCAAATACCTGGAACTGGCCTCAATCTGGTCTACCACAGTTCAAGAGCAGCCGGATACCTCTCAACCATTCAGCTCCAACTAACGCCAGAGAAAGTGCCACCAACATTGGCCTTAATCCATCTTCGGATCACCATCGACGGTATACTCTTCGAAAAAACCTTTGAAGCCGACCCAGTGATAAAGTTCACTTATCCATGGAACAGGCTGAACGTGTACAGACAGAGAGTGTACGGAGTCACCACGGCGTTGGTGAAAGTTGGTTACCAATACACAGATTGTAAGGATATCATTTGGAATGTGCAGACGACGAAATTAAGCGGTCATGACATGAGCATCTCTGATGTCGGTGGTTGGAATTTGGATATACATCATCGGTATAATTTCCATGAAGGTAAGTTTAATTGGTTTATTTCGACATTCAGGTAATAGTAACAACCATTCTTCAAGTAAAGAAGGAGAAACTACGATAGAAATAAGCTACTGTTGATTGCCCAGCGGTTTAACACACAATGATTTTCGCAAAATAGTTCTTCAAAACACCAGCTAAGTACTATTTACGTTTTTCACAGGTATACTCCAAAAAGGTGATGGTACGAACATCTACCTAAAACATAAGCCTCGGCTTATCATCACTACGATGGGCGACGGCCGGCAGAGGGAACTGGAGTGTGGAGCCGACTGTAGCGGTGCGGCGACCAAGCAACGGTTGCTGGCTCCGGTCGCACTCACTGCTGCTCCCGACGGATCCATCTTTGTGGGAGACTTCAACCTCGTGAGGAAGATCAACACTGACGGAACCGTGCGGACGGTGGTTAAACTGAAGTTAGTATTTGATCCTTATAGAACAATGTTTCTCTTTTGAAATTAGGTTAGTTCACAACTTGTACTAAGAGCTTCAACTCCAAAACTACAAAAAAAAACCCTCAATTTTGATTTTCTAGAAAAAATCAATAAAAATAAATCCATAAAAGTCCTCTAGTATTCTTTTATATGAGTGTCAATTAATTCTAAGCTTGGCCGAACCTATGTCGAAAACATACGCTGCATATGATAAATTTTTTAAATGAACCTTTTCTTTCTTCACAGTGCCACCCGAGTATCCTACCGCTACCACATGGCACTATCACCGCTTGATGGAACTCTCTACATCTCGGACCCTGAATCCCATCAAATCATCAAAGTTCGCAACACAGATGACTATAGCGACCCTGAGCGGAACTGGGAAACTGTTGTTGGTTCCGGAGAGAGATGTCTACCAGGTGATGAGGCTCATTGTGGAGACGGAGCGTTAGCAAGAGACGCTAAATTAGCCTACCCTAAAGGAGTCGCAGTATCTGTCGATAATGTTCTATACTTCGCCGATGGCACCAACATTCGAATGGTCGACAGAGATGGCATTATCACTACCGTCATCGGAAATCACATGCATAGAGCTCATTGGAAACCCATCCCATGTGAAGGCACCTTAAGTGTAGAAGAGGTACATCTAAGATGGCCGACAGAACTTGCTATCAATCCTCTAGATAACAGTCTCCATATTATTGATGATCATATGATTCTACAAATGGCACCAGACGGTAGAGTTAAAGTTATTGCTGGCAGACCGTTACATTGCCCATCGCCTTTGACTGGATATGATATGGAATTAGCAACGTATGCGACGTTGGTTATGCCACAAAGCATTGCTTTTGGTGCAGCTGGTGATCTTTTTGTAGCTGAAAGTGATTCGCAAAGAATTAACAGAGTACGTTTGATTACGACTGACGGAAAGATCTCTTTGTATGCTGGTGCAGAGTCTAAATGTAATTGTTTGGAACGTGGATGCGATTGCTTTGAAGCTGATCATTTCTTGGCTTCTAATTCTAAATTCAACACTATATCTGCCGTAATTGTCAGTCCAGACGGTATCGTCCATATAGCAGACCAAGCTAACTACAGAATTCGTTCTGTCATGGCTAGTATTCCTGATGCAAGTGGCGCGAGAGAGTACGAGATATACTCTCCTGATACACAAGAGATTTACATCTTCAATAGATTCGGTCAACATGTCATGACGAAGAACATTTTAACTGGTGAGAATAACTACGTATTCATGTACACAGTCAACACTAGTAATGGAAAACTTAGTACCGTGACCGATGCTGCTGGTAATAAAGTGTTCTTACTAAGAGACTATTCAAGCCTTGTGAACTCTATAGAAAATACAAAGGGACAGAAATGCAGATTAAAAATGTCTAGAATGAAGATGCTTCAAGAACTGAGAACACCAGACAATTTTAATATGACATTTGACTACCACGGTACAACTGGTTTACTCAAGGCCAAATATGACAGTACAGGAAGAAGTTACATTTACAAATACGATGAATTTGGAAGATTAACATCAGCAGTGACTCCTACTGGACGAATAATCAATTTGACGTTTGATCTTAGTCTTAAAGGTGCTACTGTACGCGTTAGTGAAAACAATAGAAAACCCGTATCTATACTAATCAAGGGATCATCAGTGAATACAAAAGTCGGAGAAGCAGAGAAGAAAACCATTATTTCCACTGACGGAAGCATCTCTTCGAGCATGCCTTGGGGTCATATTATTTCAACTGATACAGTTCCATACACGATTCTATCAGAAATCGACCCTATACTTGGAGAGAGCTATCCAGTTCCAGCTAAGCAGAGAACAGAAGTGGGTGGTGATTTGGCGAATCGATTTGAATGGCGATACTTCTTGCGAAGATTGTTATCGAACAAAGGCAAGAGCACCAAGGCAGTTGCACAAATTGGTCGCAAGCTCAGAGTAAATGGTGAGAATCTTCTAACACTGGAATATGATAGAGATACATCAACGGTTGCTGTGTTCATGGACGATAAAGTGGAACTGCTGAATGTCACGTATGACAGAACAGCACGACCAGTCAAGTTGGGACCTAGAAATGGAATATTTGCTGAAGTTGAACTGGAATATGACAGATTCAATAGATTGACAAGATGGGGCTGGGGAGATCTGAATGAGACATATGGCTTCGATAGAGCAGGACGCTTGCACGAGATTCGTTATGGAGATGGTTCGTCTTTGGCTTACTCATTCAGAGATATGTTCACTAGTCTACCGTTGAAAGTAACAACACCTAGAGGAAGCGACTATCTTTTAGATTACGACGATTCTGGCGCACTCCAAAACTTGACTACTCCTAGAGGTCACATC
Organism: Tethea ocularis; assembly: GCA_963555595.1. Classification (NCBI taxonomy): domain Eukaryota; kingdom Metazoa; phylum Arthropoda; class Insecta; order Lepidoptera; family Drepanidae; genus Tethea; species Tethea ocularis. The sequence goes on along the minus strand of OY741961.1, from coordinate 11,778,984 downwards.
CATACTTTCGCACTTATGACGTCATTAGGCTATTTCAAATACCAATACTTCTCGCCCATGAATAGACATCCATACGAAATCCTATATAATGATGATGGGCATATCCTAGCGAAGATCTTCCCTCACCAATCTGGTAAAATCCTTTACGTATACGATAGCACAGGGAAACTTGAAACAATATTAGCAGGAGCATCTGCCATACGTTATGTATACCACGAAAATACGCACCTTGTAAAAAACGTTGAAATCACTGATCCTGATTACGAATTGAAACAGGATTACAAATATCATGCTGGTATCCTAAAAGACGAGAAGATGAAATTCAACTCCAAGAGCGGTTTGAACAACGCCCACTTGAAGTACCAATACGATGGCAACGCGAGGCTTTCTACAATTGACGTCATCATCAATAGCAAGGAAATGCCACAACTACGGCTTAAGTACAATCAAAACCTTGGCATCCTCGAAGGTGTCAGCGACTTGAGGATTTATAGAAACACTTTCAACCGATCTGTTATGCAAGATACAAGTAAACAGTACTTCACGATCACAGACTACGACGACCACGGCAGAATAAAAACCGTTCTTATGAATATTAAGTCCTTCGACGTGTTCCGTCTCGAATTGGAATACGACGTAAGGAATCGAATTAAAACAAAGAAGATGATGATCGGTGACACGTCATCTAACGAACGAATCAGCTACAACTACGACGGACACTTGATGGAAGTTGTCGGTTCTGAGGATGATTGGAAATACGTGTATGATGAGAATGGCAACGTCATTGGTGTAATAGAGCACGGAGATAAACGTTATTTGGGCTACGATATCGGCGACAGAGTTGTTCAATACGGAGATATTGAATTTAGCAGCTACGATGGCCGAGGTTTCGTTATACGTCGTGGTGAACAGAAATACAGATACAATTCTCGAGGTCAATTCGTTCACGCCTTCGAAAGGGATAAGTTCCAAATGTGGTATTTCTATGACGATAGAAGCAGATTGGTCGCTTGGAAGGACGATAAGAACAATATAACTCAGTTCTTCTACACAAATCCACAAACGCCCAACCTCATAACTCACATGCATTCTCCTAAGACTGAAAAGACTGTCCGATTCCTCTACGACCAACGAGATTTCTTGACGTGTATCGAAACAGAGGAACAAAGGTTCTACGTAGCTACAGACCACAATGGCTCTCCACTTGTTGTTTTTGACGTCAACGGAGAAATAATCAAAGAAATCAAACGCAGTCCTTTCGGTAAAATTGTCAAGGACACAAATCCAGGCTTCTACGTTCCAGTAGACTTCCACGGAGGAATTTTCGACTATAACACCAACTTAGTATATTTAGAAAATCGATTATACGACCCTGTAGTTGGACAGTGGATGACACCCAGTTGGGAACACCTCGCTACGAAATTAAGTCTTCCGACTGACATCTTCATCTACAGATTTAAGAATAACGATCCGATAAATAAGAACCAGTATGTTCCTTACATGACGAACTTGGGTAGCTGGCTGCAGCTCTACGGATATGACCTGAATAAGATGATGGGTTCAAAGTATATCACGGATATGATCTTCCAACCGATGACTTCAGTGACTGCACCTCAATTGGCTCCTGACTTCGGAGTTATGTCTGGACTACAATGTATCAATGAAAAGGTAATATTTTTACTACTTATCTTAAAGATTTAATTGTATTGAAAATGCTGCTATTATGGGTATTCACCAAAAGGTCTAAGTAGTTAATTGAACCTCATGTATTTTCAGGTAAACGACAAGTTATCAGACATCGACTTCGTACCAACACCGCTCCTGAAAATGGAACCGATCACAAGAAATCTACTACCGCGAGTGTCTTACAAACGCGGAGTATTCGGCGAAGGAGTCCTAATCTCAAGAGTCGATGGCAAAGCTTACATAAGCGTCGCAGATGGTGCCAATAGCGTGGTAGAGGACGTCATCACAACTGTCTTCAACAACTCTTACTTCTTAGATGTGCACTTCAGTATTCACGATCAAGACGTGTTCTACTTTGTTAAGGACAACTCCTTGAAGATCCGAGACGATATGGAGGAGTTGAGGAGGCTGTCTGGCAAGTTCAATGTGTCACAAGATGAAACGAATGATCAGGGATTGGAGGTAATATATAAATCATTTAGGAGGATAACTTAGATTTACTGCGTACAAAGTGTGGTAAATCCTACTAATCATATATTTGAAAGATGTATGTTATTCTTTTACGCAAAAACTACTTAAAAGATTTTGGTTTTTGAAACTTAGTTGGAAGATAAATAGATCATATAAGCCGTAGAATTGCATATAGGTAACGCTTTGGGGGCAGATAGTTTTTACATATTAGTTTTAACATTGCCCTATTTCTTATTATCAGGTAAGAGTACACGCAGTTGGAAAAGGTTCAGCTCAAGCTGTCATAGTCCTCCGCTACGGCGTCGACCCAGTTCAAGAGAGACTGAAACTCCTCAAGCACGCGCACAAACGTGCAGCAGCCAGAGCGTGGGAGAGAGAGAAGGCACTAGTCGCGGCCGGCTGGGAGGGGAGAGGGTCCTGGACCGAAGAAGAAAAAGAAGAACTCATCTCCCACGGAATCGTAGACGGATGGGCGGCCAAAGATGTCCATTCTGTCTCAAAATACCCGCAGTTAGCGGATGACCCCGCGAATATCGTGTTCGTCCGCGACGGAAGACGGAAACGGAGAAAGAGTGGCCGCGCGCGACACCGCTCGTGACTTCACTAAACGTGCCATACGACGCCATTTTGAATACCAAACACGGTAACTGTCATCGACAAGATGGAGGTTCCCGCGTTCGGTCCTAGTAAGATTTTAGTTCTTACTATTTTTATAGGACTGATGGTGTTTCCATCTGTCTCGATAGGAGGAAGCTCTTGTGATCGGTATCTCTGACGGTAGAATAAAATAATAATTAATTTAGTATCGAATGTTTGGTATGTTGTATCTTGTGCGAATGAATGACTCTGAATCAACGGACAAAGTAATATTTCGTTAATTGCTTTCTCAATGTACTTAGGCGGTTAATACCCTAATAATTTAGCTTTATTTTTTTATTCTTGTCACTTTTCTCGTTGGACTGATACGAATCTCGAAAAACTCACTACAGGGTACGGAGTCATAAATAAAAAATGAAACTTAATAATAAAAAGATAATACAAACTCAGCATAATATAAAAGCAAACGAAAAATACTCAAATGCGATCACAATTTTTTACAACATTTTTATAATTATTATTTAATTTTAATAATATATGAATTTTAAACTATTTTATCCCCATATTAACTAAATGTAACATCACATAGAATTTATAATTTATCACAGTACCATGTATTCCTATCACGTTTTAGCCAAATATTTCGTTCTATCCATACATTTAGGTATTTGTAAATAAAAACTATCTAATATTTTGTAGTGTTCCTTTTTAAGTGTAATAGACCTAAGGTCTTTTTTACTTCGCAATACTATTAATATTTAAGCAATAATTTTATATGGTTTATATAACCCATGCGCGTCTGACTCTCCAAATTAAATGGCCTCTTCCTTGTCTAATAATTTATTGTAGCTGGTAACTTTTCTTGTCGCATTAAATTTGCAGAGACCAGATACTACCACAGAACAAAATATAAATAATCACTTTGTTTTAGATACTACCTACATTTATTTTTGTTCGGAGCGACAGAGTTCTAAGTAGTTTAAATCTCTATCCCATAAACAGTAGAACGGCCTCGTAAAGTAAAAATAGACAAATAAAATTAATTATTAAAATACAGAGAACATAAAATACGTACTTTCTGCATGTGTTGTGCAATAATCGATGAGTAGGTCTTACATACAATACCGTTTAGGGTCATCTTCTCGCTGACTTATTTTGCTGCATTTTTTTCATAGAGACTGAACTGTAACTGCGCGAGATAATAAATTATTTATAGTGTTTTCATGTTTTTTTTTAAGTATAAAACGTATGTATATTAATAATTTTATAACAAAAAAATATTTCACGCAGTCACATTAAATATAACTTTGTGAATGTTTTTTCATTATTAAAATGATAAGTTAGCGAGAAGTCAAGAGTTTGTAATTAAAAAAAAGTAGGTATTTATAGTATATGTCCATTAATGTGTATCATTTAAATTGTGGTGTCTATTCTGTGTTAGAGGTACTAACTTAATGCTAGTTGACTGAGTGAGCGGATATGTTAGGTGGATAATATTTTTTACAAAAAAAAATATAGTGAAGGGAAAATTATGAATCTATGGATACTCCCCGGGTTTGGCACCCGCAGATCCGCGCGATGGTGATATTTTTGCAAAATGTGACTAAACGAAGCAATACTTTGTAATGTAATACGTCTTATCCTTTATTTAGTAATTTTAAGGTGTAATTTTTATTTAAATTAATTAATTGATAATATAATATATATACTATTCTATTGTGAATGTAGTTATTGATTTCGCGGTGATATTTACTAGAGCGGTATAGTTATCTTTTTTATAATGTATAAAGAATTCTAATTTGTAAATAGGTACTTAAAATGAGAATGTAATCTGTAAAAATATTGTACATATCTTTACGCTTGGATTATTTATAATGTAAACGATTAAGGATTTTTAGAGATACGATGAAATGTAATATAATCAGGATGGCAAATAAATTGTAGAATACAAACATTCTGAAATTATCGGTTAGGCCGTCTTAAAAGGATGTCTATCAACACCAAAATTATTAACACCCTTAAAAGACGGTTTAATCGATTTTTATACGGTCGTGTAATTCTAAGATACAGCCATTAGATACCCTACATAGCAGAAATATGTAGCAGTGATTTCATTGAATCGCTGTCAGATGTTTCTACTCTGTGGCCACACCATCAACAATACCCATAGACAAGTCGGCTTCTAGATTTTTTTAGAAAGCTTCAATGCGAACTTCACGAAATGCATTTATAATGTAGAACTGATTTCCTCGTACTGTATTTAATTTGTACTACTGTAGATACGGTGCATAGACCCCATTAAATAATACTCTGGATGTGTATAGATAGTCTACTCAGTTTAGTTTGGATGTGTGCGTGCTATGAGAGGCGATGTAAGCATGTACAATAATAAATATAGAAGTATTCTAATGGAATATGTAATAAAAAATATTAAAATATAATAACTTTGTTTCAATTATAAACAATCCCATTTAAACCTGCCTTGTTTAATTAACGTCAAATCTATAAAAAAAAATGCAGAATAGTAGTTTATGATACTGTTGCATAATAGGGGTTATTAAATACGAGTGTGAGTTTAAGTACCGAGCCGTAGGCGAGGTTCTTAATAGTATCACACGAGTTTTTAATACCTAATTATGTGCAGTATCATACAGTACTTTATCTAAACTCATATAAATAATGTAATTTAAAAAAATTGAATTTCTACCAACTTTGCAAAAAAAAAAAAAAAGTGACATTTTTGGTCAAAATGATATATGTAGGCAAAAACAATCAAATAAACAGACACAATAATCATATACCTAATCAAATCCATGTTGCCAACTCCCAACAATTCTTACCTCTAAATTTCAAGTCAACAAATTTGTGACATTGTCATCGTCAAATTGAATTGATACTGATTGATTATACTATTGATAGGACCAAAGTGTACTTTAATAGAAAAAAAGTTATTTTATAGCATTATCTTGGGGACACAACTGTACTATAATGAATCATTATACACGGGTGTGCCTAAAGTGGGTCATTAAAGTACTGATTTTGATTTCATAATAAGAACATTACGATATGAGAGTAGATAAAATATATTATAGCGCCATCTATTATTGAGTAGATAAAATTGATGGAATCATTCATGATTCGTATAATTTTATGGGTATTAGAAATCACGCCAGTTTGCAGCCAACATTACCAGGCAACCATAACATGAAGGAGTATTGCCTGCCATTTTATTAGATTCAAAACTGAGGGTAGTAAAAATTCAAAAGTACCAGGCAACCATAACATGAGGAGCATCGCTTGCCATGTTATTAGAAATCCAAAACTGAGGGTAGTAAAAATTCAAAAGTACCAGGCAACCATAACATGAAGGAGTATTGCTTGCCATTTTATTAAATTCAAAACTGAGGGTAGTAAAACTTCAATAGTACCAAGCAACCATTACATGAAGGAGCATTGCTTGCCATCTTATTAGAAATCCAAAACTGAGGGTAGTAAAAATTCAAAAGTACCAGGCAACCATAACATGAAGGAGCATTGCTTGCCATGTTATTAGAAATTCAAAACTGAGGGTAGTCATAATTCAAAAGTACCAGGCAATCATAACATGAAGGAGCATTGCTTGCAATGTTATTAGAAATTCAAAACTGAGGGTAGTCAAAATTCAAAAGTACCAGGCAATCATAACATGAAGGAACATTGCTTGCCATGTTATTACAAATTCAAAACTGAGGGTAGTAAAAATTCAAAAGTACCAGGCAACCATAACATGAAGGGAGTATTCCTTGCCATGTTATTAGAAATTCAAAACTGAGGGTAGTAAAAATTTAAAAGTACCAGGAAACCATAACATGAAGCAGTATTGCTTGCCATGTTATTAGAAATTCAATACTGTGGAGTTCAAATTCAAAACTACCAGGCAACCATAACTTGAAAGGAATATTCCTTGCCATGTATAATAATTTAAAAATTCAAAAATTAGTAAAAATTCAAAAGTACTAGGCAACCATAACACGAAGGAGTAATCCTTGCCATATTATAATTTAGAAATCTTAAAAATGTGTAGTTAAAATTCAAAAGTACTAGGCACCCATAACATGAAGGAATTCCTTGCCATGTTTATTTTATTATTCCTAGCCACATAATTCAAAAATGAGCAACTAACTATAGCATTAGAGGGCATTTAAATGAAATAAACGGAGTCAATTTAGAAAAATAATTTAATTAAGTCTACATGTGCTGATAATACAACTAGTGATATGTCTCACATTGGAATTATTTAGAATACAAACATTTATGTAACGAACATCACAAATCAACAATAATATAAAATTTACTATCAATAAAACTTAATATTAACACTTAAATGACATCTAAAAGTACAATAAATGCAAAGAATTAAATTTTATTTTTAAGCCAAACGTACGCGTATTTTTTACTAAAACGATCGTAATCAAATAGTATTAAAATAATGATATACATAAAAGTAAAATGCACATTTAGTATAATAATAATTTACCTATAGACAGTAAGTCCCTGACGAATGTCATAGAAAAATGAACCTACAAGTTTTGTCATAAGAACCATATCTGTCATCAGAGAATAAACTATTAACATTTAGCTCACTCCCCGATGTCGTTTAAGAAACTCATAGAAAAACACATGTTATTGCTTTACAATAAGGTTTATCTATGAAATATATAATTTAGTATGTTATACGCCTTAAGAATTTTCGAATTATACTTTATTATTAAATTAATACTAGTCTACGCTTTACAAAACTAGCTTGACTTTTTCCTAGATTTTCATTTTTTATTTGTCAGCGCCCCCTGACTGGTTATTATAATTCTTATATTTTCCTGTCAAGGTAGAAATTTAAATAACATTTAAAAATAATAAAAGCGTAACGGAAACTACTTGTTATAAACAAAAGCCATACGCCAACAAAATTGTTGGGCCAAATACGGACAGCGACGCCAGACTGGATAAACATTATTTTACATACAAATACCTATATTTTAAGCACATACTATTTATTTCAAATCAATTACTTGCGTTATTATAAACATTTCTTTGACATAATTTTACAGTCTTATGATAACCTTAATAGTTAATATTACAAAATATAACGAGTTTCTAAAAGCATTATTTAATTCAATATCCATATAAAAGAATACCTGTCACCATCACTGACGTATGAACTGACAGAGATAGCAACAGTTCTGACAGATAGGCCTCTTGTATATAATAAACAAAAATAAAAACAAATCAGAATATACATTACATAAGTTATGTACAGCGAAATAGGGTGTTAAATTCCTTATGTATGAGAGTAAATTCAGTATTAACACAAGTGACACTGAACCCTATAGTCACTGATGACGTCTCGATGTGGAATGACAACTAAACAACTCTACCGATCGCGATAGTCTATGATTTATAGAATGCTACTTATTATCCCGGTACCGAGAACGTGGGCAAAACTGCAGGGCGAAAGATTTCAATTTTCAAAGACTACACTTTGTATAAGGTGAACTTCGTCTAGATTTTTGGTATGTCTATGATATGACTACGATTAGTGTTTTTGAAATTTAAATCCTACTATTACTATAAATGCGAAAGTTTGTGATGTTTGTTACTTCTTCACGCTCAAACGGCTGGGTCAATTTTGAATGGTATGGAGGTAACTGACCCTGGATTAACATATAGGCTACTTTTCATTCCTCGGGTGCGGAAGCTAGTTCTAACTAAATCAAGAATAAAAACTATTGCGCTGCCGTCCACACACAAAACACTAATCAAACATTGGTGCCGATTCTGTTGTTTACGAACTAAATAAATTTAATCTCACTATATCTCTTTCTAATAGTAAATATAAGAAAGGGATGCAAGATATTTTAGTCCTGTCAGTTTAATCCGATCACACATTTCAACGTGAGTTTAAGCGCGATCTTTATTGGTCACGTCTATTTACCCGTACATTACGACCGTATGGATTAAACTGACAGCATTTAAATGTTCTATCTTTTTTCAATAAGGTTAAAATGAAAGAGCACCTCTCTTTCATTCTCCAAGAAGGAGATGCAAGGAGGAATGAAGAATCGGCACCATTAGATTATTATCGAGAATTTTAAACTCGATATTAAATTTTCTAATGTTCAAAATAAAGGTTACGTAGTTTTAATTTCAAATGTATATACTAAGACCTTATTTCATATAGGATAAAGACTAGTTTTGTTTGACAGTTATTTAGAAGTACATAATAGTAATAGAAGGAAGACAGTTATTAAAACTATAATACATAATTAAAACCATCGCTGATACGCTCCATAGTGTCCGTGAAATATGCTAAGGGAGCAACGACCCGTCTGATGGTAAGCGGTTACCGTAGCCTATAGATGCTTGCAATCTCGCCATATTAGTTACAATATGCGCTAAATTAATTATGGGGTTTCAAATCGTTGTGTTGTCAGAGATCAAAATACTTATCAGTTTATAATGCAAGTTAAAAAAAAAGATACAAATGGCAGGCGACTACTTAAAACGTCATTGGTCGTTCTAAATCGACAACGAAACGCAATAGTCCGATTGTCGTTTTGAAATAGAAAATTACGTTTCGTAATTCCAGTTCAATATTATTAAAATAAAAGATAAAATATATCGTATTTTGTTTTTCGTAGTTAGGAACCCAATTCTTCGCTTTCAATGATCATAAACGTCGCATTTAGCAAAAAAAAAATATTTATAAAAGACAGCTCTGTTTTGGAACAAATTTATGTCGAAAATTCGAGCATCGGTCCCGATGTTGGGTGAACGAAAATTGCACCATTTCAAATAACATTTTTCTAAATGTCACAAATATGCATTAATTTTTTTTTCGCATTTCTTAACAAAATATGAAAATCTCGTAAAAAAGTTGACTAAAGTGAAATTAAAATCAGTCAAGAAATACGAAAAATATAAGCATTTTAAACTACTAATTAGACAGCAATGAGACAGAAATCCGACATGCCCTGTGACGTCATTGGGCACTACGGCCATGCTAAATTCTGTTTTCCTAGAAAGATCTTATATCTTGTTTATTTATTCCAAATATATTTTATTCTACTGTTTCTAAATGAATAAGCTTTTTTTTTTGCAATAAGAAAAAAATCATGAATATATATTCCAGAATATCATAAAATCGTTTTTTCTCATTTACACTCATTACTGTCATATTTTACTTCTCTTTCTAATGCTCGTTTGGTATTAATCATTAACCATGACAGGGCCAGTGATTCTGGTAACGATTGAGTCCCAAGTGGCCATGACCTCTTCGTTCACTTGGTCCACGGTCCACTGCTGGGCGTTGTTCACCAAGTCGCATCTGTTAATGAACAACGCGTTGGTTTTCGTGTCGTATTCAACGCAGTTGTTATTATCGCCCTGTTTCAACTGCTTCGTTTTCTGTAATGTGAAACACACTTTATTAATAGAAATACAAGATTGATTCTTGAATTTTAATTTTAATAATATCACATATCTTTCTTATAAATATTATTGATAAAGGATGCCAATTAAGTAAAGTTAGTCAGGTAAATTGTCGAATTTTGATGGCGAATGCACTTGTATTGCACACACAATGAGGCCTATTTTATATTTTATTATAAGCCATATAATAAATACATAGTATCGCTGTAAGGAAAGTCTAGTATCTAAGACAGAATTTTCCAGTAAAACACTGATATAATAATTACTTTTAACAAGAAAGAGAACCACCTACAAAATCACTTAATATTTTTTACGATTTTCCTGGGTTCCCATCATCAGATCATGATTTAGTGACTATGGGACCACCTCAGGATTACTTTCAAATAAAAAATTAATAAAAAATCGGTCGACAATTGGTAGAATAATCGCGTAACAAACATACAAACATTAAAAAGTTGGACAAGACTTGCTTTCAATCACACGTAATAAGGGATAAGAGTCGACAGGTATATGTACTTACGACATGGTACCTCCACAGCTGATTCCCGCCTCCGAGATGGCAGCTGTACAACAGTATGGGGCTCTTGGCCGCTGAGTCTGGCAGGTCCCAGCACATATTGCGGGTTTTACATCTGTAATTCACATTTATTATATACTTTTTTTTTATACTACTAAGGTAGCAAGCAAGCATACGGTCCACCTGATGGTAAGTGGTTACCGTCGCCTATCAGTTACTGACCTGTAACAATACCGAGAAGGCAACTGGCTCTCAAGTGCAATTGCCGGAACACACCGGTAGGTGCTTGTCGACAAATTTTCAACTTGAGGGTGGTAGCCAGCTAGGCGTGTACTACAAAGTACCCTACCACCGTGCTATGGTTTCCTCACGATGACTTCCTGCCCCGAAAGCTCAAGCTCATTGTACGATTCGAACCGGCGACCTTCGTCTCGGCATTCGACGTCACTACCACTGAACTATCATCGCCTTAAAAACAAACAGACACAAAGCCACGCCAACTGGTCCTTCAATAACCTTTATTATAGACTAGCTTCCGCCCCGCGGTTCCACCCGCTTTCATAAGGGGTCTTATATTTTCTCGGAATAATAAGTAGCCTATATGTTATTCCAGGGTATGATCTATCTATGAGCCAAGTTTCATCCATATCCGTTCAGTAGTTTTTACGTGAAAGAGTAACAAACATGTATACATCCTCACAAACTTTCACATTAATATATTGAAAAGCCATTTGGCGCAGTTGGTTAAGACACCACCTATCACGCCGCTGGTCATGGGTTCGATTCCCATACAGAACAAACATTTGTGTGCATGAACATGTCTATTTGTCCTGTGTCTGGGTGTAATTATCTATATAAGTATGTATTTACAAAAAATGTAGTATATCAGTTATCTGGTTGTCAATAGTACAAGCTCTGCTTAGTTTGGGATCAGATAACCGTGTGTGAAGAATGTCCCAGGATATACCTATATCATTTAAGGCGATGATAGCTCAGTGGTAGTGACGTCGGATGCCGAGACGAAGGTCTCGGGTTTCGTATCCTACAATGAGCTTGACCTTCCGGTGAAGGAAAACATCGTGAGGAAACCATAGCACGGTGGTAGGGTACTTTGTAGTACCCGCCTGGCTGGCTACCACCATCAAGTTGAAAATCTGTTGCCAAGCACCTTCTGATGTGTTCCGACAGCTGCACTTGAGAACCAGTTCCTTTCTAGGCTATGTGTGCTTACCACCATCGGCCACATCATCACCACGGTGACATTGTGGTCAAACACAGGCTTATAGGCTTATACATAGTAAAAAAAAAAAAATTGGTGTTCAGTAACTTGATATCCTTGTGCCAGGAGAAGACGAAGTGTTGTTCTGCGGAGGCGAGTGTACTGCACGCGGTTAGAGTGACGCGGTCCTGCTGGCCGCCGTGGTGGGCATCTATGCAGAGGTCGGGGTTCGACGCCGGCTTGATCTATCGAACAATAACACACATGAAGGAATAGGCTAGCCTGTCTGGCGTCGCTGTCCGTATTTGACCCAACAATTTTGTTGTCATATGGCTTTTATTTATAACAAGTAGTTTCCGTTACGCTTTTATTGTTTTTAAATGTTATTTACCTTGACAGGAAAATATAAGAATTATAATAATAACGTCAATAACGACAAAATTCGCCTGCAAAAAAGTTGCTTTTCACGACTTTCCTAGATTTTCCTTTTTTTTTTTATTTGTCAGCGGCGCCAGACTGGTTAACCAGTCTGGCGTCGCTGTCCGTATTTGGCCCAACAATTTTGTTGGCATATGGCTTTTGTTTATAACAAGTAGTTTCCGTTACGCTTTTATTATTTTTAAATGTTATTTAAATTTCAACCTTGACAGGAAAATATAAGAATTATAATAATAACGTTTTTACAGTCAATAAGGACAAGATTCGCCTGCAAAAGAGTTGCTTTTCACGACTTTCCTAGATTTTCATTTTATTTGACAGCCACGCCAGACTGGATATAGTATGATATATTTATGCGCCAATTTTAATCCAAATCCGTTCAGTAGTTTTTACGTGAAAGAGTAACAAACATCACAAACATTCGCATATATAATATTAGTAATGTTTTTTTAAATTATATACTTACGCGTCCTTCGGCAAAGGGTTTTGGTTCAACCGGTGGGTACTTCCCCACTAGATCAAATGCTATCTGAAAAGAAGTCATACAACGGAAGGTTTATATTAGAATGAATTATAATTTATAAAAAAAAATATTCTTGAATATTCACTATAATGAACCACTACCCTGTTCCAAATATGTTTGAGAATTTCATAGAGATTGGATTCTTTTGTATACAAACTGATAATATTTTTTTTTGTTCTACTATGTGTAGGCCTGTGTTCCACCACTATCTCACCGTGGTCAGGGATAATGTGGTCGATGGTGGTAAGCATACAAAGCCTAGAATGGAACCTGATCTCAATTGCAGCTGTCGGAAACAACGGTGGGTGATTGGCGACAGATTTTCAACTTCAGGATGGTAGCCAACCAGACGGGTACAATGTACCCTACATTACTACAATGTACCCTACATTACTACAATGTACCCTAAATTACTACAATGTACCCCACATTACTACAATTTTTACTGGTGGTATTTTTATTGGTGTATTTTTCTGTGTTGTGTAATAAAGAATTTTTGTATTGTATTGTACAATGTACCGTACATTACTACAATGAACCCTACATTACTATAAAGTACCCTACATTGTAGTATCACCACCGTGCTCTTCTAACCATTTCATCATCACATTCAGTCATCATCTTCCAACTTCTCATGATTTTGGTTAGAAAGAGACAATAACAGTACCTGGGTCATGAACCATTTGAAGGGCTTGCAGTGTAGTTTTTCCCTGAGCGCCTTCTGTTCCGATATATCCCCAGTATCGATCTGCAAGTAATGCGGCCGGCGGTCGTACAAGTACTGCGCGTACTCGTCCATCCATACTTCCGCTACACGCTTGTAGTTCTGTCATAGATTAATTACTTGTTACTACATGTTCTCTATCATAAAGAAAACTACTGCACTGATTGAGAAATATCAACAGTAGAATGCCATATTATCACTGAATAACATAGGCTATATTTTATTTGCAAAAGAATTACGGATCTCTACGAAAATCCCAATAATGTGACCCTAGGAGTAAAAAAAAATACCACTTTTTGTTACCGACTCGGCACACTTTCACAGGAAACCGAGCTTTAGTATATGTAAAGTGGAAGTAACTGGACACAAAATGTGTCTACGTCTGCGCAAGGAGGGCTAATTTCATAGTCACTGGTAGCTTGTATCCCACGCAAGACACACATTTGCGCAGCGCCTAAATCACCCGGATTGCGGGTGAAATTGTGATAGTACTGAATATTTTGAAATGGCAACAAGAGGATGTATGTTCTTGTCGCACTATGTTTGTCTTTTTTTATAAAATTAATGTATGTGCTGTCAAAATGGGCTTATTATATAATGACGAATTCAGGTTAGTCATAGTCAATTTGAACAACTTTTAATGATAATTTTTATTATTTTCGCTATCTTTTTAACCGCCGACGAAAAAGAGTGGTGTTATAAGTTTGCAGTGTTGATCTTGTATGTCTGTGTCATCGTAGCTCCTGAACGCGTGAACCGATTTCGATTCTGTTTTTTTCGTTTGAACGGTCTTAATGGAGAGTGTCCTTAGCTACATTTCAGGAAAATCCACTCAGCAGTTTGAAGATTATCACCAATATTCTAGTGTGTTGGATTTTTTATCTACCCGTAGGTAAAAGGGGACCCTATTACTAAGACTCCGCTCTCTGTCTGTCTGTCCGTTTGTCACCAGGCTGTATCTCATGAACCGTGATAGTTAGACAGTTGAAATTTTCACAGATGATGTATTTCTGTTGCCGCTATAACAACGAATACTAAAAAACATATAACAAATGTGGCTCCCATACAACAAATGTGATTTTTTTGCCGTTTTTTTATACATAATGGTACGGAACCCTTAATGCGCGAGTCCGACTCGCACTTGGCCTATTTTATTTATTTTCGAGCACGTGTAATTCGGGTTTAAAACAGTTAATATAGTACCTTCCCGACGAAGTCTCCGTGTCCAGGGTTGGGGAAGGGCGCGAACTTGCGGTAGATGTGTCCCACCCGCGAACACGGCGCGTCTACCATCCGCCCGCCACACTGCCAAATCTATACACACATATTGTCTATACTAATGTTATAATGAGGAAACATTTGTATGTTCAGATGAAGCAGGTAATCTTTTTTTTTTTTTTTTTTTTTTTTTTTTTTTAAAAAAAAAAAAAAGGTAATCTTCTGAGTTTTTTTATATATATTTTTTTCAAGATTATTAAAGAAAATACATGATAGGTACCACGGAAGCCCCAGGTGCTTACTTGTGGAAGCGGTTAAACTACACGCAAGCAAAGACGCAAGCAAATTTTTTTTCTAATTAAAAAAAAGAAAATAATATTATGACAAAAAAAATGCGGTAAAAGTTTTAAAGTTACTGGACGCTACATTATCCAACTACTTATCCCGAGAACGCAGGTGAAACCACGGGTAACAGCTACTCATTTATAATTTTCATAAATTTTTCATTGTCATTTCCATCAATTATAGAATAATTTTAAAAGTGTAGTATGTAACTGTTTTTTTTTCTACTTGGCATCACACTTTGTGCGCTGTTTTTATTTAAAAGAGGCATAATAATGGTTACCTTAAAGCTAAGTTCATACTGTTCACCACCCCAGATGTCCAGTCCAGGGTCGTATCCGCCGAGCTCCCAGAAGAACGCGCGGGATATCGCGAACAGACCGCCCGCCATTACTGGACTCCTAGAAATTTTATTAAATTTAGTACCTGGATGTCGGAGTTTTGCTACTTTTTTTTGGTAAATCGTGTTTTCTAAAAATGACACCTAGCTAGATCGACTTATCGCCCCCGAAACCCCCTGCATATTAAATTTCATGAAAATGGTTGGAGCCGTTTCCGAGATTCAGATTATATATATACTAAAATTGCTCGTTTAAAGGTAAGATAGATAGATAGATAGATATCCACCGCAAAATCAATAGTAAAAGGATAAAAACTTAGTTTAGCTACTCCAAACTTGATTTAGTTTAGTTTTTTATAAGAATCTATAAGGATATAACAGGTGCAAGTAGGGTACTTTGTACAACTCGTCTGGTTGGCTAACACCCTCAAGTTGAAAATCAGTCTTCAAACACCTTCCGGTGTGTTCTGACAGCTGCACTTGAGAGCCAGTTCTCTTTTAGGCTTTGTGTGCATACCATCATCGGCCACATCATCACTGACCATGGTGAGACAAACATAGGCCAAAACGTAGTAAAATAATAAAAAAAAGGTGAAGGCAAATTCTAACCGACCTCTCAGTCAGATATACAGAATCCATGGTATAAAGTTTTCATTGCGATGTCAATAACATCTGGTATAGTACTATATTCCGCCCCGCGGTTCTTCCCGCGGTACCGTGGGATCTTATGTTTTCCTGGGATAAAAAAGTAGCCTATTTGCTATTCCAGGGTATGATCTATCCATTTGCCAAGTTTCATCCAATTACATTCATTAGTTTTTACGTGAAAGAATAACAAACATACATCCATACTCACAAACTTTCTTAATATTTCAGGAGCTGGCGAAGAAAACGGTATAATTACGCATCAGGTCAAAATACTTTTTTTTTACAGTCGTGGGTCCGCTGAATTTGAACCTCAACTCATTTTCAATAAAAACCGCCTAAAACAGTGTTAAAATTGCAAAAAAGTTCATGGTTTCGTATGACATACTTACATATGTATATGTTGACAAGCCAGTTGGTGCAGTTGGTTAAGACACTACCTGTAGCGCCGCTGGTCGTGGGTTCGATTCCCATACAGGATCCATTTGTGTGCATGAACATGTCTGTTTGTCCTGAGTCTGGGTGTAATTATCTATATAAGTATGTATTTACACAAAAAAGTAGTATATTAGTTATCTGGTTTCCATAGTACAAGCTCTGATTAGTCCAAAAAAAAAAAAAGTCATTCAGTTTTTTGCTTCTCCTGTAAAATTTTATATAATTATACAGTTTTGTTCGCCAGCTCCTCATATAATATTAGTATTTATAGAACAAATATTCTCACGGGAAGGGTTCGGGCATGTTGCGGGTATCCTGCGGGAGGAGAGGCAGCCGCTTGTAGAACAGCTCCCAGTCGAAGGCGCCGCGCGCGCCCTCGTCCTGCGCGCGGTACTCGAACGTGTCGAACGCGACCACGTCGATGTATGGACACGACACTGTTCGGTAACTTAACGCTATCGGCTCTGTAATATATATACCATACCACCTTAAGTTCACCAACATTTATTTTGGTCTCATAAAAAAGTCATTTGTAACTTTCCACGTTCATAAGTGCCTATTAGTGGGGCAATCATGTCACTTTCTTGCAATTTAAATCTTTATATCGTTACAAATTTTACAATGTGGAAAATGTTTCCAAGCGAGCAAATGAAGCAATATTTGAATATTGAGTTACAAAAAAGTTATATTTAACCAAAATTTCCCCAAAGGTGATTCACCTTCCGAAAGAACTAAACTTAAAATATTCTAGAAACACCCAAATACACTAAAAAGTGGTGATTATCATCAAACGGCTGAGCGGACTTTCTTGAAACATACTAACACTCTCGATTAAGACACCTTTCAAACAGAATCAAAATCGGTTCGTCCCTTCAGAAACTATGCCACAGACAGACACAGATACCTACACACAACAAACGTACACCCCTCCTTTTGGTCGGGGATTAAGAAAGCACAAAAAACAATGAACAAATACATACACAGACCTAGCAGAGGTGGCAGCCAGTTGACGTTGGCCTCGGTGTGCGAGTCGAGGAACAGCAGCACGTCCGCGCGGGCGGCGCGCGCGCCGGCCAGCCGCGCCGAGATCAGTCCTTGCCGGGAGGGCAGCCGCAACACACGCACTTTAGGCATGTGCTCCGCTAAGTATTTATCTAGCTCCTCCTTCAGAAAAGCTGCAAGGTACATTGAGTTATAAGTTGCAATAAAACTCAATCTAAGGTCGATGTTCACCTACATGATGACGATTACTTTTAGGGAGGAATTTTGAGCGGGTCAGGCATTTACAGATTTCGATAAAAATATATAATCAGCGAGAAAACGGCGACATTCGTTAAAAAGAAATAGTTTTATCGATCCTGTCTCCGATAAGACTCCATTATGCCAAGCAAGTTAGGCTATGGTACTAGAAATTTCAGATAGTTGATGAGTTAGTGAAAATTCTCCTATTCAAATCTAGAGCATTTAGAGATACAGCAAAAATATTTATTACTAGCTGTCCCCCGCGGTTTTACCCGCGTTCCCAGGGTAAAAAGTAGCCTATACGTTATTCCAGGGTATGATCTATCTATGTGCCAAGTTTCATCCAAATCCGTTCAGTAGTTTTTGCGTGAAAGAGCAACAAACATACATACAAACTTTCACGTTTATAATACTAGTAGGATTTCACTTTTAGTAAAGGCAGACATGTTTTTTAATTTTCATCAAATAACAAAAACCACTAAGTAATATGAGTTATTTGACATTCACTAGAAGCCAAGGACGTTACACCCTTACCACATTAATTTGCATTTCCATCAGCCATTAATTACCATAACAACAATAGGCACTAGCTAATACCTCGTTATCAAATAGCAGCGAACCGCAACGAAACACCTGTACGTAACAAATGTACCGTGAAATTACATACGATAGATATCATTGCTATATGCTAAGTAGCTGTGCTAAGGAAATTTTATTGAATGCTCAAACATGTCTGTATGTCGTTATTACGTGTTAAATAGTTGGGTGAATCTAAATACCTTTAAAAGGTATGTCGAAGAAAAATAAACCTTATTGCGTCATAATAAGGTTTTATAAAAAAAAATACAACAAACATGTTCGTAAAAAAATTTCATATAATAGTCTATCAAATCTAAGCATGTAACCATTTGACGTTTAGGTTTGTCAAAGAAAAATAAATCTTATTGCGTCATGATAAGGTTTATATTTTTTTCCATTAACCATAATAAACAGATAAACCTAATTGTGACGCAATAAGGTTATTTTTTCTTTGACATACAAAAGTTATTAGATTTAGATTTTTTACAGGTTTGGATGAAAAATTGTTCTGTATCGTATTTTTTTTGAGAAATATTGAGTGCTATGATAAAATATCGT
The DNA here is from genome assembly GCA_963555595.1 of Tethea ocularis. Lineage (NCBI taxonomy): Eukaryota > Metazoa > Arthropoda > Insecta > Lepidoptera > Drepanidae > Tethea > Tethea ocularis. The sequence goes on along the minus strand of OY741961.1, from coordinate 11,759,980 downwards.
GACTTCATTCTTTAGACAGTGGTTCCTAAACCTTTTTTCAATTCACAGCGCATTTATAGTATAGGATTATGGCATGCCTTTCTAAAAAATGCGTGAAATCGTGGCATATATAAAGAAAATCGAATGAAAAATACAATAGTATCGATGACAAATAATACTATTTACAAACCCTAATACTATCGATAGGGTACAAGATTAGGAAGGAAAACTATCGATAGTTTGGCAACACTAGCAGAAGCTAGAACCTATAATAAAGATAATTTGTAAACCCGCTTTTACTACTATACTAAAAAACAAGTTAAAATGTCTATTAATGGTACTTTTATGGTGTTTTAAACGTGTAACCGACAATTACGGTCGATGGCGTGCAATTAATCCTACATTAACATGGGTTTAATTGCTTATAGCTGATTATGGGGTGGATAACATCGGTTCCTGTTATGAATGAAAGTCGCTGGCTTTTTTAAATTAAGCTAACCTTATTTTTTAGAGTTCCGTACCCAAAGGGTAAAACGGTCTGTCTGTCCGTCTGTCACCAGGCTGTATCCGTGATAGTTAGACAGTTGAAATTTTCACAGATGATGTATTTCTGTTGCCGCTAATTGTTGTTGTTGTACAACAAAGTAAAAAACAGAAAAAAATATATTTAAGAGGGCTTTTATAGATAATGGTACGGAACCCTACGTGCGCGAGTCCGACTCGCACTTGGCCGGTTTTTTTACGACATCTTACCATGGTAAGATTACGAATCCAAACTGACTCTGAAATGCATATATTGCAGTTGGTGGTAAATGTTTGGAGACTGATTTTCTATTTAGGTATAGCTATTCAGATATGCTCTATAAAATACCCTCTCCAAAGAACATTGGATGTACTTTCACATTTGAAGCCCGCACCATGAATGGGGGAGAGCTTGGATTCATAAAAACAGGGTAGTATTTGGAGGTCCGGACTTGAAGGAGCCCTAGCCCTTAGGAGGTCCCTAATTATTTACCCGAATATTTTTTTTAAATCATAATCAATTAGTTTTTTTTTATCTCTATTGTGGGAACTCCTCTTTTGTAGAGGTCCCTGGGCAGTAGCCCCGCTTGCCCTCTCAAACCCGGCCCCGTGAAAACCCTAGACTAAATGTAGCGAAAAAATCGAAAGTCAAATTTCTAAAGTCAAAAATAAAAAAATCACTTACGTTTACTGCTAAAATCGTCAACCAAGAACACCTCTTTTATGAGATGTGGCGGCGACCTGTACAGTACAGAGTAAGCAGTCCGTAGCAACGTCGACCAGTGCTCATTGTGGAAGGGCACCACTACGCTAACCGTGGGCAAAGACTCGAGGTACTTTTTCTTCTTACAGGCAGGATGTCGTATGTCCGGTAAAGAGCGATTCAAAGCAATTTTGTCACTAAGAGCTCCATTGAATCCGTTCACTGCATACAGTTTGTCTTCTAAAGCTTTATCTTCTTTGGGCAATGTCGCGGGACGTCCATTTTCACCGATGCCTGGAGAAAAAAACGACAAAGTTGATAGAGTAGTCGACCTACTGAGATAATGAGATGAGTTTTAGCAACATACCTACAGACTCAATCTTTCTTTCCAATATTCGATGTAACATGGGGATGTAAAAGACCACTCAGATCTGTTATTAAAGTCTATCAAATCTATGGAACACCTTTTGAAGTTTAGAACTTTCAAAGAAATATAAACCTCATTGCGTCATAATGTTTTATAAAAAAAAAATACAACAAACATGTTCGTAACAATTTTTCATGCAAACCTGCTACAGTCTATCAAATCTAAGCATGTAACCATTTGACGTTTAGGTATGTCAAATAAAAATAAATCTTATTGCGTCACGATAAGGTTTATTTGTATGTTTTTCCAATTAAACATAGATTTAACAGACAAACCCAAAGAATGAGTGTAAGGGTTTATGTATGTAAGTATGTGAGATTTATTATTCCACCATAACTTTTAAATTCTTCAACAGATTAGGATGTATGTGGTATTGTTAGTACCCTTACATCATCCCAAGACACTGACTATAGTTAGTTTACTTTTTGGAAAATGCAGTTTTTATTTTTTATTAATTTCGATTTGTACTTGTTAAACTAACAATCTATACAGTAAATTTTCGGCTTTTGACGATGAAATGGTCTTGCCGACTTCAGTGGAGTAATTTGAGTAACCCCACAATAACCAGCCTGTCAAACTGAATAATATACCTACTAACTACTAAAATAAAACTTTTTAAACACAATCATTTCATAAAAAATACCCATATCCTGTGTGATAATACTACGATGGTATAATACTAACAGTCGGTATGTTATGGCATGGTATTACATAGCAAACAAACGATAGTACCTACCCACGCGTTTCCTTTCATACTTTATCTGGCCATAGTTGTGCCAGTCTTTCTTCTGAAATCGAATAAAGAAAAAAATACTTGAATAAACCACATAGGTAAGTATCACTTAGCAGTTAGATAGATCATAGCCTGGAATAACATATAGGCTACTTTTTATCCCGGGAAAACATAAGATACCGCGGGGCGGAAGTTAGTTATAATAATATTTCGGCATACCATTGGTACTTTTCTAAATTACATGCAATCGTTAGTAGTAACATGATTTTCTAGACTTTCCGTGTTACCCCAGGCAAACATTTAGGGTAACAATGAGGCTAGCATGAACATCATTGAATTAACATCTATAATATTTAGATGGCAGTAGCAGGGGATGGTATGAGTCAATGAATAGCTTACTTAATATTCCCGTGTCTCTCACTACATAGTATAAAACAAAGTCGCTTCCCACTGTATGTCCCTATGTATGCTTAGATCTTTAAAACTACGCAACGGATTATGATGCGGGTTTTTTTAATAGATAAGAGGGTCGCTAGTTAAATATAAATAACAACATTCCAGTAAATGGGAGATAAACTCAATGAAGTTCATTATCAACTTGTTACATGATAGCCCCGCTGCAATTATCAATATAAAACATCACATGAATACAATAAAAATTCCCATATTATTTCTTTATGTCAGATGGTTGCCAAGCAGGCAGGTCAAGCATCTGATGGTAAGTGGTTACCGTCGCCTATCGCCATTTGCAATGCCAGTGTTAACATACCTTTAAACTAGTAGGGACAAAGTAGTCTCTCTTAACAACATGTGGTGATTCTTGCAGAGCCTCTGGCGCAGGTAAAATCGCAATATCAGGTAGCGTAGCGCTGCTCCATAACTTGGTAATGTACAGCAATATCACAATCACAGTCAGCATCAGCAGGTTCCGGATCCTCAGGGACCGGTGAAGATATCTTCTTGTTACACTCATTGTGTAATTGCTGGAAAATATTACTTGTGCAGTTATACTAGATTGCTCTTTTGAATCTCATAGTCAAGGGCATATGGGGGCAGGGCAAGGTTAAGGGTCACAGCACACATATCAACTCGAAAAGTGATCGTCACCGTATCGCCTTCCGCCTCGCCGTCAACCAGGCGCCATCATAATAATATAAATAAATAATATCCTGGGATATTTCTTCACACACGGTTATCTGATCCCAAACTAAGCAGAGCTTGTACTATGGAAACCAGATAACTGATATACTACATATACTACTTTTTTTTTTGTAAATACATACTTATATAGATAATTACACCCAGACTCAGGATAAACAGACATGTTCATGCACACAAATGTTTGTCCTGGATGGGAATCGAACCCACGACCTGCGGCGCAATAGGTGGTGTCTTAACCAACTGCGCCAACTGGCCCGTCGATATAATGTCGTCGTAAAATCGAATATCATGTCATTATTCTCGATTCACCGATGCTGCTGCTTGTAACATTTTTGGTATTCAACGCGCATTCATTTTTTTCGTATTTTAATGTTCGTACATAATTACTCCAATCCGTGTTTGTGGCTTCGGCTATCTGCGATAATTTTATTCTTTGATCGACCAGAACAAATTTTTCGACATTTCGAACATTTTCTGTTACTACCGTCGATCTACTTATACGACGGTAGAGAGTAGTAACTGTGAAGAAGATCCCGCACGGTGGACGCCCTGGACGGGATCATCTTCACAGCTATCTCGTCCTTGTTGAAATAAGCGAGACCATTTTTTTACCATAGTATACGAAAGCGCAGATTCTTGAAGAACTGATGACATGTCTTCTAGCGTCTTTTAGCGATTTTCCTGTCGTTACGAAGTACTTTATCACGGCGCGGTGTTCAATATTACCAAAATTTATCGAATCGGCTGACATGATGACGTCAGTCTTTTACAAAGAAATTAAAGTATACTACCCGGACTTTTAACAAATTATTGTCTAAAGACCTCATTATCGAAAAAAGGGCATATTTATACTACCAAGGTGTGTCGCAATTAGTGATAATAATAAAATGTAATCACTGAGTATCTTGATGACTTATGAGTCGCCCCTCGAAGTATATTATGTGCTTCAAAAATAAATACATAAGTGCCTTATCAGGGCCTAAACTTAATACATGAGTTTTGAATTTGACTAAGTACAGCAATAGAACATCCATAAAGATTAATTTTGAAATTAATATAATCTAATAAATGCACATTTCAATTCATGCTAAATTATTTATTGACAACAATTTCTGATTTACCCCCCAACCCCAAAATTTAGGCCAGAAGATGGATAAGCCCATGCATCATACATATCATCAACCTCAGACTACCCAATGATGAGGATAGGCCAACTCCCTTCTGAGCCATTCCCTATCTATCTGTATGTGCTGACTCACACCATGTTATCTTCCAATAGGTTTTGAGGCCAAACATGAGTTTAGGCAGGAGACTTTATACATAGAACTACTGGATTCAAAATCTGCATCATCAAGATTTCAGAGTATGACTTCACTATGAAGGTAATTCATATCAAACAGTCCCAAAAAATTTATACTATAAGTTTTTATAAAAGACAATATTTAGTAACTAATTCTGCTGGATCTCCTTCTCTGTCAAATCCTGATGATGCTTCGTGAAGAAGCGAAACACAGGTTGATTTCCTGTTAAGATTCCTTGTATGTGACTTGACTTTATAAAAGAGTCAATGGTTAAATGTTAATTTCTATTAGAAAATTACTCACATAATTTCACATAAAAAAACACAAAATTTGGGGCATTTATTTTTCTTCCCCTTCATTGTAACTTACACTTGTGTTATCACTTTTTTACAAAAATAATAATAATATTATAGCATGTACACGGTAGAGAGTGTACACGGTAAAGAGTGTACACGGTAGAGAGTGTACACAGTAGAGTGTGTTTAGAATATATGAGCCGGAAACATGTTGATTAACCACACTCAAACACCGGTATTTAATTTTGATAATCATGAGAACAATTTCAATTCCATTTTCAACCTTAACATAATGTGATAAGGTTGTTTATATAATCATACTATTACCATAACTGAAATTTCACTTATCTTTGTGTTACGGAATACAGTAATAAAACAACAAATTGTTCACAGAACCCTGGGCTTATGAGCTAGCATGTTGGCTCTTCAAATTTCGTATTAATTTTGTAGTTTTCAGTTGGAAATCTATCATGTCTTCAAATTCCAAAACAAAATATGAGACTACCTTGACCTATACGTGAAACCGAGAATTACTTCTTGTTTTCGGAGTCGGTAAAAAGTTCAGCCACTTTATATACTTTCTAGCTCATAAACCCCAGGGATTTGAGATCAATAAACAGCGGATCAATGACTGACTATTGTGGATTTTAAGGAGAAAAAAATAAAGAATTAATTCATACCTTCGCCTTTTCAGTCGACGAAATAATAAATTAAACATATTGATCCAACAAACCAACTAAACAAACAACAAATTTAACTGCAGATATAAACGACTTTATCCAATGACTTACCTTTGTTCAATTAAACAATATTTCTACACTACATGCATTCGTGCAAACGTTTCTACGTTAAAACAAAGAAAGTGTAACAATAATACAAAAGATGTTTTGATACATATCGCCTCAAATAAAAACAAGTTGAATACTTTTATTAGCAGGTGCCAGCCGCTATCAAGTTTCTATGGGCATCATAAAATACCTACTAGGGCAAAAGAACCAACTTGCCATCAAAGAAATTTAAGAAATAGTTAGCGTGGTAACACATCAACCTCCTGTTAAGCCACAAGAAAATATTACCATTGAAGAATACTTGCTACCATAAATTATGACATCGTAGTTTTTATCCCCAACCAATATTATCAATTTTTAAAATATTTCGGTAAAGTAAGCTTAAAATTATAAAATTAAATTAATCCATCACATTTCTTCAGTTTAAAACAGTTTACTGTATACCTAACATTAGAATAGTGCTGGTATTATATAAAGAGTATGATTTTTATTTTATTATATTGTAACACAAACAATCCTGATATGCCAAAAGAAAATATTACCATTGAAGTATACTTGCTACCATAAATTATGAAGTAGTAGTTATTTATACCAAACCGATATTTTTTATTTTTTTAATTATATAGATAAAATATGCTTCAAATTATAAAATTAAATTAAATCATCACATTTCCTCAGTTAAACAGTTATGTAATGTGGACGTAACATTAGAATAGTACTGGTATTGTATAAAGAGTATGATTTTCATATTGACATATTGTAACACAAACAAACCTGTAATGGCGTCTGGTTAGTTTGTTTTTGTTTCTAGGGATGGCGATTCTCTCTGAAAAAGATCGATTCTAATTGAAACCTTTGCGTTCACAAACACAAAAATAATAAGAAGAAAAAAACTAATTTCAATTTTCTAGTGTCAGATCGATTCATTGCTTCAATCAACTCAGCCTATCGCAGTCCACTGCTGGACATAGGCCTCTCCCAGGCAGCGCCACAACACCCTGTCCTCCGCTTTCCGCATCCAGTCTGTCCCAGCAGTCTTCTTCAGGTCGTCGGTCCACCTAGCTGGGGGGCGCCCCACACTACGTTAGCCGGTACGCGGTCTCCACTCCAGGACTCGTCTGCTCCAACGGCCATCAGTCCTTCGACAAACATGGCCAGCCCACTGCCACTTCAGTTTGCTCACTCTGCAGGCTACGTCGGTTACTCCGGTTCTCTTCCGGATAACTTCATTTCTGATTTTATCCATCAAAGAAACTCCGAGCATAGCCCACTCCATAGCGCACTGAGCGACCTTGAATTTGTGGACCAGCCCGACTGTCAGTGTCCACGTTTCGGCACCGTATGTCATAACGGGCAGAACGCAATGGTTGAAAACCTTAGTCTTCAAACATTGCGGGATTGTGGACGAAAAGACTTGACGAAGTTTTCCAAACGCTGCCCAACCTAACTGGATCTTTCTGTTGCCTTCTCTGTCAAAGTTGTATCTACCGAGCTGGATGACTTGCCCTAGGTAGACATACTCCTTAACAACTTCGAGAAGCGACCCTTCGATGCGGATTGGACTCGATAAGACGTGTGAATTGTACATGACTTTCATCTTGTCCAAATTCATGCCAAGGCCAACCCGCTGAGAGGCTCCATTTAGGCTGTGCAGCATCCGGTCTAGTTGTTCCACCGTCTCTGCCATTATGACGATGTCATCGGCAAAGCGAAGGTGTCAGATGTACTCGCCGTTCACGTTGATACCCTGTGCAGTCCATTCTAGCGTCTTGAAGACATCCTCCAACGCATTGGGGATATCACATCCCTCTGTCTCACCCCTCTGAGCAGTTGGATGGGGTTGGTTTTCTGATCTTGGATCTGGACAGTCATGGTGGCAGCGTCATACAGACACCTCAACACTTCGATGTAACGCCAGCAATTCGACATCGTTGCAGAGAGGACAGAACTGCCCATATTTCGATGGAGTCGAAGGCTTTCCCGTAGTCCACAAATGCCATACACAGCGGCTGGTTGTATTCCTCAGTCTTCTGTACAATTTGCGGAACAGTATGGATGTGGTCTACGGTTGTTGTGGTGGCTGGAACTCGTCAAGTCTTCTGGCGAGACGGTTCGTGACGACCCTCGAGAACAGTTTGTAAACGTGGCTCTTAATGTCGCGGGTGTTAGACCACCGAAGATCGCGTCGCGTCAACTTTCAAATTTTTAGGTTTAAAGCCCTCTTATCTGATGAAGACAGCTGTGTGGGTGAGTGGGACAGCTCGTCTGTCTTTCATAAGTCCGAGATTCATTGCTTAATATCGATTAAAAAAAATGCTTATCTGGCCCAAAAAATCGATTCTACAATTAATTGATCTCAGATCGCCAACCCTAGTAGTTTCGTTTTAAATTTTGCTTGCTGTGATTTTGTGTGTTGGTTTATTTTTTCTTGTGTAAAAAAATGGAAGATAAAAGAAAATGTTTTAAGTGTGGTTGCTCACCTGCTAAAGATGAGGTGAAATTGTTTCGCTTTCCTAAGCCTGGAGTAACTAACCTCATTCGGTAAGTGACCTACCCTTACTTTATCAATTTCTTGGAAAGCAACGTTTTCTGCTGTATGTCTTGATTTTTTATAATATGTAGGCACTATGTAGGTAAAAATTACTAAAAATTTATATTTTGCATCCTTTGCTCTATTAAAAATTTGACCCTTTTAGCTGCTTACTATGGGCGAAGTATATGTTTCCTGAAAAGGATGAAAACGAGTATGCACTCATTAATTTTCAAAAAAAGCTACACAGTGAGCACAGAATGCTGTGTCAGCGACATTTTATGGATGCAGATTTTGCAGACAACTGTAAGAAAAAGCTACGAAGAACGGCTATCCCATGTGATGTTAGTAAAATTAGTAATTTATGTAAATTATCTAATAGGTCCTATTAGGTTTAAGCAGATTGGTTTATCGTAGAATCGTCTAACCTCAATGTTGACCCAGGTAGGGATTCAAACCTACATTCTATATTCAGAAAGCAGAACTGCTGAGGCAGGCCAGTCAACAGTCTATCATGTGACCAGCTGTAATGGTACTCCATGAAAATAATATTTGTTTTAATTTCAGAGAGAACCCACTGTAAGTGTATATCCTTCTGCGGGACAATCACAACAGAGGCCATTTCGAGAGATTTCAAATTTAGAGGCTGCACCACAACAGCAGTCTAAAGGACCATCTGTTGCAACCAATAATGATGCACATTCACATCAGACAAAAGAAAATGTGCGACCAGTGGCTGGATTATTGGCTGCTTCACCCAATGAAACACAACAGAATAGAAGGTTATTAGAAAAATGTCGCAAATATACGAAAAAAATTTGCCAACTGAGAAATAGAATTAAAAATCTAAAAAAAAAGGAGATATTAGAAGCCATCACTGAAAATTTAGCAATAAAAAAGTTGTCAAAAAAAATTACACCTGCATTTGCCCTGCTGTTACAGGGGCAATTAAGAAATTTTAATAGAAAAAATTCCGGTCGGAGGTGGTCAAAACAAGAAAAGATCACAGCACTCAGAATTTATAAAAGATCACCAACTTGTTATAGACTGTTACGAAGATTATTCCCATTGCCATCACCAAGCACATTAAAAATACTCTTGCGGAAATTGCCATTTGAAGTTGGTATTAATAAACCCATTTTTAATGTGCTAAAAAGATTTGCAGATACACAAGCATCATCTGATAATTATTATTGTCTGATGTTTGATGAAATGTCACTAAAAAAACATTTACAATATAACTTCAAAGATGATATCATTGAAGGATATCAAGACCATGGCACCCATGGAAGGTCACCGCTGATAGCAGCATATGCTCTAGTTTTTATGATCTCAGGCATAAGAAAAAGAATCAAGCAGCCAATTGCCCACTATTTTTCTAGTGGATTTTCCACTGCAGATAGGTTAGCAGTTCTAATAAAAGAGGTATTTTTTTTTATACATCCAGCCTTGATCAACACCTTTTTTTTAATAACCACTTTATCCTGACTTTTATATTACAGGTTTTACATCAATGCTTTGAAGCAGGTATTAACATTGTGGCTATTGTCTGCGATATGGATGGGGTCAATAGAAGAGCATTCACAATTCTGGGTGCAACTGTTCAGAATCCATACATTACAGTACAAAATAAAGATATTGTGATGTTTTTTGACCCACCACATTTGCTAAAATGTTTCCGAAACATGTTTATGAAATATGACATTGAAATAACAACAACAAGCATTTCTTCTTATGGGATGGTTGGTAAAGGTAAGATAGAGACTATATCATCATATACAGCGTGGCGCTCAAACGGCGACATTAAATTAACCTACGTATCCAATTTCGCGTTTACAGTTTTTAGAAATACTTTTCATTTCATTTAGCATAAAATTCATCGAAATACAGCCATTTTTCATAATATCATTTCTGACCAACCTGTACGTAAAGATCTGTAGCGCAGAAGTCAGCTGTCGGGGTCACGAGTCATTATACGGGTCATATCGTATGAAGAGCAAAGAAAGTACTGTTAGAATGAGACACTTGAAATTGCGACGTTGCCAAAATTCATTTAGCGACAAAGTTAAATGTTTACGCGTACAGCCGTGTGTATGAAAGGGATAGCTAGTTCTACCCGGCCGCCCTTTGAGAAGCGGAAGCGCCGACGCCCGCATCATAATTTGTCTAGCTAGTGCACTATGAGCCGGTGTCCTTGACATACATAAAATTTGTCACGCGCGCGCGCAATTTTTGTAAAATTAAGTACCTACTCTCATGTTTCGCGGAAAAGACGCTTACTTTGTTGACTTTAGTGTTATTTTAGTTTTTTTTATGTAATTAGGCTAAGTGCAGTGATAAAGACACTTTGAAAATTAAACGTAAATTCGTGTCGTATGATTTCGATACACCGCGCTGCCACGCGCTCGTGTAGGCAAATACATGTTCTTGACCCGCGCCGCCGCGCTGTTGCCGTTCATTGCACATAGGCAAGTAGTGCCCACGTAAAGCATGATTAAAACTTTGTTTCCTAAAAATATTATTAGTTTGTTTGAAAATTTCGAAATTTCAATTATGTACTTTAATTATTAGATTAATTTTTTTATGATTACGGTTAAGTAGCTCTACCCGTGTGTTCATTTAATGTCGCCCTTGCAGCGGCACGTTGTATAACAATCCCTTTACCTTTTTTTAACATAGGTTATAATTTATTTAAAAAAAACCATACTAATATCTGTATACTAATAATAAAGCTGTAGAGTGTTTGTTTGATCGCGCTAATTAACTAAATAAAAGTAAAATTAAAAATTTTAAAAACCCCCTGATCCAAAAGATAAACTATAAAAACGTACAACAAATATTTTAAACATATTATAATTATTATCGTCACATATATTATGTAAGTTCAAATATTTTTATTTTCCAATCGTCGTCGTCTTGTCGGGGGACCGGGGAATCGATCGGATATAAGGAAGTTAGTCAGATCCCCTCATAAACTAGAAAAGAGCTGATGATCTTCATTAAAAAAACATGGCTAAGAACACTCGGGATCAATTATCTATAACACAAAAAAAAACAAACGAAAATCGGTTCATCTGTTTGGGACCTACGATACCACAGACAGACATGTTAAACTTATAACAAACACCCCGTCGTTTTTGCGTCGGGGGTTAAAAATGGAATCGATTGTTCGATTAAAAAAAATCTTTTACTAATATGAAGCTACATTATCCCCGAAGGTATAGGCTACTTTTTATCCTGGGAATGCAAATGAAGCCACGGGGAACAGCTAGTAATATTGTAAATTGTAAATGCAAAATGTCTGTCTTATCTTTTCACATCTAAACCGGTAAACTGAATACGATGAAATTTGGCCTATATATATATATATATATATATATGACGTATAAGCATATAATATGGCATGGAGAAGAACATAGGGTAGGTACTATTTATCTAAGGAACGCAGGTGAAACCGCGAGGAACAGCTTAACTTAAATTAATATACAGGCCCGTAAGCGTGGTTGGATAAGACACTACCTATCACGCTGCTAGTCGTGGGTTTAATCCCCTCCATGACAAACATTTGTGTGCATGAACATGTCTGTTTGTCCTGAGTCTGGGTGTAATTATCTTTGTATGTATTTACAAAAAAGTAGTCATCATCATCATGTCAGCCGAAAGACGTCCACTGCTGGACAAAAGCCTCCCCCAAGGATCTCCACGATGGCCGGTCTTGCGCTACCCGCATCCAGCGGTTTCCCGCGACCCTCACAAGATCGTCGGTCCAACCTGCCAACGCTGCGTCTTCCGGTCCGTGGTCGCCACTCTGCTTAGTTTGGGATCAGATAACCGTGTGTGAAGAATATCTCAGGATATTTTATTTATTTATATCTGGTTATCTACAGGTGTTGCAAAATGGTCCCATATAAAAGAATTCCACGAGGTTGACAGCACTAATCCAAACTTCGTTTATGCGCCTAAGTTGAAGAAAGAACATCTGGAACCAAATACAAAGCAAAAAATGAAGGTCAACTTAGCTGCTCAAGTCTTGAGCCACTCAGTGGCTGGAGGAATACTGGCAAGGATATCAACTGGTAATTTAAACAAAATAGGGTATTTGACTGGCATATCAAAGCAGCAACTTAAAATCTAAAATCAATTAAAATTATTATGACTATTAAATATACAACATATCTGATGTTTCCGGTGTAATTATAATAATATGTTTTATATAGGTTAGTGAATAATAATTTATTTTTCATACTGTCAAATAGTCTATTATCTTGATCAAAGATTGATTAGATACTCTTTAGCCCAGTCGGGTTAGCTTTTGACCAAAAATTTCTCGTAGCAATGTAGCCCAGTAGTAAGGATCTCACAGGTATTTTATGCGATATCAGGCCTTTTTTCTGATTAACTCGACTGGGCTACTTACTTCACAACATTGAAAGAACCCAACACAGTGTGCGAATTGACATGCACGTATCTCTTGAATTAATAAAATGTTTTAATTCCAGGTGCAATGTGTGCTGAAGCCGTTGTAACAGCCAGTCTTGTATTGGACATGGACAAGTTATTTGATTTGTTGAATGCTGACAGCTCTAACTTAAGGGGAGGAAAGCCGCATTCAACAAATTGGTCTGTAACTAGTCCACACAAAGTTTTCCTGGAAAAAATGAAATTATTTTTCTCTACAATTAAATTCATTGGGAGTCTTCGGAAACCGCCATCACAAGATGGATGGATAACAACGTTAAATGCGTTCTTAAGGTTACGGAGAAACTTGGAGGCGGCTAATATTACCACCTTGGTAACTAGAAGGCTGCAGCAGGACCCGATCGAAAACCTGTTTGGCTGTATTCGTGGGAATTGTGGATCAAATACAAACCCAACGTGTGGGCAATTTGTAGCAGGATTAAAAACTGCTATTCTTAGTAATCTATCCCATATGGGCACATCCGGAAATTGTGAGACTGATAGATATAATACTATAATTAATAACTTCAATTCCTTTTTATCTGTCTCGAAACCCACACAAACAAGCTCAGAAACTAATATCGTTATGGTCGACTTACCTGAAGTAAGAGAAGTAGATGTAAAAGAAGAAAATTCTGAAATTCAGGCCTGTGCATATGTGTGTGGGTTTATTGTAAAGAAAATGAAAAATACGTCGTGCAAAACTTGCCGCAATATTTTTTTGGCGACGACTGTGGAACCCCAACATTTATTTGTACAATGTAAGGAATATAATGATCAGAAAACCAGTTTGATGTACGTAACAAAGCCTGTGGTGGATTGCGTCGAATTTTGTGCAACATTTATTAACAAATTCCTAAAAGAAAATGGCCATACAAACTCATTAAAAAAACAAATTAATACATTAATTAAATCTAAAATTAGTTTCGAATTTATGAATGAATGTAAAGAACACAATCTTTCGAATATTGAACACATTGTAAATACTGTTTTTTTTATATGCACGAAACGATTTTGCATACTCAAAAATAGATTGTTTAGTCAGGAAGCTTCAGCAGCTGCATTGAAACGAAAAATGAAAATCATTGGTCACAATTAGTAATGTTTAAGATGCCATTAAAATCACCTTCAATTTTAATTTCAAAACGAATAACTCAATACTCAAGGAGCTTCATATAACGGAGACACTTTCATTGACTGTGCAGCTGCGAATCCTTAAGTTCTTCTTTGGTCACTTCTCCAGGAACGACACAGTTTTTTATATAAATATTTTTTATTTTACATATTTGACGATTAAAAATACTTGCAATGAGTTCATTTAATAAAGACACTTTTGAATTTGAATTTGAAAGACTTGTTCACGGTCAGATAAAAGGCAAGCGATGCCATGGCCGATCACCCGCTCATTGGACTGATCTAAAAAGAGCGATAGCCCAATACACCATGGTGCAATGACTCGCAACGCTACTAACCGCCGCAATAACTTTAATCAAGGAAAATATTGACATTTTGGACCCTCCATTTACTCCATCTATATAAACCACGACCACTCTCACAGGAGTGCCCAACTGAGAAGATTATTTTGAAAAATATTAAATGTACCTTTCAATTAACATAATTATAAGCAACGTTACGCGTTAGCTTGGCCATTCAAAGAGGAAACGCTGCCAGCCGTCTGGGAAATGTAGATCGGCATCAGCGACCGCCTTGAGGATTTTTTTATATGTACATTGTATTTTGTACATTTATTGTAAATAATTATTGTAAAATGTACCTACCTATTTAATAAATAACTTAATTATTATTGTTCTTTTTATATATTCTAATTCTCTGGCATTGTCTGGGACACTTTCATTTGTAAGAAGACTGGAAACACATACGTTATTTCCTTGATTTCAAATAAGTAAATAACGTATGTGTTTTGAGTCTTCTTACAAATGAAAGTGTCCAGAAAAAGCGTTTTTTTTTTTTCTACTTTGAGATAGAAGCCTGGGAAAAAACTAGATGTCGCTAGGAGCGACTTCCGTCTCATTTTTTTTCTATGAAGTCGACATTCTTCTCCGCTAGGAGTAAAAGTGTTCCGTGGCAGGTGCCAACAAACATGAAGAAAACTGCTGGATACCCGGTGCATTACATCCGAATAAATTGAAAATGTCTAAAGTTTCGAATGACATTTCATAGAAAGAAACGCACTATAAATTGTTCTATGTTGAAGAGTGAGACGGTGTATAAAAATACAGCTGTAATGAAGACTTTTCTAAATAGTCGAATTATAGTTTATTTTTTAATAAATTATAATCGGCACACGCCGTAATGTATTCAGTCAAATCTTCGTTAAAAAACAAAAATCCTAAGATTTATAGGTTTCAATCGACAACTAAAATTATTTTTTTCTTAAATTTTGGCAATCGAAACTTCCCTATAATTATTTAGTTGATTGTTTCATTTTATTTCTCAATTTTACGAAATATTAAAAATCTTAATAAAATTGAACGCGTTTGTTGGAAACTCGGAAAATTCTCGATCGCTCCCATGACAACTGTTTGTTTTTGATTGGCTGAAAATTTTCAGGAAAATTAAAATCATCCTTGAAAGGATTTTACTTTGATTTTTCGATGCATCATTGAATATATTACGAGTCATACGGAATAAGAACTTGTGAAATATAGTAAGGTAAGCAGTAAAAAATACAAGCCAAGTACGTAAAAATAGAAGGGCTAGGGCTTCATATGCCCTTTTAATGAGGATATCCGTTATCCGGTGCATTCACGCTTCCATCCAGCCCTTACTGACCGTAGCATATCCCGTGAACTATGAGCATACATTTATAATTAAATTAACGTCAATATACGTGGTGTAGTGTTCGACTGTTCGATCGTAAATTGTAAAATAGTCTTCGCCAAATTCAAACAGCCGACGTGTTTTCCGTGCCTTTACCGATAATTTTGTGATAAACATTTTTATTTTCAGATGGCTTCATTTAGCCGCAAATTATGTGTATTCAGTGCTCTTTTGGTGTTGTTTTGTAATTTGGGCGTGGTGCGAGGCGACGATAGTAAAGATGCTGATGATGGAGTCACAGTTGAGGTTAGTCAGCAACATGTTAAAAACTACAATGCAAAATGATCTGCATTTTGCATTTATGACAAAAAAATACTAATATACATTTCAAAGAGGCTATATGATCAGATAAGCACAGATTTAAAACCTACATTTTGCTTTGTACAATATGTAAATAATCATAACCATAAAACATTTGCCCTACTTTAGCTTTGTCAATGGAACAATCAGATATGTAATAATTTTTTGTTACTTTAAATCTCAGTCTCATATCTTTGTTTGTTCTATTTATTGCCTAGTTAAAATAATGCTAGTAAACTTTCATCCAAAATTTTATTTAATATGAATCTTATCATTAGCAATTAGTTCTTAATTTAAATAGTAACAGTGTTACCGGCCAGTTTATTATAATAAATAATAAATAGGCTTGCATTTGGCCACATACCCACCCAATGAGTGGACATTGACTAAGCATAAGATGGAGCATTGCCCAGAAGAAATCTGTTTGTTCAATAATTCAAAAGATTACATCCTATATCCAAACAAACTTTAAATCGTGAGGTTTAATATTAGTGTAGACCACAGCTAAAAAAAAGTAATAATGTCGTAATGTCCAAACAGGCTGAAGAAGATGATCTCTACCATAGCCCAGAAGTAGATTCTCAGAAAGTGTACCTGGCTGAGCATTTTGATGATGTCAATGCTTTCAGTAAGAAATGGATCAAGTCCGAAGCAAAGAAACAAGGCGTTGATGAGAACATTGCCAAGTACGATGGCAGATGGGAGGTAAATTATTAATTCAGTATCAGTCAGATGTCTACCAGAAAATATAGTTTTTTTCACTATGTGTATGTTTCAATTTCAAGCCTCTAATACTAATTAAAACTATGTGTATGTATTTGACCACAATCTCACCGTAGTCAGTGATGACGTGGCTGAGCGAGGTGGTAAGAACACAAAGCCTAAAAGGGAACTGGTGGGTCTCAAGAGAACTTATCGGAATACACCGGAAGGTGCTTGACAACATCTACAAAGTACCATGCTATGATTTCCTCATGATGTTATCCTTCACCATAAGCTCAAGCTCATTGTAGGATTTGAACCTTTTCTACCTCTGAGCTATTATCACCTTAAATTGCACCTTTGCTACATCTGAGCTATCATCACCTTAAATTGTTTAAAATGCTGTGCTTACTTATAGTATTTAATTTCAGATCATGTCACCAGCACGTAAGATCCTAAAGAATGACCTAGGTTTGGTGCTAACAACCGAAGCCAAGCATGCCGCAATCTCTGCACTGTTGGACAGACCATTTGACTTCAAAAGCAAATCTCTTATTGTCCAGTATGAAGTGACCATGCAGGTATTTCTTATTTGATTTTTTTTTTCTTAGTATTAAGAGGGATACTCCATGCCCATGAAATTTGTTAATTGTGGCTCAGTAATTAGTCATGTTTGTCAAAATGTACACACATATGTTTCTAAGTTATGTTTAAGGGAAATACGACTGTTTCATTAAAACGTGACTTTTTCTAACAAAAAACATTCGAAAATGGGTTTTGAATTCAATTATATTTATATTTTTATGTCAATGTAAGTGAGTGTCGCCTAATGACAATAGCCTAAAACCAGGAGGAAAAGTTGTCAATGTGTTACCAACCTTACAAAGAACAAAGTCTAGGTAACAATTTAGGCATATGAAAACAAATAGGCAGTATTTCGCTTATCAATGGTTTCATATAATGCCAGCTTATAAAAAGTAAATTGAGAGCACAAACTAGTACTGGCACTAATTGGCTTATCGGCTCGCACGCGGCTCATATTTCTGTAATATAATTACATAGAAAGTAACTACAACTTATTGCATCAGATATTATAGCTGTATTTAATTTTGTCTTAGAACATTATCCTATTATGTTTTGGAACTGGAATCCTATTAGAATTTATAGTTCTCTTTTTGTTCAATGTTAATCCAATGATAATATTTTTAATTCAAATAGACCTTCACAGACTTATGAATTGTCAGATTCTGGTTTGGAAGATTGCTTGACATTGGCACGATACCATGGATTTCATAGCAATGTTGAAGAATATAAAAGCCACACTGCAGTATTTTTGAATGCAACATGTATACATTTTTTTTGTACTATGTGTAGTGTAGACATGTAGTATTTTCTATTTATTATCTGAAATAATTATTTCAAACTTGCATTTTTTATGAAGTCTGTTTGACACAATCTCACTATGGTCAGTGATGATTTGGCCGACAAAGCCTAGGAGGAAACAAGCTCTCAAGTGCAGATTTCGGAACAGCAATATGTGCCTGGCGATATTTTCAACTTAAGGGTGGTTGCCAGGCTGGCAGGTACTATAAAGAACCCACCATGCAACAAGATTGCAAAAAAAAAAAAACATTTAATCTAGAAACAACTTGAATGTGTACATTTAGATTTAATTCCATGAACAATGGTTGTCTCTTGTTCTAAAAACAGGATTCATTGCCCTTACAAAATTTGGTAGGTACGTCAATACATTTTAAAAAGTAACGCACAGTAATAACACGAGAGTGTAAGGGTCATAAACTTGTTCTGGCACAGTTCCAGTGGTGATACCGGAAGTGTGCATCGCACCATTTATAAATACTTGTTTTGAGTCAATATTTTTGCCAGTAAATACAACCAAAAACAAGATTTCTTTTTTCAAAGGTCAATGTCACTGATCGAACTATTATGATGTTAGGCAAAGTCGGGAACCCGCGTATAATCCTGGCACTCCAATCTACTAAATGCTACGTTAACCGCTTACCATCAGGCGGGCCGTATGCTTGTTTGCACATTTAGTAATCGGATATTTTTTTTATTAGAACTGAAGCCGAAGAAGTGGTTAAGACAATGCCATATCATCACAATATTACTCTGAAATAACGGTGGCTAGTTAACATTACATTTCTAATTTTATACCTTATTACTTTAACAGGAGGGTCAAAACTGTGGTGGTGCGTACATAAAGCTGCTATCCCGAGGCACTAACACCAAAGCTGATCTCCGCAAGTTCTACGACCAGACACCTTACACCATCATGTTCGGACCGGACAAGTGTGGGAACGACAACAAACTTCACTTCATCTTCAGACATCAGAACCCGAAGAACGGTACCATTGAAGAGAAGCATAGTAAGAAGCCTAGGTATGAATTAACATGTCACTTTTCTACTTAAATTCTAGATCATAATAAGACGCCTAATATGTAAGCTGACTGTCGAAAATTTAATGTGAACTCAAATTAATTGTAGGAATCGAAGTCACGACCTTTGCGGTGTCCAACGTCACTGTGCTATCATTTAGCTGTATGTTTGTTTGTTATCTCTTCGTTATTCTCTTCGAAATGCCTTTGTGACATTGGTCACAAGTTGTCTCCATGTTACCCTCGGCTTTCGTCATAGCGGTCACAACTGGTAGGCCTGTGAGTGCAGTGACCTGATCCCTCCATCAGCTAGGTGATCGTCCGCGGGGTTCCTTTCCTTAAACCTTTCCTATCACAACCAGCCTTTCTAGGTTATTTAGGTCTCTGCAAGCAATGTGACCAACGTAACTGTGAACATTCTGGTTGCATGTGGTAGACAGTCTGATCTTGATGCCAGGCTGCTGTAGTATGGACTCGACATTCATAAGGGCCTTATCAGGGCCTAAACTGGATAAATAAATATATCCTGGGACATTCTTCACACACGGTTATCTGATCCCAAACTAAGCAGAGCTTGTACTATGGAAACCAGATAACTGATATACTACATAATTATACTTATTTTTGTTTGTAAATACATACTTATATAGATAATTATACCCAGACACAGATAAATGAGTTTTGAGCCATTAAAATGTATGATTTCAGCCAACGCCTCGAAGACATCTACAAGGATAAAGAGCCTCATCTATACACGCTGATAGTAAACTATGACAACACTTTCAAAATACTAGTTGACAACAAGGAAGTGAACTCTGGCTCGCTATTGGAGGACTTCACCCCCCCTGTCAACCCTCCGGAGGAAATTGATGATCCTAATGATACCAAGCCCCAAGACTGGGATGAGAGGGAAAAGGTATGAATGAGTAAAGAATTATTAATTCTGTTTAGTCCGTCTCAGTAAGGTTATCAAAAAATATTGGTATATATTTTTTATTTTATTAAATCAATAAAAACATACTTGTGTGCTTGTGACGTTACTCCTCTGTTCTTGTCACGCGAAATTTTAACGCACAGTATTTTTATAAAGCAGGATGTTAGCTACCTCCATACAAAATAACATCAAAATTGGTTTAAAGTACGTTAAAATCTGTGATTGAAGTAGCATAATTTTTAGCCTAGTCAGAATCCTATCCACAGTTTAAAATAGGTTCGGACTTCAGCGATATGACATTTTTGTATATCGTGAAAAATGTAACTGTTAATAATTCAGATCGTGGACCCGAGTGCAACGAAGCCTGATGACTGGGACGAGAGTGCGCCGGCGCAGATCGTTGACCCCAACGCGGTCAAGCCCAGCGGGTGGCTGGACGACGAACCTGTCATGATACCTGGTAACTACCACACACTTCTTTTTTTAAGTACGTTTTTTACCGATTTAAAAAAATCCTTTTTTTTTCGTAAGATTATACTACTTCTGAGGTGGTCCCATTGTCACCAAGTCCCAAGATCTGTTGATGGAAATGGCTAAAAACGGCATTTGAAGGCTGTTCTTTGCGGATTTTTTCGCGATCAGATATTTTGACTTTAACTTTCAGACCCGGAGGCAGTGAAGCCATCGGACTGGGACGAGGAGATGGACGGCGAGTGGGAGGCGCCGCTGATCGACAACCCCGCGTGCGGCGCCGCCCCCGGCTGCGGACCCTGGGCCCCGCCCCTCATCGCCAACCCTAACTACAAGGTAAACTATCACTATATATATATAATATTGTGTATCAGTGACATTGACGTAATGTAATCATTAGGACGCAAAGGTCAATCGACAGTGCTCACGTCATACCATGCGTACGTAACGTCGACTTAACCAGTCGTGGAAATCTAGGAAAGTCGTGAAAAGCAACTCTTTTGCAGGCGAATCTTGTCCTTATTGACTTTAAAAACGTTATTATTATAATTCTTATATTTTCCTGTCAAGGTTGAAATTTAAATAACATTTAAAAATAATAAAAGCGTAACGGAAACTACTTGTTATAAACAAAAGCCATATGCCAACAAAATTGTTGGGCCAAATACGGACAGCGACGCCAGACTGGTTAACGCTACGGCATTATTTTTTGGGGAAACTTCGGGAAATCATTTTTAGACCTTTTTTTTTAATTTACAAGTGTCAAATTCTAGTAAAATCTTTAAAATTCCAATATCTCGAAAACTACAGAACTTTATCTATCGGCCTTTATTCTTTATTCTTTATATATGGGGGGTTAAATTTGTTTCTGAGCCTCCCTATCAGCTCCTGCCGGATATACGAGTTAACGAGTATATAAGTGACAAAAAGGCTTGGGTGTAGCGGATCTCTTGCAGGACATATTTTATGTAAATGATGAAATTTATTTTGAAAAGAGTGATTACTGAGTTTATTGCCTGCTCTTCTCAGCAAAAGCTACCTTCCGAACCGTGCATTAGAGTCTGACTATTCATAAGTGCCTCTGAAGGTCTATTTGAATAAATAATATTTTATATACGTGAAATGACTAACGACAGGGCACGTGGCGCGCGCCGCTGATTTCGAACCCCAACTACCGCGGCAAGTGGACTCCGCGCCGCATTCCCAACCCACATTACTTCAAGGACGAACACCCCTACGAGATGACGCCTATCGTAAGTTATATACATATTTATTTTACTAACAGGTCTCCTCTGATGGATTATGTTAAGCTCCACATAAAACGAAGTAAAAGTTTATTGTCGTTGTAGCAAAAAAAAACGAAGATACAGTGCGTTAAAATTTCGTGTGACATCACGCCTTGGCACACTTTTTACAGAGAAGTGACGTCACAAGCCCATATTTCTGTACTTTGATGATCCTTATCTTTGTATTTTTTTATTGATTTGATAAAATAAAAAATACGTATCCAATATTTTTAGGTAACCTAACTAACGGACAACACAGAATTAATTATTTTTTACCTAGTCATCATCCCTATTATGGGTCTAGGCAATTTCCAAACGCAAAAATTTCCGCATGCCATGGCAAATACACCATAAAGTCTCGCTGATAAGGCTGACTCTTGTCTATTCCTTACCGATCTAGAATAGACACTTCATTCTAATTTGGTTGATATGCGTTACCCGACACTTGATAAAGCTTGACAAAAAAAAGAAGCCTTGCTGAGTTTCTTGCCGGAGCCTTCTCCGTTCAAGTGTATTCCGAACCGGTAGTAGAGTCTAAAAATTGTAAGTAAGTTGACATTCATAAGTGCCTTATTAGAGGCTAAACTGAATAAATGAGTTTTTGATTTGATTTTGCTTATGTTACAGCATGCAGTTGGCTTCGAGTTATGGTCGATGTCCCCGATGCTGCTGTTCGACAACCTGATCATCACCGACGACCTCGAAGTGGCCGACCAGTGGGCGAGGAACTCCTTCTGGATCAAGCGATCCAAACTCACCACAGATTCTGTAACTATTTCTCTATTTTCAATTTATCCCGGACCAAAAATAAATAAGTGATATACGTTTGTAGTGTGTATACAGGATGGAAATTTGAGACCGGTCAGTAAGGGCGGCTACCTTAAGTGTTGAAGCCACGTGAATATGGTGTTAGAAGACCATCCCTTATTTTTTGAGTTATTGCTATCGGCATTTAAAGTTTTTGTAAAAAATGTACAGTCAGCGAGAAATCGGCGATTTTTTGAAATATTTTTTTTTATAGCTTAATCAATCCTGTCTCCGACAAGGCTCTATGGGGCCAAGTGAGGTTAGGGTATCAGAAATGTCACAAATCGAAAAAAACTATTCCCATACGTTTTGTTAGGAAAAGGAATTGTAGCATAGGAAAGGAAAGTTCCATATTTCGAGAAAATACTGGTTGCCAAGAATGAACTCGACAACGAGTTATAAAATGATGTTTAAACGTAATAGAAAACGGTATGGGGCCGCATACTCCGCGCGACTAACTACAAGCCGGGCTGGTGGGCCGCGTACGCGATATACGTGGCCATACCCATCGGCATATACGTCACTTACCTGCTGCGACGGGCCACAGAGGTTCATACAACCTTTACCCTGGTTTTATAACGCTAAAATGCACTTTAATGCAACAGCATAAGACGGCTAACTAGTAGAAATTACCTACGTTTAAATGTCAACGCGTTTGCTATATGCGGGTATTGTATTGAACTTTAGTTAGAAAATAAAGTATGGTCAGCAAAAAAAGTAGTTGTACACTATAACTAATCATAATGAAAATAGTATAAATTACTTTGTACAGAATGTTTTGTTTTAGATTTGTTCAACAACTTATGTTGCTGGCTGTACTTGTTTTGTAATATGGCTAGACTTTGTGTTTTGTTTACGATGCTAAAATAGTCTTTATGGTTTGGTTAATATGTTTTTGGGGTAAATGTTTGTAATTAAAAAAAATTCCATCTACTCCAAAATAACAGAACCTTTACCACCAACGCGACCACGAACCGGAAGATGCAGCGTGGACAGACCCCCCACAATGTGGACGGACGATCTTGTTAGGGTTGCGGGGGAGGCCTTTGTCTAGTAGTGCACGTCTTTCAGCTGATATTAATATACAATTAATTTTCATCATCATCATGTTCATTCTGTTACGGCTAAAAAACGAAGTAAGAAAGAAAGAAAAAACATTTATTCATGACAACACACAACATTACAAAATTGAAAAATAAAAAATAAAATAAAAAGAGTACAAAAAAAAAAAAAACAATAATGTAATGTTGCGCGATGTCAAGAATAGGTCCTGAAACAGCATAATGCTCAGATCGATAACTAAATATCAACCCTCGCGCTGGTTTTCAGTCAGGGCCTATATCTATGACGAAGTACGATTACACCTAAGTTTAGCCGGCGAATTATCCAATTTTATATTTAAATTGGATAATTCGCCGGCTAAACTTAACTTTAGGTTAGTTAACCACGAAGTGTATGGATCGATCGATCAGCTTTAATCGATTTCCCTTTATAGTGGACAACTGTATGACGGCATTTAGCCGCTTTTGTTTCTGGGAACTTATTTTGAAAATTTCATGTGGAAAAACAAAATTAACTAGCTAGCTATCAGTGACCTCCGCTGTCAGATGGCCGACGCCCAACAGGTTATACAGTTTTGCATAAACCATAATAGCTAAGTTTAACCAACTGCTACCGGCTGCACCTAGGTGTAGCCAGCTAGAACTAGGTGTAACCGTACTTCGCCATTCGCAGTAACATATATAAATAAGTTACAATAAGATTTCCTACATTAAAATAATTAATTCCTTGTAATGCTAATTGCACTATCAAGTAGTTATTACCAGCTAGAGTAGTGTAGCAATGTTTGGGTTCTACAGGCATCTGTGTTGGAAAGCGCAATGAAGTACGCGAGCGAGAACCCGTGGGTGTACGTGGTAGTTATACTCGGCTCCTTCGCGGTAGTCGGCATCATCACATATCTATGCATCGGCTCTTCACCGGTAAGTTTGATAGTGGTGCCGATTCTGTTGTTTACGAACTGAATAAATTTAATCTCACTATATCTCTTTGGTAAATATAAGAAAGGGATGCAAGATATTTTAGTCCTGTCAGTTTAGTCCGATCACATATTTCAACGTGAATGTAAGCGCGATCTTTATTGGTCACGACTATTTACACGTACATTACGACGGCATGGATTAAACTGACAGCATTAAAATGTTCTATCTTTTTTCAATAAGGTTAACATGAAAGAGAGGTGACTTGTCTAATATTAGTTAAGTTCGTAAACAATAGAATCGGCACCACTGTCACTTTTTTTTACACACCGCCCCGCTGTTACACTATTTTAACCCCGGGGTTGCAGTTTCAAAAATCCTTTCTTAGTAAATGCCTACGTCATAATAGCAATCTGTATACCAAATTTCAGCGCGATCCGTCCAGTGATTTCAGCTGTGCGTAGAATTAATAGATCAGTCAGTCACCTTTTCCTTTTATATATTTACCTTCACACACGGTTTGAAGGAATGTAACCTATGTTACTCTTTGATATAGTAGCATTCTACTGGTGAAAGAATTATTTAAAATCGATCCAGTAGCTTTTGAGTTTATTAATTACAAACAAAAAATCATTTTTTTTATATGTATCGTTTTGTACTCGTCCAGGAGAGCGATTCTGAGCTAGACGCGAAGAAAACGGATGCGGTGATGGAGGACGATCCTCACCAGTCCGAAGGTGAACACTCGGACGCGGCCCCTGACGACCAACCCGACACTCCCACCAAGGCCCACCTCGAGGGACCAGAAGAGGACCTACCTCCCGCTACTGAGGTACATACATCATCACACATATGTAACTAATTGCTAATAACAGTTTCCTCATTTTTAACCTCCTTCAATAAAAGAGGAGGTTATCAATTCGGTTGTTTTTTTTTAACTTTGAAGGAGGTTTTACTCTTTTTGTTAAAAGTTGATTATCTTAGAAAAAGTTGGTAGCTTCCTTCTTTTTAAGCTGTATTTTCAATTATTATTGTATTCAAAGAATGTGTTCAATAATAAATATTGACTTTTAATTGATTTAAATCAAAAATGTATACAGTGTACGGTCAAACAGAGCTCCAGACGCTAGCAGTACAAAAGAACGCGACACTAAGGCTGAGATCTATAGAGCGTACTTAGACTTGGCTCAGACTTAAGTAAAACTTGGCTCATGTACGAGTTCTAATAAAGTATATTTTTGTGTGACCATTAATGCAACATAATTTTTGGCAAGTCATCGATTTGGTGCACTTAGGCTTTGCTTAGCACACAGTCAGAAGGAAGCAACTTTGTCTTAACTCGTAAGTAAAGTCTGAGTTAAGTCTAAGTACGCTCTATAGATCTCAGCCTAAGTACGCACAAGTACGCGTTCTGTTTGACAAAGCCTTAAATATATTCTAAACTATTTTCTGTCACAACAGGAAACGCCTCTAGTAGATACCGAGGGCGCTGGCGACGGCCAGAGGAAACGGAAGCCGCGCAAGGAGTAAGAGAGTCGCAGCCATATTGCGTGAGCGAGGCAGGTATATGTACACTAGTTATATGCCTGTACCGTACTGAGCAGAGCCGTGGACTGTAATGGAAGCAATGAAATGTCTTTGATAGTTGTTCATTGAATTAATATAGGATTACAATAATAACCGTAAATATCTCTAGTTATAAACGATTTCAAACACGGGTAAAGGCAACTAAAAATCAGGCCCTATAGCATGGCAAACGTAGACAAGACTCGAATCTTAGGCCAATGAAATCACATAAATATGACGTGATAAATTAATCCATTGTTATTGACGGGCTGAACTATCGACATCAACTTCGCCTTTAAAGATCAGTCTCGAATTTATTTTAATGTACGGTCTATGTGGCCCCGATTCTGTTATTTAAGAAACTAAATAAATTAAATCTCACTATATCTCTTGTCTAACAAGAAGACATAAGGTATAAAATAAATTTTAGTCCTATCATTAGTCCGATCGCTTATTTCATCGGGAATTTAAGCGTGATCTTAATTTGTTCAGTCCCGTTTAAGCGACCCGAGCTGCCATCAGTAATTAGTCGTGAGTCGTAGAACTAAGCCTCCCCCGGTAACGCCCTGAGCCGAGGTTCGTACCCCATTCGGGGGGCCCTCAGGCGTGGTTACCTAAATGGTACCCGGTTGAGAGCCCTCTGCGCTCGCCGATTTGTCCGGTAAGCGTTGATGAAGCTAGCTATCAACAGTCATTTCCAAAAAATAATAACTTTATTGGCCACGACTATTTCCCATTAAACACATCCCTCGTAAACAGAACAGAATCGGCACCAATGAATAACTATCGAAGATGTGTTTAAAAAATATTTTTTCGTTTAGGTATACAAGTAGTCTTGCAATAACTGCGTTTCACAAATTTTCATAAGTGCAAGCTGCTTGAATAAGTGTATTATTTCTTAAAAGCGGAATGAGGTAACTTTCGCTTCGTTTGAGATTTAGATAATATGTCTCAAATGCAAAAAGTTTATATATGTATTTTGCTGATATAATACAAGTGTCTATTGAAGTATTAAGGTAATACTGCATTTTCTATTTACTTGTGTGCTCTATTAAATTTCTTGATCTTTTGCAATACTGAAAGATAACTCTCAAAATCGCACTTTAGTATAGGATACAAACATATTTGAAACCTATAATAGCCAGTGCCCAGGCATTTTGTGCTTACCACTCTCAACCACATTATCACTGGTGAGATTGTGGTCAAACGGGCCTAAATAACACGCAACGATAAGGAAAGAAATTGCGAGCGGTGACGAATATCATGGCCTTGCATCTTACACATTAGCTCATTAGCGTACGAGGTGAGAGGACAGGATATGCGTCGTTCGTGATTTAATTCTTTATTGACATAGGTCAGTTCATATACAACAATAAATAATGTGCTGTGTGAAATATGGAACCTGTAATCCCTAAATGTTATCCGGCTGAGAGCCCTCAGCGCTCGCCGATTGTTCCGGTAAGGTTGGAGCAGCCATCAGAGGCTACCAACTTTAGTCCTTTCAAAAAACCTAATGAAAATAATAAAAATCTTTATTCTAAAAAAAGTACAAGTAAAAAGTAACAGGTTCACTGGCTCCCGAACTAGGAAATACCTATTATTTTTTACCAGATATTCACTAGCGCCATCTATCGGCGATGTATTCTACGTGTCTTGTAGTTATTAGTTTAGTTTTCTCTGTCCAACTACCAAAGATGGCTTCTTTCTCACATTGTCTTTTTTTCCGACTACGCTGATTATTTACTACAAATATATATTGTCAACATCTTATTTCCAAAGTGCTTTATATATTTCTGAGGGAATTTCTCTTAGAATAGTTGTATGTATAAATAATAATAGTAGATTTGTCTATATACGAATATAGTAATTGTAAACAGTGAATGTTGTACAACCCCCCACAAATCCCTTATATTATAATACTTATTCTAATATATGTATTTAATCTGCTTTTTAAAGTACACAAAGGTAATAATATAGACATGTATATTTAAGAGAACTCCGTCGTTAATCGTCGGATCGATTTCGCGTAGTCGGTATTGTTCGGTTTTTAATATTATCAACATATTATATTTATAACTTGTGACCAATAAGTTAGAACAAATAAATATTTGAAATGAACGAATTATTTCATTCTCTTAGGTGTTTAAAATAATATAATATGTACTATAGACGTCGAGCGGTTGTAAGATATTCTTTTTTTTTTAATAGGTGACATACTTTTTACTTGTGTGTATTATCTATTCCTATATAAATATATAGTTGTATTCATGTTCAAATATAGATAAACGGGCCGTGCTCTAACAAAGTACTTAATGCTTTGTCATAGACCAACATTGTATTTATTATTTGAATATTCTAGTGCAAAATATTATATAATATATATATATTTCAAATGCATTAATATAATAAATTTAAAAAAAAGCACGGCCCATAGTGCTTTGTTTATGTTGTCGTTGTAATCACAAGCTAGTTAATGTATCAGTTCTATTTGAAGCCTGATGGCTGATCTAAGGTCGATAATATCCCGAATTAATCGTGGTCACTGTAAAGTTGAGGAATAAACGCCCGAATTATTCATGGTCACTGTAAAGTTGAGGAATAAACGCCCGAATTAATCGTGGTCATTGTAAAGTTGAGGAATAAACGCCCGAATTATTCGTGGTCACTTTAAACTTAAGGAATAAACGCCCGAATTATTCGTGGTTACTGTGAAGTTAAGTAAACGCCATTGGCATTAGTTTATTCGGCGATAATATAATCAAAGTACCTATTACTGGCGGCGTTATAACTAGAAGCTTATTATCTGTGGTTCTAGATATATATGAACAGAAAAATGAGGTGTTACTTTTTGTGAATTGCAGCTGGTAATGAAAGTTCAAATAGTTTAAGTCCAGTTAATAATTCAGTTATAACTCCGCTAAATGATAACAAGTGAAATAACGGTTGTTACCCGCAGCTGTATTATAACTAAATGGTGATTTAGATGCATTTTAATTTCGTCCGTATGTTCGACTATGTGTGATAGGATAAAAGTTAATGGACTGTAATTTATATGGGATAATAAACTGAACTATTTGTATGTGCTCGTTTTATTTTCATTGTCTATATTTTTCTTTTTGTATTCTAAGATCGGAAGAAAAAAACTTCTACACTTTTAATCAAATAATATAATGACCGTAATGCACAATGGCGGACGGGACGGCGGAGGATTTAAAATTTATCAATTGACTTTAGTAGTTATCCAATCGAAATAAGGTATATATTTCAACCAGCGTGCTCTAGAGAAAATGCGGCCCAACTCAAAGACTCCTGCGGCCCGCAGTGTAGCGTAGTCGTTATACTATATTCTCTTTGGCGGCCTGTGAGTCTTCAGTAATTTTTATAAGATGCCGATAACGAAAGTTATAAAAACTGTATTTACGAAGGTAGTTAAATATTTTTTTATAATACAGATGTGATGTTAGTTTTTCTCAATATTGGAACTCGCTACTTTTACCACTAATGCCTATTTGCCATAGTTTAGTCTGAACCTACGTTATGATCATTGGCTCTTGAAATCTTGACTGGAAAGATATTTTAACAACATTTTAACATAGTATACAAAATGTAAAATACCTATGTATGCTTTAGGCAATTAAATAAACCTGTTTCACAGCTATCAAAATAGTAGGTAGTTGTAAGTACGTACGTTAGTTGGTATTTTTTTCTTTAGATAAAGAAACACTAACTATTTGCATAAATAAGCACGTACGACTCATCAATATAGAATGGGTAAATAAAGGTCTATTCATATTTTAACAGTTTCGTTCGTCTCGCAGTTTTGTGCGAGTCTAATATAAATGTACTTATTTATTTCTTTCGTCAGTTAAAAAATCTGCAGTACCTTGATATTTTACATGGAACACGAGCTACACTTTCGCTGATATCAAAACTGTTAGATCCTGTACTATGTCTGTTTCTGTATCCTATCCTATGTCTGTTCCTACATAGCTAGTTATTATTTCATACTTTTTAGTGTTTTTAGAGTTCCAAACCTCTAAAGAAAAAAAAGGAAACCCTTACCCGGATCACTCGTGTCTCAAATATTTTTTATAATAATTTTAAGATAAAAAATTTACCATTCCTTATCTCCGAAACTACTGGACCAAAAGTTTGGAGAAAATACATATAAAAGTTCCTTACCTATAGATTACAGGAAAACCTATAAAAAGTCTATTGGTATTTAGAGTAACATAGGAAATTACGGAAACCTCGGTGCGCGAGTCAGACTCGCACTTGTCCGGTTATTTTTAAATATGCGGTTGACATAATAATTAAGAGTGTCAAGGTAGGTACAGTATGACACAACTTAGATGTAGCATCGGCAAATCGTTTTCGTACACTACACTTCCGATTTACACAACTAATAAAAATCATTCATTATCGCGCCATTCAACGTTCAACAAGATCATTTTCGCCGACATGAGTAATGTTGTAGGCGCGCTCTTTTCGGGAACGATCGATTTTACGAATTTTGCCGATGCTTCATCTAAGTTGTGTCATAACTTATAACCTTTTACTGACAATCGATACACGTAGGTACCCTCAGTGACTAATTATGTCTGAAAACTCCATGCTAAAAACTAAAATACAAGGTCTACGGTTTTTTTGAGTTTATTGACATCTTTACAAGAAATGATGTCATGGTGCACCTCTGGTTAGCTAGTTATCGTGTATATCGTCTTGGGTGCCTTTTGGTGCACCAAAATATTTCGATCACCTTTGCAATATTAATCGACAGAATTACAGCAAAACAATTTTGATCCTCTTTCTATTCCTCTTCGTACTGGTTTTATGCAATCTATGTGAACACATATTATACTTTATATCCGTGAAAAACGTAACATCCCTCGGTAACGTTGGTAAAACCGCGTGCAAAAGCTAGTTGGTTAATATTTGGAAACGATGAATACAAAGTAATTTTTTTTTTTCCGTCGTATAAATTCGGGGTCACACGACATATCGTTGTTCGTGTTCATTTGTTTAGGACACGCACAAAAAAAACTTTAAGGGTGGGTACTACACTCAATATATTTAAAAGAATCCCCTCTGGATTATTATTTGGTCAGTGTGGATTATATTTTACGCAGTACTATCATCAGATACCTATATTTGAGAACAAGGATGTCCAGATATATCTGATATTAGGTCATCTGTGTGCTCAGCATTGCTATTTTAATTTCTCCATAAACGCACTAAATTTTTCGGCTATCGAATCTTTTCGATCTGTCATCCGACTGCTATTTAAAATAGCCTTTGGACAGCTCGTCGGGAACGGAATCGACATTGGAAAGATTTCGTTTCCGATTCCGATGTCGAATCAGAGTGTTTTAAAATAGCCCTGCTGATCAGTGTGGATTTGATTCCCTTCCAAGACAAACATTTGTATGCATGAATGCTGTTTGTCCTGAGTCTGGATGTAAAAAGCACACATATGTCCAAAAATCAGATATATTTGTACATCTGTGTGCTCCTGGTGTGCTCAGATATACCTGATGCTGACTGCAGTACAGTTACAATAACACAATAGTAATCAAAGAACTGAATGAGAATAAAATAACGTAATAAATCGGCATCTACTATTTTTTTTTGCAACAATAAAACATTTACTGTTTTAAACGCGAAAAATTATAAGGAGTAAGGAATACGGAATTCCCGAGGGAGTTTATATACCTATGAGGTGTTTTTTTAATAATACTGAGTATAGAGACACATTTAAAGTTAAAATAAACGTACACACGGCCACAGATCAAGCTACACACTGCGGTACTTTATGCGGTTGTAATAGGCGCTATTTTGCAACAAAAATGTGTAGCTTGATCTGTGACCGTGTGTACCTAGAGATTAGTAATCCTGTCCGCGTATCAATAAGCTCCAACGTTAACATAGCGTCTCGTCGAGATAGCCTATTTACAAAGCGTTAACTCACGGCATTCAGATCACACCGCTCCTAGCGGTCGGCTGCTGTTAGGCATGTTGTTATGTTTATATATCTTAGCATTCGGTGCAAGTGTCACTGGGAACCCACCTAATATTGTTTTTTTCCTCGCCGATGACTTGGTAAGTACCGTTTTATTGATAAAGTTTGAGATTACAGGAATAGGAGACACTATACGACAAGTGGGTCATTAACCTATTTAATATATGTGTTTGATTAATCGTTCTGTTATTTTGATATGAAACCTGTTATTTATGTAAATTTTCAAAATAAAAATTTATTTGTGTTGGTCGGTAAGCGCATCACTTGATAGCGGCAGAACAAATTTGGCAAATTTTTTATATATTCGTAATAGTCTGGATAGTTTCTAAAGAAAAATAATTGGCAAATTTGCCCGGAAAGTTGTTAAATTCGGAAAACAATTAATATACTTTCTTCTATTGGATATTTGGATAACCAGAAGACGTTCGTCGAGTCGTGTAGGTAGATAAAAGGAAAAACTGTCTTTAGCCGCAGATCGAGCCTTCAAACATCCTAAAATAGTTTAGTTTTTTAATATTCCATCCTTTGGGGGGTAAGAGGATTGCAGGGTAGGGAAGTGTATTACATAACAGGATAAGCATTCCCAGCTCTATGCTGTTCATTATAGGCCATAGATTTGCTTGCATCTAGCGGGTCCCTGTTTGTGAGAGTTCGATGCATTCTGCAACTCGAGAATATTGAAAAAAATAAACTTAAAATTTTACATAATCTAACAAAATTGATAGAAGTATAACTCTACTTAGGTCAATGTTCACCGCCAAGAAAACGGTCCGATAAATTATAATTAGGCGTTTACGATGAGTTTTTCCTACGAAAAATCATGACCATGAAAAAAGGTAAAACGGAGCGCGAACAACCAAAGAATAGTAAAATACCCAAAACAAAAATTTGTCTGCTGTAAATGAGTCAAAACTATAGAATAAATCTCACGGAATAACTTTACACATGAAAGTACTTACTTGATAATAATAACTTTTATTTATTTTAAACTAATGTTTTAGCTTTCCTGGTATATAAGTTAGTTAAAATGATGAACACTTTCACCCCTAATCCTATCCCGTTATTTTTAATTCAAAGGTTAAATGTAAATTGTCTATACGTCCTGTATAATATTTAATTTTAATTGCCAAGTCATTGTTTTAAACATTAAAGTATAAATTAGTAATAAATCGTCAACTCTTTGTTGTTTGTATTGATTGGAATAAATGATAACACATTGTATTGTATTCATAACCCGCACGCAACTATTCTGGTTGAATATAAAGATGATATCTTTTCGAAACCTACTTTCGGAGTGCGTTTTTATTAGGTACGTATTTAAACTGTAACATGTAATAGTCGTTTGTGATGGCATGATACGGGATTCGGGAAAATCAGTAATTGAGGTCTTTGACCTCAAATTTTATTAGTCACGCAAAATTATAACTGAAAAATGTATGAAATTTGTTCTTTCGCAATTTCATATTAGGTGATAGGTCCCATTATTTTTATTAATTTATATATTTACGTAGGTATGTATGTATGTATACACAAGAGAAAAGAACATATAGGTACCAGTGGCTGCTATTTATCTATATAACTATTTCTACTGCAGAAGATACATGAATTTGCTTTTGGACAATAGCAGGGTACGCACAATGGTTTCACAATATAAAAAATAATAAAATCCTTATTTGACTCATAAAAATGGTACAAGTCTGTGTACAATATGGTTTAAACAGTAGTTACGCTACATAAAAATTCAAACAGTTAGATGGAAGATAAATATTTAGTAACAAGTTCAGCTGGAGTCCAAAACAAGGGAACTTAACAGGAAATCGACACGTGTTTCGCTTCTTCACGAAGCATCATCAGGACGTAGTAGACCCACTGTCGACTACTCGACGAACGCGAACAAACACGAACACAGAACCCGTATGAACGCGCACAAGCACACACACACTGAGCTCCGCAGACGTGTTGACTCGTCGACCGCCGAACAGAAAGTCTTTCTGTTCGGCGGTTGTTAAGTTCCCTTGTTTTGGACTTGACAGAGAAGGATATATCCAGCGGAATTAGTTACTAAATATTTGTCTTCCATCTAATCTTATAATGGATTTCCGCAAGGTCACGCCTGAGTCAATTAGTTATTCAAACAGTTGTAAAATTGCGTATCCCTAACCAAAACCGTGTTTCGATTAAATTAAAATATAGCAATAGTCAGTATAGTAATAATATCTAATAATACAGATAGGTATGCTGTCTGTCACGCAGGACGCAATTTCGTTCACACATCCGTGTGCACTTCCTGGCAGGGCTATCATGGATTTTAATTCCGAGTCTGTCGCTACGTGTCACCGAAAAAATTGTCTACATGGGAACCACCTTTAATTTTTAACTTACTTTTATGTCTACCTACCTATTATGGTTCAAGGGATACCTACGCCCGCTGGTACAAACAAACGGACGGATAGTGTATGCTTAGTAATAGGCTAATTCGTTTTTGTTGTTTGTATATTGTCATGACAAGGTTTGTAGGAAATAAATTATTTGGAAAAACAAACCGGGAGAGTCGGAAATTAAGATAAAAATCACCCGGGTGACGCAGAGCATGAATAACAGAGTTAATAAATAAACTTCTTACATATTAGGTATTCATTTTGACCCGTTTTCTCACAGATGAAACGCGTGACATTCAAGATGAAAACAATTGATTTCCAGGAACTGCAGATGAGCAAAAACATTGTCTAGATACCTATCGATAACTGTGTAGCTATGAAGTAAAGAAGGCGAACGTCTATCAATCAAGCCACGTTTTAATAAAGACAATGACATCATAAAGAACGAGTTAAAATTAAACAATACATGCCAAATGCAAATAAACGTTCAAAATAATAAATGAAACACGAATCTTACATAGTACACACGGCCACAGATCAGGCTACACCTTTTTGTTGCAAAATAGCTCCTATTACAACCGCATAAGGTGCCGCAGTGTTTACCTTGACTTGTGGTGGTCCGTACATACAACAAAGTCGCTCCCGCTGTCTGTACGCTTAGATCTTTTATACTACGCAACGGATATTAATGCAGTTTTCAGCAATAGATAGAGTGATTCAAGAAGAAGGTTTATATGTATAATTCATGCATATAATAGTACAGCAAAGCCGACAAAAGCCGTCGAAGCCGGGGCGGGTCGCTAGTTAATCTATAAAATAAAAATCGTTATGGTTGTATTTGTGCGCTGTATGAAATTCAATATTAGGTATATAGTTATCGCATTACTGTATACCTACTGAATTTATTTATAAAAATACGTAATTGAAATAGGTACACACGGCCACAGATCAAACTACACACTGCTGCACCTTATGCGGTTGTAATAGGCGCTTTTTTGCAACAAAAATGTGTAGCTTGATCTGTGGCCGTGTGTATCTATTTCAATTACGTATTTTTATTTATTTTTTTATTATTCTAGAAAAATACGCAATTTACAGCAGTAAGTAGTAAAGTCTGACAACGTAAGGTTCCCGATAGCCCTATTGATTTGTATTCCTTGATAGGAAATTTTCATATTAATTTTCCGAGCGAACTCAGTCAACGTGGTACTTTGAATGAATTATCGTACGCTTTCCCTGCCAAATCTGTTCTTTGCCAAGTTACATTCATTCTATGTTAGTTTAGTATGCCGAGATATCCTGTTTTGAAGAGTCATCATAACTTTGAACTTTTTATTGAGGTAGGTAATTCAATTTATTGCATTCCTGTTATGAATTGAGGCTGTCAGCGCAAAAGCTGGTAAAATTTAAAACAAAACCTTCTCCGGCCATCTCTTGTTTCACCTATGGTCAACAGACGGCGTTGCTAAAGTAATTTTTTCATTATTTTGCTCTGCTAATAATGCAAAAGTTGCTTCTGTTACTGCCTATCTCAAGCTTAGACCACTTTTGCGCTGACGGCCTCAATTTAAAGCTTACCTATGTCAAATCTAAGGATTCTCCTAATACCTAACCTACAGGATACGTACCTTAGGGCACTTGCAAACTGAAGTGCTAATAAAACTTAAACTTAATTAATCAAAGTTTATTGTTGCTCAGCTCTTCTTTAATATTGAAACCTCCGACATAACTGAATATTTTCGCTAAATCTTGTTACTTTCAAGGGTTGGAACGATGTGGGGTTCCACGGCTCGAATCAGATCCCGACACCGAACATCGACGCGCTGGCTTTCTCCGGGATCGTACTCAATAACTACTATGTTACACCTATTTGTACTCCGTCCAGAGCCGCCTTCATGACGGGCAAATATCCCATACATACCGGTACGTAAGATTTTAGCTTTAAATCAGCGATTCCAACGTAAGTATAGCAAAATAATATTACTAGAAGTTGTTTGGACGCTAATTAAGGCGCGTGTCGTCCTCAAATCACGGGATTTGGGGGCTTAAAACTCTGAAATAGGTGAACATTAAAACCCAAAAAAAAAATATTATAAACTTTGACATATTGACTTTATTGTCTTAGATCAAAAATCTCGTAACGTATTATCTATATATATAAAAGAAAGTCGTGTTAGTTACTCCACTTATAACTCAAGAACGGCTGAACCGGTTTAGAGCCAGGAGAAGGACATAGGATAAGTAGGTAGGGGCAGGTAGGGTAGGTAAGGTAGGTAGGGGTAGGTAGGGTAGGTAGGTAAGGTAGGTAGGGGTAGGTAGAGGTAGGTAGGGTAGGTAGGTAGGGTAGGTAAGGTAGGTAGGGGTAGGTAGGGTAGGTAGGTAAGGTAGGTAGAGGTAGGTAGGGTAGGTAGGTAAGGTAGGTAGGGGTAGGTAGTTAGGTAGAGGTAGGTAGGTAGATCCCAGTTTTATTTTTGTTCTCAGGGCAGGACAACGCCTGCCGGGTCAGCTAGTTTACTATATAAAAATAATTATTTAAATTAGGTCCTTTTTCAATTTTAATTTGCTACTGCTCCTTAACCAAACATGATATTTTCACAGTTTTTACACGAGAACAAAGGCAATCTATTTCACTTTAAATTCTTAGTTAGAAATTTTAATATTCCAATAGGGTAGTTGACTAACTTATCAAATCAGCTATCTTTTAATAAATGTCAAAACGATAGTTTATATGGAATTTTGTATGAAATATTACACTATGACGTCATAGTTTCATAGCATCAAATCATATACTTATAGTGGTTCCAGTGGTAATTAAAAATCATAAAAAGCATTAATTGTACAACATATTTGTTTTTCCCACGTGTTTTTAGATGTTTTATGCATTGGTTAGTGTTTGGTCATTTATTTTTGACACTGTCATCTAGCCTATTTTTGCCTAAGAAAATAAATATTATCAATATATATACAAGGGAGCAATAGGCGCCAGTAGCCCGATTCGGCTATTGACGTTATTACGGGCCTTAAAAGTTAATTGTGTAAACGCAAACGCAAGCATTTTATACTACTTCATGGTACAGCACAGATCTGGGTCACTTGTCCAAAGTATTTTTGGACACTTGCCAAGAGGAATTGAAGAAAAATGGGTTAAATAATTTGTAACTGATATTGCGTTCATAAATTAGTGCATTAAGCGAATGTATGCAACAATAGCGCGTCCCAATTACGTGTGTCCTACTCGCTTCTCAAATGTGTGAAATTGTTTACCTGACTAAAAAAAAAACCAACGATATATAAATAATTCTGGTATTATAGTAGATTTGTATATCGTGTCACGTAGAATAGGCAATAAATTTATTAAAATATCAAATATGGCTGCGGAAAGTATTCTCAAAGAGTACATCGTACATTTGTATATGTTACCGGAAATGTATGAAATATAGGAATTGTATACAATTCCTGTGTATTTCCCTAGGAAATTATAACAATAATGATACTTGGAAATATATAGAAACTATTGAAAAAAATAGGTTGGGGTTCTTTTTTTTATTTTGCATAGAATAGCAAGTATTCGCACAAAAGTACCTTTCACTTACAACCCCCCAAATACCGCTATCCTTACAAATATACCGAATGTAGTACTCCGATAGATATTTAGGAAATGTATGGATTTCCTAGGAAATGTATACAATGACGGATTAGATACTTTTCCGTTAACATATACATATATGAGCCTACTCCAATTTCTTTATTTCTTGAATAACTACTAACAATACACGAAACACAACACTAAATAAGACAAATAGCAAAGACACTAGTACGTACATCAATTCCAAGTTCTTCATATGGTGTACCCACTTGTAAAAATTGATACTACCGTGAGAATTTAGTTATTGCATGAAGTTCTTGCGCCGTTTCTCTTTATTGTATGGGAAAAACTTTCGCATGCTTACAATAGCCTAGATGACAGTGTCAAAAATAAATTACCAAACACTAACCAATGCAAAAAACATGTAAAAATACGTGGAAATATCAAATGTTGTACCTACATTTAATACTTTGTATGATTTTTGTACCAGTAGAACCGCTAAGAGTAGACATTTGATGCTATGAATTTATGACGTCATAGTGCAATTCCATATAAACTATCGTTTTGATGTTTATTAAAAAGTAGCTATTTTGATATGTCAAGAAACTACCCTCTTGAGGACTGCGTAGTACCATTTAACACAAGTCAATCTCACTATTTGCTCATCCGCTCATCATAATAATATAATTCTATTACATTGAGAATAAGGATAAAAACTAAATGCGTCTATGGGTCCATTCTATAAGAAATCACAACATACAACTCGCGTTTTTTTTGTTCCATCCAAAGCAGCCGATATAGTAAAAATAGGGTACCCCTGGGTTCAATATTAGGACCGTTTCTGTTCCTAGCGCATATTAGTGATATTAGCATGAATATTCTTTATTTATGTTATAAAATAACGTTAAAGTTGATGTTCTCTTCAAATTGTCAGGAATGCAGCATGGGGTGATATACGGCGCTGAACCAAGAGGTCTTCCATTGTCCGAGACGATATTGCCGCAGTATTTGAAGCAATTAGGGTACAAAACACACTTAGTCGGCAAATGGCACCTTGGCAGTTACAAGAAAGCTTATCTACCTTTAAATCGAGGGTAAATAAATTGTTAAATATCTGACACATTAATTTAATCGAGTTAGTTCCTCTACGATGTATTCTACTCCTAATGCTAAAGGATACAACTCCGACGGTTTTACTTAAAAATAAGCTTTATTAATTATGTGTGATGTCTGATGGTGTGAAATTGAACGAGACGCTTTTACAAATAGGTAGTTTCATTTATTCATTTTTATTATAGAAACCATCATTCTAATGACCAACTACCTTTCGCCCCGCGGTCTCATCCGCGGATAAAAAATATCCTATGTGCTAATCCAGTGTGTCAGCTACCTTCATACCTTTCATCAAAATTGGTCCAGCCGTTTGAGAAACTACACACACCTCTCAAACTTTCGCATTTATAATATTATAATTAGTACGATTATACTTTCTAAAGAATTTAGATTACCTAGATACAAATAAAATTTAGGAAATTCTAATATGAAAATGTTATTTTTCAGATTCGACAGCCATTTTGGATTTTGGACGGGAAGAATCGATATGTATGACCATACGTCTATGGAAAACGGCTCTTGGGGAACTGACTTCAGAAGAGGTGGGTTAATTTTGAAGTCTTGGTACTCCTGCTCCTTTTTAAAATGTAATCCTATTTCACCAGTTAGGTATGATATTTTTTTTAATAGTATTTTTTTATTTCCTTGCAGGTTTTGCTGTAGCCAATGATCTATTTGGAAAGTATGCAACAGATATTTATACCGATGAAGCTGTAAAAGTTAGTTTTACTTCAATATATCTCTTATTTTTATAAACGGTACCATTACAGAATCCCTTTGTTGTCCGTCCGTCAGCTAATCAAGTACTAAAGTATAGTCTCTTGGAAATCTTAAAAAAAATCGAAGTCAACGCGATTAGAATATATGGACAATGGTCTCGTATTTTGATTCTCACAAACTCAAAAGTGTTTACGAGAAGGCCTGACAGCACAGGTACCTAATGGAAAAAAGGAATAAACTATCGCCAAGCTCAAGAGCTTAATTGTTAGACTTCATCCTTACTACCTTCTCACCTCTCGCCATCGACGGGGAGTTCACCTTCACACATTGGAATCAAAGTGGTCTCGTAGTACTGTACGGTTTCAAAGGAGCTTCCTACCGCTGACGCTCAAATTGTGGAATGAGCTCCCCGCCCTGGTTTTCCCAAGGGAGTACAGCATGGGGTTCTTCAAGAAGGGTTCTTGCGGGGTCGGCAACGCGCAAGTGATACCCCTGGTGTTGCAAGCGTGTATAGGCTACGGTAACCGCTTCCCATCAGGTGGGCCGTATGTTTATTTGCTACCTTATTACTTAGTATATAAAAAAGCCTACCCTCAAAAATGAAAGACTACACAGCAGTGGCGAGGGGTGAAATTATGGCGAGGGTAAGCCGTTCAAAAAACACCTGTAATTTTATAATTACAGTATATTTTAAGCACGATAAAAGTGGCTTTGAAATGATGAAAATGTGGGACTAGGATTTCTAAAAGGTATAAGCCGATGGGCATCGGCTTGTATGGACCCTTCGCCACTGCGTTATGGGTGTTTGGTTCATTACAAATATTCCAACAAACATTTTGAAGCTTTAGTAGTTTTCGTTAAAGTCCTTAATTATCAAAGGAGATCATATTTGCCTTTATTATATACCTATAGAAGCTTTCATTATATTTATTACTGATAGATAATTGTTTTTTAGGTAATACAATCTCATAACAAGAGCGAGCCGTTATTCTTGATGGTGGCGCACTCTGCTGTCCATAGCGGGAACCCGTACGAACCAATCAGAGCGCCAGAAAAACTAGTTTCACAGTTTGCACACATCAACAATGTGCAGAGAAAGAAATTTGCTGGTATGTTATTATTAAAAAATGCTTTTTTAATGTTGTCTACATTAGCCAACCTTTGTTTATTGATATCAGACTAGAAAGAAATTCAAATGTAGAACGGACGACGACAATTCAAGGTAAAAACTGCTAAATCTTATGCGGTTGTAGCTAGTAAAAGCTTTGCTCAGTTTGAGATCAGAAATAACCATATGTGAAGAATGTCCCAGAATATATATTTATGATCCATATTTAATATTTCAGGAGTATTATCTAAACTGGACGAGTCAATCGGCAAAGTGATAGAGAGTTTACAATGTAATGGGCTGTTGAAGAACTCCATAATAGTGTTCAGTACTGATAACGGAGGGGCTGCAGCCGGCTTTAATGAGAACGCGGCCTCTAACTACCCTCTTAGAGGAGTAAGTTTAACCTATTTCTATACTAGATGTTTTTGCCATCTCGAAATCCTACTTATATTATAAACGTGAAAGTTTGTATGTATGTATGTTTGTTGCTCTTTCACGCAAAAACTACTGAACCGATTTGGATGAAACTTGGCACATAGTTTGATCATACCCTGGAATAACATATAGGCTACTTTTTACCCCGGGAACATGGGTGAAACCGCGAGGGACAGCTAGTTTTACATAATGATGAGTAGAATAATCCCTAAAAATTTCGAGATGGCAAAAAAACAGATTTTTCATATTCAAAACTTCTTATGAATTGTTGGGTGGTGATAAAGGAGACCCTAACATCATCATCACCTGTCCCTCTCATCCACACATCAGGAGCATGCATAAAAAAAGGAGATTTGAGACAGAGATATTACTAACTTTGCCAAGCTTCGAATTGGACTTATTTTCTGTAATTTTTCACAATTTCAGGTGAAAAATACATTATGGGAGGGTGGGGTCCGCGGTTCCGCTTTCCTATGGAGCCCATTATTAGAGAAAAACGCACGAGTTGCGACACAGAAGATGCACATAGTTGATTGGTTGCCAACATTTTACAGCGCAGCTGGAGGCAATATAAGGTGAATAGCAACGAATAATAATTATGCCTAGAAACATAACTCGCATATAGTTACCTCTACAATTTTGTACTCATTAACGCACGCCAACTAATAGCAATACACCGAAACACTCACACTCTTTCAAAGTCAATACCATTGAAAGGCAATTTTGTGTTAAAAAAAATAACTTAAGGTGATACCTTCGGTTCGAGCGTGTAATTCAAATTTTATCACGTTTTTTGCTAATTGCAGCTCAGTTATAGGTCGTAAGTTATCAACATGTTATTTGCGACAAGAATGGTAGTATATTTACTGATTAATAACAAAAGAAATCATCAACATATTCCTCCAAGGTATATTACTGATAATATACCTTTATAATAAAATTTGAATTTCGCGCTCCAACCGCAGGTATCACCGCCTTGACGTCGATCAAGACACCCATGGATGTCTGTATCAAACTATTAAATGATTTTTTACTTACATATGAAAAGTGTTTCCAGAATTCTTCGTATCCCCATGGCTTCGACACACTGCATTTTGTCAGAATTAAACAACGCACAACGCAAAAACACAATAATAATGATTACAGTCCGAATTTCTCGCGACACAACCACATGACTCGAGTGATACGTCAAACTGAAGCGCGGTACTATTTGCGTGGTCCCGTTTTTGAGCTTGATTTACCTACATTTCTTGATATATTATTCCTTGGATCGGTTTATTTTATAGCGATAATAGCTTGGTAGTTATCACAATAAGGTCGAAGGAAACTATTGTGAAGAATATAACGCAGTAATAGGGTACTTTTTACTCACTCACTTTCTGCTGACTACCCTCAAATTGTAATTTTTTGTTAGAATATGTGACAGATTATCACATTGTAATTTAAACCGGAAAGTAAATTTATTTTTCTTTTAATTTTTTACCGACAACAAAAAAAGAAGGAGGTGCTCTATTCGTTCGTTTTTTTCAATGTTTGTTCACGCAACATTTTTGCTTATATATTTTTTGGTTGGGTTCAGTGGTCCCATTTTAATTTTATTGTCTTTGAAGGAGGTTTTATTATTTTTTTAAAACTTTATTATTTTCAGTGACTTCAAAAATATAGACGGCGTAGACCAATGGAAGACATTATCTAAGAATGAGAAATCAATTAGAAATTCACTTGTACACAACATTGATGATATTTGGGGAAGCTCCGCAATAACCGTTGATGAATGGAAAGTAGTCAAAGGTAATTAATAACCTCGTACACTTCATCATCAGCCTAAGGATGTCCACTACTGAACTGGGCCTATTAATTGATTTTCATGACTTTCGGTTTTGAGCCACTTTAATAAACAAATGACTTTGACCAGAGGCACCTATAAGTTATCGGCTTTTCGAGCGATTTTTTTTTATACTACTTAGGTAGCAAGCAAGCATACGGCCCACCTGATGGTAAGTGGTTACCGTCGCTTATCGCCATTGGCAATACCAGAGATATTGCCAATGTGTTGCTGACCTGTTATAATGCCGAGAAGGCAAATTGGCTCTCAAGTGCAATTGCCGGAACACACCGGTAGGTGCTTGACCGATATGGCCTGCCCATTGCCATTTCAGCTTGCTAATTCTACGAGCTATAAACCGACACTGTTCTTCTAAATGTCCTCGTTTAGGATCCGTAGCGTAGATAAATACAAACACATTTTTTAACTTCTTTTAGTATTTTATTGTCAAACAAAAAATCCAGCTAGAACTATGATGATTTTCATTATTTTCTAAATATTTAAGTAGTTTATTTAAAAACATGTTCGTTTTTTTTTCAGGTACAAATTACAATGGAACATGGGATTCTTGGTACGGACCTGACGGTCGTCAAAATGACTACGATGTTGATCTGCTTTACAAAGGAGACGCCGGCAAAGCTTTGAACAAGTTAGGATTGATGCCTATGAAAGACAAAATTTATGAACTAAGGTAATAATAAAATTAATCATTAAGATAATAAAGAATAATGGAAAATAAAAAGTAAGAATAGTGTCAAAGCATTTGAAATTCGTCAATCCACAGTGGTTTTGTGTGGACAATTAGGAAGCTGGTGCCCCAGCAGTGCTCATATGTATATTGATGATGAACTGAGATTTGTACATATATACGTCTTAAAGTATTCAATTTTATTATTGTGATAAAATAAATACCTCGTGAATGTAGCAAACATGAAAGATATTTGAAAAATTCTACGTCTTAGTATGACAGGAAACTTAAAAATATTACACTATTATTCAGAAACTACTTTACAATATCACGTTAAACGATTTTACCGCCATCGTGTCTAAAGATTCACTTCAGAAACAAAGACAATGGAAATAGATGATGAAAATCTGTTCTAACTTATTACACATTAGCAAAAATTACATACTTACAGACAAACTGCAACAATAACATGCAAGAACTCATCAGTGACGTCATGCAGGCCGCTAGTGGCGCCGTGTCTATTCAATATAGAGGAAGATCCGTGCGAACTCAACAATTTAGCTGA
Source organism: Tethea ocularis (assembly GCA_963555595.1). Taxonomy (NCBI): domain Eukaryota; kingdom Metazoa; phylum Arthropoda; class Insecta; order Lepidoptera; family Drepanidae; genus Tethea; species Tethea ocularis. The sequence goes on along the minus strand of OY741961.1, from coordinate 11,715,356 downwards.
GAGGTAAGAGTAACCAATAAACCCAGGGGATATATTCAGCCCCGTTTTTACTCGGATTGTGACCATGTATGTATTATGTAGGAATGACCCAAAGAATTATTTTTTAAAGAGTAATCTCCGAGTTAATTACTTGCTCTTCTAAGCAATGCTTTGACTATTCTAAAGGTCTATTTGGTAATATTATTAAATTTTTTTTTTGTTTCTTGAATTAAACTACTTCAGTTTTCTCAAATCCGTGACATTGGTAAAATTGCGGAATCAACCGACATCTAGAATGTAACTTTTTTTTTATCCACCAGCCAACCAGAAACCCTTCAAAGACTGCTAGATCAACTCCAAGAAATCCGAAAGACGGCCATCCCACCGAACAACAAAGATTTAGACCCCCACGGTGACCCAAAGTATTGGGGACGAGTGTACACCAACTTTGGAGATTATGAGAGTTCGAGAGCGTCTGCTATAAACTTATGATGTCAAATTACTCATGGATTGTTTCTTTTAGCTTTAATACTAGTGTAAGAATGAGACGTCATGAGACTTGGGTTATAGAGTGTGAGTGAAAAGTTATATTGACCAGAGTGCCATGTTTCTTGTTTATACCTTTCACGACAATAATGAATACTTAAAAGTTGTTAATATTAATGTGTAGATTGTTAAATGTTGATAATAATCTCTATATATATATAAGTATTTAATTATTGTTTTGTGAATGTAATATTAAATTATTTAAATAAAATACATTTCGCAAATAGAACGTTCACTCTCATAATTTATTAACAAATCATCCAAATATTAACAGGAGAGCGTAATTGACTGATCTATCAACAAAAAAGTTATATCGTCTACATAAAGAGTAAGAAAATTGGATCCAAATATGCTCCCCGTAGGACCCTTGAAGAAAATCATGTATTTTTGACTACATACTTTTACTTTGACAGACTAGACGTTACTGGAATTCCCCATGTCTACCTGTACCTATGTACCATACCATGTACCATGTACCTTCTATATAATAATTATTACATGTTTAGGTACAATACTCTCCAAATACTGCAGTGTTAAAATATTAAAAGTTGTGCTAAATTCCATGTAATTATTTATTAGAATCAAATTAGAAAATTAACTTACATATACTATCAATCAACGTATCAACTTGTTTTATTTTTAACAAATTAAAAGATTTACCAAACTACTTTATTTAAGGCAGAGTTCTTCCCCTTTTGGATTTGATCCCGGACCGTTTCTTCCTCTCTTCCGTTTCAACTATCTTTCTTTTTCTACCTAATTTCTCTGCATCTTTACCAGAATTACTCCCAGATACACTCCAGGGTAATTCCTCGTCGACTTGCTCATTCGATAAAATAGCTTCTTTATATTGTTTTAAGGTTGAATCTTCGACGATATTTGGTTGTTCTGGATCTATAATCTTGCCGAGTGTTGTAGCGTTGTGTAAGGATACTTTTTGTAAAGGTCCGAGTACATCTCCTAGTGGGTCGGGTTGGCTTCCTTGGGAGAATGTCTCTGCTAGAAGACGGTTTACGATGTTCGATTCTTCACTTTGGAAGAAGTTAGTCTTAACAGATTTTACTTGATCATGTATTATTTGATGAGGTTTATTGAGGCTGTAATAATGTAACAAAAATTTATCAATAAAGCTAGTTTTACTTTACACTAGCTTCCACCCTTCGGTTTTACCTGCGATCCCATGGGATCTTAAGTTCTTCAATATAAAAATACCTAGACGATGTATTCCAGAAAATGATCTAACCCTATGGTAAGTTCCATCACATTTCGTTGAGGTAGTTTTAGGTTGCAGGTAGTTTTTACAGAGCTAGGTACATGAACATTTGCTAAACACTAGCACTGGTAACAGACAGACAGACAAATAAAATATAGCCTATGTATATATACTCGCTAATAGATAATGTAGCTTTCTACCTATAGGTGTAAGAATTTTTAAAATCGTATCAGTAGTTTTTGTGTTTATCCATTACAAACAAATAAACAAACATAATATTAGTGTAGATACGAACTACAGTAGGGGTACCACGAGTTAATAACTTTCCCTCCTCCCCGATGTGCTCTGACGAATTTACTCACAAAGAAACACCAAAACATGGTAATGCTTTCGGTGAAGGAAAACGTCGTGAGGAATCCATAGCACGGTGGTAGGGTACTTTGTATTACCCGTCTGGCTGGCTACCACCCTCAAGTTGAAAATTTGTCGCCAAGCACCTACCGGTGTGTTCCGACAGCTGCACTTGAGAGCCAGTTCCCTTCTAGGCTTTGTGTGCTTACCATCATCGGCCTCATCACCACTGAGTACGGTGAGATTGTGCGTTGTACTTACTCAGAATCCGGTTCCTGGTTGACAATGCCATGTGAATGTAGTAGCTTCATCAGTTTGAACGCGTTCACGTTTGTGATGCCATACTTGTCGATGACGTCACGCGCGCTCAGACTCGCCACTTGAGAGCACCACTCGAGTGTGCGCCGGAATATGCATAGGCACTGAAAATGTTTGTTCTAGTTTAGAGTGGAAACAATTTGAAGATAACAAACTATTATCGATTTTTTTTTTGACAGAAGATTGACATGCAGGCAGGCGGTCCAGCTGATGGTAAGTGGTTACCGTCGTCTATCACCATTTGCAATACCAGAGGTATTGCCAATGTGTTGCCGACCTGTTACAATGCCGAGAAGGCAATTACTGACTCTCAAGTGCAATTGTCGGAACACACCGGTAGGTGCTTGGCGACAAATTTTCAACTTGAGGGTGGTAGCCAGCCAGGCGGGTAATACAAAGTACCCTACCACCGTGCTATGGTTTCCTCACGATGTTTTTCTTCACCGAAAGCTCAAACTCATTGTAGGATTCGAACCCACGACCTTCGTCGCGGCATCTGACCTGTCATCGCCTTGATTTGCGTTTACATTTGTCTATCTATAGGAATCGGTACAGCGCTTCTTGCGGAATACTCTTGGAACTAAATTTTAACTTACTTAAAAAGATTAAGCACACTGGTATAATTCTATGCCCTTTCGACTTTTACTAACTCATGAATAGTATATTGAAGGTAATATAGTTACCTCTCTCTTCTTGTCGGCGAGTGTCGCGAGCCTGGGGTCCGTGGGGGCCCTGGTGGGGTCCCTGTCCGCGCACGCGGCGCAGCAGTGCCGCGACACTCGGGACGCCGCTTCACCACTTATACCGAAGCAAGCCGCGTGCTGCACACTCTTACAGTATCTAAACGTTCACTCACATAAGTATTTATACCTATTTATTATATTATTATCTATTTACAATAAATATACTATACAAAATGTATCTCCCTATAGGAATTTTGACTGCATTTGATTTGATTTGCCCCCACAGGACCCCCTTTTTACCCGACTACGGCGAAGCCAAAAATGGAGTGTTATGTGTTTGAGCCATATGTATGCAAGTATGTAAGTAAATTGTATATACGTCTCTATTTTCCGTCGTTTCTTCTAAACGGCTGAACCGATTTTGATGAACGATATGATATACTGTTAGATTTTTTTTTTCCGCGAGTGTTACTGGGTATATTATTGAAATTATAAAAACCTAAATAATGGATTTTTGACACCAAAATGTAGATTTTCTATTTTTTTTGTCCCAAAACTATCAAGTGCTATCAAAACGAAGAGTTTTAAAAGGTGATTACAAATTATATGTTTATACGAGTACGTAATCTTGAATGAGAAATTATTGAAAAAAAAACAATCGTTACCCTTTATTGAACATTTTTACGTACCGCAATCGGATTTTATTGTTTTTTTATTAACTGCCTTGTTTCGTAGAGTTATTACATAAACCTCTATCTCATTATTACTCACTGGCAAGTAAGTAGTTGTGTGACGTAGGTATCCGGATCATATTTATTGCACGGACATCGCAGTTGCATCTCACTCGTTTCAGATGAGCTCCTCTGATCCGTACGTGGACCTGGGGACCATTTTTATTATATATATCAGTTTCACACGCGTTCCGGAGAAAAAAAACAAACTGACAGACACTTTCACTTGCTATAACTACTATTAAACAGCTGATAAAAAGCTAGATTTAAAGAAATACCAATAGTATATTTATGTTACCGGCGTGTGATTGTGAACACTTTTCGTTTATTTATAATCTAACTCGCGATATTATAAACTGTAGAAAAATTGTGAAGTGTTTACAATAATGATATAATAATAATAAATTATTTATTTGTCACCACAAACAAAAATACAATAATTGTTAACAATACAACGTATTCATCGTCAATAGTTTATAATCTATCCATGACCATGTGGTACTTACTTGTGAAATCGTTCTGTTCATTTTGGGTCATCATAGGATTTTGGGATGGCTGTAATTGCATAAAAAAATCGTTTTAATTTACAATTTGCACTTCAAGAACAAAATTAATATACTAAACTATCTAAAAAGTTTGGGTCATTAAATTAGACCCCGCCCGAAAAAGAGTCATAATAGTAACGAGATTTAATCTGTATACCTACTTTCTTATACATACATATTCTCCACCAAACAAATTTATGTAATTATTTTACATTTAATAACCTTGTATAGAAAATTTAATAGTAATTAATATTTTTATAGTATAATAAGTAATGATACTTACAATAGCATCAATACTAGAACCTACATTATCCTTAATGTACGTCCTAGCAACGAGTTTATGGAATGGGGTCTCCACGGACCCCAGCTTCAGAGACTCGCTGACTGTTGGTTCCAGGTGATCTTCCGATGTTGAGAGGAAACCCGGTGCTTGGTACCCTTCTGGGGCATCTAAATAGTATTATTGCATGTTTTAAAAAAATAAACATAAGGCAGTTGTCCCAATGCCGTGCCGGCGAGGAAGCGACTGATGGTCGGCGCAGAGTGGCGGACGGAATGGCAGAGGACTTAAAATGTATCAATTGAATTTAATAGTAATCCAATCGAAATAAGGTATATATTTCAACTAGCGATGGCTCTAGACAAAACTGCGCCGCGATGCCCCGTCCGAGGCCGATCACCAAGCATTGTAATACCAAAGAATAAATAATACATAGGGTAATACATACCTTATTTCGATTTTCATATCTCTCAGGCTGTCAGCCACACCAAGCTACAACCTAAACAGTGTAGTCTTCTATCCTAGTGATATTATAAATGTGAAAGTTTGTGAGTAGGTAAGTTTGTTATTTCGTCACGATCGAACGGCTGGACCAATTTTGATGAAATTTGGTATAGAGGTAGCTGATAATTTGGATTAACACATAGGCTAATTTTTATCCCTCGGAGACGCGGGTGAAACTGCGGGGCGGAAGCTAGTAAGTGATATTAGTATGTATGTAGGACAGGATAACTCTTACTTTCATTGTAATAAAGCCTCAAGCTTATCTCGTAACTCTCAGGTAGGGGCCCCTGGCAAGCCTGCAGCAACACCACGCAAGCCTTGATCAGGTGTATTGTCTTCTCCTTAACATTATCAAAGCCGTATTTCATCGAGTGACGCACATTGTCCCGCCCTTTCGAGTGCACGTTCAAAGTGACCCCATCCGAATTGTACGTGTACTCGAATATGTGGTACTCCACTAAGTTTTCAACTTTGTATTCGCCCTCGTAGAAGCATAGGGCTAGTTGATGTAGCTGGAATATGAAGTAATAAGCCGCATATGACTAATGCCATAGTAAAAGTTTTAAAAAAATATTGATAATTCAAGCTATTTGTAAAATCTATAGATGTAGGTAGCAGGGCGAGGGGTGAAATTATGGCGAGGGTAAGCCGTTCAAAAAACACTTGTAATTTTATAATTACAGTGTATTTTGTAATGTAAGCCGATTTGAATCGGCTTGTATGGACCCTTCGCCACTGGTAGGTAGTAATAGGGTAATAGTAATTATTAGAATAGGTAGGTATAGTATGGTGCATATATAATGGATCCCGCGCCGCATACCGAGAAATGCAAACAGTATTTCCATACCTTGATAGGTATGTAGGTACATAATATCTGACTAAACTCATAACATGGAGTTTACTCAACTTACATATTTCTTATCAAACGCCTCAAAAGCTTGCGTCAAGGCCGTAGTTACAAATTGTGCAAAGTCATCCCGACATTTCTTCTTCAATATCCTCAATTTGATCCCACCAAAAGTTTCGGTTGTGTAACTATCTTCAGGAAAAACGTTCTTCAAATAGGTAATTGTGCTCACAGCTACCGCCGTTAGTTGCTTCATGAATGTCACTGAACTGGTATACGTCTCCGTCATTTGCCGAGGGAATAATCGAACCCATTCCGATACAGCCTGAAAGGAAAATATTAAAAAAATACTTATCTGACTTACATTTGGCTAGGGATCCACGAAATCAAAATAAAATGCACTAACTTGGGAAGTCACAGTAGTTGTTGCAGACATTATAGTTGTTATATTATTTTCAAACTTTATTTTCAATACAAACAACTCAAATCAAATTACGGAAATAAATTATAAACTTTAATAGTTTTCCATTTCCCGCCTAGTAATGTTTTTTACGAGCATTACGCGCCATTTTTCACCATTGTCAGTGAACCACAGATTATTAAATAGTACTAAAGTATAGATAGGAATCGAAGGAAAAAATATGGAAAAAATCCGCTTGACACACATCAAAATACTTATTTTTGTCATTACAATTAAAACTCTTTGCAGTTGAAATAGAGACTATAATCACTTGAGATATTGTTGCGTTCCACCGACTTGTATGGCCGATTTCATAGTGTGCAGTGAACCATAAGGTGAACAAGGTTTTTTTTTTTTATTAATTGAATTGATTTTGGGACTGTGCAATAAAAAAAATCTAGGTATTATCTTAGATATAGAACTTTTTACGGTATTATCGAGGTGGGCGCACAAAATAAATCCAAAAGAGGTATGAAATCAATCGAGTTCCCAGACAAAAAGTATGGTTTTTACTTTTCATTTTCTTATTTCAAATAAATAACAAACAAAAGAAAAAAATGGCATGACACTTTATGACAAACTAAAAATAATTTTGAATTCTATACAGAGGGACGTTCAGAGGAATTTTCATAATAATAAACCTATAATAAACCAAAAATGTTGTGTCCAGAAGGATCTCACGTTCATATTGAAGCTGTTCCTAAAGAAAGTAACGATTACTCTACAATAAAAGACAAACAAGTGCCTGCAGAAGGTACCACAAGTTTAGAACTCAGATCTTATAAAAATCTAAAAACCTGGAAGAAGTCTATTACAAATTTTTTTCGTAATCAACTTCGTTCTACAAAATCCAATGATGTAAGTTTAACTTTATAATATAAGTTTTCAAAATATTTTAAAATACAGATATAAGTACTAGACGACTTTTTTCTTTGCATACCTATTGATAATGTTGCTTTCAGGGAGATGGGCCATCAGAGACCAAGGAATGTTTCGCAGAAAAAGAAATAAGCCCAGAGCAAAAATGGCAATCTTTAGGAAAAGTTTTTAGGCGCCAAAGCTTTGCTGAACATTGGAATAAATCACCAAATCAGCAAGGAGAATGTTCATCACCGAATAAACGACTTGCTGTAAGGAAAGTGCTTTCAAGCTATTTCGGAAAATCGCAAAAATCTATATCTACTGATAACGAAAAATAAAATTACCGTTTGATAACTATCAATAAATTTAATTTCAAATAAGTCTTTAGTTTTAATTTAAGAAAAAAAATACTAGAATTAAGGTACTTATTACGCAGATTGAATTTTTAACAAATATACAGTATGTTTTATTTTAAGCACCTATGATTCGTAATGTTTTGGTTAGCGACTCAGGAATAATCTTCAAAATATTATATATAATATTGATTCCTATGTTTAAAAAAAAACTCAATTTATTCATATTTTTTTATTGATTAGTAGGTACATACGTTTTTTGCTAATTGCAGCTCCATGTACCTAGTATAATATATTTACTGATTGATAACTGAAAAAAATATCGACATATTTTTCCATGGTATATTTGTGGTATTCATGAAAACGTGACATTTTAGTTACTCCGTGAAATATGTTGATGATTTCTTTTGTTATTAATCAGTAAATATACCATTCTTGTCGCAAATTACATTTTGACAAACATACCATCTATTACTAAGCTGCAATTAGCAAAAAAATCTAATAAAATTTGAATTTCGCGGCTAACTCGAAGCACAAACATAGACAAACAGATGGAAACAAAATAAAAAAAATCGCTTGACATTTCTACAGGCAGACAGACAGGGTCCCAACTTAGGGGTTTTCCCCCAAATTTAGGGGGTAAGGGTCATACATTTTTTTAAGGGGCTTTATAATTTCAGGCGTATTTTTAGGGTTGTTTGTATTGCATCGAGATGGTGTATTACTTAACTTTTAACTTAACCCATCAATGAAAATGTTATGTTTGTTTAATGAATATTCAAACGTGTGATTTCAACAGTCGAAACGAATTTCTAAATGTTATTTTCTCCTGATAGTTCTGACTTTTTAGTAACGGAAAAGTGTATAATGAAGAAATTACAAAGAGCACTATTTTGTACTTATTTTTTTGGGGGTTTTCCAAGTAATGGTGGCGATTTTAGGAGGTAAGAATTTTTGGGAGCTGACAACACCGCAGCAGACAGACAGACGACTTACTCGGCGGAATTATTTCTCAGCCTTTTGTGCTAAAGAATTTTTTATTTTACAATTTTTTCGTTTATACGTTATCACAATATAATTTTGCTTTATACATTCAATTTGGTTAATAGTTCACGTGGTACAGTGTATGAGTGAATACGCCCTTGGAAACGGTTTCTACAAAAAAATATAAGTCAGCATAGCAACAGCACTTTGATCAGTATATTTCCTATTTTATGGGATATCGCTTACTGTGGATTCCTCGGGTGCCTTTATGAAGTTAGTGTTATTATGTTTAACAGAAATATGTTCTATAATTACGGTCAATTTCGATAGAATTCGCAGTCTCTTATTGTACCTTTGTGCGTGCATTGGCTTATATATATATATCTATTCATACTATACATAGTGGTAGTGGTAGCAGTCAAGAGTTTATTGTATGTATACAATTTTATTATTGTATAACTAGCCTATATACCCTCATGTACTGTCGATGACTAGCATGAATGAAAGCAATTTTTTTAGAAAATGGTATTTTTTTGCTATTAATTATGTTATAAAAAGCCATGTAATAAATAAGGTACATACCTAGTAGTAAATCAGAGGAATAATATTATAATAATTCAATATTTATTTCAATTTTCAGTTTTTATTGATCATCTTCTTTGCCTCTTCCTTTTGCTATAAGAAATTAGTCCTTTGATTAAGCCTCAATTATTTCTACATTACCTAGTTTGTCTTAAAATCATTTTATAAAAGACTACCATGATTGTAAAGATCAAAGGGATTCCAGTTAGGAATAACTTTATAAGTTCATCTATGAAGCAAAAATATTACCATTCTGTTTACATTTGTAGACAATCCCTTCTCAGGCTTATCTCAACTAGATATCAGTTATAAATAAATAAATATCCTGGGACATTCTTCACACACGGTTATCTGATCCCAAACTAAGCAGAGCTTGTGCTATGGAAAACAGATAACTGATAAACTACATTTTGTAAATACATACTCAAATAGATAATTACACCCTAACTCAGGACAGGCATGTTTATGCACACAAATGTTGGCCTGGATGGGAATCAAACCCACAACCTGTGGCCCGATAGGTAGTGTCTTAACCAATTGTGCCAATTGGCCAGTAAATGTTATATTATGTTAAATATTCCAAACTATTCATATAATGTAATAAGGTTTATTTTGACATTCTTAAATGTCAATAGGCATTTTTTTAGATTTGATATACTGTAAGGCCTTCTGACCAAAACCTCCTCACTGTACAAGCCGTATCCTGGCCCTTGACCCCACTCCCTCCCCACCCTAATCCAAGCCTCTCAAGATGCTATTATTATAAGGCTTGTAGAATAATTTCCCCAGTTTAACAACACTGGTTTGACTATTTAGGTATATATTGCATGTTTGTATAATATAATTGACATTTGTCAAAGTATTCAAATCGGAATCTTCTCAGCTATATGTATATAAGTATAGTATGCAGTCATGTTGATATTTATACAAGCAAGATGACTACAAGCCACATGTGCTATGATAAAATGGTTTAGCCATTGCATTGGCACTTCAACATTTATCAAAATTTACTGATGCATTGTTTCCATATTTACAAACATTGTAATTACTAAGATTCACAATACACAATTAATATAAATAACAGGAAAATGTACATGGTATTGAAACCTATATAAATTTATTGATTTATGTTTTTCCTTCTATATGAGAGGTGACTTTTATGTATTTGCCTACTTTGCCTAAGAAAACTCAATAGTCAATGGATTCCAAAATGAAAATATTTGTATAGTTGCAGCCACTTACTTATGGTCTGATTGTAATACTGTTTGGGATGTTAAATTTGCTGAGAAGAGCCAATAATTACTCTTTTCGAAACAAGTTTAGATTTGCCTCAGATATTTTTTAGGTGTGGTGGCAAAACTACAAAATATTATATAATAAAAATTTAATAGTTAAATAGCAGACTAAAGCAAACCAGCCTCATTAAGCAGCACCTGTTCATCCCATCACCTTCCTTGCCAATTCCTTTCAATGATGTACACATAAAATATTCATTCATAGAAATTGATAGCTACCTCTTGGCCAGATTATTTACTTGGTTTATTTTGTGTTACTTTCAGATGATTCATGAGAATGTGTGGAGGAGTAAAAACCAAGAGGAAAGAACATTAATTTGATAGATAGTTAGTGTAAGTATCCAAGTGGTGCTCTTAGTAGACTGAAGATGATCACTCGAAGATGGTTTCACCCATCGCTGACTGGAGTAGACGCGGAAAAATTACTCATGGAATGTGGACACGACGGCTACTTTCTGGCGAGGCCCAGCATGAGCAATAAGGGGGACTTCACGCTCTCCGTCCGGAGAGGCAACGAGGTGACGCATATCAAAATCCAGAACAATGGAGAGTTCCTCGATTTATACGGCGGCGAAAAGTTCGCCACTCTCTCCGAGCTCGTACAATATTACATGGACAATCAGTGCCAGTTGCGCGAGAAAAATGGTAACATCATCAGATTAAAAACGCCTCTGAATTGCGCAGATCCCACGACGGAACGCTGGTACCATGGACAATTGACCGCGAAGGAAGCCGAGAAGATGATGCTCGAGAACGGCAAGAACGGGTCGTTCCTCGTTCGCGAGTCGCAGCGGCAGCCCGGGGACTTCGTACTGTCGGTGCGGACGCGAGACCGCGTGACGCACGTGATCATCCGCCGCCAGGACAACAAGTACGACGTCGGCGGCGGCCAGCAGTTCGACGATCTCGTCACTCTCATCGAACACTATCGGAGCTTCCCCATGGTGGAGACCACCGGCGAAGTGTTGAGGCTCATCCAACCCTTCAACGCCACACGCATTCAAGTCCGACATTTCCACACCCGCGTGAAACAACTCCAGAAAGAAAACGAAGGTCCCATCGAGAGTATGGCTTACAAGCAAGGATTCTGGGAGGAATTTGAAACGTTACAGATGATGGAAAATTTACAACTCTTCGATAGAATGGAAGGCTCGAAGCCGGGGAACATAAGGAAAAACAGATATAAAAACATCATTCCTTTCGATCACACGCGAGTCGTGTTGAAAGATATCCCACCCGATGCGCCCGCGGGTTCCGATTACATAAACGCGAATTACATTCGATGCGACAGTACCGATGGCGGCTCCGACTCGCAGGACTCCAGCAACGGTACTAACGAAAATGGATCCCCCTACGGCCGCGACGGAACTCCATCCAAAAGTAAAGAAAAGGCCTCGCCCAACCATAGCGTCGTCGTCACAGAAGAAAAGACAAACGCAAAAAACCACGGCAATGGTACCCACAAACCATCGATGATACCATCTTTCGAGCCGAGCGTGCTTCGATCGAACCCGAACTACGTCAACACGACGATTCCGAAATCGACGGAGGAGACCGAAAACGGTATCGCGGAACACGTGTACAACAAAACGTACATCGCGACCCAGGGCTGTCTCTCGACCACCATCTACCCGTTCTGGTCGATGATATGGCAGGAGGACGTCCGCATCATAATAATGACGACGAAAGAGATCGAGCGCGGGAAAGTCAAGTGCGAGCGGTACTGGCCCGAACTGCACAAAACGGAGGTGATCAAGAAGTACACCATTTACAACGAGTCCGAATCGTCGACGCCGGACTACACGCTGAGGCGCTTTTTGGTAACGAAGAAGGATGAGCCCAACGGGAAAAGGACGATCTACCACTTCCATTTCACGGCGTGGCCGGACCACGGGGTGCCGAGCGAGCCGGGCCGCGTGCTGAACATCCTGTTGGACGTGAACTACCGGCTGCAGCAGATAATGACGGGCGCGGACACCCCCCCGCCCGCGCCCGCCCCGCCGCCGCCGCCCCCCGCGCACCCCGTCGTCTGCGTGCACTGCTCCGCCGGCATCGGCCGCACCGGCACCTTCATCGTCATCGACATGATCCTTGACCAGATCAGGAAGGAGGGCTTCGACTGCGAGATCGACATACATCGCTCTGTGCAGATGGTGCGAGACCAGCGCTCCGGTATGGTACAGAACGAGGCGCAGTACAAGTTCATCTACATGGCCGTCTTGGAGTTCATCGAGACGGAGAAGCAGAGGGTCGGCCTGGGGCCGGACTCGTCGCAAGACTCGCCCCGCATCAGATCCCTGCCGGTATCTTTTTTATGAATCGCACTAGGCGTGCGAAAGCAATTCTATCGAGGGCTTTTTCCGGTGGAAATATAGTAGGGGGTATGTAGATTTTAAATATTTCCTAATCCAAACGTGTAACCGCTCGCCGAGAGTATCTTTTAAATCTATTGTGATGAATTACAATATTAAACTTTTTAAATATTTTATCTGTCGATATATGCAATATAAATAGATGGTAATTTATTTATTATAGCGAGACGTGCGTCGAGGTACTACATCTTATATTTTAATTTAAAAATACTATATAAAGACATGAAATTATTCACATGTATTGACGTAACGAATATTTTCGTAATTTCGTCGAGGTAATGCCGTGAAATTTTCCGACAGACAAGTCATTTTAATACGATAAACACTTTATAGTTGTACCATGAGTTATGGACATGGTACAGTCAGCATCAGATATATCCATGATGTCCAGATGTAAAATTTTGGACATCTCTGTGCTCAGATATATTTGATGCTGACTGTACATGTATGAATTAAACTGTTTAATTTATATGTACTCTACTGTAATGATTATATCTGCGGAATAATTGATAACGATTTTATACTTTCCTGTTTACAAAAACACGAGCTCTAAGCTAATTAATTGTGTCTTAAAATATTAATTTGTAATGTAACTAACTGAACACTACTTATCCTTGTAAAATAAGTTTTTTTTTAATAATAATTTAATGAGGCACTAATTATCGGACCTATAAGTGACCAGTCCTAAGTTAATCCGTATTATCGCGAAAAATATTATTAGGTATATTCTTTAATCGAATATTGAAATGGAACGCATGTAGGTTTATTAAAGAGAATAATAAATATTGTTTAAGAGAAAAATAATAACTGTTGGTAGTTGAAAACTATTAAATTAATAATAATATATAATATGTTTAAAAGTAAACAAAACCGCGACCTGATAATGTATCAAATTGTTGCTTTAATTACTACATGGAAGTCAGGAGATTGACTGCAAATTGATCTCGAATTGAATTTTGAATTTAACAGAATATAACATTGATTTTCGCCAATTTGAAGTGTTTGCAATGGAGTAATATGATTATATGTATGTATGTTTATGTTAGATGCAGCTAAAATTCCAATCAATAAGATAATTAATTGGTGTAAAGATTACAGAAAAAGTACATACAGTATTTGTTCAATGTGAGATGGGGCTAACACTTGTAGTTCATAATATTAATTTTAAATTAAAATTAAATTCACCTAATGTAAAGATGCCAATATTGTGCGTGTATTATACACAGTGGCTGATTTATCAGCAGGCTGAGTAGGCAGATTTTAGAGGGCGGCTAATTTGACCCTTATTTTTTGTCTTACCGAAATAAAAATAAATTTTGGTATCGAAAATTTCACCAAAATTGTATTATATTAGTACTGTACCGTATACTGATCACTATCATCTGTATATGAAAGACTAGCTGTTCCCCGCGGCTTCGCTCGCGTTCCCGGAATAAAAAGCCTATTCTGGGATAATGTAGCTTCGACCAGACTATGTATCAAATTGTTTTTATATTTACGAGTATACAATATTGATAGTATATTTATTTCCAAAAATATCCATGAACTCTATTGTTTTTTACAATTTTGTGTGAATATAATTTTTTATCCCCATTTATTCTTGTCAAAATATGAAATTGGAGGTGCTTTTTAAGTGAAGAATGCCCATGTAACGCCCATGCGATATTTTTTAAATGTGACGGTGCGGTGGTGCGATATTTTTAAGTTTTTTTTTGTTTGTACGCAAAGGATGAATACTATTATGTATATGTTAGTATATTCAAGCAGTGACAATTATATTGATAAATTAATTGGATAAGATTATTTTAAATGTACATAAAGGTGATTGGGTGACACCCATTACAATATTATAGATGGTGCTAAAAATTATTTGGGTCAGATAAATTTTATGAATTCTATTATACTTATATTTATACAGTTAGTTTATACTTTGAATATAGAATAGGATTTCATGGAATATAATAACAGTCTATCAAATCGGACTATAAAATTGATTCAATGAGGATACTTTAAATTTAGGTTTGAAATGAACATCTACTTATTTAAACTTTAATCTCACATAAAAGTTATTTATGCTAAACATTGTCACTGCTTGAGTTAACTTGTGCTATTTTATGTTGTTGGCATTTTTATTTATATACTATTCCAATTTGTAAAGCTGAGAAAAATTATCGCACTGAAGTAGAGAGGTAATTTATGTTATATGCTAAAATTATATGTGGTGTTATATTAATAATAATAATGAATAAAATGTGATATTGTATATGTTTGGTTTTGAATTTACCACCCAATTTATTAGGAATATAATTATTATTTAAAATCATGCCTTATTCTAAAACAGCCTGACTTATGCCCGGTGTACATTGGTGTACAGCGATTATTTATCAATTGAATTTAATATCTGTTATCCCATCGAAATAAGGTATATTTCAATGCTCAGTGATAGGCCTCGGATCGTCGCGGCATTTATCTCTAGATTATTTATCTTCCATTACTCTTTTAATGATAAACTTATTGGTTGTTTTTTAATTTTTTATAAAAATATTTTTTTTTTTAGGTTTTGAACTCTAAAATATATATTTTTATGACTTGTATAAAGCATACTTCAATGCCCTTTCGGTGTACTATACACTACCAAATTCATTGTATAGAATTAATCACCCTTAAAATAAAAGGAAAAGGGTAACTATTATATGTACAATGTATTTACCACGCAACATTTTGATGTCAACAAATAAATTCATAGTTTGGATACTAAGAATTTTACATTAGTTGACATTAATCATCAACATACTTAGTAAGACTATATAATAGCTTTGGTAAATTGTTTATTCATCAGAATTACCATTAAACTATATAAATATACAATGTGGCAATTTTGAGGAAACAGCACATTTAACGTGGAACAAAATACAAAGTATAATAAAATAGCAACATCTTATTATCAGTAAGATTGTTTAATAATGTAGCTATATGTATGTATATGTCTCTAAATTTTTAAATAAATACTAAGATATTATATTAATTATTAAGTATCACAATAATAAGTACATATATAACTATCACAATCAATTCAATTGTATGTCAAGTAATACCAAAGACATTATCTTGTCAAGTATTTTAAATATTCTACTTCATGAAACATTATAATTCAACACCGTTCAAGATATTTTTAATACCTTATCTAACAAATCTCATATAAAAATTTATAAAGAAAATCATGACTAGATTCATACAAAAAAATGGGATTAAAGTTATAAATATCAGCGAACTGTAAAATAAATTAATGTTTATTTATGATAGTTTTAGACTCATCATATTTTTATTTAAAGGTTCTAAAAATATTTTAAAATACCTAGTTACTCTTTAGGACTTATTAATCAATTGTAACATAATTTCAAAGTCTATAAAAATCATACTTTTTTTGTACAAATTCAACCATGATTTTTATTTTTAATTTTCAAATAGATCATATTATATTAATCATTGTTTACTTGAATCTCATCAATACCATCACTTTCTGTCACAAGTGCCCTCTCTAATATTACACGACCTTCTTTATACCTGGGAAAACAAAACAATCATTAAACATGATTAGTGTAGCAATCATTTGAAGAGCAGTTCCTAGAATAGCTAGTATTTTATTCAAATGTAGCTATTGGATGTGCACCTCATTGCAAGCCAACAGGTTAAACCAAAAATAATCCTTAAAACAAATTAGTATAATTTTATCCACTCAAAATTAAAATTCATGGTGCTATGAAGTAATTGACATGTTTGCTATGTAGTTATGTACTATTTATTTTAGTTACATAATATTATTAATGATCAGATTCCTTATTAACCAATGTGGAGTCTATAGTTAAGTCAAATTCTATGATGAGAAGATAATAATGTACGTAAAGGTAGCATGTACACACACAAACTTATCATTTTCTGTAACAAATTATGTGTTAATTTTATAAGGTTATACCTTTGATTGTCTTCAGTAGCGTACTCGTACACCCAGCCAAGCTTTGTGCCGCAATTCTTACAGGACACGTCGCGCACCATGTGCCGTCCAGTCAGCATCACACGATCTTGGATCTCAGAATATACCAAGTTCACTACTTTATGGAACAGAAAAGCACGACCTGCAATGTAAAAAAATTGCCTTATTTATAGGGACAACTATGTCAAAAACCTTTTCGGGTACACTCGCTTTTATAGAGAAAAAGTATTCAGTCTTGCAAAAGAACACTTTTTTTTGCTTGGGGTGAGTGAATAAATGTTAGGATTTACGAACCTGTAGCTCCAGTGAATCTCGTGCTTATTAACTCAGAACGATTTGTCAGGTTCACATCACATTCTTTACATGAGAATAAACGAGTTCCGCCTATGTGATCCAAGAAAATTTTACCCATATTGTTTTCAAACAAAGAAAAATAAACAATGCTAGATTTGACATACGTCACGTCTCAGTCTCACGCACGTCACTCCAGTGCTGCCAACTAATTTTTGCAAAAACGCTCTGTCAGCTCCTGCACGTCAAAAAAGCGCTAAATGGCATCCACACACAACCACATGAGCCACAAAATGTAGAATACAAAGAGCTTATAACCACTACGTAGAATAAAGGAACCTTTATTACTTTTACAATAATGCCGATTATCGTATACTTTCTCATTTTAAATGAATTACTTATAGGTGGATGCTCCAAGTTAGCCCGCGGAATTCAAATATTATAAGGACTAGTAGTGCCCATGTACCCATCGGGTTATTGTCCATGCTATTATTATTTACTGATAAGATTAATAAAATAAATCATCAACATTTATACACATTATATTTGAGGGAAATACCTACGAATAAATCATTATTTAGTCGTAGGGAAATACGAATATTTCATGAAAAAAATACTTTCATTAAAACACTTTGGTACCTTAACATTTTTATTTTAAAATATCCATCCACATGACTTTCAAAACCAGTTAACAATTTATTCAGTTTGTACCAATTAGTTTACTTTCATTTTTAATCTATTACTAATTAACAAATTGTATGTAATGTACATCTACTAGTTAGTTACCCGTTCACTTCGAGTTAGCCGTCGTCGAATGACGTCATAGATTAAAACAAGAATAACAAGTGTTATCTTAGGAGCCCAGATTAATATGTAATAAAAATTATAAAATATGTACTTACATATAATATGGACTGAAAGATCTAAAATATGGGATTCAAAACAACACTCATGTGTTGTTTTGACGCGAAAGTAAAACGTCCATCTAACTTAGTATCGAAAATATGGAAAATAAAAACAAACAATTCTCAATCAAAATACCATAATCAATGAAGAAAACAATTTTGATTGGAAAGTGTCAATGAAAAATATGTATTTACATATTAATCTGGGCCCTAGTTATCATAGATTTAGATTTTTTTATCCATCTTATTATGGTGTCAGACTTGAGGAGAAGCACGAAGGGAGATAATGGCAGACTTGAAGTGAATGGCTAGTATGTAGATCCTTATACAGTTGATAAAATATGATATTTTCCACACCAATTATAAATTTAAAAATCAAACATTGATGTACCTATTGAATCGTTCTGTATATGAAAATACTTAAAACTACCAAATTATAATGTTACCCATTGGGGTTGACTCCTAATTTTATTTTAACAATCTAATCATCATTGTTGACCTGAATTTCATCTATCCCATCACTCTCCGTCACAAGTGCCCTTTCTAAGATCACACGACCTTCCTTATATCTGGAAAAAAAATAATCATCAATATGTTATCCCTAGCATAGAATAAATAATATACTACGTCTAATAGGAATTAATGTAAATGTTAAATATTTGTGACTCACGCATTAACAGCTGAATGGATTTAAATGAAATTTGGGACATCGAGGATACTTTTATCCTGGGAATGCAAATATTTATTTATAAATTAATGAATACCTTTGATTTTCTTCAGTGGCAAATTCATAGACCCAACCAAGCTTAGTACCACAGCTTTTGCAGGAGACATCACGCACCATGTGCCGCCCAGTTAGCATCACACGATCCTGGACCTCTGAGTACACTAAGTTCACAACTTTGTGGAAGAGAAATGCTCGACCTGCAAAGTAGTGATCGTTTTTTTTTCTAGCACTGAATATTCTACGGAAATTTTGCTAAATTATGCAATAAATGCATAACTTTTACGTTCGTCGGTGTATTTATGAATTTTATTTGCATACCTGTAGCACCCGTGAATCTAGTGCTAATTAACTCCGAACGATTGGTCAGGTTCACATCGCAAGACGCACAAGAGAAAAGACGAGTACCACCGATGTGGTTGAGAAATATCTTGCCCATTTTTACAGGTACTTCTTGTTTTGTTTTCAAAATTAATACCCAGCAGCACTGATACGTCTCACGTTAATCGGCTCGTTCGTAATTCCTACGTAATGTTTTGTTTGATAGAAGGAAATGGTTTTTTTTATTTATTTTGTTAATTTTTGACATCACATTCTATTATACGATTGATTATACGCAATACAATTTTTTATACGTTTAATTTAGTGAAAGTTTAATTTTATAAAAGCCATCAATGGTCGGTTTTTTTTCCTAGAACCCAAGTTTAAAATAATATTATGAAGTAAATTGATAATATTAATAAAATGCACTGTTTTGCTTCTTTTTTGTATCACTCACTACTAACTACATCATTTAAATCAAGTCAGGTCTCGTGAAACGAAACGTTACGCTTACTTCTCTGTCTGCCTGTGGTGACCAATGGCATTCAAAGTTTTTCACTTTATCCCCCTGCCTGATCAATAAATACGGGGGGAGGAATAAAAGTTTTTATTTACTTTACCAAACGATGATTTTTAATTAAATTATGTACATTTCTTAGTTCACTCTTCTAAGAAGCGAAGCACAGTAAAATGGGCAAATAAAAATATAATTTTAAAAATTTATCACGATTGTTCATACAATTTTATTAATAAGATTGGCCAAACAAAAGGTTCTGTACCTATACCTATTACGGTTCATGAGATATAGCAATTGCAAAAAACGTTGAAAAAACAGTTTTCATCAGGTTCAAAAAGAATCATTTTTATTATTTGTTGTTATAGCGGCAACAGCAGTACATATTTTGTGAACATTTCAACTGTATCTATTACAGTTCATGAGATACAGCCCGCAAGAATGGATTGACTGACGGACGGACAGAAGAGGCTTAATATAACGGAACTCCGTTGGCACCTTTTGTGTACGGACCCTAAAAACCAAAGAAAAAGAAAAGAAAGAAACCAGTGATAAGTAACGTAGCAGTAGTCTGTGGAGGAGATTCATTAATTCGAGGTTTACTACTAGGAGGAAGCCGATAATAAATGTGATAAAATGTGAAATTAAAAGATACAATGTTATAAATGCATATTATTGTCAAAACATGTGATATTATTAAGCAAGTATACATTACAAAAATGAGTACTTTTTAATCAACGTATCATTGCTTAAATTATTAATACATCATTATAAATATACGTATATCAGCCATTAACAAAGTATTCAGCTTTAGTTTGTAACGATGCATACATCAAATGAATGAACCAACATGGCAAACAAATATGGTTATTTATTCCACTAAACAAAAACAATATTGATTGACTAGCGACTATGGCATTTTGGACTGTTTAAATTGGTTCACAAAATTATTAACTTTACATGTTTTTATGGTCTAAAACTAATGTCGAATCACACCCATTTGGATTTTATGTTAAAGTTAACAAACAACAATTTCTATACATATAGAATTTTTAGATATAATCCTATCATAGAACTAAAGAGAGCGGCTCCATAATACTACTGAAATCTTCATAAAGGTATTCAAAATGTCGAATACTATACCTATTTATCCAGCCAATATTAACTGTGGATAAGGCTATCTGATGCTATCGTATTATAAATGCTATTAAAAGATTCATTGATTAAAATTCTAACACACATATTATATTACGTACCGTCACAATATCGTCATTGGATATTAAGAGAATAGCCTTCATTCTTACAAATATCTTCTTTTCTACATAGAGTAAGACAAGTACAATTTTAAAGTGATTATAATATAAATTAAACTAACCATTTCCCGTGAAGTGTAATTCATAGGCAGGTAACTTATTAATTCTTAAGTGTACCATATTTTTTAAAGTCCTTTACATGGATACCTACATACTCGTATGAGATACAGATTTCTCTGAAGGTTAGTAGTTAGGATGTAGTTATTTATTGGCATGTTATCAATGTCCTGCCAAGATTCCAACTACTCATTATTAACTTGAATTTCAACAATACCATCGCTCTCTGTAACCAATGCCCTTTCTAAAATCACACGGCCTTCTTTATAGCGTTGGTTTTCTTCAGTGGCGAACTCGTAGACCCAGCCAAGTTTTGTGCCACAGTTCTTGCAGGAGACATCACGCACCATGTGCCGACCAGTCAACATCACACGGTCCTGAACTTCGGAATATACCAGGTTAACTACCTTGTGGAAGAGAAATGCTCGACCTAAAGATAGAACAAATACAAATGAACTATCATTTAATCCTACTTATATTATTATTATATATTACTATTATAAATGCAAAAATTTGTGAGTATGGATGTATGTATGAATGTTTTTTACTCTTTTACGTAAAAACTACTGAACGGATTTGGATGAAACTTGGCACATAGGCTACTTTTTATCCCGGGAAAACATAAGATACCTGGGGAATGCGGATGAAACCGCGGGGCGGAAGCTAGTTAATTATATAATGTGGGAATATTTTATTCAGTTTTATTTTATTTTTTTTAAACAAGATTATCTCATCCGCCATTCGCACTTCTTCGAGGTAACATGGATTTACATAGTTTCAAAAGCATAAATAGTACATAGAATAATCAATTGACATACGTCTCAAGCGCCTATCAAATCTTAAAATTGATGTATTATATTAAAATGCTAAAAGTATCCCTTGAAAATTTAAACAGCGGACTAGGGAAACAGAAACAGTTCAAGTCTATTAATACCGAAAATGATCTAATTGTGTATTGTTTCAAACACTGCTAGTCAAAAATGGGTACAATTTTAATATTAGTTCAAGCGCTAAAAACATGCTCCGATAAACATGGAACCTAGAACAAACGACGCCGTGATGCAGAAAAAATTGCTGATTCCGAATACCTATTTAAATAATAAGAAAGTTCATATCTCAAATATTGTCGTTTGTTAAATTTTGTCTTTCACCTGTCGTATGTGGGTGCCAAAAAATGTTTGAGATTCCCTGGCTACTAATTAGGGCATACACTCGGATAATATTTTTTTATTTCATAAAGGTAGGTGCATATTGATTAATTTTACCTGTAGCTCCTGTAAATCTGGTACTTATCAACTCGGATCGATTGGTGAGGTTCACATGACAATACGCACAAGAAAACAGCCTAGTACCACCGATATGGTCGAGGAAAATTTTACCCATCTTTACGATTTCCTTTGTTTGGAAATCTGGCACTGCACACAGTACACAGTCAGTGGTCCGCCAGCTGACTTTATAAACAAACGTTCCATTTCACGAAATTATTATTTTCTTTACTCATTTACCCTTCGAGCAACACGGGCCGGCGCGGCGCGGCAGACCGCATCCCGTTTTCTGGGGTAAACATTCCGTTTTATAGTTATATACATAATTAAAACCAGTGGAATTAACCAATACTACAAATACCTCAATTTTTTTGGTGAAAATGATTTTCTGGATTTCATTGTATCATTGTTAAAAGACTTTAAGCGAAATACGTGAAACGGAACGAATTACATTTTGTCCTCCCAAGAAAACAATGATACCAATATTGCGCAAAGAGTAAAGTTTTTGTTAGTGTGTAGCCCGCCAAATACAAAAAATATTTTAATGAGATGAAAACTTCCGAGAACACTGTGAGAGTGAAGGATTATTTTTACATGCACGTATTGCTTATCGTAGTCGATCCAGATACGAATCCCTCTAATCTTCCTAATTCTCCGAGATAGTCGCAGTCTCAAAGTTAATCTAATTATATAAAAGGACTGACTGATCTATCAATGCACAGCTCAAACTACTGGACGACGGATCGGGTTGAAAGGCATCCGCTATGAAAGGATATTTGTAAATTCCTAAAGGGGTAAACTAGGGAATCGCGGGTTAAACTGCGGGCCGAAATCTAGTTCTAAAATGATCTTCATACTAAAAAAAATATAAGTATCTCTATGCGACCTCTATGAAGCCTTTATGTAGTACCTAAATCAAAACTCCCTCTACGAACGAAACCACATGATTGAACCGTTTGTCAGTTGCCAAGGCAACAGTATCTTTTCACTTTCACTTGAACTATGGTATTTTATAAAAAAAAGTAAACAAAGACACGTCTGTAATTTTATTTTTACAAAATTAAAATAGATAGGTACATGTGTTAACTAGTTATTATGGAAGGTATAAAGGAGGAAGTTATTCATCACACAGCCCTCAAACTTGCTGACGAAATAAAAAATCTTTCTTTATACAAATCGTTTTATAGTGATGTACAGGTGAGTGCTTTGATTATTTAGAGTGAGTGGTACGAATTATGGAAACAAAGCAAGTAATTTATAGCGTTTACATTAAATATGTATTCATTTATGGAAAAACAACAATACCTTGCTTCAGAAATTAGTTTCGTCGCCAAATGTAAAAAATGAAGACTTCAAACAAACATTACAGCAAGCCATGAAAGAAAAAGGTTTGGATACGAAATTAAGAAATACCATTTTTCATTGGGTGAGAACGCAAAGTAAACAAAGCGTAAGTTCTGCTTCATTAGCCTATTCATTAATTTAATATAAAAGTTGCCGTTGTAAAAAAATAATTTATTTCACAGAAATTGGATCCGTTAACTTCTCTGTTAAAAGCTAGCACACAATGGGAGAAGAGAATTCACAAATCACTAAATTCAATGTGCTCTGACCTCGAAACATCTTTAGCTAAAATTAGACCTCAAAGTGAACAAGAAGAACTTTCAGATAAATGGAATGAACTTAGCACCTATAGTTTAGGTACCAAAATTAATGTAGTTACAAAATCTAATTATTGAACTATTCAATATTATTTAAATTAACACATTTTATGATGTTTATAGTGTGTAAATTAGCATCGTGTATTTCAGATTTATCAAAATACAGGCCCGTGTATGCACCTAAAGACTTTTTAGAAGTACTTCTTACTCTATCTGGCTATGTGCCATATACAAGAGAGTGAGTGTCGCAAGTTAATTTTATGTAAACATAGCACACTCTGGCAACATTTTGATTTACTGTTAATTTTTTCAGAGGAGAGCCTAGATGGGAGTTTGCACATTTGCCACTACAAGTTAAAACATTAGATCAACTGGTATGTATTTGATGATTGATCGCCCACGCACGATTTAGTCGAATCTGGCTCGAAGGACCAATTATTTCCTGGAATTTAGACTGTATTCTTGTAATGTTTTGCCCGATTGATTTTATTCACTTTTTAACCGATTAAAAAATCTCTAGTTCTTGAGATATACAGCCACCTTTATACCTATATCACAAGAATTTGAGTTTTTTTTGTGCCATTTTATAACTTTAGAAAAAGCGACAATTCGAATCCGAGCAATAACGGATACATGGGGGCAGCACAAATATAATTTTGTTTGTATATGCTAACAAATGATTCATTAACCCACCTTACCTGCTTCGACGTGGTGATTTGATTACCGCAATAAGTTTAGTAGGATATAAGGTGAATGCTTCCCCCTTAATTGGGGCTCGGGTTGTCCAGCGGCAAGTGTACATGGAGTGGTCGGCGGGCGAGCCGCTGCTGGGCGTGAACGCGAGCATGGCGAGCTCGGTGGCGGGGTTCGGCTCGCTGGAGGCGGAGCGCGTAGGGCTCGGCGAGCGCGTCGCGGCGCTGGGTTACGCGCCCGTCATACAGGAGTACCTCAAGAAGGGCAGCCCGCAGTCGCTACGGGCCACCTTGTGGACGCAGGTCCTGGGCTCAGAGATTAAGACCCAGGTATCTATCGTTTGCTCTCTTGATGGGAGTCGATAATTGGTTAGGCAGCCATATTGCGGCGTATAGCAACTATTTTTTACGCTCTATTATCTCCGTTTATGACCATCCTATCTACTCTAAAATTATAAGTAATTCGTACTGTTACATACCTGCCTACATGTAAAATTCTAAAACTGAGGTGTCCCGAATCATGTACTGAATTCATGGTATAGTTTTCGTTAATCTCACTTTGATAATGTTTATTAGATGTTGATGGTAAAGAAATTATTGGTACCTACCAAAGGTATTTTTAACGACTCATATTGCCTCTCTTCAGTTATAGATATGTAGCTTAGACCAACAGACAATTCGTTCAAGAGTTCCGTAACAAAATTCAAGAGTCACTAAGATAAGATTATTCCCAGTTTATATTAATTTGTATAATTTCCAGCAAACCACATACTTTAGTCAATTAAAGAAGAGCGTGCTCGAAGTGGACCTGATGATAGACAAGTTAATATTCAAAGACGTTCAGCTGACAGCCTCCAACGATGACCAGTATTTCGTTTTTGAAGATTTATTATATCAGGTAGTATATGAGGGACTACAACAGAAAACTATAGTCTTATCATCGTTTTAAAAAAAAAACAATAAAATCGCAGAATAACTGATGTGAAGTAATATTCGTGCAATTCTATTGGCCAGCTCCGCTCGAGGACCAGTTCCAAAAGCTTTCTATATTTACCTCCTTGGGATTGTAGTCCAACACTGGCCTATAACAAGTACTCAACTCAACCAATATGATTGCAGGTAATGTTATGTTTTTCCCGCGACTGCGAAGTGATGCAGCAACTAAAAGGCAGCATTGGCAACCCACTCTCAGTCACCATCAAGGGTAAACAGACGTCTGCAGAGAGCGTCACAGTGTTCCCGCCAAGTGGGATCATACCGTTCCACGGATTCACCATGTACGGTAAGTCAGAGACTAACTACCCATACCGATTAAAAGTAGCTTCATCATGTCAGCCGAAAGACGTCCACTGCGGGACAAAGGCCTCCCCCAAGGATCTCCACGATGGCCGTTTTACGCTCTGGCGGTTTCCCGTAACAAAAGAAAAAGTAGCTTAGTGAAAGAATTTTCAGAAATGGATCAGTAGAGCCGGATATTACCTCCTATATCAAACTTTATATAGGTCAATGGGCCTCATAAGAAGCCTCAAGGTCATCCAAAGAGCAATGGAGATGGCTATGCTCGGAGTTTCCCTGCGAGATCAAATCAGTAATGATTAGATCTGCAGACGAACCAAAGTAACCGATATAGCCCGAAGAATTGTTAAACTTAAATCGTAGAACCGACGGCCGCTGGGGCAACGAGATTCTCGAGTGGCGACCACGAACCGGAACACGCAGCGTGAGCCACCACACGCCCCCCCATAAGGTGGGCGATGATCTTGTGAGGGATGCGGGAAACCGCTGGATGCGGGTAACCCATCCTAGAGATCCTTGGGGAGGCTTTTGTCCAGCAGTGATGCATGATGAATAAATAGTATTTTCACCTCTCTAGCTCAAAAAGCAGTCAACTTCAAGTGCTTTGTTAAAGATAAATTTTCTCACTCAGGGAAAACAATGTTTAGAATTTAGATATTAAAAGTTGTACGTGTTATTTACAGCGACGCCATTTTGTTACTTGTACGATGATCCAGTGCAACTTTACTATACATTTCGTGCCTTCTACATACGATACTGGCATCGGTTACATTATATTTCTACACATCCACAGGTAAATAATAAAATTTATGTAGTCAGTTTGTTACGTCTGTTTGCTGCACTACGTCTCACATGGTTGTATATGGGCTGTAACCTTTAATATATTTAGTGTATTCATAAATATTCTGAAACTGTGTAAACCACAAATAAGTATATGGCGTGTCGACAAAATCGCGTGAGCAAACGTTAAAAAAGAACTTTTAAATTTAACCTTTACGAGTAAAATATAAGGTACCAGATTGATTGCACCATTATTTTACCAAACACTGAAAATGAAGCAATCTAGTATATCAACTGTACAATTATCTCTATTTCTCTAACGTACCCACCATGTATAGGTAGGGCCTATTTGATATAGTACGCAGATACAGCCAGGTGTTAGTCCAACAAAAATCTTAATCAATTCAATAATAGTTGATATATACTTTTTAATACTGAGTGCTTCTTCTTTCATAGAGTCTTTAGAAAAATACTTATGTCACGTCGCCAATTTTATGTATAAAATTATAAGGCATTCATGGTATAATAATTTATTAAGAATGACAGGAATTTAAAGTGACATAAGTATTTTTCTAAAGACTCTATGAAAGAAGAAGCACTCAGTATTAAAAAGTATATATCAGCAGAGGATCCAGGTGAGAGATTATAGTAATTCTAATAGTAAATGGCAATTCGGCACAGTTACTAAACGTTTTGGTCGTTTACATTACGAAATCTTAACGGATTCTGGTTTGGTTTGGAAGAGGCATGTCGATCAGATGCTGGGAACAACATTCGAGAGGGTTACCACTACGTAATTAAGGGCGGAGCCCTGATATATACTTTTTAATACTGAGTGCTTCTTCTTTCATAGAGTCTTTAGAAAAATACTTATGTCACTTTAAATTCCTGTCATTCTTAATAAATTATTATACCATGAATGCCTTATAATTTTATACATAAAAATAGTTATTCCCACTCATAAAATACACCAGAGCAACAGCTGTATCCATTACAATTTTAA
The DNA here is from genome assembly GCA_963555595.1 of Tethea ocularis. Lineage (NCBI taxonomy): Eukaryota > Metazoa > Arthropoda > Insecta > Lepidoptera > Drepanidae > Tethea > Tethea ocularis. The sequence continues at coordinate 11,687,639 of OY741961.1, read as the reverse complement.
TGCAATAACAGCTAGAATCAACTCCAAATGATAGTGTGGCTACCCAATAAAAATTATTACACGTTAATTGTTCCGTTAAACGTCACGCAGATGAAGCAATAATAATGATGTTTGTTCCAGGGTATAGTTTCGTTATGCCTTCTATACGAGAGGCTGCTCGAAGCTAACGAGCCATTACTATGGATACATTTTAGGAATATCAATATAAACCCGTAAGTATACAACGTTAAACATTAATTAGAAAGCTTATATATAAGAATGTCAAAGGAAAATGAACTCTATAGCTATAGCATAAGGTTTATTTAAATGGTTATTTGCATGATACAAATTAACCTTATACTACAGCAGTAATAACTATTTTCCTTTGGCATACTTAACGTCAAAAAGTGAAAAAAAAAGTGGACATAGCATACTACATAGTTAAAAAAATTAGGTACAATATTTACAAGTAAAATACTACCGATCTCTAACCGAGTTAATTCGTACCATAGAGAAAATAGCGGAATATAAAAAGATAATCTTGTAAAATCCCATTTGGATTGTCAGTGGGGCATTAAATTGTATATTTTTTTTTTACTATGTACCACATTCTCATCGTGATTTGATCTGTTATGATATGCACAAGGCTAGAAGGTAACTGGCTCTCAAGTGCAGTTGTCTAAGCACAGTTATTACTGTTTATTTCAGAATCAGAGTGGTGTTCAAATGGTTAATGCGAGCATTTAGCGGCCACCTAGCTCCAGATCAACTATTACTCTTATGGGATGCCATTTTAGGTTACGACTGTCTAGAAATATTACCATTATTAGCGCTGGCAATACTTAGCTTCAGGAAAGAGAATATATTTCAAGTGAATACCTTGCAAAATGTTGACGCGGTGTTAGCTGATTTATCGACTATATCTGTTATACCTCTACTGCAATTGGCATTGATGAAACCGTAGATATTATTATGTTTTGCGTACGTGGGTATAGAGAAAAAAAAACTTTTCTAGTCTGTGATAATATTGTCAATGTTTCATTACGAACTCCATATTACAATATTTTTTTACGTGAACAAGTGTTTAATTGTAATTAGTTCTGTATAATATTATGCCACACATACGCAAAACATAATTCGTTGTAATTTATTGTTTTTGTAAAGTGTTTTTATACTAGGTGTTTTTTTTTTAATTTTGTAGATTGTCATTTTTGAAAAATAAATTCTAAGAAAGTACAAAGTTGTTAAATAGATTGGCTATGTTTTATTAAATATTACACACCAGTTACCTTCTTCGTAAAAATATTTTTCGACAACAATATTTGGTATTTCTTTACATAGATTTTGTAGTTCGCATTCCTCAAAAACATGGTAGTACCTTAGCAATGTGTCGTCGGGTTTATCTGCTAGTTTTTTCTCATTTATTTTCCTCAATTTCCATGGTACTAGTAGATCTTTATGTTTGAATTGAGTTCTGTTTTCATGGATTGGTAGGTTTAGCCCTCCGACGGTCACTTCCATTTGGTCATTTATCACTTGTTTTTCTTTGTTTTTACACAAATAGTTTGATTTAGTTTGGTCCTTGGCCCACACAGTGATCAGTGCCCGCCCTCCAGGGCGAAGTAAGCGGGCTATAGTTGATATTGCTTGTAGTCTTCTTGCCTAGAAAAATATATTAAAAATTATACTTCGGCCTGGCTCGAAGGACCAGGTATCAGATCTGGTTCGAAGGACCAAAATAATTTACGAAAATATTCATTGTATTTCTTATTTTATACTAATATAGGATATTGCTGTGGTGCTGTTTTCATAGAAATCTGAAGGTGAAATTCCATTAAGTAGGGTTTTAGGCTACATAATAAAAGCTATTCCAATAAATGAAATATCTAACGTAATCAAATATTTATCACGTTTTGCGTTAGATAGACTTAATTTTATACCTGAAAAGCCATTTTAGCCAGCCAACAGCGTAGACTAGATACAGAATGTCTTTATGACAGTAAGAAACCTAACGTACCATTTTTACACAAGTCTCAATGATAGATTTTTTAAACTGAAACTAAACCTTAAGTCATAGAACCAGGAACCAAATACAATTGTCAAAACTTTGATTGCTGTTTAAAATACGGCTGTAAATCTGTACTCACTTTGCTACTAAAATGGTGTATAACAGCGATACAGATGACGACATCAGCGCATTGATCCGTCAACCCGGCGTGTATGAGGTCCAATCGAACGCAGTCGGCGCCAGGTATATTTCGAATGTGTTGCTTGCATTCTGATAGAAGACCGCTACTGCGTTCGCCTGCTATCTGCAGATTGATATATAATTATAAGTGGTTTTTACTGCTACTCTATTGAAAGCAGAAAAAAATAACCATACGGCAAGGATGGCGAAAATTAATTTCTCCTTTTTTCCCGTCTCCTTTATTTCCTGGCAAAAATATACTTCTTTATGGCAAGTTAGGGTTTCAGCACTGGGGTGTGTGTAAGTATGTATTATGCTTATTTCCTTACCTGGAATATGTCGTCCCTCTGCAGCACATTCTTGCCGTTCCCACAGCCCAGGTCCAGTACGACGGCCCCCGGCGTCACTCGCTGCATGAACTCCACCACTTTAGGCCAAGGCTTGTGTCGGGTTGTGCTGAAGTGACCTGCTATTTGTTCATACACCTGCAGATATTATTTTACTATGACCAATCTCACCATGATGAATTGATAATGTGATTTTTAGTTATTAAAAAATAATAATAATATGTAATTAAGAATTAAAGCTAAAGCATTTCATTAAGAACTATCGATATAATATATAACTAGGTATATTATAGGAGTCCTAATTTGCTAATTTTTCGTTAATAAACATGCTGGAATGATACACTAATTTTTTTAAAAATTTCTGGCTAGATGTAAAGTCCTCAAACTGCCCATGCTTGGATATGCGACATAAAATAGGTAGTAGATAGAAAAGTAGTACAACCTTTTCGCTTATTTTATTGGGAAAATATTTTTGACGTTTGGCTTTGTCAAATATTGTAAACAATCAAATTCTGTCAAAATTCTGTAAAATTTATAAAAATCCTGATAGATACAATAACTAAATCGAAGTATAAATTGTCAAAAATGTGATGAGTGCAAGAGGCCGCGCGAGTGGCGGAGGTAGCGCGGGTGGCGGAGCTCGCAGAGATGGTGGGGTCGCCGCATGGCTTCCAGTTATTGGTAAAATTATAAACTTTTTTATAACCTAGATTTGGGTTTTCTCGAAATATCTGTAGTGTGTGGTAATGTGGGATATCCGAGACTCAGTTGCCTTAACTGTTGAAGAGACTCAGGCTAATACCACCTGCCAGGTGCGAATATTATTGCAGAAAGTGTGTCATCCAAAAGAGGTCAATGAGGTAAATGCCATACAGAGTTTTGCGATACCTCTAATGTTGCAATAGCGTTTCGCGATACCTAAGGTTGCAATACAGGGTTTCGGGATACCTAAGGTTGCAATATACTGTTTCGGGACACCTAAAGTTGCAATAAAGTATTTCAGGATACCTAAGGTTGCAATACAGAGTTTTGCGATACCTAAGGTTGCAATACAGAGTTTTGCGATATCTAAGGTTGCAATACAGTGTTTCGGGATACCTAAGTTTCCAATACAGAGTTTCGGGATACCTAAGGTTGCATTACATACAGTGTTTGGGGATACTTAAAGTTGCCACATCCATATATCCAGTCATAGAAGGCCGAATTCCGGACTGGTAGTAACTTCATTGATATTCATAAGTGCCCTTCTGGAGCCTAAATTGAATAAATGACTTTGATTTTGATAGACCCATCAAAAGCTCGTTAGTAGACTATACATTATAAGAAAAAAATTAGGTATAGTCTTTGATGATCAAGCACGAATTGCCTACATTAATAGACTTTTTACTTTAGGAGGCATTGCCGTAGGCGCTGGTATCCTCGCCCTGATCTACAAGTTTTTCTTCAACAAGAAGACCCCCTGCCTCACAGATAGAAAGAGGCCAACATGGCCATGCCCCGAATACGTGCCCCCAAATGGAATGAAAAAATCGGCACATGTAAACAAGTAAAATTTTACCAATAGTTCAGACAGTTTCATTTCTATGTGTATGAATTAATATGTATGAAAATAGGTATAAGGTTGAATATCCTACAGTTTCGGATGATTTGAAGAATTTTTAAAGATTTGAAGTCTAGCTAGATAGTTCTCCGTGAGCGCATGTAGCTCGTGTTCCATGGAAAATACCATGGATATGCAGATTTTTTTTCGCTGACTTCAAAACAGATTAGAGTTCCTACATAGTTATTTTATGCCTTTTAGTGCCTTTGAAGGCGGTTCTTTTAATTTGATTATTTTTAACAAATTTGTAGCGACCCCTGTCAGCTACATAGTTCAGACACGGAATGGATAGATGGCGCTGCAATAGATCAACACTACAAACAGAACTATCTACATCGAAATCTACATCGCGCTAGTGGAATTTGTTCACAGACTCACATATATACAAGATTCCAACATCAACAGTTAGACCGCGGTCCCCAGGCACGATGACCTAGCCTGGCGGAAGATCTTCCCTTTTCAATGGAGGAAACATCCACCTTGTTCCTCCATAAATTCCTTGTTGTTTTGACCTCATTAATTTAAAAAAATATCTGGATTTATGCATATCCCACATTACCTGATGCACATGCAACTCTTCCAAGTTGGAAGCCAGTTCATCTTCAATATCATCCGGCGATACTTTCTTGACACTGTCACATAACGCCTTGTACCGACACTTGCAAGGGCCTTCTCTAGTCCATCTGAAAGTCAGGGATATCCTAGTCTGTCTGTTCATTGTGTCTGACGTCATTACTTTAACCTTTCCCTTTGAATCTCCTGATAGGTTACGAGTTTCAATAACCGGGTCCCATGTGCGAGGTTGTATTCCATGCTGCCAGTCATATCTAAAGAAAAATTGATAGATTTATGAACGAATGCCTTTTACAAATAAAATAAACTAATAGGGAATATGCATGATATATTTTAAAAGCACATTCATATAACAAGCAGTAAGAAAAAAAAATATTTCGTATAACTATAAAAATAACCAAGAGATATAAGCCATCAAAGATTTATTCCTATCTCTTTCTAGCAAAACAGAATTTAGCATGGAGTTTATTTGGCCGTCATAGTATATGACGTCACATACTATGTCCGATTTCTCTGTCTAATCGCTATCTAATTAAAATACTTATATTTTCCGTGTTATTTATATTAATAAATACCTAGCTTCATCCTGCATAATAAGTAGTGATCTTGCTTCAACAACCACCGGTATGTATGTCCCGCTGTGATGTTTCCAGTCCATCACTATGGAAGACCCTAGTGAGAGAGACAGTATTGTGTCTCCAAACGGACTGTGCCGGTCTACATGAGATGGTATACCTGAAAATGGTACAACGTTTTAAATTAATAAATGAGGACAAAAGCGGACTTGTCCATAACTTGTTTTTTACACTAGATCAAAAAAACTGAATTCAAATGTTACAGATTAGCTGAAAATTGCACGAAACCAGACTTTTTTCTATTTGTTTAAACCACTTTGATAGATGTGGGCTTAGAGAGTACAAATCATGAAAAAATAATACATTGAGAGTGGACAAGTCCGCTGCCAGGATAAAAAAAAATCCATATCATAGGCTATCTTTCATTGCAATTGCTTCAGAGGCTTGCTTAGGTGTGAAAAGGCAACACACTCAGGTAAGTAAGGCCTGTCCAAACGATCATCATATCAAGCTGCTATACTATTTACGTTGTACCTTGGTGCAATATGACATTGCAATAAGGTTCATCTGAATCTATCTACATAAACTTTTTAGCAGAGACATAAGGCTCATTTTTATATCTCTCTGGCTACTGTCACCCGCACCAAGACACAACATAAATAGTGCAGTTAAGTGCTGTGTCTAGTTACAGTTTCTATAAAATTGGCTTACATGGTAAATTATTTTTTAAATCCTAAGCTGATATGTTCTCTACCTTGTCCCGGGCTATATTTATTGACAGTCAGCTGATCCGGCACACCCAAATCAAACCCATGATCTATCAGCCGTCTCCATAAAACATCACATGTTTCTGGAATCTTCTCTTCTAATGGTAAACTCAAATCAACATCATTGCTACCATATCTGAATTCGTAACCGTAATGTTTTACTTGACGGTTTTTTAGGTTACTGGGCTCAATGTCTGTCCAGTCAAAGAGTTGTATGAAGAGTTTTTCTTCTTCGGGAGTTAAAAAGTTGTTAAGTAAGTGCAATCCATTTGGGTTTTCATATGGGTATGTTATTTCATTGTTTGGTACTGTAAATGAAAGTATATAAAACATGTTTAGTAGTTTTGTGAATATTTGGTATAGCATATACGTATAGTGTTATTAAAATAAGTTTTTAACTACAAAGTTAACTAGAAAGTTGATAACATTTGTTTGCAGAATTTTAGAGAATCCATCAATCTGTTCACTGATATATGATCTATAGTAATGTACCTTCACTCTTGGCTTCATTACTAGATATTTGGTTTTTATTCTTTTTACTAAGATACAAACAAATTTTCTTAGGTTGATGTTTACCAAGTAGAAAACAATCCAATAAATTATAATTGGGTGTTTACCATGAATTTTCATAGGAAAATGACGTTGTAAATGTCCACAAAAGGGATTTTAAGCCATTATAGCCATATTATCTTTAGACTTGAGAATTTATTTATTTATTTAGACTCGAGATAGCAGGACTCACTCATGAGCGACCAGGAAATAAAGGTGGGCCAGGCGCCCCTTTACACCTGCGCCCTGGGCGATCGCCCTACCACGCCCTACCCTAACGCCGGTACTGTGTAAACCACAATCTCATCATGGTGGAGAGATGTGGTGGAAGGTGGTAGGCTCACGAAGTCTAGCTAGATATTGGAAGATACAAATTGTTATAGTATGTATATAAATACTAATAAAAATATGTGAAATTGAAATTTACATACCATTTTGTACAAAACTCATATACAACGGTCCATTTTCATCAATTTTCAGTTTACCATTAAATATTGAAAGGAACAATATGGCATCATCTACATTACAGAAGACAAGGAATGAGTGTGATTCTCCCTTTTCAGCAATGTACTTTGGAAAAGAAATATCCAGAGAACTGTCCTGTATAATTTTAAATATAGTTTCTTTCTCCAAGCCTGTCGCCTGACCAGCATTGCACAGAACTATATTCTGAAATAATTGAAATTTCTTATTCATGAATATGAATAAAAAAATATGAAAAAAAGTTTTGCAAAGTTCAGCCAACTTACACTTTGAGGCAAATCCACGCAAATAATTCCCTTAGAACTTTTCAAACGTGCAGCAAATCGTTTTCGTTTACGTTCAGTTTTGCGTTCATCTTCCATAGCAAATTGTATATCAAATTATTTAAATAAATATCTTAATCTTAGAACAATAAAAACTTAACCCAAAAGAGATTTATGTAGATAATATCCAGTTCCAGTAATATCCTTTCTGACTTCCCACAATCCGACTTAAAAAAAGTACCTACTAAACTTATAGTACTCTTTAACCTAACCTAAAAAAAACATTGTATTGTACAGTACAGTGCGACAAGGAACTTTTGGCAGTTGAATGTCATCAGCATCCTCAGGCGTTCTTTAACTTTTATTCTAATAATCTGAGAGATAGTGTTATATAATCAAAAACAAAAACAACACAACATACAGCAATGATTAATGGATTCTCAAAAAGAGACTCTTCACAAGATAGCGGCGTTAGTACCGATTTTAACCAAACCAACCAAATAAGAGTTGGAAACACTAACGAAAAAAAATTACACTTGACATGTCAATCAGCTGTTTTGTTTGTTTGGTTCTTTTCTTTGTGGGTTCTTTGGATTCCGGATTCAATAAACCTAATTTATATTTTTTTTGAAAAATTAAAAGAAAAACTATCTATATGTTACCTAAAAATGAGTGAAAATTCTGTAAGTATATAACATAATGTATATAAATAAATATGGATCTAAATATAACATAAATATTGTACGAACTTATCGTATGCACTGAGGTAATGTACATTTCACTGACAAATTACGATTTCAGGAAATTCCGAAAAGGAAAAAGAAGCATGTTATCTGCATGGCATCAGACTTCTTCTACCCAAACACGGGCGGAGTTGAAGAGCACATATTTAATTTATCACAATGTCTAATAAAACGCGGTCACAAAGTTATTGTCATAACTCATTCTTACGGGAATCGTGTTGGAATTCGATATTTAACTGCAGGGCTCAAAGTTTATTATTTACCTATCCGAGTATTTTACGCCCAATGTGTCTTACCAACAATGATATGTAATATAGCTCTAATAAGATACATATTAATACGAGAATGTATAGAAATTGTACACGGGCATTCTGCTTTCAGTGTCTTATGCCATGAAGTGTCCATAATTGGTAAATTACTTGGTTTGAAAACAGTATTCACTGATCACAGTCTTTTCGGCTTTGCTGATACATCTGCAGTTCTAACTAACAAATACCTTCAAATGTGCCTGTGTGAATGTGATCACTGTATATGTGTTTCACACACGGGGAAAGAAAACACAGTGTTAAGAGCCAAAGTGAAAGCGCACAAAGTCTCTGTGATACCAAATGCTGTTGATGCTTATAGTTTTACACCTGACCCAAGTAAAAGAGATCCAAATTTCATTACAATAGTCATTGTCTCCAGATTGGTATACCGTAAAGGTGTAGACCTTATGGCAGCTGTGATTGCAGATATGTGTTCTCGATACCCAAATATAAAGTTCATTATTGGTGGAGACGGACCAAAAATGTGGTTGTTACAAGAAGTGAGAGAAAAATTTGGTTTTCAAGATACTGTAACATTACTAGGTAGTTTGAAGCACTCTGAAGTAAGAAATGTAATTGTCAAAGGTGATATATTTTTAAATACATCTCTGACAGAAGCTTATTGCATGGCAATAGTGGAAGCAGCATCCTGTGGATTGAAGGTGGTGTCTACCAAAGTAGGTGGGATACCTGAAGTGCTGCCAGAGAGCATGATTTACTTGACAGAGCCCAATGTTAGCAGCCTAGTTGATGGAATTGAACAGGCTATGAAAGACTTGAAAGAAGGCAAGTTTCTGTGTCCTTATGAATGTAACAGAATGGTCCGAAAAATGTATAACTGGATGGATGTTTCTAAAAGAACTGAAATTGTATACAACAAGATTTCTATGAATAAAAACAAGCCACTTGGCCTACAATTGCGTAGCTACTTGTCATGTGGTGTTTGGCCTTTCCTATTAGTTATAAGTTTGATGTATTTATTGTTACAATTAGCTGAAAGAATATATAAAAGAAAACACATAGATATAGCTAGAGATTTAAAATTATAGCTAATTTAATTATTCCTTTTGTGTATTTGTAAGGTTAATATTGTGGGTGATTGTGGTAGCATTTCACCATAGTTGAATGTATTGTGGCTTGACTTTGCTCAAACCAGTGATGCAAAATGCAAAAACACATCAATGTTTTACAGTGCATCACATAAAAGCCATTGTTTTCAATTCAATAGAGTTCTAATTAATCTGATGTTATTTAGTGATTGGGGAATATCATATACATTTTCTATATCCAGTTTGCTATCCAAATTAAAGCTGCAAAAAAAATCGGGACCATTTTAAATTTTCATTCTAAAATCACAGAACTAATTATAAACCATAGATATTTAGGTAGGACTTTAATTAATAGGCTATTTAATTAATACCAATGAAAACAATAAATAATTTGCTTTGGAATGATATTTATTGTAATACTATGATCAAAATTAAAAAAAAATGGAGCATAACTAGTCTCCAATAATAGTTAGCCATTATAATTAACAATATAAAATAATCATTTTAATAAATAACAGATTATGTTGCATTCCAGTATTATTTATACATAATTATATGAACATGTTAAACATTTCTTAATGTGTGATCAACAAACACCGAGACTGATATTAATAGGTGTCAATTTAATATTAATATAGGTACTTCTGCAGCATTGTAGATTCACATCCTGTGAACAAACAATTATATTAATTTTATGGCAAATAGACAATATTTTAATAAAATAAGAAAATAAATATATGGATGTTTCATTGCTGTGCGAACCTGTCTGAGTGTGTCCCAAAAGTTGTAAAAGTGGTTAAGCCAATGTAAGTTTCTCTTAATTGATAAGATAATAATAGTTAAACCATTTCTAGAAAAATAATCAAAAACAATTACGACATTACATGTGGCAAACGCCGCGTTCCCGAAGGATCTAACGTATTCCCGGGATGTATGCTATGTTTATACCTAGATAAAATTGTATGTGCCTGTGATCCAAATACATTCAGGCATTACATTGTGATTGATATATTTTCTTTGTCAAAATATTAGTTTAGGAAATACAATAGGTAGATTTAAAGCAATGCTAGTGCAGTGGTAGTGACGTCGAATGACTAGACTAAGGTCGAGGGTTTGTATCCTACAATGAACTTTCGGTGAAGCAAAGTGTAGCATGGTGGTACGGTACCTAAAGTAGAAAATCTGTTCCCAAGCACAAAACGTTCTGACAGCCTTGAGAGCTAATTCCCTCCAGGTTTTGTGTGCTAACCACTGAGATTGTGGTCAAACACAGGCTATTCATTATATTCTCTTTGCATATACATTTCTCTATACATAGTAAAAAAAAAAACTCAGTGACACTCACACTTTAGTAGTACGAGGTGGATGCTTGGGTTGAACTCCAGATTGCTTTAGCTGCAGCACGATGGAGCGCAGGCGGGCGACGTCGCGGCCGCGTCTCGGACCAAAGTCGCAGAGCTCCGCCACGCGGGCCCACTCGTTTCCATCTTCAACGGTGCTTTCTGAGCCACGTGCTAGGGCTTTTTCAGCATTCCTAATATTAATAAATGAAAATAAATCATTTGGAAAGAGAAACAATATAATGTTCCTTCCTGTGACATTTTTTAGTATAATAAGTCAATAACGGCCGCACTCAGTCTTCAATTAAGTTTAATGAATCATTAAAGGTCAGAGTCCCTTTCTATAGCTTTGCAATAAACAAAGATGGACATATTTTTATCAGTCATTAATTTCTATTCCACACTCTGAGTACAGCTGTTAGTATCTACATTTTATCTTCATAATTAAAGAAAGATATTTAAATCTCAGCTCAGCATTGTCACTCTAAATAAATAATCACATTATTGTTCTTGTGTTATACAATGAATGTAGTATGATACTGTAATGAAAGTAGAGTGTGGAAAGTGGAATATAGACTGTTTGATATTGTTATAAATGGTCCCAGTTGTTTATTTGTTATTATGTATACAATTCTCATAGCATTGAGAAGTTCAGTTGGACACCTGTACAATCCAACAGAAGTATTATGAGAATGAATGATTATATTGAATAAGTTAATGATGTGAAAGTGATGCCACTCTGAACAAATTTGAAGAACTTATTTTCTCAATTAAAGATGGGCGAGTTGTCATGGGTTGTGGGAGTGGCCTTAGACCCTATCATTGCCAGAAACCCATGACACAATCTACAATGATTCTAATTAAAAGGGACAACATTTTTTATATTCACAATTCCACATCCATCAGATACATAGTCTCTTGATAAAACTGATACCTTTCACAAACACATTATATTTTAAATTCACCTGTATGTATGTAACCCATCACCATAAATAGAATTCAAATGTTAGTATCCATTGCCACTTTTAATAACTAAAATACTCACTTAGCAGACTCCCTGTCAGCATTGAAAAGAAAATAAGAGTCAAATTAGTTTTTATACAAGCATGCAAAGAATTCTACAAGTAGGAAGATGTCTGTTGACTATAAAAAGTTGTTTTACTAAAATTAAATAATTCAAATAAAAAAATTTAATCTATGAAATCCCAGTTTAGGCAACTGTATTGTAATACTTACATGCAAGCTATGCTTGATAATAAAGCATCTAACACTAAATTTTTTGCCAATATAATGCAATAAGCACATTTTAAGTTTTCACTTTTGGGTGGGTTCATTGACTTTTAGTAAAGGCGACAATAATTTAACTATCAATTTGTAAGATTTGACAAAAATTTATAGCATAATTTGTTTGTCTCACAAACTTACAATATATCATTAATTTCAGGTAGGCTTCTACCAAATTATTAACTATTGATTTTTCTTAAATACCAATCAAACAACCCACTCTAAGTTGCTAATCAAATTCCACTATAAGTAAGCAATGCAAAAGAATAAATCAAATTACCTGTTAGCTGCTTTGGTCTTGGCTATCTGCTCTTCATGTGTTTTGTACCAGTCTTCTAATTCTTTTTTGGCTACCTTCAACATTTCTTCTTTCTTTCTTTCTTCTTCAGCATCTTTAATGTTTAAAAAATACTATTTTTCATATAGGTATTGTATGCTATTAAAATTGATCTCTAATTAATAATAAAATTATGTTCATTAATTACAGATAAATTTTAATCATTTTTTGCTTTTTTATGATGTCAAATTATCTATACTAATATTATAAAGAGGAAAGATTTGATTGTTTGTTTGTTTGCATTGAATAGGCTCCTAAACTACTGAACCAATTTGAAAAATTCTTTCACTAATAGGAAGCTACATTATTCCCAAAGGTTATAGGCTACTTTTTATCCCGGGAATGTGAGTGAAACTGTGGGGGACAGCAAGTTATTATTATATAAGTGAAAATAAGTGTCTATTTGATACCTTTTCAAAACTGATCACAATGAAATTTTCCATACAGATAGCCTATGATATGGAGGACATTTTATTCTAGAAAAGTGGACACCACACACCACTGCGACAATATTTTTAAAATTAGTTACCTTTCTCTTCTAATCTCAACTTCTGCTCCTCTCGCCACATCTTGATCTTCTCCGGTTCTTCTCTCTCCTGCTTGAACACTGAAGTCTGAACTGGCTCATCATCTAACAGGCCATTTGACTCAAATACTGATGCACTTGGAATTTCTGTGAAGGTGTAATCATTTGAGACTTGGGCTCATTTGGCATTTTTTAGTTTTACATAATGCAATAATAATAATAAATATCCTGGGACATTCTTCACACATGGTTAACTGATCCCAAACTAACAGAGCTTGTACTATGGAAACCAGTTAAGTGATATACTACATAAACACTTTTATTTGTTGTAAATAAAAAAATAAATATCCCGGGACATTAATACATACATAGATTTTTAAAAGCTGTTAGGATCTTGTAGTGTGTGTGTATCTGCCTGTGGCATAGCCCCCGAAGAGATGAAACGATTTTATTTAAGTTTTTTATTTGAAAAATATCATAATCAAGAGTGTTCTTTGCTATGTTTCATAAAAATCCACTCAGCCATTTGAAGATCATCAAGATCAGCTCTTTTTTTAGTTGATGAAAAGATAGAAGACTTTTTTTTCTTTTCAGAGGTCCATTGTGTCGGAGCTTTCTATACATTTTTAACTTGATAATAGATAATTAAATAATGTTGATGACATTATCAGGAAACTATAATATCATTATGTATAAGACACAATCTGATTAGGTATAGACGTTACAGTTGTCTTTCATGTCTGATTTATTGATTTTATCATACGATATTTTCGTCCTATAGAAAATATTTACATACCGACAAAATCATCTACTAAGCCATTGGCTGTAGAAGAGATGACGGGGGGCGGAGCGCTGGTTTCCAACTCATCTTCTAGGCCTGCTAACTGGTTCTGCTCGCGCGCAAGGAACTCTGCCGCTGGATCTACCTCGGGTTGAACGAAATTATCACCGAAGTCGTCCATTTCTCAATAGACTGGATATTTAGGATTTACAAAAAATCGAAATTGGACAACAATGAATGAAGAAAGAAAAGCAAACGTCGATTCGATGAATGAATGAATGATGAATAATTCAAAGAGGATATTAGAAACAGAAACACACGTTTTAAAATTATATTCTCTTTGGATGAATACGATCAAAAACAAGATAGAGTAAACAACTAAGACATGATGATGACAGTACATTCAGTTTAGATTTGAAAAGGAAAGGATAGCACAGTCAGAGGAGGTAGAAATTCAGTCAGTCAGTAACTAAATGCTCTCTATTTGCCCTGCCCTTGATTTAGTTTGCGTTGGGTTCTCAAGGTCTCTTGTCAGTGCGATGCGGCCTTGCTTGATGGGCTTTAGTTTAGTGTATCTATGATCGCAACTACATCATTCGTTTTGTCTATGTCTATCACCTATCTGTATCTGTCATTCAATCAAACAAAAAAAACTAACCTAAAAATATCATCTGTTCTGTTCTGTCTGTTTGTTGTTTATTACGGAAAATAAAGCTTTATAAAAATGAATTTATGTCTTAAAACAAAATCCCTGCGAACTAATTTAATTGGTAGTTTGTTCCGTTTCTCAACATCTACGGAAATCGTTGAGCAAAACGATCAAATCCTCGTCGATGATAGTGATCAAACTATGGCCAGAGAGGCCGAAATCGAGAAAAAGAGGAATAAATCTCGTCTTTCCCCTGCCCACTATAACCTTGTCAATGGGCGGAGACCGTATGAGGAACCTAAATCGATAGCGCACATGACCGTCAAATACAATAGAAAACTGTATGGAAAGTATGGGAGTCTGAGCGGAGTCAATCCAAGTAAGTTATCTTATACTAGCTATTAGCTAATATCCCTCTCCATACCATAGGTTCATATGGTGGTGAAATTCTCAATATCTGCAATCATAATTTCACCACCATTAATTCTGAGTTTGAGCAGTAACTCTAGTAACTAACTAAGTTACAGAGTTTATTATATCATTATCAATAGTATGGTGCGTTTCAAGTAAAGATTTAGGTTTCAAGTGAACATAATTTAGATAATTCCCACAAATCCATTCCAATGCCCGAATTACAGTTGCGGCTACAGTTTATAAAGTTTATTGTTTAGAAAAATAAAAGTCTTATCTAAATATTTTTTCAAATGGGTAAGTTTTATAGTGTGAAAATACATACAAATTATTCGGCTTTATATACATTATAACAAATTATTAATGAAATCATGTCCTCACGTCTTATTTAGGTTAGACCCATGTATTCACAAAAACCTACTGAACAGATACAAACCATTTTATTGTCAAATCATATTATTATCTTACATGATATGTTTAAAATATCTTATCCTGAGTTTCAGGTATCTGCTGGCCAACCAAGCAAGATATTCAAGATAGATTAGAATATGAAGCTGTAGCCTTTCCATACACAATCAGACAGATGAAGGATGAAGCTACCCAGAAACGGCTAGAAGAACAAGCAAAGATCCTGAAGAGAGACCAGGAGGTGGCAGCAAAGTTTGAAAAGTTAGAACAGTGGAAGAAAGAACTTAATGACAAGGTGATGAAGAAAGCCACTGAAGCTAAGGCTGCTAAGGTAAACTTTGCTAAACTACATCAATTTTCAAGACATAAATTCTCACCAGAAAAACTGCTATTATAATAATGGTTTTCTATGTAAGTCAGGAACAAATAAATATTCACAAAAAACTGTTATTTAAACATTTGGGAGGTTAATATGATCAGTTGATGGGCAGTTATTTTATTTTTCGGTGGTAGGTAAATTTGTGCGACAGTAAAACATGTAACAGTAATAAAAACAATTGGCCAGTTATTTCATCCTACATTATCATACAAAAAATACGTAAGCAGTCTAATTAATAAATGGCCAGTAACAATTATGGAATCGGCAGTTAGATAAATAGTTACCAGTTCACAGGGAGTGGAGACATCCAATGGTAACTTAAATAATTGAAAAGAGAGTTAAACATTTGTTAGATGGTGTGGAGCATTTACATTTTACTGCATGATGCATCAGAAAAATGTTAAGAGGCCAGTGATCACTTGCTTTATTCGGGACACAAAAGCTTGTGTGCCTTTCACTGTATTATCATTTAATTTTCCAGGATAAGAAGGAGCGTCTCGTTGAAGAAGTGAGAAGGCATTTTGGTTTCACATTAGATCCTCGTGACGAAAGGTTCCAAGAAATGTTGGCGAAACGTGAAAAGGAACAAAAGAAACAAGAGAAGCAAGCCAAGAGAGACGCTAAAGAAAAAGTGATGATTGCAAAACTACAGCAGAAGAATGTTGAAATATCTGGTTCAAGTAAAGCTTAGGTAATGTAGATATTATTTTGTAGTGTAAAATATATTGTTAACTATTATATTTGTTTCCATTACTCTGTCAACACGTAAGTATTGCTCCAGCTGCAAAACAATTCATTAACAGGGGACTAAGATTAAGTAAGTGGTACTGGTAAAGGTATGTAAAACAAAGCCAAATACTTCAAACAATTTCTTTATTCATACATGCAAAGTAAAAGATATTTGTTCATAAATAAAAAAACTATAAAACCATTACGAGCTGTCCTCACCTGAAGAGGAATAGAGCGCGTCTCGTGGGTTGATAACGAGAGTGTGCATCGACCTCTGGCTGACTCGCGGGGAACACACCAGCGTCTCTGATGAGTCGCTCACTACACTGCTGCAGGGACTGCTCTTGTCATAAATGCTACTCTGTTATAAACAACCACAAAACAGCATTTCAGTAATCATTTTTATCAAGAGCCAAAATCCATGCTTTGCTTTTGATAAATTGAGGATATTAAAATTACAACCGTTATAAACATTATTCGAAATACAAACGTAATTCTAAAGATACTTTCGAATAAATAAACGCTTACTTTTTTAGCTTTCACCTGCGCTGCATGCATTTCGTCTACAATAGTCAGCTCTTCGTTATGTTGGGCTCGCGTATCACCCATTTGTTTTTCAAACATTTCTGGTTTCTGCAATAACAATCAAATTATATTTTTTTTCTTTTATTATATCTTTTTTGATCTTTGAATTTAATGACTTATCCAATTCCAAATATTTGCTCACTTAAAATTCAATCTTGCTTTAAACGTAAGTGCGTAGCTAACGCACTTTTTTTGGATAGGCTTTTTTTCAACACAATCACCAGTAAGGTTCCTTCACAGCACAGGAATGAATGAACAAGCATCAATATTTACCATTTCAACATCCCTGCTACGCTGCATGTCGCCTAGCAGATGCGCCGATTTCGTCGTCTTGTTCATCTTGACATTATCCGTTAGCTTGATGTGTGAGCTCTGAGCCCTCTTCGGTACAATATTGATACGCTCCATCTTGTACTCGGTAGATTCGTATTCTTCTTCTTCGCTTCCTTCTGTCACTTCTTCTACGTGCGTTAGCGGCTGTACTTCTTTTTCGTCCATTTTATGGAGACATTGGCTGTATCAATTCAAATAATAATTGGTAGACTTTATAATATTTTAACGATCAACGACTCTCCATGGGCCTCCGTTAAATAAGGTCATAATCAAAATAGGCTTCCTATTCTATCAGGCTGAAAGTGGTAAGCACACAAATACTAAATAGACTGATTATTTTAAGATCTAGGCGCGCCCATGATGCTACAGTTTCCTCACGATTGTTTCCTTTATAGCTCAAGAAAAAAGCGTGTGGCGTTAAACTGACTAGTTATATCTTACCCATGACACTGGTTGTTCTTGATAAAGGTGTAAATATCCCTGAAAGCTTGCTGTATATACGACAGCGTGTTCTGATCTATAGGTACGGAACTCGTAGAACCAGAACTGCTGGATAGGTCTCCAGACTGTGAACTGGCTTGGAACGATTGTTCTGAACCTGGTGACGAAATTGGATTTTTTTAACTGGTAAAAGAAGATAATTATCGAACCGCGTGTAGGATACCTCTCGTAACTAAATTTATTTATACACAAACACACGATTGCATAATATTTTTAGAGGTTGCTAGACTTTTTACGAAGACGGAAAATTTGTTGGCTTATCTAAGGGATATTATCAAATACCTGAAGACGTGGCACCATTGGCCCATAATCTTATTTGTTGTTGTTTTAACTGCTTCATCTGATCAACTAGTTGAAGGTTCAATTCCTCTAAATGTTGCCGATGCGTTATCTCCTCTTGGAGCTGTTCTTCTAACTCTTCCGTGTAGTCTCTGGTTTATATTGATGATATTATTACATCGCTTTGTAACACTAATATAATCCAACTGCTACTTTTAAGAATATCTGAGATATCATTTCTAAATGATATATCTACTAATAAAGAATACGAGGTAATATACTTTTCTTTCTTAACAGTAGTCTTGTTAGCATATTTAGTCGGTACACTTTTGGTGCCTGTGACTATCCTATCTTTATTTATTCCATTCCTGAAAATATAAAAAAAATAAGAATATTCCACGACAGCTTTTAATAACTACTTTAAATATTGTATTTACATACTTAGAAGGAACAGACTTAATTGATCTACCGTCACTGGAACTTCCAGTTGCAGTAAGCCATGAGTACTGAAAAAAAATAGATGTTTTTTTTTTTTTTTTTAATTTTGGCATCACACTTCGTGTATTTTGCCAGTGTCAAGTTGAGCAATGTAGGTATTTTTGTATTCTTCATGTATTAAATTCTCGTCAATCGTCAAGTTTCAAAGTTCAAGTCATGTTAAATCTTCGTCGAGTCATAGTCAGTCAGTTTACTTAGTTTTTAGTACAATGGTAGCCGTTCTACTAAAACTTTTCATGGACTTCTTGAGACAACTTGAAAAGCCATTATACACGTAATCATTTCATTTCACTTCACTGGTGCACTTGTATTGATCTTTATTGGACAAAATACCACCGATAATATTCAATAAAACTCAAAATACACGATTTTATGAAAATAAAACGAAAACGCAACGTCCCTTCGCAAGTTCCCGCCAAAAAGTCAAATAGATGATTAAATTAAAAAGGAGTTTATTGAATATCATATTATCAATCTCTTTCTTCTTCTCTCTTTTTTCCTACCACGGACGCTCAAGTTGTGGAACGAGGTCCCCTCCGTAGTTTCCCCAAGAGAATACAGCATGGGGTTCAAAAAGGGTGTGAAGAGATTCTTTCGGGGTCGATAACCCGCAAGTAATACCCCTGGTGTTGCAAGTCCATAGGCTACGGTAACCACTTACCATCAGGTGGGCCGTATGATTATTTGCTGCCAAATCGATGCCTTATTTGGGACTGTTACATGGCGATAGGGTCATTTCATAAGTAAGATATTAGTTAGCTGAATTGAACAAATTCTATGACCTCAGTTAGAAATCTCGAGTAGAAGAAGAAAACTAGATCCTTAAGCTGTGTACTACAACTGCGGCTAATATTTCCGGCGTTTTTAAAATAAAACTACATAATAATTGAATGTGAATTAGAGTTAGTTTAGAATCATATTTACGGTAACTTGTCCACCCTTTTCTCGTTCATTCTCCCTTAATGCAGATCTTATTTTGGACAATGACTCAATGGATATATCTGCGTTGTGTCTCATGTCCAAGATGACCAGTGTTGTATTTGATCGCATCATTTTTAACACAGCTGATGCGCTGTCTTCTGTGATTCCAGTGTTTTGTATATCTAGTGCTGTTAGAAAAAGTTAGTATTGTGTATTTTTGTAGCATCCAGATTATCTTTTTGTCTCTTGTCATGTTTTTCATAATCGTTTACCTTTAATCCATAATATCCATAATACCTTTTATCCATAAGTCGTCAGCCAGCACATCCAATAGTTTGCTTACACCCAAGTCTCCTAATTGCGGATTTCCGCACAGTGATATCCTACGGAGGCCTGCCATCGCGTCTAACTCTGGCAGTCTGTAGCGAAGTGTATGGATCCAGTTTTCACTGTATCGATGGATCTTTTGGTACTGGAAATAGTTTTATTTAATGTAATATTTGTAAGAGAAATTTAAATACTTGCAGTCCATCGTTCTGGTGTGCGAAAAGGGTTATAATATGACATCTTTTTAGCTCTGATATACCTTTTGCTTAGATGCCATTTACGGAAAACTTACAGCTAGGTTTTAAGAATTCGATCTCATAAGAATATTACAGAAGGCCAATTAAAAGATTTCACTTTGGTATAAGTACAACAGAAAAATAAAAGTATGATAGAATAAAAGGAATGAGGTAAACTACGCATATAAATCCACGCCTTCAATGACTATTACTGGATACCCCAAATTTAAAATATGTCGACGCACGTATTGCTTGCAATTTCTCTTGAGATGCCTCCAAGGCTTCCTAAATATCGTCAAAACATTGGCACCTCTAGTATTGCTCATGTCCAAAATCGACGATAGCAACCATAAGGAAGTCATTCAGACTTAAAAAAATTACCTTAACTAAATCAGCAATATAGCCAGCACCGAGCGGCGTCAGCTCACACCCAGATAGGTCGAGCGTGAGTATGTTGGGGAAACACCGCACCGCCTTGCACACGGCCAGACACCCAGCGTCGCCGATCAGACAGCGCGGCAGATATAAATGTTGTAGCGAACTGTTTGATAATAATGCCTGCGGATATATATTTTAAAACATGACAATCAGAACAGCTCGGTTACGGTTCTGATAAACCGATTCGGTAGTCTGCTGAAACGTATAGCTAATACCAATCAGAATGGCAACCAAGAAGCTCTGAATAAGGAATTATCTAGATACGTCCACCACTATACAAGATCGCCCTCAGGGCAGAACTCAGTTTTAATCCAACTTGTTATTACCGACTTGCCTCGATCGAGTCGAGCCATTTACCCATGGAAGCTATCGAGTGATCTCGACGTACACTATAGATGCACAACGCAGTGAAACTTGATCTGGCTAGTCGTTGGAAACAGCTTAACAACTCAAGATAAGATTCAGTAACTACTCTATGTGAAGTATCATTACAGTTAAAATTTACCTCAGACAAGGGATTCAGATACGGTATTCTGAGTGGCAACCCCTCAAGCAGCAGTGACGTCAGTAAGGTAGAATTGGACAACAACTGCGTCGTGGCTTCCACCAGGTTGTTTAGCATGAAATTTGTCAGTATCACTGCTCTTTTGTTAACAGTCTTTGCGAGTCTTTCGCAGTCTATATGTTCTAGTACTGTGGATAGATACGTGTTCTGTTTAGAATCAAATGAGGTAAAACCAATCTAAATATGCACCTATGCCTATGTTAGATACCTATAGATGATATAGGTACACTATACTGGTAAATCACTTGAGAAGTAATTTTTAAAAAGGGCTTATCTCCATTTTGCTAGAAAAAATCTATGAATGCCATCGTCATTGTCGTGTTAAAAATTAGACTTTAGTCCAGAATCCAATACAAAAAGTAGGTACCTACATATTTCATAGGGAAACTTACAGAAAACGATAAAATTTGCATGAAGACACTATTGAAAAAAATGTATCATGGAAGTAAGCCCCTTTGAAAAATCACTCCTCACTTTGATCCAAGTGCACGTGTACTACTGGTTAGTGCCGAGTAGGTACATACCTATTCTGATTTGACTGATTTTACAGATACACCTTTTACTATATTCCCTGATTTAGGCTTTGTATACAATCATTTTGTTAAAGTCACGGAATAAATGTAAAAAGTGCTGCCTTACGTAAATGCCTCTCTTTCAACTGCTTCTTTAGCCTCGGTACAAAGCGTCCATAGGTTTATTTTCATATCCAAAGTAATCCAAACTACGAAATGAACCAGCAACAAGAAGAACCAATGAACTACCCACAATAAAAAAATTGTTTAGTCACCTGTTTTGACTTGTTGCCGACATCGTATTGAAACTGAATGCAGACTCAAGTCGCAACTTAGAGCATTCAATATCGGTGGCCACTCCACGTATTTGATCCTGTCCACACAAAAGTCCAAGATTTTACCATTTCCAGACGGTATGACACTGCTCAAAGGCGTCAAATTCTGTAGTTTGCAACATTTCACGTAGCATTGGTGGAATATTCGACTGCCCTTCGGCTCCACACCTTTACCCATGGTATTAAAAAACAAATAGGTTAACCATCAAAAAACCATCCGATCACACGTCGAACCGTAGTAAAGAGCGGCCGTGCGCTTATGGTAGCAAAATAAGTTTGAATTGACGATTTTGTTGAATATTTGCTCAAAAATTATAATAAACTGACGAATGGTTTGAAATTGGAACACAACTGAAATTGACACCTTTATATTTTTTTATAATAATGTGATAGTGGCAGTGATCTACCATAAATAAGAATACAACATAATATGTAAAAAGTTTTTATGTAGTTTTAACAAGTTTAGTTTTTTCTTTCTCAGTTTGAGTGTATTCCGAACCGGTGGTACATTTTAATAAATTGTAACTATCGACGTTCATAAGTAAGTGCCATAAAATGCCCTAAACTGAATAAACGAGTTTTGAGTGTCGCGAATAATGGGCAAAATCCTAGTTTTTTTTTACTATGTTTGGTCTGGTAGGCTTGTTTGGTCCTTCACATATTTCAATCAACTTACAGCCACACGAATCAAATACAAATAAATACCTATTCGTAATACATTATAAATAAAACAAACATTAGTTTTAAGTTTTTTATTAAAGATGTTTGTGACTTTCGATTACAATAATAATTATGTTTTCCTTTAAAGTAGCTCGATCACAAAACAACATTCTTATTTTTAAATATATCTACGCTCATTCATAAAATATTTGATGACCGACCTACGTTAACGGTGACAATATTAAAAATAAACAAAATATTTATTCTGAACCTTGAATGACAATATAACTGTAATATTAATCATAGCCATACTAATATTTTCTATACGGCACTGGGCCTTTTTCACAGTTACCAGAGAAATTGACACTTTTTTAAGGATTAAAATTATATTTAAAATGTTTTCTAAAGAAGAACTAACGGTAATATCATCCAATAACTGAGAAAAATAATTTTAAACAAATACTAATTCAACGTAAAAAATATCAAATAAATATAGGTAACGCGTGGTATGGTAACACATTAGTAAGGCACATTGTCGTCCGTCGTATTATACAGTTGTGTTCATTTACATAGAGAGGTTATCCATTAAATACGTGACGTTTAGGTATTAAATTCACGTGTGGCTCTCTCAGGAGCCACAGTAAAAATAATCAATGGTTGATAAGGTACATGTTAAATATTTCAGTTATACAAATAGCATAAATTGGTGTCGATTCTGTTGTTTACGAATTTAACTAATATTAGTCAAGTCACCTTTCTTTCATGTTAACCTTATTGAAAAAAAAGATAGAACATTTTGAATGCTGTCAGTTTAGTCCATACCGCCGTAATAATATACGGGTAAATAGTCGTAAGTCGTAACCAATAAAGGTCACGTTTAAATTCACGTTGAAATAAGTGATCGGACTAACCTAACAGGACTAAAATATCTTGCATCCCTTTCTTATATTTCTTATTAGAAAGAGATGCAAGAGAGATTAAATTTGTTTAGTTCGTAAACAACAGAATCGGCACCATTGAATAACATAAAAAATAGAATTAAATGTGAGAAAGAGTAATGAATTATCTCTAGGTTTTACAGTTAGAAACACATATTTTTGTGATAATTTTATCTTTTAAATAATAACATTTCACTAAATTGCGGTCATGAAGCTAGAAAAATCGCGTACAATAACCCGTCAATATTTGTTTTTAGGCACTAATATAGCCGTTGCTTTCGAGGTAATGACTCAACCAGTAACTCACGCTACGTTATCGGCCATACAAGTCGGTGGAACGCTACAATATCTCAAGTGATTATTGTATTATAGTCTCTATTTCAATGACATAGAGTTTTAATTGTAATGACAAAAATAAATAATTTGACGTTTTGTTGTATAAGCGTTCCTGGGATTTGTTCCTTCGATACCTATTCTGTCGTAGGCGACTGACTGAGATATATAGTCATGGGTCATGTAGGAAATTCTTCCTGTTCCGCGAACAATAGCAATGCTATCCTAGAATTAGTACAGTCGGTGTCAAAAGTTGATTGTCACTGTGAATTGCATGATATGACACGGTACTAAAGTGATCGGCTTCTTTTGACGCTGATTGTACATGACATATATGTATCAAATATATCACATTAGGAGTTAAACGTACTATTTGAGAATATGATAGAGAAACAGGCATTGTTGGAATCATGGTTTAGTGATTTTCAATCTTATTACGTTAGTTTACAACGTTGCAACGTTACCTCCAGTATTCTTGCTGTGGGCAAGTTTGAACTACTTCACTAGCTGCATACATACGGGGCGTAACAAACGATTATGAACTTTAAGGTGTTTTAGTAATAGCCTGTTTCAAATCCGTAAATCAAATCTACAATAAATACGACTTATCCATCACCTTTATTTAACACTCTTTACAGATTTGCAATATGGAACATTACGCAAAGCTGTGCGCAGATGGCGCCACTAGCACATACATTAAACAAACCGTCATGGCGTGCCATAACGTAGTGAAAACTACTTGGTATAATGGCATCTTACGGCCATTTAAAACTGCTTCGGGAACGTGGCGAGTTTCAAAAAACTCTGTTTACTATTTGTGCTAGTGCTGCACTCTGGTGCCAAAACATTGCAGTATTACTTCCTAATAAACTAAAATTGCATATTATATGGTAAATCCCGATATACTACACACTTAACACTAACTTAGTAATTATTTAAACAGTTTATTGACATTCACATCCAGCTTTGTATCAATTCGTTTTTGATAAAACAATAAGGTTAAGGGGAGGCTTCGGTTGGAACGCGAAATTCAAATTTTATTACGTTTTTTGTAAATTGCAGCTCAGTTATAGGTCGTAAGTTATCAACATGTTATTTGCGAATGCGTGATAAAATTTGAATTTCGCGTTCCAACCGCAGCCTCCTCCTTAATATAACCATAACTACATACTCTATTTAGATAATCTGTGGCTATTATTTACAGAAATTCAAATACACATGTAAATAAAATCTATAACGGAAAATAAACTTTTTTTTAATATTTTTGATATGTATGAATTTTGCATTGATTAACGAGATCAACACGCGAGCCTGCAACATTTTGATCTGAACGCTTTGGAACCATAATCTAGAACCTACACTGCTGGACTCACGTATACGAAAGACATGACAGGTTGAACGAGTGTTATATTTCCTAGGGTACTTACTTATCAATATTTTCACTATAGGACCAACTCTCTCCTCCTCCGAATACCTCCTTCTACGAAGCAAAGGAGTGGAACTCATTTTCAGGGTCAGAGAACCTACTCCGAAAAAGAATACACGATAGTCCGATCATCGTTGTCAAATTATTAATCAATAGAATTGCAGCAAACTGACGAGACGTAAATTTTGTGCGTGTAACGTGTATCCTTTTACAGACCCTCTGTTTCCTGACATAAACCTCGATTACTTCTATGCCAGAGAGACTTTTTTGTGGTAAAACTTGCTATATCTTCAGCCTCGCCATAACTCTTCCCCGGGGACAGTCGACGGGCAAACGCAAGCCCAACTTTTACAAAAAAAAATTGCAAAAATTTTTTTTTTATATTTAAATCAAACAAGGTTATGTTTTGTGTGAACATTAAAATTATTTTTTAAGATGTTTAAGTTCCCATAGTAAATATAAAATCCTACCCTGTGTTTCCCTCGTTCAATCTGTAACCCCGTCTGTACATTAGCCTGTTGATCACCACTGTCAGCAATAAATGACATATCTTTAACTATCTTTTCTGGATACTCTAAAATGTGTTAGGAGTAATAGACAAAACATCAATCTTATTCGGTCAAAATGTGTAAAAGTTTGAATTTGAATCGAAGGCTCCCCTCTAAATCCCACACGCGGGCGCCTAAGCTTTGTGTATGGACAAATCGTGAAGGTTATTGGCCGTTACCGAAGAGTGAAATAAATTAACGGATATGAGAATTATTTTAGGAGATCTACTTTTGATTCCAGACCATAATTTAATTTAACCAATTTCACAAATTCAATCAATCAATCCACTCGTGACCATGATCACTTGGTCGAAACGTGGAGGTTAGTCAAAATTATATTTTGATAATATTCTATGCGCGAATAGACCCGATATATTACCATAAACATGCATAATTTAAATTGTCATACAAAGGTGACAGTGGTAGTCAAGAGTCGTACTTCCGACAATGGCGAGCAAAGTTATTCAGTATAAGTTAAAGGCACTCTCCGATCCGACTCGGGTTGGTCATCACTTTCGGGGGAGTGTGAGCGAGCGCGTCCGTGCGTCCACTCACTCTCGGGGTCCGAGAATATGTTGCGATCTGCTAATGCGTCGTCGTCCATTGCTTCCATGTCTAGATCGTCTGTGGGAACGAATTATTTGTTAATTATTTTAAAGATATATCTTGTTAATTTTGTCTTATTTTTATCAAGGATAAAAAGTAGCCTTAACATTATTCCAGTGTATGATTTATCTACGTACCAAGATTCATCCTAATCCGTTCAGTAGTTTTTAGTAACAAACATCTATACATCCACACAAACTTTCGCATGTATAGGTATAATATTAGTAGGATATCAACTGCCATAAATATGCTGAATTAGCAAAACCATACCGGACTGTATGTATTTTGTCTGTTTATCGATATCTCAAATATTTTTTTCACTCGAAAGAGTATAATCCTGAGGTCCCATTGTCACCAAGTAAGGATCTAGATATCCTATCTACATTTTATACGTTTTTGTGGTTTTGAAGACGGTTCTATTTTTGTAAAAAGTAATTTATTTTCTTAAATAAATCACAATCATAAAACAAATATTTTGGAATATTTGTATTAGAGTCGCCTAAACTTTATCTATACTAATATTATAAAGAGGAAAGATTTGTTTGTTTGTTTGTTTGTAATGAATAGGCTCCGAAACTACTGGACCGATTTCAAAAATTCTTTCACCTTTGGAAAGCTACATTATCCCCGAGTAACATAGGCTATATTATATTTAAAAAAAAAATAGGGATCCTTACTAAAACTCCAATAATGTAACATAAGGTGTAAAAAAATGACCTGAAAAATTCCTTACGTCGCGTGCGCTGCGAAAACTATTGATGATCAAAATCATTTACTACGACTTTGCAGAACTCATCATTATCTACAAAAAGTGTCGCGACAGCATATGTCTAAATATTATAGTTATGTCACAGTAAGCAGTTTTTTATTCTAAAATATTAATTTATATATGCCGCCTCTTGAAAAGGCTCTTCATTTGTACCTTGGTATTAATCTTCATCAAAATAAATTACTTTATATTCAAGACGGCTTTAATACATTTTTATAACTTTTTGAATTATTCAATTCGGACATTTCATTCGGAAGATATCACGAGTTTAAAAATGCAAGTATTAGAAAAAAGTCGCGTGGTTGTCGCTCACCGCGCTCAGCTAGCCAGCATGCGATGTAGGCTCCATGTAAGCGTCACTGGGGTACGGGGGGGGAGTCAATGTAATCTTATATATATAAAAGAAAGTCGTGTTAGTTACTCCACTTATAACTCAAGAACGGCTGAACCGATTTAGCTGAAAATTGGCAGGGAGGTAGTTTAGAGCCAGGAGAAGGACATAGGATAGGTAGGGGTAGGTAGGGTAGGTAGGTAGGGTAGGTAGGTAGGGTAGGTAGGTAGGGTAGGTAGGTAGGGTAGGTAGGTAGGGTAGGTAGGTAGGGTAGGTAGGTAGGGTAGGTAGGTAGGTAGGGTAGGTAGGTAGGGTAGGGTAAGGTAGGTAGGGTAGGTAGGTAGGGTAGGTAGGTAGGGTAGGTAGGTAGGGTAGGTAGGTAGTGTAGGTAGGTAGGGTAGGTAGGTAGGGTAGGTAGGTAAGGTAGGTAGGGGTAGGTAGTGGCAGGTAGAGGTAGGTAGATAGGTAGGGGTAGGTAGGGTAGGTAGGTAGGGTAGGTAGGGTAGGTAGGGTAGGTAGGGTAGGTAGGGTAGGTAGGGTAGGTAGGTAGGGTAGGTAGGTAGGGTAGTTAGGTAGGGTAGTTAGGTAGGGTAGGTAGGTAGGGTAGGTAGGTAAGGTAGGTAGGGGTAGGTAGTGGCAGGTAGAGGTAGATAGGAGTAGGTAGGGATAGGTTTGTAGGTCCCAGTTTTATTATTGTTCTCAGGGCAGGACAACGTCTGCCGGGTCAGCTAGTAGCTATTAAAGAGGCCACGTTACTAAAAAAGGTTGAGAAACGGTGATCAAAACATAGACTCAGATTAGTTGGTGTGTTCGTACCAGCATAAGCATCGGCATCAGCATGAGTGCCGGCGATGAAGTCAGCGGTCCAGTCGTTGTCGAACTGCAGCTGCTTGTTGAGGTCCCGCTCGGTGGGCGACTGAACCGCCTCCGTGTCCGCCTCCGTCACGTCGTATATCTCCGTCACTTTCATCTGGAAACCATACTACTCAGTATTTTGTTTTTTTTTATATTTTAAGAGTACGACTATAAGAATTTAAGTGAGGCAAAGCTCTATACATCTCTTAAATTCTCTTACACACTATGTCGGCCATATATATACGTTCAAACAATTTGAACAAATATAAATACGAAATTAATATTTATTCATGCTATCTGACAAATTATATTTGATAAAATTTTAGCACAGACGTTCATGCCAATTTGATAAAACTGTACTAGTCTGTATGATCAAATTACTTGAACGTCTATGGCCGACATTGGATTCTTCAAACAGGCCATTGTTACGTTCGATTAAAATACATTTTATTATCAGCATAATCCGACTATCAATAATAATTGACATAATTTAGGTAGTCAGGGTAAGAAAAGGTTCGTCAGCTTATTTTAGTAGAGACACAAAGTACCCTATCACAGTGCTATGGTTTTCTCACGATGTTCTCCTTCACCGAATGCGATTTGAACCCATGGCAGTTTGAAAATATTTTTAATTATTAATAAATCTATATACTAATAATAAAGCTGAAGAGTTTGTTTGTTGTAGCGGGGAACTGCTAGTATTCAATATTGGCGGAATAGAATTGCCACTGTGATGACGTCACGTTTATATTATTATTAACATGTACATGTATATATATATGTATGTAATAGGGTAGTTGACACTGTCGAAAACAAATGACCAAACACTAGCCAATGCATAAAACATCTAAAAACATGTGGAAATATCAAATATGTTGTATATTTAATGCTTTTTATGATTTTTAATTACCAGTATTACCACTAAGAGTAGATGATTTGATGCTGTGAAACTATGACGTCATTGTGTAATATTTCATACAAAATTCTATATAAACTATCGTATTGACATTTATTAAAAAGTAGCTGATTTGATATGTCAGTCAACTACCCTATTGTACAGTAGGTAAGCAAAAAATATCATAAACAAAGGAACCGCTATCGTGAGCGAACATGTTCGAGGAATTAAAAGGTTATCGCAATCGTGTCTCGTGAACTTTCAACTAGGTACTTAAAACGCAGTATGAACATTTTATTGAAGAAATCGCTCATTCACGACATTAAATAGGTATTTTGAACAAAATCCAACAATTAACTCAAATAGGAAGTATAAACTAAATAACAATTAGGATTTGAATTAATATGAATTTTAAATAAGTTAGCTAAGGCATATTTATTAAGTAATACCCTATATATTATTTATTCTTTGGTACCTAGGGACTACTTAGGAACAATAGCAAATGCTCAGAACTCCTAATTAATTTATGTACCTAATCTTCACGCAGTTTAAATGTCAAAGTTGAAAATATGAGTCAATGCAATAATGTTGCAACGAAGTAGATACGGGAACGAGAGCCAATTTGTGCTTGACCCGTTTATACGCACTAGTTTCGTATTTTAACGTCTAAACTACCTATGTACGTTACAATGCACAGTTGCTTGGCTCAGAGCAACGGCGGGGCTTTTTCGGGCGCACAGGCGGCCCGCTGCCTGCAAACTCGCTTAGTTTGCTGACTCTAACGTTGAGGACAGCCACGAGCGTGTTTTACGAGACTTCGTCAAAAAATAACAACTGCACGGAGTGCAAACTGAACGGAGTGCAAACTGCACGGAGAGTAAATAATAATAATATTATGTAATATAAATGAACGTATATTAGGTAGGTACTTTTAAATTACACATTTATTTTATTTTCCATTTTGTGACAATCCTGGCACGTCTGCGTGCGACAGCGTAAGTAATTACACGGCGTCATTGCCCGACAACAAACGCGATGCCACACTCTAGAGAGAATCATTACAATGTGACAATAGTTTTCAAATGGCTTGCAGCAAAATTACCAATCTTATCATAACCTACCTGTACGTAAACTCGAAGCATGAATAGTTAAATTATTTTATCATTTCATTCAAAAAAGGCTCAAAAGGTAACAATTGACCGCGCAGCTAGCGCGCCGCTAGCCCTTGTCGCACGATACGCACGTACGTCACCGATTCTGCGTCGCGTCGTGTGACCGCGCGACCACCGCACTCGGACACCATTGGCGGCAGATAACCGAGGTCAAGTGTGCGACGGACGATTGCTTGGGGGTAACATTTTGCGAAATTGTTATTTATAGGAGTTGACATGATAATTCAATGAAAGAGTTTTAGAAATGTTGGAAACTGAACGAAATTGCGCATGACTTATTTTTCTTATTATTCTTTGCTTCATAATGATTTTAAAATGGTATTTTAGCCCGAATTCTACGGATTGTGTCCATCGCTATCAGTAAATACTACCTTTCCATTCATTGCTTTTTATATCAGATAGCTGTTCCCCACTGTTCCCGGGATAAAAACTAGCCTATATATAACCTTCGGGGATAATGTAGCTACCTATTAGTGAAACAAATGTTCGGATCGGATCAGTAACTACAGAGATTAGCGCGTGCAAACAAGCTAACAAACTCTTCAGCTTTATTATTAGATGATACCACTTTCTCTTATCAACAAATCACCATCAATACCAAAACCTGTTCCACTGGGCATTTCTAAACAAGACGCCGGTTAATTATTCATGTATCGTAAAATAAGCTTTAGAAAGTTTTCCACATTATCATGTGGACTGGACAAATTTTCATTAGGCTGTCTTCTCCAACTGTTCACGGCTCTTTGATCCATGTGACTTATCTATTGCTACTATATGAATTTGCAGACTTTAAACGTTATTTCACTAGTGGAAAAGGACCAATAGACATACGCAATACCTAGGTCATTTGTCTTCAAGTAAGAAGACCTGTTTGTATCTGACAACATTGTGACCGCCGTCGGTTCATAAAATATCTCGCGAAATTGCAAACTGGCGATATAAATTATAAGATATGGCGAACGTAATTTATACATTATACTATAAACAGTATGGTACAGATCACAATTCTTCGATAGTTTACAATTTCGCGATATATATTATGAACTAACGGGGTTCACAATGGTACGGTGACATTATCTATAAATTAGCTCACCTTATTCCCGCTGTCGAGGTAGTAGTAAGCTAGTAGGGCGTCGTTGTGTGACGTAACGTTTAGAATGTGCTCGAAGGTGTCTACGTCATCGTACGTCATTCGCGAATCACCATAAGAGATGCGGTATTCGCTTGCACGCCTGCGAAAACAAAATAATTAAAGGTGAATTTTCGTGTAATAAAATCTTTATAATATAGGGTGACGAATTATTTGTTTAAACTTTTTCAAAATTAGCCGAAGATAAGTGATCATGTGGCTGAAATGAACGCAAAACACCTGACTGCTACCGTTCTAGTGCATGGTTTTTATTTTACTTAAGGTGAATCGGCCGAAAAGCCCGCGAAATTTTAATTTTATCAGGTTTTTTTCAAATTGCAGCTCAGTAATAGGTCGTATATTTGTCAAAATGTGATTTGCGCCTCATTAATATGCTAATTGATTACTGTATGTATACATTATGCTTTTTAAACTATTTAAATCCATATATTGGTTCCTTTTCAACAAATATATAACGCTTAGGAACCAATGTACAGTTCTATAATATTTTGAATGCAAAATGAATACATAAATAGATTTATAGCCATATTTCAGTGTCGCGAATCACATTTTGACATATAAATGACCTATTACTGAGCTGTAATTTTAAAAAAACCTAATAAAATTCGTTTTTTAGGGGTTTTTTGGAACATCCCCCTTAACATAATTAATTTAAGCCTAATTGCCCTTGTTTTGTTTTTAAATGGTATAACGCCAGTTAAAATCTGACAATTCAAACACAACACAAAATCTTGTTAACGGGTGTTTACAAAAGACATTGCATTTCCGCTCGCATGAGTAGCACAACTGCTTTACGAAATTGGCAGAAAACCGAGGTCACCAACGATTAAGTAGTGAAAACGAAGTAAGACTCATTGCCACAGAGCAGTTGAACATCGAGGCGTGACGTCAGATATGCGCACTATGTTTTTATCTGATATAGGTGTGATATTTAAGATTACCCCAATAATAATTGTATATTGCGATTTTTTTATGTTGTCAAAAAATTATAAAATAGGCCCCGCAAATAGATATCATGGCAAATCTAGGCAAAATGCATAGGATAAGGCCGAAGGGTCAATCCTACTATCCTAATAAAATAATTTCTTTCATCCATTCTACTAATATTATAAATTCGAAAGTTTGTCAGTATGTATGTATGTTTGTTGCTCTTTCACGTAAAAACTAATGAACGGATTTGGATGAAACTTGGCACATAGATAGATCATACCCTGGAATAACATATAGGCTACTTTTTATCCCGGGAAAACATGAGATAACGCGAGTGAAACCGCAGGGCGGAAGCTACTAGTTTGAATAAATAAACGATTAAGATTTGACTATGATAATTGTCTCCGACAATAACCATGTTATTTTGTGGTAAATTTTATTTTACAAAATATAATATTTAAATCAGGCCTAGTTGGTACACACGGCCAGTGATCAAACTACACACTGGTGCCGATTCTGTTGTTTACGAACTTAACTAATTTAACTTAATTAATTAGACAAGTCACCTCTCTTTCATTTTAACCTTATTGAAAAAAGATAGAACATTTTTAATGCTGTCAGTTTAATTCATACCGTCGTAATGTACGGGTAAATAGTCGTGACCAATAAAGATCGCACTTAAATTCACGTTGAAAAGTGTGATCGGATTAAACGGACAGGACTAAAATATCTTGCATCCCTTTCTTATATTTACTATTAGAAAGAGATATAGTGAGATTCAATTTATTTTAGTTCGTAAACAACAGAATCGGCACCACTGCGGCACTATTTTGCAACAAAAATGTGTAGCTTGATCTGTGGCCGTGTGTACTATTTAAAATAATTAGACAAGTAAATATAAATTACTAACAATATATAAAACGTCAATCAAGTATCTAAGTATTAGTAAATAAGTACATCAGTTTAATTTATGTAGTAGGTACTTAATGCAAATGTGTCGACTGTGGTAATATGGGTCGTCATTGTTCATTTCGACATATCGAACAGCTGTCGATCAAAGGAAATGAGTAGTTTACATACTGAATTCCATTGTATCAATTAGGTCCATTCGAAATGTTAATTAATGCTATATTATTAATTGTAAGACTGTCTGTTATCATTCCTCGAGGAATTAATTATTGTTTTGTAAATTATGTATCTAGACTATGCATGTGTTCATTACACTATTTATATATTCTGGATATATAGGAATAGGTAGATTGTATGTATTTAGGTATACTAACTCACATCCATTTCGTTAATTGACAACATTGAATAATTAATCTATACAAGTAAGTAAAATTTCGAAATAAAAAAAAATATATATGTATTTTTGGAGGTTGGCACCTTACTTTCCAAAAAAAAAATCAATAATTTAAGATATATAACCACTGAGCATGGAAATATTATGAAAATTTGTCTAATTATCTAACCAATTATAAGATATGGGTAAATAATCAGCCCATGTCCCAGCCATTACAACGAAGCGTGATAAACGCAAACTTTCGCATTTATAAATTTCTATAATTTATAAATTATCAAAATAAAACTAAACTCAAACTTTAATGTTTTTTATGAATGAATATTACATAACTCATTTAGTTTTTTTAGGGGCCAATAACTCCGATTTCTGATACAATAACCCCGACAAGGTCATTGATTATCATAATTTGTACTTATCTATGGTATTCGCAAAATATACTGCGTATCCAAATAATCTTTCTAAATATTGCGTATCTTAATTTTATCTGCGTATTTTCATGAACATTACGTAAAGATCTGTATTATTAAAACAAACAAAGTAATATTTTTAATTAACTTATTTTTACTGTAGGTCACATACGTATTTACTATCCGATAAACCTAACTACGTACAAATATTACCCGTTAAGAAAAACAATTTCCACGAATTCTGGTAAAAAAATAATAACAATAAATAATTATAACATTACAATAATAAATTATGTGCAAAACAAATCGATTTCACAATATTTTAGTAACAAAAACATGGTGAAATGGACCGTTTGGATAAAACTCTTTGTTTGCTTATCAAACAACTTCAGCTGCTGTTTACTGTGTACACAACAATAAATACATATGCAATGGACAGTGCTCATTGGGTAATTTGATACATTATGTAGGTTGCCTACAGTTTCGTCCAATACAACCAACGAGATCAGATTCGCAGATTCGCTCTCTGACTCCCGACTACTTTATTTTGACCTTCATCGTATCATCAACATCATCACATCAGCCGAAAGACGTCCTCTGCTGGGGTGCTATTCTGTAAGGCAGTATCACAAGCTCGACGACGAATTCGGCGCTGTCACGTTCTCTGTCTCTGTCGTTTACTAAGCTATCACGTGAGAAGTCCGTTGTACGCGGCATCGTTGCTCGAGCTCGTCGACGAATGAAACGTTAGAGAATAACATAGCTGGACAAAGGCCTCCCCCAAATATCTCCACGATAGCCGGTCTTGCGCTACCCGCATCCATTTAGAGCTCATACAATGTTAATTAAAATTAACATTGTATGAGCTCTACAAGGTTTCGTTCACATACCTATGTAATACAAAAGAGAAAAAAAAAACTTAAGATGCTTTATTTTTTTTTAATATTCTAATGTTTACACAAAGATGGTTAGTATCAATCACATGTCACACCTTTCAAAAAGGTCGTATGCAATAATTGACATTAATTAACGCTCTTACTCATTTATCTATGGTCCAAAGTAGATTACTCACGCTAACCGGCAGTGTACGATAGTGAATCTACAACATTACCAGATAAG
Organism: Tethea ocularis; assembly: GCA_963555595.1. Lineage (NCBI taxonomy): Eukaryota > Metazoa > Arthropoda > Insecta > Lepidoptera > Drepanidae > Tethea > Tethea ocularis. The sequence goes on along the minus strand of OY741961.1, from coordinate 11,652,399 downwards.
AATTATTTCTGAATGCTAAGAATTGTTGCCAGGTATGATTATAGTATGGACTTCGTTCCGGGTTTGTTCTATGATAAAAGAGCACAAATAAATGTATGACTATTTGTGTAATAGAAGATAAAGAAATTAAAAGGCTATTCAAAACATTCATCAATAACAAAGGAAAGGAAAGATTGTTCAATGAAAGTCAAGCAAAAGACAGACAGACAGACATTCAACAATGATTAAGATTTTATTGTCTACTGATGTCGGGCATAAGACAATATAATAATGCTATTTATTATACATACATATGTAATAAAAACGATTTGGAGGCGATAAGAATATAAAAGAAAAACCATTTGAAAATGAAGCAGAACCATAGACTTAGGAAAAAACTCATGGACAGACTGACTTCAAACATTCGAACGACGCTACCCAAGGATGCCAGTTTTCTTGTAAATTTAAGCCTCACGGACACATAAACTACAACGACAAGGGACGACTCGATCCTGTAAATTCCTGCATTTGTGAGGAGCAGAACATGCAGACATAGAGGGCAAAAGAAGGGGAAATGCAATTTAATAAAACGAATTAGGTAAAAATATGATCCAATCTAAATTTTTTTCCAGCCAGACGGGTACTACAAAGTACCCTACCACCGTGCTATGGTTTCCACACTATTTTTTCCTTCACCGAAAGCTCAAGCTCATTGTAGGATTCGAACCCGCAATCTTCGTCTCGGCATTCAACGTGACTACCACTGAGCTATCATTGCCTTTACTTTAATTTTATTTACGTATTCGATTGTATACACATGTTATTCCACGTTATCATAATCATGGATATGACCATAAATTATATTAAACTCTAAATATATGACGTATACGGATACATGCATTTAAAACAATGAAATTGGTATTCTAACTTCTGAAGGTCGTACTTTCGATTAGATTTACTGATAAGTCGATAACGTACTTTATAAAGTAATATTTATGAACCCAGATTATAACATAAGCTTTTATAATCTATCAGAATATAACGCCACGTGGGGCTGTGCAAAAACGTGGCTGTGACGTCAGAATTTACATGTATTGTTTATCTTTTAGCTGTATGCTAAATGCGTTATGCATTTATTTACAAATATTCATATAAGAATTGAGTATAAATCGTATAACTTTAAACGAGCCATTATATTTTATATTTATTACTGCCCGCGGTTTCACCCACGTTCCTGGGATATCTCATGTCTTCCCCGGATAAAAAGTAGCCTATATGTTATTCTAGGGTATGATCTATATATGTGCCAAGTTTCATCCAAATCCGTTAATTAGTTTTTACGTGAAAGAGCAACAAAGATACATACATACTAAAAACTTTCGCATATATAATTAGTAGGGTTATATATATTTATTTTCTCTTGTATCTTTTAAAATGGGAACATGGTTGTAAGTACATAGACACCACAACATCTGAAAAGAATAAATATTGGCACTTACCTCCTATCCAACTGGTACCCTTCATTGATCTCCTTCTTGGCATCCATGGTGAGCTTGTAGTATATCCTGGCGGCGGCTTCAGACCTGTCGTGCGAGGTGTACATGAAGCCGTGGAGCTGCTCGAACAGGTTCAAGCTCAGCTTCCACAACGACTTACTCATCTTGGGCGTGCACGTCACGAACCTGGTCGATACACTATGTCATGTTAGTCGATTCTTAAGTTATTTTAGGTGGGAAGTTTTGAGTTGATGTCCTTCGAGCAATCCGTGAACTGAGTCATTGAAGAGTGGACTTTCTTAGGGCTTTGACCCAATGAGCTCTACGAGTTTTAATTGATTATCAATTTTAAGTATAAATATAATTATCCTTGATAGCCAGTAATTGCCTTCTGGGCATTGTAACAAGTCGGCGACACAATGACAATACCTCTGGTATTGCAAATGGCGATAGGCGACGGTAGCCACTTATCATCAGGTGGACCGCCAGCCTGCTTGTCAACCTTCTGACATAAAAAAAAAACCTGGGACATACTTCATACACGGTTATCTGATCCCAAACTAAGCAGAGCTTGTACTATGGAAACCAGAAAACTGATATACTACTATTTTTTGTAAATACATACTTATATAGATAATTACACCCGCAGACTCAGGACAAACAGACATGTTCATGCACACAAATGTTTGTACTGGTTGGGAATCGAACCCACGACCAGCGGCACAATAGGTGGTGTCTGGCCACCTGGCCTGTCAAGTACCTACTATATTGAAAGGAATTTGGTGATTAGCTCCTAAGACGTATTATAATTGATAATTGTATGTATTAATCATGCTTTTGAAACTATTTAAATCCACATATTCCTTATCAATTAATAACGGACGTTTGTAACAAAGGAACCAATGTGCAGTTCTATAAATGCAAAATTAATACTCTGTATATCTGTAGCCATCAGTGGCGAAGGGTCCATACTAGCCGATTCCCATCGGCTTACCTTTTAGAAATCCCAGTCCCACAGATTCATCATTTCAAAGCCACTTTTATATAAAATACACTGTAATTAAGTATAAAATTATCGGTGTTTTTTGAACGGCTTACCCTCGCCATAATTTCACCCCTCGCCACTGCTAGCCATATTCCTGAGTACTGTACTGGATTGAGTTGAAATTTGGTACGCATAAGTCGGTGACCCAAACATTTACGTGTTACGTAAATAAATGAATTTCCAACATGGGGTTAATAACTTTTGGGGGGTAAATTAGCAAAATAGTTTTGCAAACTATACTGTGTATATACATATCGAATGTAAGGGCTTCTTGTGAGGATCTCAAATATATATTTTAAGATAAATAGATTTGAAGTTATTGTGTGATTTGACTGTGGTAATTCTCATTAGTTTCCTAGCCATATGGCTCAGAAGCTATGTAAAGAAAGGTCAATTGAGAAATTGCTAGTTTTCTAATTCTAGAACATTTTTACCAGGCCCACTCAGTATTTTATAAATTACACATTTTTACTTGTTTTTAAATTACATGTTTTCTTGGCTATTTTAGTATACTTAGGCCCGTAAGATCAATCGTAGCTTAAACCACGACAGAGAGTTTAATCTCCCGTCTCTGATTATTTCATAAGATCAACGGCAGTTGATCGATGAATGATAGTTTAAATTATCGATTAATTTAAACTATCCTTTTTGAGGGTTTAACCTCCCGATAAAGAATTAAACTATCATAATTTGACATTTCCCTCGAGATGTATGACCCTGACACTGGCAGAATTGTGTAAAAAACGTATCTAATGCCATATAATCAGGAAAAGAAGTGAACTGTTACACCAATGTCAATGTCAAATTTCACCATAAAAAAGTTATTAGAAAGTACTGCCGTATCTATGGGATTTATAGAAGTTTAACCGATCTGTCCATATTTGTCACTTGATCTTAGAACAATAGTTTAAACCATGGATTACATTTTATCTTAGACTAGCTGTCCCCCGCGGTTCCACCCGCGTTTCCAAATAAAAAGTAGCCTATGCAACCTGATCTAGATAAGGCAACATAATAATTGTCCATGGGGAAAAACAGTTTTCTCTTAAATATATTCCAACATGCTTAAAAGTTTGTCCTTGTGCTTTATTTATATTGACTTCAGACGATAGGTAGGTAATTTCACAGGAAATTGTACCTATTCGTTTAAATCTATATGGTAAATCTGTGGGTATCATCGGAATGCGAGGTATCAGTACTGTTTGTCCAACAGCTGGCTCAGTCAAAACCAATCGCTACTATGACAGAAATCTAGAAATTTTACATGAAGTCTGGTTTTACCATTACATAAATTAGGTGGTCTAATATCTATTTAACATGCATTGTCCTGAATGACTGTCTGACGGATCAACGCATAGCCTGCTGATCGTAGAGACCTGAAATTTAGAGGGTGTATTCTTCGTATGAAGTAGGCATCCTATAAGAAAGGATCTTCCGAAATCCTTAGGGGTTGAAAAACTGGGATAAAGTTTGTATGGAACAACGTGATTCCTTGGTCCAATCTACTTCAAATTTAGCATAAACATTCTTTAAGATAATTGATGGAAGACGTGTTTTGTATTTTATTGAAACTCATCGCCTATCGGGGTTAAAAAAGGGTAGAAAGTTATTATGGGGGTGATTTGCATCGAAGTTGATATCAATACTGCTTTTGAACTCACATAAAAGCTTGGTGCAATGTAATGCATATGACGAACAATTGGGATGAATTTGCTGTTATGTCTCATGACCGTCTTGGCAACAATCATGGGACAAAAGAAAAGTATAAATTTGATGTTACAACACTCTACATTTCTACGTTAGTTGCAGCCGGTCAAATATAGGTACCCATTTGTATTTGAAGTATATCGAAATGGAAACCAGTATGCCAAATTTGGTACAGAAGACCAACCCATCAAAAGGTTACGTTTTTCCCAAGATCTTTCTTATGGTCACTTTGATGCCTACGCTGATGCCGATGGTGATAATAACACTGATCAGCGTCCAATAGCTAATCTAAATATATAAAACTTTTAACAAAAATTAGAACCGATATCATGGTACCGCAGATTTATTTCGCTTAATTCAAAACTATCATATTAGAATTCCTAAATAGTTATTTTCTGCTTTTTAGTGCCTTTGAAGGCGGTTTTATTTTTTGTTAAAAGTTTTTTATTTTTCAATTTTGAATTTCTTATGTGTAATCAATGACTCTCAAGGTCACTGACCTAGGATAAGCATATTAGCGTTGTAGTTTCCATCATCGTTCCTATAACATTTAAAGAATTATCCCCTAACTCCTAACCATTAAGGAGTTGTACCTTCCATCATCAGCTCAGCAACATAAGATGATGACTACCAGACGCAAATATCTGAATAGCTTTAGAAAGTATGATGAAAAACATTGTAAGTGCCTATAAAATTTAAAGAGTTCCCTCGATTTGTCCAGGATCCTATCATCAGATCCTGACTTGGTGACCATGGGACTACTTGTGAAGTATACCCTTTCAAACAAAAAATATTTTTCCAAATCGGTCCAGGCGTTCGAGTATTCGGGGAACATAAAAAAAAAATGATTCCGACGAATTCATAACCTCCGCTTGAAGTTGGTTAATTGACTGACTGACTGACTGACTGATCGCGGGTGGAAAGCTATTTAGCATTCTATATTAAAGCTGAAAAGTTTATGAAAAACATTGTAAGTGCCTATAAAATTTGAAGAGTTCCCTCGATTTGTCTAGGATCCTATCATCAGATCCTGACTTGGTGATCATGGGACTACTTGTGAAGTATATCCTTTCAAACAAAAAATAATTTTCCTAATCGGTCCAGGCGTTCGAGTATTCGGGGAACATACAAAAAAAAATATTACAACGAATTGATAACCTCCGCTTGAAGTTGGTTAATTGACTGACTGATCGCGGGTGGCATCGCGGGTGGAAAGCTATTTAGCATTAAATAATAAAGCTGAAAAGTTTGTTTGTTTGTTTGAACGCGCGAATCTCCGGAGTTACTGGTCCGATTCGAAAACTACGCTGTCGGCTGGTAGTTTAGCCATTATTTTGTCGTTGATGGCGTCCACGCTTATATTTCTGGCAGCTAATTAAATTAAATTGCCCTCTCACACATCCATTAATGTTTTTTTTGGTCGATATTACAGACTTTCATAATGAGGAAGATTTTAAGCAAGATTTAATAATATCTGCTCTAGTTTCCCTAACAGGCAACGTTATCTGAAATCACCAGAAAACATCAAAGTTATTCCACCCATGGCTATTTGTGCATTTTATAATTCTGAGAGTTCTATCTAAAGCCTCTAGATGAGCTCTATGAGTCATGTGCACTCATCCCATATTATTAGGTTTGCATCTTGTAAAACCTTCCCCAATGGTCCATTTTTACGTATAGAGCGTACGCTGTCTTTTTCAAGAAACACCGTAAGGGTCTGTTTAGAAGTGAAATGAGCCGTCCTTCTACCTGTCAATAGTGTAGCAGCAATAAATATCTGATGATGCAACAGCAATGGCTAATTTCGTTGACTTCAAAACTATCAGATTAGAGTTCTTACATAGTTATTTTATAATTATTAGTGCCTTTGTGGTTTTTTTTTGTTAAAAGTATTTAATTTTTAATTTTTTAGTTTCTTATGTGTAATCAATGACTCTCAAGATCACTGACCTAGGATAAGCATATTAGCGTTGTACTTTCCATCATCGTTCCTATAATATTTAAAGATTTATCCCCTAACTCCTACCCGTTAAGGAGTTGTACCTTCCATCATCAGCTCAGCAACATGTGACGACTACCAGACGCAAATATCTGAATAGTTTTAGCAAATATATGAAAAACATTGTTAGTGCCTATAAAATTTGAAGAGTTCCCTCGATTTCTTCAAGATCCCATCATCAGACCCTGACTTGGTGACCATGTGAACACCTGTATGTATAGTTTCCAAATCGGGTCAGGCATTATTCGAGTAATCGAGGAACATACATAAAAAAAGATTCCGACGAATTGATAACCTCGTCTTGATGACAGTTAAAAATAACAAAAACTGTTACCTAGGCGACCGCTGTCATCCATTGACAACCGCGTCGCATCGCTCACCCATGCTATACATGCTCCCGCTTAACGTTCTTTTTATCATTGCTCAGCTCTTGAGGGTCGTAGCGTGATGTTCTATAGCCTATAACCTTCCTTAATAAATGGGCTTTCAATTGCAAAAAGGTTTTTCCATATCCCACTGGCAGATCCAGAGATTAGCGCGTTCAAACAAACAAACAAACAAACAAACAAACAAACAAACAAACAATCTCTTCAGCTTTATTATTAGTATAGATTTCATAAACGATAGTTTAAACGTCGATCGATCTTACGGCCCTTACTCAGTGATAGGTAGGTACTTTAATATCGAAGAATTATGAAGAATATGACCAGATCGAAGTCAAGGGTAACATAATGCATATTGATTGTTTAACATAATCCACTAAATCATTATACTGATGCGTATCATATGTTATTATTGTTTCCCTTTAAAACATTACGACGGATTAAGGAAATCGTCTAATTACGTAAATAAATAGTCACATGTTAGTGACGCATATAGAAAACGCTTGCACGTCATTAATTTACGACACACCGCTTACTTTCATGTTCATGAACTCTCAATTACCTACAAGAATTCCTGTCAACAGGGTCAATGTAATATTGATAATGTAAAGTGTAATGTATTCTCAAAAGATGTATACCGATTTGCTAAGGAAAGTGTCTCGTTTACCCTAGAAAGTATAACTATCTCTGTCACTTACCTATCAAACGATAAAGATGGCAATATTTTTAGTCATAGATTAATTTTAATTGTTACTTGTTAGATGGCTTAGTAAACACATAGTAAACGCTTATGCATAAAATCAAAATGAACTGCAAAAAAAAACATATCCAGAAAAGGTGTGTACACACTTACGTTAACGTAAATGACATTGCACGAGTGTTCAACTAACTAATATCAAACAATAAACGAGCTCCATACATACATATTATTCGCGTCGAAAGTTGTGCTTTGAAAACGATGTTACACGCGGAATATACGCCCAATCTGACAAGGCCCTTAGGTGCTTTAATAACAGCGTATTTTCTTACAATATTGAACGTATCCAATTAACCCCAACTGACCCTCCGTTTACAAATTAGCAATGCTAAAGGGTAATGTCAATATTTATTCAGATCTGAATGCATGTTGTTTTTTACTACGAAAGTTATTATTTGACAATAAAGAACCTTGAATTGTATTTTAATTGAATTACCTCTTATATCCTCAACTAGCGACCCGCCCCAGCTTCGCACGGCTTTTCTTTACTATAATATGCATGTATTATACTTATATACAGGGTTACAGGTTAAGTCGACCTAGATCCGTTAAGGGCGTGTAGTACCCATCTTTTCTGACATATTTCACTATAGAACACCCTACCCCAAACCTAAACGTTTACAAGAAAATCGTCATTTAAACTTTTTAATAAAAATTGCCGATTTTTTGCCATTAATTACAATATTTTGAAGTTAGTGCATCTTATTATTATTATTATTGATTTTTTACATGCGAATTAAGATGCTCTATGAATTTAATAACCAAAATCCTACGTAGGTTAACTAAATACGTTTTTCTGGACGATTGCAAGTTCAAAAAGTTAATAAAAAAATGAAAGTTAAATGTCGATTTTCTTGAAAACGTTTAGGTTTGGGGTAGGGTGTTCTATAGTGAAATATGTCAGAAAAGATGGGTACTACACGCCCTTCACGGATCTAGGTCGACTTAACCTGTAACCCTGTATATATAATTAAATATATTAAATATATATTAAAAAAAACCGTATCAAAATCCGTAGCGTAGTTTTAAAGATCTAAGCATACATAGGGACGGACAGACAGCGGGAAGCGACTTCATTTTATACTATGTAGTGATAATAGTTAAATTTATCTACTCTTCGGCATCATCAAAATAATTATACATTCTAATTTCCAAGGTAGGTCCTACGTTTGTGACATGTTTTTTAGTCAAATAGCAAACGTTTGCAATTATAATATTAATAGGATAAATAACAGGAAATATTAGAGCGTAGTAGACATTATCAATTTGATTTACTAATTATAATTATACTATAGTGATAATCTCTCGAAGTCATAATTAAAAAATTAGTTTGTAATATGAGATTCCAGTATATTTGGGGATATTATATTATATGGTATTATAAGTAGGTAGATCTATTTCAATAAATCCATTTTTTTACAATTTTATGACGGCTTTTACGACATGTTGTTGAACGAAACGTGTAAGCGCCGTGAAAACTGCGGCGCTTACAACGTTTTGGTCGCGAGAAAACTGTCCAGTATTTGGATTGTTTTCATAAACGTTCCTGCCTATCGGTAGAATATAAGTCAATGCTACCATACGTTTGTAACCGCATCCAACCAATTTCGATTTTTTCTCAGAACATTGGGATATTTGGATAATATCTGGTTCCATTCAAAACTTATTAAAAAACTTAGGTATTTACACTAATTGTCATCTGAGGCCGTGCTTACCCAATATAATAAAAAAACATGTCTTTAATAATTATGAATATGTATAGGTATAATTAATGTTTTAATCATTGGGGGGATGTGCCATAATCGCCACGCTTGGCAGAAAGGTTCTCGAGTGGCGACCACGAATCGGAAGACGTAGCGTGGGCAGGCCCCCCACAAGGTGGACTGACGATCTTGTTAGGGTCGCGGGAAACCGCTGGATGCAGCTAGCGCAAGACCGGCCATCGTGGAGATCTTTGGGGGAGGCCTTTGTCCAGCAGTGGACGTCTTTCGGCTGATATGATGATAGGTATAATAACTAAATTATTTACTTGGACGTCAAAAGAGATAATTTTAAATACTGGGTAACAAAGTAAACTCAGTTAAATAATTTGAGTCGTTTGACCTTGACCTAAATAAAAAACAATGTATATTGTGAACCGATTCGGAAGTTGAGTAACCACTGTAGATAAAAAAAACATTGTTATTGTACTCTAATGAAAATATTTTAGTAAAAATGACATTTGCGTCAGAGCTTTTTAACTAACAAAGATAATGGATTTTTTAAGGTCTAAATAGCCGCGGAGGTTCAAATGTTATCAAAACGAGATGACAAGCAGAAAATGTGTGCCAAATATTAATTTGTGGTAAGCAAAGGATAATCTACAAAAAAAAAGAAATACAGTGTCCTCAAAATATCAATGAAGTTATATTAATTCCTTATACACAATAAGCACTAGCTTACGTCCCTAGACGGCCAAAATTAAGAAAACATAAAACCGCCACCATACAACAAACAGATTCGATATAACCTCCACCAACAAAGGCTTGCCCGAAAGCTGTCAAACACTAATCTAGGCATCAACAAAATGAAGAAGACACAAAACCGCCACCATACAACAAACAGATTCGATATAAACTCCACCAACAAAGGCTTGCCCGAAAGCGGTCAAACACTTACCTAGCCATCAACAAAATGAAGAAGACATAAAACCGCCACCATACAACAAACAGATTCGATATAACCGCCACCAACAAAGGCTTTCCCGAAAGCTGCCAAACACTAATCTAGCCATCAACAAAATGAAGAAGACACAAAACCGCCACCATACAACAAACAGATTCGATATAACCTCCACCAACAAAGGCTTGCCCGTAAGCGGTCAAACACTAACCTAGTCATAACGTTGTTGTGTCGCACACACTTGCGCCTACGGATGAACACATTCCCGGCCACCTTGTATTGGACAGCATGCCTCTCTACTTTATCACCAACATAGCTAAAAAGCGGGTGAGAGTGTTTAATACGGCTAGCAGAAAAGAGTTAAAAAATATGTTAGAAGCAATAGATAGTGTACAAAGAGAAACGTCTGGTGCTTTTCTGAGAAGGCCCTTCTCACACGAGGTGACGTGCCTAAGCTGTGCAGTGCTACCGTCGCACAAAATGTTTACGAACTTCATTGAATTCGTCTCCCATTATCTGAGGGTCTATAATATTTAGAAAAGATTTAGACACAAGTGGGACGGTGTTGTATGTATGTAGACAGACCGCGTGACATGACCCATAAATACAATAAGAGAGTTGCAGAAAATAGGAGCCTGAATTCAACGTGCTGAGGAAAAGTTGTTTTGTGAAAAAGAAAATACAATTTTATGGTGTGAGTGAAAGCGTCTACCAAAGGGATCCGAAAGAATCTCGCTCTACCTTGATTAAGTGCTTGGGACAACGTAATAGGCCCGTTATTTTAATGGATTTCACAGACTAACTTTAGTCTGTGAAAAGTCAAACCTATACAATTTGTCTGTATATGAAAATTTTGTAACATAAAAGACCGTGACATAGTTTCATTAATTAATAGTTACAACTTACCACACGATTATGTCGAAACGAGAGCATAATTGATAATAATTGACGTAATTACCCCCTATCTACCAAATGATAAAACTTATGTTTTTTTTTCAATAACAGAATATTTATTTATTCATCAAATTATTTTAAAATTGATTAAAGAAAATATTAATATTAGTATTAGTCAGGTCATAAGTAAGTAAAAACTTTTCTTTTAGAATGCTGGCCACAAACAAGTTTATTGAATTCGAATTTCGAATTGTTCATGAAAATAAAAATGTATACTTTTTAGAATTTTACTCATTTTTAAATATGGAGTGGACGCTTAAAGAAGACCGTGTTGCAGTTATTGCGTTGCATCGTTGCGGTTACGCGCAAATTAAATTTTTTGACATACTGAAAAATTTGAATATAACCAAAAGATTCGTTTATCGTACCATCAAACGATACAATGAAGACTCTAGTGTAGATGACAGGTCAAGAAGTGGTCGCCCTCGGTCTGTTAGGACTCCAGCAGTGATAAAAGCTGTGAAGGCGCGAATTCAAAGAAATCCCAAACGTAAGCAGAAACTGTTGGCCCTTCAGATGGGGTTAAGCAGAACCACGGTGAAAAGGGTGTTAAATGAAGAATTAGGGCTTCGGGCATATCGAAGAAAAACAGGACATCGTTTGAATGCTCGTCTAATGGACCTGAGACTGAATGAGAATGAATAAACTTGTTTCAATTATTTTATATTAAACATGTGACAGAATTTATGACCTGACTAGGTATTTTAGGTATTGGTTACATTGTTTCTGGCTCAAAGTAGGTACATCAGATACTTACATTACGCATTTTTTCAAGCGAGACTTCTGTGATGGAGACATAAATCACAAAATATGTAACAAAGGCGCCGAATCAACGCAATGCAACGCAACGAAAGTAAAAGTTAAATAATTATCGTCGCGTAATTCGATTCTTACGTAACATCGCTACATTCCCAGAACCTCTCATGTTGTTTTTTATTTTCGTCTTTTTTATAACCGCCTATAAGGTTTAGTTTTTTTTATATAGCAAAACAAGCTTACGGTTCGCCTGAAGATGAGCAGTTTCCGTTGACGCTTGCAACACCAGGAGTACCGATCGCGTGTTGCCCATCCTACAGAAAATTCTGAACTTCGAGAGATGGGATGGTAGAAGCCCGTAGGCAATAAGTCACACAATTACTCAGAATTCTGTCCGTCGTACAAGCGTTAGTACATATAAGGAAGCAAAACCTCTCCTCAGACTAAGGCTGAGATCTATAGAGCGTATCTACTTAGACTTTGCTCAGACTTTACCGTACAAAGTCGGTATTTAAAATGCCATTTTCGAATCTCTCTGAGTGTGTGCTAAGCAAAGCCTAAGTGCACCTAATTGACGACTTACCAAAAACTTGGCTACAAATGAAAACACACAATAATTTACATTATTACGTAGGTTTATACCTTACGTAAAATCTGAGCAAAGTCTAAGGGGCTCTAAACCGATTATGACAGTGTCAACAATCCTAAATGCTTGACATTTTTTTGCGTACAGCACCATTACATCATCGAGCGTTATCTAAACATATTGGCAGGTAAGTTGACAGGAAAATGGTTATTGTGTTGTGAATGCATTACTCACTATTTAAAATACACATTTATTACCCTTGATCATAGGAAATAATCGTTTCTTTTTAGCTAAAGTGCCGTGATTGTACAAAAATAAAAAACGCCGGTTGGCGTGGAGATTAGTCTACTGACTCGCTAGTTTTTGGGTTAGATTTCCATCATTTGAGTGCTTGAACATCGTCTGTTTGTTCAGAGTTTGGGTGACATGACAAAATATACGTACCTATAAGTAGGTATAATATGCAGAATATCTATTGTATCGTTGCCTTGTGAAGCTCAGAATATGTATTAATCTATCGTATTTATACTTAATTTCTTGATCATGGTTATTCATCCAATACTTTTCTTCCTAATCTAATTTTTTTTTTAAATTAGCTAATAAATAAATAAAAATTCAACTCACTTAGTAAATGTAGCATACATGATGTCTATAGGCACCCTATACGGTAGAGTCAGCAGAGTGAGATAGCGCATCGCTCTCTGTCTCATTACCCAGTTGACGATGCCGTTGTTTGCAGAGTCTATGGCGTTTTGGAATATCGTCATCACTGTGTCGGGTAGGTCATCTACTAGGGCGTCCTAAAAGATTGGATTTAAATTAGATGTCAGTTCATTTAAATTAAGTAGTCTTCAGTTAAGATTACTTCAATTAAACCACTACATGGAAGACAAGTTTAAGGTTCAGCTGGTGTTAGGTGTCTCAGAGTCTACTCCGAAAAACGATACACGATAGTTCGATAATCGTTGTCAAATTATCTAATAGAATTGCACAAAATGTACGTATCGGCAGTTTGCATGTGAGTAGGCCTTTGAACTTTCAGATTTTAGTTGGTAAATTTATAGATTGATATTTTTCCTATGAATACTGAAAGAACATACAAGATATGCCAATCTCCTACATTATCTGGAATTTTTGTGCTCTATTCAGTATTTATTTATTGTTGTAAAGGTCTGTTAATAACTGAACTATCAAAAATTCTGGCTCCATCTTCCATTATCCTCTACAAAAAGCTAAAGTAGAATTCATCCTGAGCACATAACTTAAAATAACGTCAAAATTCTTACCTGTCTATGCGTCTTACACTCTTCGCAATCAGGATCGTAATCATAAGTGGTATCGTCTAATACATCCTGCAGTTGGAAGGTGGACTGTACAGCAAGACACCTAGTGCAGGAGATCATGTTGTTTCTGTGCAGGAATCGCAGTGCGTCGTCGAACCCTTGCTTGCACATGTTGCTTAGCACCTCCGGCTTGGGAGGGAACAGGATCCGAGCGAAGCGGTTCATGTTCTGTTTTGATAGCTCTATGCTTGTGTTAGCTAGATTTACCTGTTGAATTTGATGTTAATGAAATTAAGACGATGCGCAAATTGCTGTCTCTAAACTCGAAGATAATAACGTTCTGGGGCTCTTTGAAACAAACCAATCGGAAATAAGAGGTAGGTAAGGACCTACTATACTATTACTCTAACTTGAGGCTTATCTTAAATTACAGATACTAAGTGAGCTCTTATAATATAATATATGATATAATAAGAGATAATATATGATCCGTTATGGAAAATATGGATGGATAAGAAAACCGACTAAGAATTTGTTTCGTAAATTTGGATAAACGACATATTATTTTCAAGACTATTGGACATCAGAAACATTTAATGCTTAGACTTCATGAATTCATTGACAAAAAAAAGTATCATTATTTAGTATCTCCCTTCCTTACAACTTATAAAGAGGGGAGGATAGGAGAGATTCCCCATTTCTAGTTTCAAACGGCTGTCAAATTCAATGTCTATTAAATGTTATTTATTTTATCTTATACATAGACGATTATCTCAGAAACAACGTCTTGGTTACCTTGATCTTGATATGCGATCTCTAGAATCGTATACAATATCATAAGTAAAAGGACAACCATTTTACTATGTAAAATTTAAATGCTCTTTAAATCTTTAGTTATGTAAACAAGACGATTAGATAACATGTCACAACGTTGACCTAGAAAACTAAAATGAGGTTCACATGTGCATTTTTACATTTACTCTTGGTATATTAACAATTTAATCTTTTAATGTAGCTAAAAGAAATTGCGGTGATTTCTATAGATTCAATCAGTCGATTTCCCAGTTTAATTGATTCAGATTTGTTAATTGGAAATAAGGTTAGCCACTCTAACTCTTGATCTAGTTATAGAATGCAATTGGAACGTGTGAAAGAGCTATTTCATGAATATGAGAATGATACAATTTAAGTAGTTTTAACTTTACAGAACAAAGTCACGTACAGTTTACAAAATAATGTTATGTACCAATATGAAAACGTGTTTAGCTGCAAAGTTAGTAAACACAACAAGTATTTCTGTGACAATCTTTACATAAAATGGAGTCTCTTCCGCTAACTGTTCGCTTAGATCTTTTAAACTACTCAACGAATTTTAATGCAGTTTTCAGCAACAGATAGAGAGATTCAAGAGGAAGCTTTATATGTATAATAATGCATATTATAGTACAGAA
Organism: Tethea ocularis; assembly: GCA_963555595.1. Classification (NCBI taxonomy): domain Eukaryota; kingdom Metazoa; phylum Arthropoda; class Insecta; order Lepidoptera; family Drepanidae; genus Tethea; species Tethea ocularis. The sequence goes on along the minus strand of OY741961.1, from coordinate 11,637,342 downwards.
AAGCCGAGAAAGCCGTGCGAAGCCGGGGCGGGTCGCTAGTACTACATATAATACAGTTTCAAATTCATGAGCTATGAAAGACAAAAATACAGTAGGCATTACTCTGACATCATTTACAAAACAAATTATAATCTTCTGTGAGGAGCTATTAGAATTTAGATAATACTAAATTCAATAATACTGGGGGCCAATTCCACTAATTAATTTTGATTAGTTTACAATTGGATCGCAGCTGAATGACGACTTTTGCACGATTTCGTATTACACTAATAATCTGAGGGCCTACTACGAAAATCGATACACGATAGTTCGATTATCGTTGTCAAATTATTAACCAATAGAATTGCAGCAAACTGACGAGTCGTAAATTTTGTGGGATTCTATTGGTTAATAATTTGACAACGATTATCGAACTATCGTGTATCGTGTTTCGGGGTAGGCCCTCTGACAACGATCGAGATCCAATCATGGTTGAGTTAAAGTTGACGTTCGATCGAAAGTTATAAAAGTGATATTCAACTAAACATTTGACACATTTGATTGGATTAGAATTGTTTCGGTTACCAAGGAAAACAACGATTACAGTCTAATCGTGATCCAATCGTGGTTCGGTTTTGATTTAGTGGAATCGGGTTTTTTAGTAAAATTTGAATTAAATTGGAAACGAACTTTAACTTTAGAGGAATTGGCCCCCAGTTCATAAATAACGGAATAAAAGATACTCACATGAAACAGCTGCGAGCTCAAGTCCCTGGGGCATATATCGCTCTCCCCACAGAAGGGGCTGACGGTGATGGTATTCTCATCCAACACCGGCAGGTTGTCGCTGAAGCCCCCGTCCATGTACCTGATGCCGTGGAACCGAGGCGGCAGCATCCCCGAGAATACTGGTACGAAGCATGACGCTAGTAACGCCTGGGAGATAAATTAAAGCTGAGTTAGGGAATCACATGGTTTGCATGTTCCTTTCGAAAGACAGAGATTTTTTAAGGAATCAAAATCAGTTGGTGGTAAAACAAAATATTTTAAAAATATGTAGAATTTAATTTTTTGCCATGTTGCTAAATGTCAAGTGAAATGACGTCACACATCCTTGCATAACCAAAAATGTAATTCATATTATGCTGTACACACTCATCAAATTCTGTTTACATGGAGGTTTCGTCTTGCTCTTTCTCGGTTCGCCTCACCACCTCTTGTTCGCATGTCGAGCGTAACTGAAGACTCCAGGGGCTCTCGACAAGTGTCTACAGCTGGCATTAAGACATATTTATAAGCAAATAGACAGATTGATATAGAGTAGTATTATACCTTAGATATATACAATTTAGAGTTGATTTTTCAATGGCATCTCAATGATAAACTCACCTGCAAAAGGTCTTCCCTGGTAGGGAAATCTGATACTATAACATTCTTCCCGTCATACACCCTCGTGAGTGATATGTGAAGTTTGCCACTGACAATCTTGTGGACGTCATGTGGCAGGTACTTCTGCATACCCTCAAGGAGGACATTCTGTATGTTGAAGGACGGGCTGAACGGACCGAGGGACCCTGCCCTTGCTTCACTGACTACCCTTAGAACATCACTTGTTATTTCACCTGGGGAATAAAGATTTATATCTAAATTGTGACCAAGTGTTGACTTATTAAATATTATTTAAAATCAAAACCTCATTTATTCAGTTTAGGCCCTAATAAGGCACTTATGAATGTCACTAGTTCAGAATTCACTTAAACTGAGAAGACTCCAGCATCAAATTCACCGGTTTGAAAAGAGTGAGTTGGCTTTTTTCACCAAATGCAATTTTCTGAAATTGTATTAGGGTCAGACTATTCATAGGTGTTTGCGAAGGAATATTTGAATAAAATAATTAATAGCATTTTTACTATTTATGTTATGTTCATAATGCAGAACAACTTTTATGATGACACCTACAATTTTTATTAAGGTTTCAGAGTTGTTGCCATATTCAAATACATTTTATTTGTTATCTCAGAATATGTAGGTAAATCTTAATCTTAATTAAAATGTAATAATTAATGGAGCACCTGTGCGCCTTCAATAATAGTAACATGAATTTTATTTTGATATTTGATAAAGATTTATAGAATACTAGCTGCCCCCCGCGGTTTCACCCGCGTTCCTGAGGTTCATGATTTCCCGGGATAAAAAGTAGCTTATGTTCTTCTCCATAACATATACTATCTGCGTGCCAAATTTCATCGCGATCGGTTGCGAGGTTTAAGCGGGAAAGCGTATCAGACAGACAGACAAAGTTCTTTCGCATTTATAATATTAGTAGGGATTATAAATTTAAAGAAACCCCCAAAACTCACAAATTGGTGTTAATTTTAAAACGGCTGAGCGGATTTTATTGAAACATCATTGACTCCCCCCCCCGCCCCGTACCCCAGTGACGCTTACATGGAGCCTACATCGCATGCTGGCTAGCTGAGCGCGGTGAGCGACAACCACGCGACTTTTTTCTAATACTTGCATTTTTAAACTCGTGATATCTTCCGAATGAAATGTCCGAATTGAATAATTCAAAAAGTTATAAAAAGGTATTAAAGCCGTCTTGAATATAAAGTAATTTATTTTGATGAGGATTAATACCAAGGTACAAATGAAGAGCCTTTTCAAGAGGAGGCATATATAAATTAATATTTTAGAATAAAAAACTGCTTACTGTGACATAACTATAATATTTAGACATATGCTGTCGCGACACTTTTTGTAGATAATGATGAGTTCTGCAAAGTCGTAGTAAATGATTTTGTTCTATCATCAATAGTTTTCGCAGCGCACGCGACGTAAGGAATTTTTCAGGTCATTTTTTTACACCTTATGTTACATTATTGGAGTTTTAGTAAGGATCCCTAATTTTTTTTAAATATAATATAGCCTATGTTACTCGGGGATAATGTAGCTTTCCAAAGGTGAAAGAATTTTTGAAATCGGTCCAGTAGTTTCGGAGCCTATTCATTACAAACAAACAAACAAACAAACAAATCTTTCCTCTTTATAATATTAGTATAGATTAAATATTTGTAGGTAGGCAAGGTAGACAAGATGCCCCATGGGGCATCTGACCAAAACACACCAACCCCCGTTGTAAACAAACTGTACATATGTACCTACAATGCCAGATCAGTAGCGACAACAGAAAAAATGATAGAGATGAAAAACGCTTTAAGTAACATTAAATTCGACGTCATTGGTCTTGCAGAGGTGCGACGCAAAGGATATGAAATTGAAGAAGACGGAGAGTACATAATGTGCTGGTACGGTGAAAGACAAGGACATCTAGGAGTGGGATTTCTGGTGAAAAAGAAACTCAAACAAAACATATCAAGTTTTATTGGCCTGTCAGAAAGAGTAGCAATACTTAATATCACATTCAACAACGATGAAATATCCTTGATCCAAGTTCATTCACCAACAACAGAAGCCAATGACAATGATATAGATTTTTTCTATAAAACAATCGATAAAGCCCAAAGCCTTGCAAACAAGACCCAAATCATCCTTGGAGATTTCAATGCAAAGATTGGAAAACCAAAACAATCTGAAAATCTAGTCATGGGAAGATTTGGTACAGGCATGAGAAACCAAAGAGGACAACGGCTGATTCAATTCGCAATGGAACAACGTATGAAAATCATAAATACTCTATTTTATAAGAACAATAAACATAGATGGACTTGGGTTTCTCCAGACCAGAAAACAAGGAACGAAATCGATTATGTATTAACCAATAAACCAAACAACTTCACAAATATAGAATACTTGAACATATCATTTCCATCAGACCACAAACTGATAAGAACAACATATACACCCAACAACTACAGGAAAAGCAGAAAAACATATAAAAGTGTACCAAAAACACCCACAACTGTTGAAGAAATAAAATGTTACATATCGAAATTGAACAACTACACACTCGATCTACTACAAGACCCTCCCATGACCGTACAAAGCTACTATAACAAACTTGAAGAAAGCATAATACAGTCAGCAAAAGCTGCTAAAAACGAACAAAATAAAACAAAAAACAATACAATCCTACAAGAAGACACAAAATACCTAATTGCAAGACGCACAGTACTTTTAAATAAACACAATCGAACAAAGGAGGAAAGAAAAGAACTAAGCACCCTATTCAAAACGGCCAATAAAGCAATAAAGAAAGACTATCTAAATCATAGAAACAGAATAATAGAAACGAACGTGACAAACTACAGAAGCACAAAAAAAGCATTGAAAGAACTTGACTCAAAAAGGAATTGGATACAAGAGCTTAAGGATGACGGAAAACAAGACTACACTAGAAAAGGCATTTTGAACACCGCCACCAAGTTCTATAAACAACTATATGCTTTCCAACTACCCGATAAGAACAAGGAAGCACCAAAGACACAGAACAAAGAAGCAACAAAACAAATGAAGATATCAAGAACAATCTCAGCTGAAGAAGACACACCATTTGATGAAAATGAAGTACAGAACCACATTAATAGACTGAAAACGGAAAAGAGTCCGGGACCAGATGGTATCAGCAACGAGCTGCTAAAAACAGGATCAATAATACTTAAAACTCCAATGACCAAACTATTTAATATGGCAATAAATACAGGAAATGTACCTACACAATGGCACACCTCAGACATCACTCTTCTATACAAAAAGGGAGACCCCAAAAACATCACGAACTACAGACCAATAAGCCTGCTATCAAGTGTCTATAAGCTCTTTGCATCACTAGTTTTAAGCAGACTCAAAGAACAAATCGACGAATGTCAACCTATAGAACAAGCCGGTTTTCGATCAGGATTCTCAACCACTGACCACATACATACCTTGGAACAAATCATAGAACGATTTAAAGAATACAACAAACCGCTCTACGTGACATTTATAGATTATACAAAGGCATTTGACAGTATCTACCATAATGCTATATGGGAAGCACTTGATGACTGCAAGGTGAACAGTAAATACGTCAACATCTTAAAATATGTATACAACAATAGTACCAGCAAGGTAAAGCTGGAAGCCAAAGGAGAAGAATTCCCAATAGGCAGAGGAGTCAGACAAGGCGACCCATTATCCCCGAAGTTATTTATAGCTGTACTCCAAAACATTTTTGACCAACTAGACTGGGAAAACACCGGCATCAAAATACATAATAAACATCTGAGTCATCTGAGATTTGCAGACGATATCGTACTATTCTCTGAGAACACAGAGAATATGAAACAAATGCTAAATGCCCTCAACATAGAAAGCAGAAAAGTCGGATTAGAGATGAACTACAGTAAAACAAAGATAATGACAAACAGTATAACACCAAGAGTTTTCATCGGAAACGAAGAGATTGAATATGTTGACCACTACATATATCTTGGAAAACGCGTTTCATTTAGTGCCAATAGTAACACAGAGGAAATAGACCGAAGAATTGCCATAGGCTGGAAAAAGTTCTGGAGCCTCAAAGAAATACTCAAGGGATGCTTCAATCTACATCTAAAGAAGACAGTGATGGATACCTGCATCTTGCCAAGTCTTACTTACGGCTGCCAAACTTGGGTCCACACCAATAAAGCCAAAAAGAGCATAAGAACATGCCAAAGGGCGATGGAAAGAAGCATCCTAAAAGTAAAAAAGCCAGACAAAATAAACAGCAGAATTATAAGAGCCCAAACAAACTTTACGGACGCACTAACTTTCATATTAAAACAAAAATGGCGCTGGGCCGGCCACATCACACGCATGACTGATGGCAGATGGACCACAAGAGTCACCAAATGGCCAGGGCCACAAGGTAAAAGGAGAGTGGGAAGGCCTAGAGCAAGATGGATGGACGACATCATAGCCATTGCCGGACCCAACTGGCTCAACCGGGCCAAAGGCAGGGGTGAATGGAAGGAGTTGGAGGAGGCCTATACCCAGCAGGGGTCCTTAACCTAGACAATGTTTAAATAGTATGTAAGGTATATACTAATATTATAAGGAAATGTAACTGTTAAGGAATAATTAAAGGCTTTATTATTATTATTATTATTATAAGGTAGACAAGTGAGACATTGGGAAGACAACCTTCCCAAAGGCTGGAGAAGAATGGCTAACAACCGTAATACATGGAGTTGTCTCGAGGAGGCCTATGTCAGAAGACAGCCTAACAAGACTGATGCCGATGTCAGCAAAATAACATAATAAAATAAAATAACTTAATGTTAGCGAATAAAGGCTATTTTGATTTTGATTTTTGAAATATTTGTGAAAATTAAGACTGTTCAATATCTTTTGATGTAATCTACTTCAATGTAATATTTATGTAAAAAATATGTGTATTTGTTTTTTTTTTTAATTAACAATAAAGATTAATTCTGATGCATTTAAATTGTAAAAGCGTTGATTATTGATTCTATATTTGTTTGTGTTGCCTATCAGCTAACTGCAGCATAAATTATTGTTTACATTCTACATGACCTTGTGACATCATACTATGTGAGTAATTGATCTAAACGAAAAGCTTGCATCAATTTGATTGTGTGAATAATATCAAGTAGGTACCTAATATTATTTTTAATTTGTATTTAGTTTTGCAGTAGCTTTGATAGCTAAATTTATTTACTTTCAAGTAATGTGTGTTTACTAACTTTTTTTACATCTACATAGGAAACGTACATAGGAAGGTTCTGGATAATAAATTAATTTAAAAATTATGCAAAGTTTACATTATTCATAACAAATAAACCTACGATAGAAATGTATATTTGGAACCAAATAATAACAACTTCAACTCACCTATGGGCAAATCACAGAGTAAACAACACGCAGACAAGGCGCCAAACGAGGCTCCAGACAACTTCCCTAGCAGCAGATGTGGCGCATACTTCTTCAAACACACAGCAACACCAACATGATAGATCCCCAGGAAACCACAACCAGCGAACGATAAGTTCATTATTCACATAAAATTATCAATCACAAATTGAATACACGATTTTAACTTCAAACCCCGTGTATCAATATGTTACAAATGAATTAGGTCGAATCGAAACACTCGTAGTTATCACCAGCGCAATCAAAATAACTTTATGATTAGATTAAAATAATCACAGATAAATATTTTACTAATAATCACAAAAAGAAATATCGCACTACCTTTTAGAACACTACACACACTGAAGAAACTTGTAAACTAAAGTAAGTAAGTAAATTAATATTTTGTATAGATTAGATATGCAGCATTATTGCCATATGATATGTGGAAAATTGTACGAACGAGGCCCTAAAAAGGCACAAACAGCTTTAAATAGGTACAATCTGATTGATTTGTCTATAAATTAAGGTGTAACAAACTACAACACACACGCCTTTTATATCTTGGTGACAAAACAGTTTTAATTTCTTTCAAAATGTTACAAAATTGAAACCGAATATGTTCCAAAAAGTACTAGTTTCATGCTTTTCTAACTCTTCTGGCAATGCTGCTATGATTTCTGTGTCAGTGTGGAAGTATCATTCATGACGTAAACTCGTATGAGCTTATTTGTGTCAAATTGACATTTGGTTCTAGCCTAGGGATGTCAATATTAGAAAAATATCGACATCGATATTACCATTGAACTATATAATCGATACTTTTGATCGATGTACGATAATTATCATTTCAAATGAAAAACATCAATGTTTTGGAGAGTAAATTTAACAATCTATTTTTATTATTTAGGAAAAATACAAAAATAAACTATTATTATTTAGGTATTTTTTAATCCCTTTAGTTTAAGAAATGAAAAAAATAAGTATTCGTTCAGCTTTATTCGGTTGCATTGATCGGCGATATCTAGTATAAATTATTTGTAGGTGAACTAATCCTAACAAACAACAACATTAGACAGCAACATTTACAGGCAAACATCTAGTACACTTAATTCACGTTAGATTAGAGTGTATCGATGTTTCGATATTATTTTCATAACATCAATGTTAACAAGAAACATCTTTGTCATAATAGTGTTGTCCTTATTTTGTTCTAGGTAAATTCGCCACTGGTCAATATCTTCTGATTTGACAATGTTGATTAGTTTTTTTTTACCGATTAATCGCCATCGTTTACATTTAAATACCCTGACCCTGGCAGAATTGTGTAAAAAACGCATCTAATGCCATATAATCAAGAAGTGAAGTAAAATGATTGTCAAAACATCGATGCTAATTCATCATCGATGAATATCAAGCATCCCTATTCTATATGTGTGATCTGTTAGTGATTATATCAGGGTTAACAGGTCAAACCTTATAGCCCCCAATTTTGGGTAGAAATATGTGTGGGTAAAGACCTTTTTTCAGGACTCGAAAAATTTTGGGCAATTTTTGGAGCCTTTTTTTTATACATTACTGTTTGACTCATTAAAAAGAATATAAAAAGGCAAAATGTTTAAGGTACTATACAAGTTCTTAGACAAAGTATAATAACCACAAATCCTCACTGCTGCCGAACCTGGCCGAGTCATCAAGAATTCGAGTGTGAATCTGCCTGAATCCGGCATAATACTACGGGCACGCTCACCAACTACGCCATGCCAGGGGGCTTTTGAATATTGCATTTCGGGATATTTCATCTTGACTTTAGGGGTATTTTTTTTAGGAGTTGGAAACCCTGGTTTATATCCTCCGTCCGTTCTCTATTAATTAAGTGTTATTTATTTTGATAAATACAAAATTATAAAAATCACATTATTCCGCGATTTTTTGTGAGTAACAATGACTCGACATGCAAGGAATTGTACTGCCGGTGCTGTATACACGTACCATGAAAAGAAGAAAGACGCTGCGGCATCTGGTTACGGAACCCAAAATGAGAGAGTTGGTAAAGATTCAGTGAAAAGTTTCGATTGCTGCAGCTTGACTCTGCAACCTTGTAGGAACCCAGTCGTCACTAAAGAAGGTTATTTATTTGATAAAGAAGCAATATTAGAGTACGTGATCACCAAAAAGAACGAATATACGAAGTTGCTAAAGAAATATGAGAAGCAATTGAAGAAAGACGAAATGGAGAAGGCAGAGTTGGCAGCGGCAGAAAAAGAGGCAAATTTAATCAAATTCATGAATAGAGAGAAGAATATATCTAGCAGTGGTACAAAGGGAGCAGGAAATGCTGCATCAACATCAACTTCAGTGTCAAACCTTGCAAATGGAAAGGATAAACAGTTGCCTAGTTTCTGGATACCTTCACAGCTGCCAGATGCAAAGTTTTCAAAAATGGATAAGCCAGATCCGACAGTCTACTGCCCCATTAGTGGGAAACCTTTGAAAATGAAAGACTTGATAGAAGTGAAATGGACACTGGTCAAGGATCCAGATGATAAGAAATCATTGATAGCTAAGGAGAATAGGTACATGTGTCCAGTGACACATGATATATTGAGTAATGCTGTGCCTTGTGCTATTATCAGGTAATGTAATCAATTACATATCGAGAGGTGAAAGGATAATTGTTTTAAGTGACATTTTGGCCAATATTGAGTTATATACATATTCCCAATCAGTGATTTTTTCTACTTCTGATGAGCCACGTTCATGAACAGTTTGTAAAATGTTGCTAAAAAGAAATAGCTTTTCACCCCTCAATATTGATATATTTTTTTTAATTTAGAAGCTTGCTTGCACTACAAACTTACCTGTCTTAAATCATAACAGATTACTAAATTTTATTGAAATAAATGAGACACAGGGACATAGTACACTTTTGTACCACATCCTGGGCAGCACAAAATTAGCATTATGTAATGAAATAGCTTTTCATTCCATAATTTTTGTGTTGATTATCAAATGTAACTAAATCCATGCTTTATTGGCATAATTTCAATTGCAGTATGTAAAGTTATCATAATTTAATAGGCCTGTGTTGGCAGCAAATATTTGCCAATGTTCCTAAAAGAGATAAACATCTAAATAACAAAAGACAAAACCTATTTGATGTGACAACTGTAGTGTAATACAATAATGACCCAATTAAAAAAAAACTTATTTCATAGGACAACAGGTCATGTCGTTACCATGGAATGTGTTGAAAAGATCATCAAAACAGATTGGCTCCATCCCCTTACTGGTGACAAACTGAAGGAAAAAGACATCATCCCTCTACAGAGGGGTGGAACGGGATATGCTCTCACTAATCAGAACCTAGAAGGACGGAATGAAAGGCCAGTGTTACAGGCTTAAGTTAAATATAAAGGATATGAATAATATGGTGTTTTTTGATAAGATCTACAACTTGTTTTATATTATTCTGTGATAATAGTTGTGTGGTAATTATGCCAGATACTGTAGTTGAATTTAAATCCTGTAATAAGCTTGGTTATGGAATATTGGTACATTGTAGTTCCTGACTGAATGACCCTCTAGTTGAAAATCAACTGCCAATATTTTCTGTGCAGTTAAAATGGCATTGATACTATGTTCATATTTGCCACACTATGGCATAAAACAGATTCTTAAGATGTAAAGCTTAGTGTGTATGAAATAAAACACATTTTGTAAGTAGTATAATAAATTTATAATTAATTATCTTAAAATAAAGTTAGCTATTTAAGAATCTTTTTACTTAATTTATTTTATACTTAAACTATTATGAATTGTGAAAGGAAAACAAATCCAATTGGAAATCAACAGCATTGTTCCTAATTTCTGTGCCAGGGTATGACAGTTCACTGCCCAAGGACTCCAAGAAGTTTAATACTGAATCCCCTTGATTTGATAATAGTTGATTATCATTACATACTAATTCATCACTATGATTGACATTATTACATACTAAATTATTTTGTTCATTTTTAATAAACATTGAGGATGGTTCAATCAATTCATTGGCTTTTGAACTATCAGATTTATCATTAGTTGCATTTATTAACCAATCTTTTAAACTTAAATCCCGATCCATAGTGCTTTCTTTACATGCAAGATCAATATTGTCTCTAAATATTTCTTGTAAAGAATCTGAATTATGCATATCAATACTATCTTCATTTAATTTGCCCATATCTAATGGCTGAATAATTTGTACTTCATATTTTGCAGGATTAATTTGAAACTTATGAAAGACTGTTGACGATGGTTTTATTGGTGACGAGCGAATGTCGAAATGTGCGCTGTGAAATTGTGCATGTGGCCCTTTTGATTTCTTACTAGTTTCATTTATTGTATTGTCATTATTACAATTAATGATTTCATTTATTGGTGTATCATTGCACCCATTTTGATTTGCACTTGCGTTTGTAATATTTGGACTCACATTTGTAATATTTTCACCTACATTTGTAATATTTGCACTTACATTTGTAATATTTGCACTTACACTTGTATCATTTGCACTTACATTTATAATATTCGGTAGTACATTTATTGCACTAGATACTTCATCAGGTTTACTAAATTCAACTAAATCGTCTACTCCAAAATCAATTAAAGTATCACAACTTTCAGATTTAATTTTTATCCTTTTTGTATTTATTACTTCTGGTGATTTTTGCTGTTTGGTCTTTCGAACCCTTTTATTCGCATTCGGCGATTTCTTTACTGAGTTTACTGTGGCAGATTCTTCTTTTTTATTTTCAGCACTGACAATTTCGTCGTTAAGTTTGCAAAGCCATACTTGCGTTGGTTTATTAGTATGTTCAAGATCAAGTTGAGTATGGTTTTGTTCAGAATTTACTTTTACATTTGTCTGTTTAGGATTCAATCTTAATTTTCTTAGTTCAATAAGTTTTGCGGATTGATTTTTTTTTGTTTCATTTGGATCTGGATTCAGTTTATTTTTTTTAACCTTAGGATTATTTGTAATATTTTTTTGTTGAAACAGTTCATGATGCAGTTGAATATTTTTTAGTTCAGATAAATCGGAACTTAATTGAATATCTGTTAGTTTAAGTAGTTCATGATTAAGTTGAATATTTTTTAGATCAGGAAGTTCAGAATTTATCACAATATTTCCAAGTTCAGGTATGTCTGGATTAAATTCAACATTTTTTAATTCATTCAGTTCTGTATTCAGTTGAATATTGATTTGTTCATTTGGTTCGGGATTCCTTGGAGTAATTTTTGGGGGGTTATGTTTGCAATAGCCGTCTACGTCTTTAACACAATCTAAAGCATCTACGTTGATATTGTATTCACCAGGATTCATGCCAAATAATCTGTGAATGGGAGAAAATTATATTAATGGACATGATATCAGAACGAAGTCAGTAAATGTAGAGGGTTAATTTATTAACCTAACTTATTCCTACCTGCTAACATCATCGTTGATTGTACAAGGATCTCCTTCGTTCCCATCAATAGTCTTCAATAAACATGGTAGCAAAGATTTCAGTTTCTCAATAAAATCTTCCAATTGTTGTATAAACATTTCAGTCTTATGTTTTTCAGAGCCACTCTTGGTGATAGCAAGAAGACATTGAAACAGGTTGGTGTGCACTTTCGTTGGTACATGTGTGGGATGACTTTCGTAGTGTTTTTGTAGCCGATATAAACTGCTGAAACCCTGAATCATAATAATGTCAAAACAGTAAATAAATTGAGGAGTTCTGATGGTAGTGAATATAAATGCAGAAAATAATGTTGATACTAATCATAGGATTAGTGTATTTGAATTTCCTGTGGTAGGTAGTATCATGAGGTTACATTATGATGTAATTACACTTGAGAGCCAGTTCCCTTCTAGGCTTTGTGTGCTTACCACCATCAGCTACGTCATCACCAACCATGATGAAAATACAGATGCCTAGTTACCTTCTATCCGGGTATTTTATGATAGTTGTAATACCTAAAAACCCAGATATTATCACTTGCTATGTTCCCATTAAAGTCAAGTACAAGTTTAAAAAAACCTTTGTATTTAATTAAAGAACAATTAGCAGAAACACCTGTGTATGCAACATAACTGATTACCAAGGTTATCCATTCAATATAAATATAATAATAGTAAAATTAAGGAGTTCTGTTACTCTATGAGTTTTATGTATTACTGTATTGTCATAACTAGATGATATTGAAATTAGAATAACTTACAGAATAGCATTGGAAGCAGGTAGGAGCGGCAATTGGTCTGTTATTCTTCCTTAGCTTCTGTGGTTCATCTTCAGGAAGGATTTGCTTCGGAAGTTTCACTTTACGGCCGCTTCTTGTAACTTTAGTCTACGAATATAAAAAAAAATATTATGTTTCCCATCCGATAAGGCCTGATAGCTGCTGGTTAAAAGTGATTCAGGACCGTTAGTTTTCACAATGGCAGGTTCCTATGCTGGTGACCTCCATCTGATGTCTGTTTTCTTGAGGGTTCCATTACCACTAGTTGCCAGATAGCAACAGGTTATCTATTTACTATATTTCAAGCTCCACTTAGTTTAGGAGCAGATGTCCATGATATTTTACGATTGGCAATGATGCCAGTTAAGTTTTAATTTACACTATCTTTACTGTATTACATAATAATGATTGCTCACCTCATTTGTTGCTTCTCCATTATCAATTTCCTTCACTATTTTCTTTGCTTTATTCTTCCCAACAACTGTTAGGTCCCGTGGTGATACAACCCTAAAACAAATTAAAAGCAATGAATGACTAGTCATGATGATAGATTGAGAAACATAAATTACTGATCCAGATATGAAGCACATAAAATATCAAGACTGATAATATAGTATGATCACAATCTGAATTAAAAAAAATATATTTATGCACAATTATCAATTGAGAAATAGTAATTTCGTAGCATTATTACTTTAGTTTTAAAATATGTAGGTAGGTTTTCAAGCAGACTTTAATGTTTCAAACTGTTATGACCTTATATTTTCACTTATTTTCGAGATAAGCAAGACCAGCAATATTTTTTTTAGGTACCTATAGAAGTTTTAAAAGATCTGCACTTACTTATAAATAAATCTAGTGTTGGTAACAGGATCATAAGTGGGCTCCCGGGCTATTTTGTCTGGATCACTGAATATTTTCAAAGCTTGATTTACCATTTTCATTTGATCATCACTTAGTTGGTTGAGACTGTAACATCAATAAATATGTATTATGTGTACAGATTCAAAGTTCAGTTACATTTACAATTCAATATGTCAAAATTTTTCATGCTAGGTAGAGCAACAGTACTGGCGCAAGTGTCACCAGTGGCGAATTTGCTCTAAGGCCCGATAGACCCGGGCACAGGCCGGCCAAGATTACAAATCAGCCACTGAGCGTCACTATTGTCACAGTTGTTGTCTCAATGCAGAATGTCAACCAATTAGGATGCTATGGTGTCTGTGTGCCTGAGGTTTGTATTTATGAGAAGGCCCTGCATAGGCTGTATTCAGTCTGTCAAAAATGCTTTACCTAAGGTCTGTCTAGTTTTTTAAGCAGGCATAGACTAGAGAGCATGTATAAAATAAAAGTTGCACATACCTGTGATATGTCTCACCTAGCTTAATTAATTGCACTGAAGTGGTTTTGGAAACTTTTGATATTGGTGTGTTGCTGTAAAGAAAAAATCATTGTTTTTATTTAGTAAAGAGTATACCGACAGATACACTTGATAACCAGTCCCAATCATATAGGAGGTGGAAAGATGTCTTTCTTAAAATAGCAGGAAATTTGTGGACAAGTCTGCCAGAACAGGAGCATAGAAAAAATTCAAGAGGCCTTTGTTTATGTACAATCAGTCAATCAATTCCGAATAATGGCTATAGTCTAACTATACCTAAACAAATTGCTGAATGTGTAAGGTGTGTGATAGTTCTATAAAGGTCCTTTGCAATAGACCTGTTTCATGTGTTTCAGACATTTAAAGTTTCAGTAGTAAATGACTTGGTTAAAGAGTAAAAATTAAAACTTACTTTTCTTTTGGCTTTATCTTTGGCAATACTCGTTCAGGACGGTATTTAGTTACAAGTGGTACCTCTTTTAGTTTGACAATTTTTCTATCAATGTCTAGTTTAGGTACAGTGTTTACTGTCGGTACGGTCCCATTGGTTACGCTCGTCGTTATGCTTGGTTTTAACACAATATTATTTACAACATATTGTTTACTTGTTGGTTCATTCTTCGGTAACAAAAAACTAGCTAATTTTAAGTTATTGCCGATAACACCGCCTTCAGGTTTCTTCAGTATGCTCGTCTTAGAATTATTTAGAGGATTAACTGAAGAGCTATCCAAATTACCACTGTTTTCGTAAAACCTTTTCAGGTTATCACTAACTGGTTTCGGGTCTCCTATACTATTTTGTGTTAAAACATAACTGGTCTGCAATAAAATAACATATATTATTATTGAAATCACATTAATTACGCCTAAATGAGTCGGATTGAAGAGGTAAATACCTGAGTGGCGCCAGGATCTTGTATGAGATAAACAGGCGTATATTGACACGAATTCATAAGAATACTATCTGGCTGAGTATTCATCATTCTATGTCAATAAAATCTTTACATTAAAATTCATTACAATAATCACTGCATCGATATTTTTTAATAAAAAAAAAACAATAAAAGAAAACGTACGTACACCCCCCCGAATGTTGACAAATTGTTTTTTTTTTTTTTTTTTAGAACGAACGAGGCTTTGGTTGACTGGCTGAATACCAAAGACGAAGGGCCGGATAACGTAACGTCATTGTTTGGTTCGGTTAATAAAACAGCCAAAAACGCCTGTCGAAGTACATACAGTACAAAAAATTACAAAAAAGTCAAAATATTAATAATTATGGTAGTAATAGACAGTAAAACCCTATTATCAAACCCCACAATCTGCATAAAATAAATGCATAACTTGTAATGTGTAGGGTAAAAGGTGATGAAAGGAAAGTCACACACAACACATCACATCATAATACGCAGATATTTCGATAACCTTAAAAAAACTATTTTAGTCGAATAAAATATAAAGTGAGTTGCGGTTTCGAACGTCTCTAGTAAAATCTCTAGTAAATCGCACCATAGACTAATATAACCTCTCTTTTGATCCGTCAAGCTTTGTAACACAAGGTGATTATTCTGAAAATTATTTTAAAATAATTAAAAATCCGCCTGAATTGTTAAATATTGTTTCTTAATAAGCGAACAAAAACCCGATTAGTGCATTGGAATATAATTTTGATTGCTACTCTCCTTAGCATTCGTTGTGGGACGTTGCCCACGTGTTGTGAGCGCTAGGCGCTGATAGTTTGACTTGGTTTGGTTTCAGGCACAAAAATGACGAACTCCAAAGGTTACCGTCGTGGTACTAGGGACCTGTTCGCCCGCAGGTTCCGCACTAAAGGAACTATCCCCCTTTCCACGTACATGAAAGTGTACAAAGTTGGTGACATCGTTGACATTAGGGTATGTATCCACTGCAAAAGTTTTATAATTTACAAGCTTCCACCCCGCGGTTTCACCCGCGTCCCCGAGGATTTTTTTTTTTTGCCGGTATAAAATAAAATGTAGCTTATATGTTATTTCAGGGTATGATCTATCTATGTGCCAATTTTCATCCAAATCCATTCAGTAGGTTTTATGTGAAGGAGTAACAAACATCCATACATCCTCACAAATGTTCACATTTATAATATTAGTAGGATTTGTTTGTGATGTCATAGTTACACTGTGAATGTGACAAAAATTACCATGATGAGATAGTGGTTAAACACAGGTTTTGAAACTTAGTAAAAAATCGTAGATACCTATTTATTTTTGATGAAAGTGAAGAGAACAGCCTGTATGAATTGCCCATTATTCATATAGAATGTAGAATAGGTAATAAAATGGTAGTATTTATAATTTTTAGATGTAAACATTCAGGTGATTATATTGATAATTATATAATCTCTAATGCTTACTTTGAAATACATACCAGAAAGATTTTAAAGACAGAGTTTTAGCCAGGCATTAAAATTATAAACAACTTTTACTAAACTATTGAAATTAGTGCACAACACAGAATGGACTTATTTCCTATGTATGGAATTATTATCTAAGTATATTATGCAGTCCAGATATGTTTGTGCATGCTCAAAATTGGGAAATAGTCTTGTTCCATTTCATGAGGTGTATATTTGTACATACTTCAAAGTTTCAGATCACTCACGTTTTTGTGCAAACTAAACATAATTAGTAATTACGGAGTAGGATTTCATAGAAAAGAAATGTCAAAAACCTAAGTTCACAAATTAATGTGTATCATTTCTAACAGGGTAACGGTGCAGTCCAAAAGGGTATGCCACATAAAGTATACCACGGCAAGACAGGTCGCGTATACAACGTCACAGCACACGCCCTCGGTGTCATCGTCAACAAGCGGGTGCGCGGCAGAATCATCCCCAAACGCATCAACATCCGCATTGAGCATGTCAAACACTCAAAGTGCAGACAGGACTTCCTTAAGCGTGTGAAGGAAAACGAGAGGCTGTTGAAGGAAGCTAAGGCTGCTGGTAAGATTGTCAAACTGAAGAGACAACCCCAGCCACCCAAGACTGCACACATTGTCAGCGGTTTGGAGAAACCTGTGCTGCTTGCTCCTATTCCATACGAGTTTGTAGCTTAAACATTGGAATAAAGTATTTTTAAGACATTTTTATGGTTTATTTACCTACCTGAGTTGTTTTATGATTAAATTGTATAGGAATGATCTTTATTACACTGGGCTCGGACAAAATCACTAATAAAGTGATCAAACTCTTCCCTGCCCTGATGAACAATTTGGCTTTCGAGCCAAACATTCTTGTGTTCAACAAGTCCATCGTATTGTAGAACACATCTCTTCTCAGTACCAAGAGCGTAACATGACAGGTGTCTTATTCTTCGATGTCGCGAAGGCATTTGACAAAGTGTGGCACAATGGCTTAATCTTTAAGCTATTCACCGTAGGTGTCCCACATAGACTCGTGCTCATCTTACGAGATTATTTGTCAAATCGCCACTTTCGATATCGCATTCCTGGCGCACTCTCCTCCCCTCACCCTATCGGTGCCGGTATCCCTCAGGGCTCGATACTCTCCCCCTTGCTATTTTCGCTCTACACGAGTGATATGCCAAAGACCGACAAGGTACAGTTAGCTCTTTTTGCGGACGACACCGCGGTCTACTGCTATTTATTTATTTATTTATCACCAATTCCTTAGACTACCATTACAGGTGGGTACCTAATGCGGTAGAAGGGCCTTAAAGTTATCTTAAAAATACAATTTTACAATATTAATAAACTATACATCACACATAATATAATACAACAATAAACAACAATAAAGGTAATAAAAACATAATATAAATTAACTAATCTTAATTATAACATAAAAAGTATAGTAGACATTTTGCGAATTCACCAAAATGACATGTAAATACATCCATGTTGTTATGAATTTCGTTAATAGAACGAATTGCGCGGGTCAGTGGTGCTTTGGCGAGAAGGTTGGTCCTGGCAATCGGTACAGCCAGCAGCGGCGGGCGCCGCCGCTTCCACACGTAGCGGTCCGGCACACATAAACTTAGGCGCTGCAGTACTCCAGGGCTATGATCAATGCCACGCAGCAACCTAACTAAATACATGACAAGTGTAAATTCACGTCTTACTCTCAATTGATTGTACCCGACCATCCCCAGTACAAATAGGGTAGGGTACATCAACGGGTAAAACGGATATACCCCATATAGTTTTTTGTACAAGTGTCGCGTAAACTTATTCTGTACACGCTCCAACATTAGCGAGTACTTAGCCTCATGCGGAGCCCATATGACAGCACTATGTTCCAGATGACTCCTGACTAGTGCGTCATACAGGACCCTGACTGTCGCAATATTGTTGAAGTGCTTCGTCTGCCTCAGTACGAATCCCAAATTTCTGAACGCTCTTTTACAGACTTGAGCTATATGAGCGCGAAAAGACAATTCAGGGGTTACAACCCCCAAATCCCGCACTTGTGTGACTCGCTGCATAGGCGCTGCATCTACCACGTACTCATGGCGTAAAGGGGCACGTGCGCGCGTAAAACTCATCACCGAGCACTTTGATCCGTTAAAGTACAGTTTGTTTTTATAACTCCACTCCACTATTCTATTTATGTCTTCCTGCAAGCGTTCACAGTCCGACTCACTTTTGACCTCGAGTAGCAATTTAAGGTCATCTGCAAATAGTAAACATGAGCCATGTCTGACGACCTCTGGTAAATCGTTTACCATTATTATGAATTCGAGGGGCCCCAAATTGCTACCCTGACTTACCCCGGACCAGGTGTAATATGGGTCAGATTCATATCCCTTATAGTCCACGTACTGCCGCCTATTTTGCATGTAACTGGCGAAAAACTGCTCTAGTAAGTCCCCCTCAGTCATTGTTAAGAACCTCCAAACCGCGGCTAACGCCCTAAGGCTGGTTTCGGAAATGGAGGATCGAGAACCCTGTCAAAAGCCAGGCGGTCCTATTCTACAGACCCTACCATCGAGGTACCCCCTCCCCTCGAAAGGCAGTTACTCTATTCTGGGAAAGGCAAGCCAAATATCTCTGAGTTATTCTCGATGATTGTTTGACCTTTGATGCCCACATTAAAGCGGTCCGCGCGCGCGCCGCCTTTGTTTTAGGGCGCCTCCACTTTTTACTAAATCGTAAATCTAAACTTGCCCTCAAAAGCAAGGTTAGACTATATACCATGTGTATCCGCCCCATCATGACGTATGCTAGTACTGTGTTCGCACATGCAGCTCCTGCACGGATCCATAGCCTTCAGGTGATTCAAAATCGCTTCATGCGCAAGTCCACGGGCGCCCCGTGGTACATGCGTAATGAAAATCTCCACATTGACTTAGGTCTCCCCACGATAAAACAATTTATAAAACGCACCTCACGCAGATTTTTCAATACCGCCGTTAATCACCGCAACCCTCTTATAGTGAAAGCCGCAACCTACACGCCCTCCCGTATACTCCGTATCCATAGACCAAGGCAAGCCCTCAGCGAGCCGGATGACCCTATTACGGAAGAGTAATATTAGAGATTATTAGATTACCCTAGCTCAGATCGAAGCTAACGAAGCTCGTAAAAGTACACACAACCGATCACGCTACCGTCCTCGACGGCGAGGACCGCCGCGACGTCCCACTCAGTCTCGTTCCGTTCAAGCGGCCTGAGCTGCCATTAGTAATCCGACCGCCCCCAATTAGTCGTAACTCGTACAAAGTCCTCCCCCTCCCCCGGTAACGCCCTGAGCCGAGGTACGTACCCCATTCGGGGGTGCCCTCAGGCGTTGTTACCTAAATATTACCCGGCTGAGAGCCCTCTGCGCTCGCCGATTTGTCCGGTAAGGTTGTTGCAGCCATCAGAGGCTATCAACTTTAGTCCTTTCAAAAAAAAAAAAAAGGTCTTTATTCCTGGGCTATATAAATATTAACTTCTATGTTTCCAAATTATCCAATAGCTTTATTTGAAAAAATGTTAAAAGCATGAGAGTAGCTAGGGACAAAAAAAGACGACTGAATCAAAATCATCCCTATAATTAAATTATTATAGCTAGGTATGTACTTTCGCATTGGATTGGGCTCTGCTCTACACATGATTGATGTGAAAGAATAAATATTAAAATCATAATTTTTATCTGCTGGAGGTGGTTGGTAAGATACACTTGGTAGGTACCTGTCAATAAAATTTATATGATTTCCTGGAATAAAAAGTATTCCATACATAAACTAGCTTTCCGCGTCGTTATGCCCCCATTTTACAAAATGACGTGTATGTAAAGAGTGACTACCTCCAGCGATCGCCTCCCTTCATGGCTTCTTTTTTTAATGTCTTGATGAAGTATCTACCACAATTTACTTCATTTTTCTCAACTTGTTGACTTCGGTGTTAGTGGTCTGTGGTTGGCCCGCGTGGTAAAAATAAACTCAACATCCGCAGAAAGATCACAACGTTTTATTTTGAAATGAAATATATTTACAATTGAATGATCTCTAAAAGATGAATAATAATAATCAATGATTGGAATTAAACAATTTCTCAATAATCATATGCCATTTCAACTTTAACAAATGCGGCATATTAATTTAACATGATTTATCATAGTGACTATCTTAAATAATATAAATTACTATAATTAATCGGATAAACTTAACAACTAGCATCTCTAGATTGATAAAATAGTATATATCCTGTTTCAGACGATTTCTGTATATCAGAAGTTAGGCCGTAGAAGTCTTCTATAGCAGAGGCATCAATTTTCTGTAAATAAATAATAACAAAATTAATATCTATATATATAAAAGAAAGTCGTGTTAGTTACTCCACTTATAACTCAAGAACGGCTGAACCGATTTAGCTGAAAATTGGCAGGGAGGTAGTTTAAAGCCAGAAGAAGGACATAGGATGGGTAGGGGTAGGTAGGGTAGGTAGGTAGGGGTAGGTAGTGGCAGGTAGAGGTAGGTAGATAGGTAGGGGTAGGTAGGGTAGGTAGGTAGGGGTAGGTAGGGTAGGTAGGTAGGTAGGTAGGGTAGGTAGGATAGGTAGGTAGGTAAGGTAGGTAGGGGTAGGTAGTGGCAGGTAGAGGTAGATAGGAGTAGGTAGGGATAGGTTTGTAGGTCCCAGTTTTATTTTTGTTCTCAGGGCAGGACAACGTCTGCCGGGTCAGCTAGTTAATTAAATAAACAAATACGCCGTCTGATGAATCCTGTGCGGAAATTTCAATACAAGACAGGTAAATTATGCTGAACATTATTATATTAAGGGATATTTTCAGATACAGGACAAACAGACATGTTCAGACACACAAATGTTTGTCCTGGAGGAGTCGAACCCATGACCAGCGGCGTGATAGTTGGTGTCTTAACCAACTGCTCCAACTGACTTTTTTGGCTTGCAAAAACTGGGAGTCAGAAATTCATATTTGTATAAAAAATCACCCGCGTGGCACTGGGCATGAACAGAGTCATTATATAGTAGGATTGAGTAAGTAGGTATACTTGGTGTAATATACATACATCTACCATGTCGTCGTCGAAGAGTAGCCAGAAGCCGTGGCTCTTGACGATGCTGATGTAGTGTCCCCGGTTGGGCCCCGAGCCGCAGTGCACCACCACCGCGACCAGGTCGTACAGCCGGTCCGGGTTCACCGCGTCGTCCGACTGCAATTTGTGCTTTATTTACAGTACAATAAAGGTAACTTTACTATTATAATCTTTTATACGTCGTTTTTAGCGTTCCGTACCTCATATAGGGAGGTGCAGGAAGTGGAAAACAACAAAGAGGAATGGAAGAAGCTAAACCGACAAGAGCCAAGCTCTTCAATATAGGAGATGAAGACCTCAATAAGTAATCCTATAGTCTGTCTGTTTGTGTGTCAAGAACCTTTTTTCAGGAACGCGTGTAGTTATCAAGTTGAAATCAATACTAAGGTACGGTCCCTTAAAGCTGTATAAAAATGAACGCAAGAAAAAGATACGGCCATTTATGTAGCATATTTTGAAAGTAATTGACGTTTAAAAAATAGCACAAGTTCGAAGTAAACGCTGGGTCCTGAAATACAGTTTAACACTAGTTTGGGAACCAGAGTATTCATTAGATAAATTGTACCAATTAAATGTCAATAAATTACTTATTATTATTATAATATATAATCATAGTTTCCAGCAAACTGTTGCTCGACAAAAGTATACCATGAATACCAGGCCTAAGGGTGGTCCTAAGTAAATGCGTAGCGCAAACATCTAGGAATAAAGTTTAATGCTATAAATAAATAAACACGTTAAAAACTTACTGTGTTAAACAACCTTAGTTCCAAAGGAAAAACGACCCTATGCGACACTTTAATATGCCTATTGTACTGTTCCATATATTTGAATCGCTTTAGATGCAACGCCAGTATGAGCGGCAGTTTCTTCACGCGCATTCGTTTCTGCGCCTCTTGGTAGCTGCTGCAGTTATCGCACTTGAATTTGTTATCGTTGCATAGTGTTTCAGTGTCGCTGAAGCACTTTAGACAGTGGGTTATGCTTGTATTCTGACCAACGTCCACCTGACGACAAACAAACATCAGGTTTATTTTAAGTAAAAGAAAGAAATCCTAGTAATATTATTATAAATGCGAAATTTTGTGCGTATGGATGGATGGATGTTTGTTACTCTTTCACGCAAAAACTACTGAACGGATTTGGATGAAATTTGGAACACAGATAGTTTATAACCTAGATTAACACATAGGATACTTTTTATCCCGGGAAAACATAAGATCCTCGGGAACGCGGGTGAAACCGCGGGGCGGAATCTAGTTATATTTATTTGTTTTGTAATACACTAACAAATTATGTAAATAAAATTTAAAGTAAAAAAAGACAAACAATTGATTTACTAGTTGGCCATAAAACGGACTCAACACAGCAAAATGTTGTGTGTTTATAAACCAGCGCTGATTTTCCCTAGGGACTGGTTTGTTTCATTCTTTATATCTTATTTAACAGTTAGAGCCTATTCCTTTGACTTCTATTCGCGTAGCCTACGTAGGCAACTGTATAACACAATACAAATGCACAGGAATCATAGTTTGCCAATACTTACTAATTTTAGTATACCTACTACATGAGACCAATTCCCCAATATTCGAGGCTGACTTTACAGGACTGAATTCACCTAAATGCACACAACTAATTAAATTTAACCTTAATTATTATTAAAAATTAATTAAACTTTAGGTCTAAAAGTTGGGGTAAAATAAAGGTGAATGAGGAATAAGGTGAATAGTAATAAAATGTTACCTGCAAATCAAAGAAATGCTCATCCTTACTGCTAACAGTTTCACAGTTGAGACACCTGGTCTCGCTGGTGAGCGTACCCTGGAAGATCTCGTGCACCCACGTGGGCTCCCCGCCGCCACTGCCAACCCCAACTCCGACCCCAACCCCGACCCCACCGCCGGGCAACGTCCCGTTACACGTTACGCTCTCACTCTTTTGTACTTTCAGTGTGCTCTGATTACGTTCAGCTGGAAAACGGATCGTATCTCAGTTAAAGTGTACCTTGTAAGGTTAAGGCGATTATTGCGATCCTACAATAAGCTTCAGTTTTGGAGGAAAACATCATGATTAAGATGCATGTATAAACCATAGGTAGATCTCTGAACAAATAATTATTTGTAGAACACTGGTAAGGCACTTTGTAGTATCTACCAGGTTGACTGAACCCCTAAAGATAAATATCTGTCACCCATTACCTGTATACCAGATTTCTTCTAGGGATATATGCTTACCACCTTTGGCCACACCATTATTTATAGTTAAATTGCGATTAAACAAGCCATCACATTGTAAACAATTGTTTGGAAGTTAGGGCATAGATGACACAAATTTACGTTGCCTAAAATTTGCAATTTTGAATGTAAAAAAATACCAAAAATACTAGTGTGCAAATATTTGCAAAAAATTTACAACACACACTTTAAAAATAATATTTATGTTACTTGGATAGTTTTATTTTTTTAACTTACCTAAAATAATTTCATTAATATGATTGATAAGGAAATTGAGAAACTCGTGAGCATCTTGTTGCATGTAATTGTCAAACTCTTCTGGAACACACAATAAATATTTTGTTAGGAATATTTGACAAACAGGAAACACTTAATAAGGCTACTTAAAATTTATTCACGCATTTCACATTCACAGCAAATGCAATATTTTTGGTAAACTTCTCTCTTATACTCTCTAACTCTCACTTATATTAAAAATCAATTACTGGTATACCAATATTAGTATTAATAGAGTCCCATTTAGAAAGGACTAAATCTAATCTCTTATGGTTTCATCAACTATACCCTAAAAATTGGCGAGTGCAGAAGGCTCTCAACCTGCCAGTTTAAGAAACCACACCTGAGGGCACCCCCCAATAGAGCATCCCATTTCCTGAATAACAACTGACTTTGATTACTTATTTTTTTTGTATCAAATCGTTGCACAGCAGTTTTACAAAAATCACAAATACACTTGTTTTTTTTATTTTGTTTTCATATCTACTACTGAATAGGGTAGTTTCTTGACATATCCAATTAGCTACTTTTTAATAAATATCAAAACAATAGTTTATATGGAATTTCATATGTTTTTAGATGTTTTATGCATTGATTAGTGTTTGGTCATTTATTTTTGACATTGTTAACTAGCCTAATAAATTAAATGTTAAGGGTGTATCCAGAAACACAAAATGGAACTATACTTACCTTTTTCTTTTCTCAATCTAGCAATAAATTTTTTAGGCGCTATAGATCCCACTTTCTTCTTCTGTGTAGCAATACTATAAAATAAATCTGCGAGGCATGTTAACAGAGTCTCCTTAGTTCTCTTATTCTTAGCTTTATATTCTAATACTTTCTCTCTAAATGGGCGGCAGAAGTACAATGCTTGCAACACTGAGTTACTATAACAAGTGTTGCCAAACTGAAACAGTAATATTCTATTAAGTCAAGTTTAATGGTCACTTAATGTGATACAATTTTAATAAAGCTGTTCCATAAACAGACAAGAGCTTTTGCCATAACTGTATATATTCTAATATTTACTTACAATAAAATTAACTAACTCAATTTTTTAAAGCAATTAAGTCAATCAACTCTCAAATTCAAATTTAGAAGTGTCTTTATTTAATTAACTCATTGCAAACATTTGTCATCATCAAAATATGTAAATGAGTATTAAAAAAAAATTTACAATATTACATAATATATTGGATTTGTACAATATTTATGTGATAAAAATTAGTAGGTATATCAGTTATCTGGTTTCCATAGTACAAGCTGTTCTTAGTTTGAAATCAGTTAACCATGTGTGAAGAATGTCTCATGATATTAATAATATAATCAGAGAAACCTAGATACTTACATTGACTAAACCAAAATAATGTTCATTAGGTGGAAATTGCTCTGACCCAATATCTCTTTCCAACTGTGATATATTTGCGCCCTGAAAACAGGTCTATATTAATATATTGAGTAGTACCTCCTAGAATTATATATTTTTTAATATATAAATTAGAGTATGCATAGTTCAAACACAGATTCAGAATCAAATCTAATTTTTTTTCAAATAAGTGTCATAATGTTGTTAAGTTGACTCTACAACTGAATCATAATAAAAAATAAGTAATTTATTATATTTTAAATAAACAAAACCTTTTAGTTTTTTTACAATCACTAGAAAAAACTTTAGGATATCTATTCCTATGTTAGTTTTTTTTTTTTTTTTTAAAGGACTAAGTTGGTAGCCTCAGTTGGCTGCAACAACCTTACCGGACAAAGCCTATGTTAGTAATATTACATAATAATGATATGAATTATTGAAAATGTGACAACAACATTAATTATGTAATTTAATCTTTATTCAAAAACATTGGAGTTTTTCAGTGACAGATTTACAGATGTAGGCTGAGGAAAATTTATCAAGTGAAAGTTTCACAGTAAGTTTTCAACTTGTCCCTCAATACTACATTCTTATTAGATTTTTTTTAAGAGTTTTTTTTTCTAGCTTAGCTTCTTATTCTCTACCAATTTTGTAACTTGGAATTATTACCTACCTATTTTAAAGAGATATTTTTTACTAGATATCAATAAAATGGTACGGTTGTCAATAAGATATCTATCAAGAATTTATTAGGTATCTATCTAGATTACGAAATATAATATTTGAAGCAGGCAGTCACACGGAAATGCCGATGATTAGATTACGGTAAAAAGTACTTGATATTGAAACGCATCGTCGCTTAATTGAATAGTAGCATTTATAAAAAAGTTATGCGATCTAAAGTGAGTGCACTCATTAGCTATAATTAGCGATCATCATAAAATAAAGCATGCAGCACTCTCACCATTCTCTGTTGGAAATTAAGGCCGAGATCCTGACATATTGACATTTGCAATCTTGTTTTATCAACTTATAAACAGAACACGCGTTTGTCGCAGCCAATAATTACTTATTTACAACAACACTGCATTTAATTCTTGAAACATAATTGGAATTTATTTTCTGAAATGGGCAAAATAAGCACAACAGTCAGTCACAGTCAATCATGACATGACCATAGACAAGACAATGGTAGGTCTTTACCTACCATTGTCTTGTCTATGGTCATGTGTTTAGTGTCCAGTGTTGCCAACTCTATTGTGCCATATCCGCGATAGGTAACTGTTAAAAACCACTAAAAGCCAGGAAATACGACTATTTCATGATAACGTAACTTTTTCCCTCAAATAAAACTTGGAGATATATGTTCAACCATATTCCTCCAAGGTATATTAATAACATTTTCATGAAATAGTCGCGTTGTCCGCGTAAGGGTGTTATAGCCACCTCTGGCTAACACCTTCATGTCCTTTCAAAAAAAAAAAAAAAAAAAAAAAAAAAGAAATAGTCGTATATGTCAGTAATATACCTTGGAGGAATGTGTTGATGATTTCGTTTGTTATTAATAAGTAAATATACTCCCATTCTTGTCGCAAATAATATGTTGATAACTTACGACCTATAACTGAGCTGCAATTTGCAAAAAACGTGATAAAATTTGAATTTTGCGCTTCAACCGAAGGAAAATAACACAAAAATAATATTTATAATCATCATATTATTTAGTACAAAGAAATTATTTAAATTATTTAATTAAGGTATTAATTGGATTTAAACATTGCAAATTAAATTGTTAATTAAAAATCATCCTCAGAAGAATCATCTCCAACACCTTCTATTTTTCCGGTTTGTGATTGTGAAATATACGTTGCTTTAGTTTCAATTTTTTGTATGTACAATGTATGTTCTACTAAAACTTTTCACAGACTTTTAGAGACAAAATTGAAAAGCCTGTATACACGTAATCATTTCATTTCACTTCAATGGTGCACTTGTATTGATCTTTATTGGACAAAATACCACCGATAATCTATACTTCTATACTATACATATGTCACTGGAAATGTATGAAACATAGGAATTGTACACAATTCCTGTGTATTACTCCTAGGAAATTTTATTTCAATAATGATACTAGGAAATATTTAAATTCTATTGAAAAAAATAGGTAGGGGTTATTTTAAATAAATTTCACTTACAACCCCCCAAATACCGCTATCCTTACAAATATCCCGAATGTAATACTCCGATAGATATTTAGGAAATGTATGGATTTCCTAGGAAATTTATACAATGACGGATTAGATACTTTTCCTTTAACGAATGTATTATAAAGAGGAAAGATTTGCTCGTATAATAATAATAGGCTCAAAAACTTCTGAACCGATTTTAAAAAATCTTTCACGAATAGGAAACTACAGTCATTATCTCCGAAGGTTATAGGCTACTTTTTATCCAGGGAACGCGAGTGAAACCGCGGGGAACAGCTAGTATTCAATAACACTCAAAATGATTGAATGATTTGAAAATAAAACGAAAATGCAACGTCACTTCGCAAGTTCCCGCCATAAAGTCCGAACCGTTGAACTCGTTGAGTGCGTTCGGAGACCAAAGTCTAGTGTAGCGGTTACATACTCTTTGGTCTAATCTTTAATATTTCAATAGTTTTATCAATGAAATAACATATAAGTATAAATAAAATGAATAAATAATAATTCATATTTTCAAATACATTTTTGAAATTGATTTTTAGTGGTCTTACTATTTTTTAATTTAACATTTAATATAGTGTAAAGAAATATTCTTATAACTAATAAAGTTTCTAATCGCAACATTTTCTGTCATCCTACTTGATCCTACAGCATCCGCCCCGCCGCCCCCTCTTTGGCCGCCCCAACCGCCCGCCCGCTCGCTCTTGCTTGTTACGGTTAAGTTCCTCCCTCCCTCTCCGGATTCCTCTCGTTCAGTCCTCTTCCTCGTCGTTCGTTTCTAATTTATTCGGGAACAAGGAAGTGTATACGTGGTGTTGGTTGACGTGGCTGTTTACAGCGGGTACGTTTCTGAAACATTTAGTATGTGAGAATCTTCATTTCCTGAGGATCCCGGCATTTATCAAGTCTAATTGGAATCTCATTTTAGATCAAAATGTTAAGATCATTATTCGTGGCACTGGCTGTTTCGGCGGTTTTCGCCGGCGTCCCGACAAATGAGGAGTCCAAGAGGATGATGGATCATCTCTCAGATGCAGAACACTACAAGAATGAACACCACAATAAACAGTTCGACCACGACGCTTTTTTGGGAGAGGACCAAGCTAAGACCTTTGATCAGTTGCCCCCGGAGGAGAGTAAAAGGAGATTGGGGTAAGTTTTTAATGTTTTTTTGCTAATTTACTAAGCAACTAAAAGCTGATTAGGTATAGTCATCGTCATCATATAAAATAGTATCTTATAACAGGAAGATTGGACGAAGTATGGAGTTTTTTTTTGATTCTGCTCACTACTTTGAATAAAAACCATCAACATAAAATAATAGTCTTGTAATTCTAGATAAAGCTTTATATAAGTTTCTAACGAAGTAGTTACTTATTTATACAGCTGTTAAAAATATTGTTTCATTGTTTTTGCTACTACAATTTACCAACTCAAGTATTTGTTCAGCTTTTGCCATCTATATTATGTTCTAGAAAATTCTAAATGGAACATCTGATCTTGTATAAAAATCATTATAACATAATAATTTCAAATTTCAACCCAATCCTGCTAGTGGATTGAGCTGTGAGTTGATAGATCAGTCAGTCAGTTACCTTGTCCTTTTCATCATCATCATGTAAGCCGAAAGACATCCACTGCTGGACATAGGTGTCCCCAAGGAACTCCATGATTGCTGGTATTGTGCTACCCGCATCCAGCGGTTTGCCGCAACCCTCACAAGATCATTGGTCCACCTTGGTAGGGGGCCTTCCCCCGCTGCATCTACTGATTCAAAATTAATAAATGCTGAGTTTTGATTTTATGTGTAAAAAAAATTCAGAGTATTAGGTACTGTAAGATTTCATCATGCAAAATTTTACAAGGTCATTAACCCCATTCCTTTTCTAAATATATCTAAAGTATCTGGTAGTTAACAATATCCTGTTGTAGAGATAATCTGTGTATGATCTCGCCCACACATGTCTGTATGTTCTAGATAAGTGGCATTGCTGTTATCAATGTGATAGATTGTGCTGCATATTTATGTAATTAAACCTATACAATGAACTGGGTCACTCACATTCATATTGCATATCATAAAAAGTTTTATTGAAGGATTCATTATGATTAGTGTGACTTTTTGATAATAATTTATTTTTATACTTAATTTAATTTATCACAAGTTTTAAATTAACAACAAAATAAATATAATTTTTTTTAGGCAATTATGTGATACCAGACATGTTCAGAATCTCTGGAATTGACAATCTTGAAAAGAGTTTTCTACTTCTTGACCAATCAATCTCTGGAGACTGGAATCAAATAATTTTAGCTCTTTGATTCAATAAATAAATCTTCTTTGTTACAGTCTTCAAATAACCAACATTTATGGAACACAATATCTGTTGTTTGAATATTTACTCATTTAAAAAGTAATTTTCATCTGCTGTTTTAACTAACACAGTTTTATATCCTCTCCATACAAATTTAAAGCAAAAACATAAAAATTATACTCGCAGCATCTTTATCAAAAGTTCACTGACCCTCTTATCTTATAAAATATGTTACAACACACCATGCACACAAACCAACCTATTGTGATAATATTCTTTCTAGAATAATCTTAAACATTTATGATAATACTACCTGCAAAGCATAACCCCCTAGTTTCACTCGCTATCCTCTAGTTTAGGAGTAGAATTTTGAAAAATCTAATCTTATTCCTTGCCTACATCTTAAGGGAACCTCTATGAAATATTTCAGTTTTCTAGGTCCCAAGACCTTGGGCTGATTTTTGATGAGCTCAGTCACAGTATAATCCTCCCCTTATTTATTATCGCATTTTCTACATTACGGGAATTCATTGAAATATTAGGGGTTCTTTATTCTTTTTCGAATTAATCGGAAAGTGCTTTGAGAATTAGTTTCTTAAAACTAATCATTACACTATATCTCTCTCTGAAATAACTTAAGAAAGTTATTTTATTACTTGTTTCAACTTTATCTTTGTTGCCGATATTTATTGGTCATGACTACTATCATAAATTATTGTCATTTAGACTGATTAGAGAACTTTGAAGATTTTCTCTCGTTTTTCAATAATTAGGGTTCCATACCCAAATGTGGCAAGGGGAACCCTATTACTATGCCTCCGCTTATTTGTATTTCATGAAGTGTAAAAAGTAGACAGTTGTTTTTTTTTTACAGAATATGTATTTTCTTGAAATTTTATGTTGCTGTTACATGAATAAACAATAAAAATAAAATTAAGTTATAAACTAAAGCCTCATACTAAAAAACCTGATAATTCCGACGTTATTTGCTCCACCTTAACAATCGCTGTATCTCATGAACCATTATAGGATTTTTTTACGGAATATGTATTTCTGTTGCTGTTGTAACAACAAATAATGAAAATAAAATAATGTACGAAAGTAAGGAACCCTTCGTGTGCGAGTCGACTCGCACTTGGCTAATTTATTGTTAGAATAAAATGTTAAAATTAGTCTAGTATGTATAGTATATAAACAATACAATCAACACCAGTATGACCTTGAACTAATGAAGTTATTTTAAAATGTTGTTTCCAGAATGATCGTGGATAAGATTGATAGCAACTTGGATGGTTTTGTGACCCTGGTTGAACTGAAGGACTGGATCAGGTACACGCAGAAGCGATACATTGACGAGGATGTCGAGAGGCATTGGAGACAACACAATCCTAACAATGAAGAACTTATATCTTGGGAGGTGAGCTACACATGATATATATTACTAGCTGTTCCCCGTGGTATCTTGGGAGGTGAGCTACACATGATATATATTACTAGCTGTTCCCCGTGGTTTCACTCGCGTTCCTGGGAAATAAAAAGAACCATTATTAGTGAAAGAATTTTCGAATCGGACCAGTAACTTCAGAGATTAGCACGTTGAAACAAGCAAACAAACTTTTTAGCTTTATTATTAGTATAGACCCCTCTTATATCCCCTCGTATACCTTACCTTTCATACCTAATCGAAGCAAAATTCGACCACCTTTCGAAACCTTCGGCTTCGGTCAAAATGGGCAGAAGTTTTGGCTGAAGTTGAAGGCACTGAACGAACGAAGCAAGAACCGAATTTGAAAGTACTGTTACGAATGAGAGAGAGCATAGACGTAGCGAGACGCGCGAGTCACCGATCTTGAACTGAAGTCCTTAGGGTTTTTAAGCCTTCTGCCTTGGTCCCGGCCGAAGGTTGCGGCTATATCCAGAAATGTTACAATAGACTCTACCACCAGTTCAGAATATACTGTATTAATGCCTTTTATTATATTTCAGGCATACAAAAAGAATGTGTATGGGTTTATGGATGAGATGGACGAGAAAGAGATCCAGTCGAGCAACAGCGAGGGCTTCACATACTCTAACTTGCTGAAGAGGGACAGACGGAGGTGGGCCTATGCTGGTAAGTAATATTGCTCACTAGGTCTTGTCATCTTTCCTGGGAGGACATCCTAGAAATTAATTAATTTAACTAATGCATATAGGTACTTGAAATGATCTTGTAATTAATGTATATGTATTATTGATTATATAGATTTCTATGCTTTTTAAAAGCATTAAATAATGTATCTGTCGCAGTAATATCCAGTCTGGCGTCGCTGTCCGTATTTGGCCCAATAATTTTGTTATGACAACAAATGGCTTTTGTTTATAACAAGTAGTTTCCGTTACGCTTTTATTATTTCTAAATGTTATTTAAATTTCAACCTTGACAGGAAAATATAAGTTTTTAAAGTCAATAAAGAAAAGATTCGCCTGTAAAAGAGTTGCTTTTCACGACTTTCTTAGATTTTCCTTTTTTTTTATTTGTCAGCGCCGCCTGACTGGATATAGTTGTAGAGATCAACTACGATAACATGGCGCGCCCCTCCAAAGCTCCAAAACTCACAACGCATTTGTGACTGATACGGCCGACAAACAAAAGTATATAAGTAAAAATAAATCCAAGGATTTGTTGCTCCTCATGAATTGCTCATTATTATTAGTATGATGCTGCACTGATGTACTCTATGACAATAACACGTTCGTTGTTAGTTGACCAACAAATCTGGTAATAAGTGAGATACTGAAGGCCGGCCTGCTACTGGACGAATACTTACACGTACATACAAACTCTTTCGTAAGGATGTGACTACACACTTTGAAACTTTAATTTGGGGGGGGGGGCGCGCATTTTAGAGTAGTTTATCTCTAGACGTGATATATAATAGGCATGACGACTGGGTAATTATAATGTTTAGTCGTCAGTTAGGTTATCAAAAAATATTGTATACGTATTTTTTATTTTATCAAATCAATAAATAATTACAAAGATAAGTAGCATCAAAGTTCAGGAGTGGGGGGTTGTGACGTCATCTCTCTGTAAGACGTGACGTCACGTGAAATTTTAACGCACTGTATCTTCGTTATTTTTTATTTTAGGAACTAAAGAATAAACATGTGTCCAATATTTTTTGGTAATCTAACTGACGGATTAATTAGATTTTTTTTAGTCATCTCCCCTATTATATCCCTAATAACAATTGTAATTGTTATTAGATGCGGATCAAAACGACGCGTTGAACAGAACTGAGTTTGCTGGATTCCTGCACCCCGAGGATCATCCCAACATGAGGGACATCGTTGTGCTCGAGACTATGGAGGATATAGATAAAGACAAGGTAATTAGATTTCATTTATTTTATTTCAAAGAAGTGTTTGAAAGCTGCTCTTGAAAGCTGTTTTCTTCTAAACTTTGTGTGGTGCTTACCATTTTGACATTGATATTATGGTCATAGACATATTACTATCGTCGGGAATGTAGCCGCACTTCATTTATTTATAGGGGAATTTGACCAATAATTAAGTACCTAATTTTATTACATAATTAGAACGAGGATCCAGTAACGAGTACTCTCCTTAAATATCGTTGGTGACTCACCAGTCACTCTGTATAATATAAAACTAGTTTCTGCATCATGTTCGTGAATGATTAAATGTAGTCTCGGGTTTAACGGATTCAATCACGTAGTGTGCAAATTTGTCAACACACAACTTTTAATTGTCTTGTTATTTCAAAAACTTTTTTTTTTATTTCATAGTGTGGCTAATATTTTTTTTCTTTCTTTATCTCATTGCGGTGAGCACACAAGGCTTAGATAACTGTTGGAGAGGATCCTACTTACTACTCATGATGTGTTTTTAATTGTCAGGATGGTAAAGTGTCCCTGGAAGAGTATATCGGTGACATGTACCGGCCTGAAGACGGTGAAGATGAAGAGGAACCCGACTGGGTCAAGCAGGAGAGGGAGCAGTTCACTGGATACAGGTTAGTTAGTCTATTTCAAACTTTATCCCCCTTTTTTTTATACCAGAAGGTTGACAAGCAACCGTCGCCTATCGCCATTAGCAGACCAGAGGTAATGCCAATGTATTACCGATCTATTAAGCTGATTTCAGACGACGCTATAATATAATAGCATTTAGTATATAGCTCATAGCACAACAATATCGAGCTCCATACATTGTTATGGACACGTTCACATTGTACTGTACTATATATTATTGGCTTACTATACGCTTTTTATAGCACAATATTATAGCGTCGTCTGAAATCAGCTTTACAATGGCAAGAAGGCAACTGGCTCTCATGTACACACACCGTTAGGTGCTTGGCCACAGATTTTCAACTTGAGGGTGTTAGCCTGCCCGAAAGACACTACAAAGTACCCTACCACCGTTCTTGGGTTTGCTCACGGTTTTTTCCTTCACCAAAAGCACAAGCTCATTGTAGGATTCCAGACCATGACTTTACCCCTTATTATAAAACGGAATAAAGCAAGTAAAATCCTTTAACTTCATAATATTCTTCAGAAAGAGTCTATATTTGTTACTTTTTCAAAACTAACCCTCTTATTCATAAACGCTGTTTAACTAAATCAGTGTTATAGTGTCATCCGTCTCACTCTGTCGATCACCATACGTTTCGTGTCAGATTAAGACTTCGATAACTAAACAAGGTTTCGTAACTTTTTACATATAAGACCGTTCATCTCTGAAAATATCACCATGAAATTTAGTATGCATGTAGCCTATGGTATGGAGAGTGATATAGGTTATTTTTTCTCCCAAGATCGCGGGCGAAACCGCGTGGAACAGCAAGTAAATAAGAACAGTTGCATAACACGGTCTACACTTGGTGTTTTATTGGAACGGTAGCACTGTTTCGTAAACTTACATTGATCAATTAACTATTGCGGTCAATGACCGTGTTTTTATTAGTTCAATGGACGTTTTGTATATATCATTACATTATTATTAATGTGGACGTGATGTTCTGAGTATGTAATTTATGTTATAGTAGTGCTTTATATTCTCTGATTCATATTGATTTATTTAGAAATTTACTGGGTATATTGGACATCGTATCAGAAACTGAATCCATATTATATTCTTTATACCGTTTGGAACTCCTCGGCGTAAAAATGTTACTTGTCTTTTCAAAATATTAAAGCTTTTGGTCTCAGTTTTAAGGGTTCCGTACCCAAAGGGTGCGAACGATACTCTATTACTTAAGGTAAGGTTTCCTCAAAAAGCGGTGCCATCATGTAGCGACCGTAATACGGCGATGAATGACGTCACTAGAACGGTAATTGACACCGTAACGTCAAAAAGCGGTGCCGCCAATTACCGTTCTTTAGGAAACCGCGCCATTTGGTTAACATAGACAACGTACTAGTGACGTCATTCATCGCTGTATTACGGTCGCTACATGGTGGCACCGCTTTTGGAGGAAACCTTACCTTAAGTCTCCGCTGTCCGTCCGCCCATCCGTTCGTTCTGTCAGCGGGTTGTATCTTATGAACTGTAATAGGTAGACAGTTGATTTTTTTTACAGAGTATGTATTACTGTTGCTGCTATAACAACAAATATAAAAATAAAATAATGTATTGGCCGAGTCGGACTCGCACACAAATTTGTGAGTTATAAAAACTGCTAACAAAATCGTAATTTAAAAAAAGATTATGTAAAATTGTAGTGCGAAGGGGTACAAAATGACAAAGAATCCATGGTTTCAGTTTTCGTTACAATGATGTCACTTACACTCAATATAGGTATTTGCAAGTTAAACATAGTAATAATACAAGTGTTCAAACAGGGATACGAACAAGGATGGCGTGATGGACGAGGTAGAAGTGAAAGACTGGATCGCGCCTCCAGAGTTCGACCATGCTGAGGCCGAAGCCAGACATTTGGTCTTCGAAGCTGACTCCGACGCCGATGAAAAACTCACAAAGGCTGAAATTCTCGAGAAATACGACCTATTCGTGGGCTCTCAAGCTACCGATTTTGGCGAAGCCCTAGCCCGTCATGATGAGTTCTAGTATTTACAGATGGATGGCGCGCTGAAATGGGTTTACTTATACATTATGGTTCGCCGTATGATCGCTTTGATCTACGGACGTTAAATCTCAGCATGCCGTATACCAATAATAATTTTTGATGGGACAGTTCGTGTATTGATTTGAACAATGAAATTAAATTATAAGGTATACTTTTGTGTAATCTATACATGATAATAGAACAATAGTGTCGAAACAATCAATATAATAATTAGCCGCATCTGTGTGTTACAATCGAAATAATATCTTAATACAATAACAGTAGAACTTATAATACAGTGTTGATGTATGTATAACCAACATTTATAAGTAAATCTATATAATCAATAGTATATTGAAGATTTATTAGTACCTAGATTATGTGATAACGTTCGTGAGGCATCTTTCTAACATGTACTAGCATTTAACAAAACATTTGGATAACAATATATTTTTGATCCCTATAAATTGTAACTGTTATAAATTGTGAACAGTGGGTTATATATCTTATTTTAAAAGTTATAAAGTCCACTTTAGCCCCGACACGTTACATATAAATTATAAAGTATCGTAATATAATTTTGACACAGAAACTTGTGTCGGGACATAAGAATACTTAATTTAGTTTAAGGTTTGTTTCTGCCATATAATTGTAGAATCTCTTCTAGTGGTGAATGAAAGTACATTTATTTTTAGATTATATACGATGATATTTTATTATGTATGAAATAAATGATCTGACAATAATAGACTTCTATTGCTTATTTTATACAATGAAGTCTAAACAAATATTCATACTTAGAATATCATCCTATATATATTTTAGTTCTTAGTTTCTAAAGACCAAAGTTATATTCCAGTAATGTCTAAATATATATTGTTTTATTTAAATTTTCGAAAATATAGATTTATTTTAAATACTAATTTTACAATCAGTATGTATTGCATTTATATTATTATGATTTATATAAAAAAAAGTACTTACTAACATTTAACAGTATAGGAATCGTTTTAGCTGTTTGAATATTTAATAACATATTTAGAGGTAACAAAACGGTAAGAAAATATACCTAAAGACGTAAAAAAAGTTATTTACGAGATATTTTTTAATCAAGACTACTGAAAGTTAAAAAAAACATCAGGCAGCTAAAATAATTGTACGTTTAAATATTGAAATTGCTAAAACTACATGAAAATTGAGCACATAATATTATCTCGGCAATAATTTAAACATATTCGATCATTATCTGATGTTCATAATTCATACGGCAGTGTTCCCTCGAGTACAATGTTATGTTTATTGTAGAGAAATCGCTAATTTTTCAATGGATTAATAAATACATTTCAAAGTAATGTTGCTTTTATTATTATTATTTTTTTAAATATGATAATTTTGTGTTTTTAGGTCATATTTTGGCAAATCAAAATAGCTTTTATTCACCAACATAATAGGTCTATGTTATTTCGCTGACATCGGCATCGGTCTTGTTAGGTTGTCTTTTGACATAGGCCTCCTCGAGACAAAACCACGTATAACGTCGTTAGACATTCTTCTGCACACTTTGGGAAGGTCGTCTTCGACTTCGGCAAATACCTATCAATTAATAACCTCTACCCTACCGTAATAGGTACTAAAATAAATAAATGATCCATCAACGTTTAGCCCAAATCCTTGGATCTAGAATACTTACAAATAGGTAGATGAAGAAAAGGAAGGAATAAGGATTTTTCGAAATTCAACCATATTGGGTTAATATAGGATTCGAACTCGCAAACTTAGTCATGGCATTCAACGTCACTATCACTGAGTTATCGTCTCCTTCACATATAGTTTGTCGTTTCGATATACTTACATACATGCACACCGTGCGGCGAGGCATTTTTCATTTTTTTTTCGTAGTCAAAAAAGGAACCCTAATAGTTTCGTCATGTTCGTTTAGCCGTCTGTCTTTCCGTCCGTTCGTCTGTATATCACAACCATTTCACTTGTAAACTAAAATTTAGCACACGTACCTAGATAGTTCTATAACGACAGCTAAGTTATGAACAAAAATTTATGATTATTTTCCTATAAACATAATAAATAATTTTCTAAATCACAAAAAATCTGAAGTTCGTGCGTTCGTGTATCAAATCAAGTAGGACTGACGTAGTAAAAATACTTGGTTGGTTCAAGTAGTACGTAGTACCCACCTTCACTAAATAAGTGGCACCATCGCTTTTTCCGCCCATTTCCCTCTCGGCGTCAAATCAACCGAAACGCCGCACTTTACGTCTGTTTATTTACTCATGTGGTGTAGGTGCCGTTTTATTGGCGGTCTGGTATATTGATAAATATACGTTTACATGAGACTTTCCGTATATAAAAAAGTACCTATCTCACGTACCTAGGTATTAAAAGAGTACTGCGCGAATATAATACCCTGTAGGTATGTATGTGATACACAATAAAGTATATCTAGTGGAACCAAATTTTTGTACCAACTTCTTAAAAATGCCTTTTTCAAATGATTTATGTAGTAGTTATGCCTTGTTACCTCAGCTGCTTATACGCGATATAATTATAGTGAGATTATACGTCTTAAGTGCCGTACAAACTACCGAAATATACCGCATTTTATATGAATATTATTCAAATAAATAAAAAAAATATCTACAGGTTCGAGGGGAGTCTTGATTACGTAATAATTTACATGAAAATGTAGTTTCATAACAATACGCGAGGAAAACATTGTTAAAAACATCGCGGGAAAGTCTCAAAAGATTGTAGTCAACAAAACAACGAACAAAAGACAACCCCCCACAATTATTTACATAACAAATGCAAATTACAAGTGCTCAAAATTTATGCGTGCGAAATACGTAGCCAATATTCGAGCGCGTATTTTCGCCTTAACATCTGAAAGGCAAACGCGGTTCTCCTTACATATTTTTGCATACTTATACCGGCAGTGTGACAGTAATACCTCGGTTCATATAAGATGGAGAATTTGTATGATAATTTTCATTTTGCATTCAGTAGAGTTATTCTTCTTTCGCGGTATGTTGTGTACAGCGCTCTTGGGAAATTCGGCGGTGTCGTGGATGTTATCGGGCCGGCGGATGTGCTTTTACTGGAAGAGGCTATCGTTGAGCCGAATAATACGTGTGGTCAACGAATATATTGTAGAGCTAAAGTTGTTTTGATAAATGATAGCGGATGTATGGAAGATAACATTAATGAAAATGACATCAAACTAACATATATAATTAATTTAAAAACAGTACCTATCTACTGCTGACGTAATGTCTTGGCCAAACTGGGTAATTTTCATCGATAATTTTATTTTCCACTTTATCGTTTTCGGACTAGCCAGTGAGATATGTAACACAGAGCACCTAACACCTAACCACCTAACGTAGGTACCTACATTTTCTTTTTAATGAAATTATCTGTAGCGACCTCTGTCAGCTACATAGTTCAGACACCGAATGGATAGATGGCGCTGCAATAAATCAACACTACAAACAGAACTATCTACATCGAAACCTACATCGCGCTAGTGGAGTTTGTTCGCAGATTCACATATATACCAGCTTCCAACATCAACAGTTGGACCGCGGTCCCTAGGCACGATGACCCAGCCTGGCGGAAGATTTTCCCTTTTCAATGGAGGAATCATCCACCTTGTTCCTCCAAATATCTATAGAAGTTAGTGTATTTTTACGTCTCTTCCAGTATCTCTACCGGTTGGATCAACAGCGGCAGTATCAACGTAATTGTCATTTCGCCTGTATCAATATCAGTAAATATGAGAGGCTTAACTAGACGCCTGTCGAAGGTGCCATTTGGTTTACGTTACGGTACCGGCTACGTTACGATACGAGGACGTATCGCACGCAAAGTATTATTTGTGCCCGGATCTACGGCTTTGGCGACGACGTATCGGAAATGGAGTTACAGCCGCATATCTACGACTTCTATTTTCTTTTATTTATACGTAACTGAACTATCTTTGGGACAAACTTTACTTTTGTCGATTTGATAAAATTCAGTCAGAGGAAGATGACGATTGTAGTTGGGCGTTTGGATAAAAATGGGATCAGTTTGAAAATTGGCGAAATGTTTTTATTTGAAGACATGTTAAATCCACTAATGTGAAACCATATAGTGAGATCCCTAAGCCCCATTCGTTAGGTAAGTTTAACTGAATCCTCCTTACATTGTATGCCTCAGTGCCGAAAGACAAGACTTTTATGTTTTATCTTATCACGAAATATTAATTGCCAATGATTCTGTTCTTCTAGGTGGATAACATCACTTATCTGGTATCTAGCATGGAGTCTATTTGGTCGTACCAACGATGGAATCCATCTCTTCAGCGTCTTTCCCTCCATCTTGTCAGTAATTTAATGATCTCTAAACAATGTCCATCTTACCGTTATCTGTCAATCCGTTTCTCCGCTTACTTCTTCTAAACAACTCAACGGATTTTGATACGGTTTTTACTAATAGAAATAGCGATAAACGAGGAAGGTATATAAATTGCACCATTTGCACCCGTGGGAACCCAGTATGGGTCGCTAGTACGACTGTAACGAAAGAGCAAAATAATGAAATCAAGGTTCAATCATATTTCTATTTGTGACAAACAATGTAGGTACTCAAAGGTGATATATTTTATTGTTTTCCGAGTAATAAATCTTATAAGTAATTTCTGGGGTGCTTGGGAGTGTGAAGTGTCTCTCTAATTTCAGTGACGAAGCAACTTGCCACGTCGCGTTATTATTTACCACCAAGGTTATTTATAAGGGTGAGTGGGCTTTATAAGAAGTATTAAGTAATATAAGAAGCCACTTGTATAAATAATACATATGGGATAGGGGAGGTTAAGGAAGAAGTTAAATACATTTTTATAAGAAGTTTATTGCGATATGACGCTAATATAGGTAATCATACCACAGATTGGTAACATAATGTTAAAAGGATGAGAGCAATCCTGACAAAAACTGCAGTAGTGGGCAGTTATGAAAAATATGAAATTGTGAAATTCTGAACAAAATGGCGGACAGAAACTTAATTTCCAATGTTTTTGTTTAATTTTTGTGGCATATTACAATGTGGCTCTCGTAGCGAAATTCGCCCACAATAAATGCTCTTTAATTAGTATCAGCATAATGAAATTTCCCAGTAATGTTAAATATTTGTATCGCCTGAAGGATTTTAAAACATTCCGTTGTTATTTGGTTTCTCGTTTTTGATGCTAAATTAAAATTCGGTTTTATAATGCGAAACGCTATGAGCCTTCTTGTTAATTAAATTCTTATTGGTTACAGTAATTAGTAAGTTTTGTTGATGGAAATGGCTTAAATGCCGAAAAGGCCGTCGGATGTAAGTCAATATAGTTTGTTATGCGTATCCAATGTTCAGTAGAATTACGTCCATCGTCACGTAACGACTTCCACGTACATATTTTCTGACTCAAAGTTTATTCACATAGAACTTGACGTTCTGAATAAAAAATATTTCTGCTAATAGTTTAGAAAACGTTTACGCAGTGAAATTAAAGCAGCTGTCCGAATAGATTAATTAGGTACACCAATTAGATGCTTGGCGGCGGATTGTATCGGTTGATTTTTATCGGTTTAAAAATAAATAGGTGTTGATACGTCGCCCACGCTCTATTATGGCGATATTAAAACAAGGTAGGTTGGTACATATTGCAAAGGTAACTGCAACTGTGAGAAAAAAAAACAATCCTTAAAATAGTGTTTTAGGCAATTACCTACATGTAGTTATAGTAAAATTAACGCCGTCTTTAGTAAAATGATTTTAGTCTAAAGCCCGTCTGCTCGTAAAACGTCATTACTTTCGGTAAGTTTAAAACAGCTAAAAAAGTACGTAAAACTTGGCTAAGTACAAGCAAGGGCCCAAATATTATGTAAGTATGTCAAACAACGTTCGCCATGGGATGGCGGTACGCACAAGTTTTTCGCAATTTTTGCCTTAATCTCACAAAGAGGCAAAGTTTGGAACTCATTAGAGCGAGAGAGAATGCTGACGATGCACCTCGCGTGCCAAATTAAATTTAATTCTGCTGTTCCACTGGGGTGACCATGATGATAAGTTCCTTTTAGGAATCGGAATGTTTATATGTTGTCTCAATGTGGAACACGGAATATTTAAACATACCTATATTTTTTATTAGATTAAAGTTTGTCAAGATTTACCTTCATATTTACACAAATTATAGTTTGTAGACAGTTAATAAAGTTTCATAGAAAATAGCATCATTCAAACCACAGATTTAGGAGAAGAAAAACATTCGCCCAAGTAGGTATACCTATTGCAATGGACCAATTTGACGCATTTCTATACCTAACCTACCTATTTTAGAATATACAAATCGGTTCACATATGGCGGAGTATCGCGTAAAAAACATCTAGTCAAATTGAGAATTTTTGAAGTCGGTTAAAAATGACAATAGTGCCATAATTATTGATGTAAAAATCACCTTGTCTCGCTATGCGTGTTGATGAGAGTCTCTTCGGGTATGAGTTGTCAAAACTTGCATCATAGGGTGCCGCTAGTTGTA
The DNA here is from genome assembly GCA_963555595.1 of Tethea ocularis. Classification (NCBI taxonomy): domain Eukaryota; kingdom Metazoa; phylum Arthropoda; class Insecta; order Lepidoptera; family Drepanidae; genus Tethea; species Tethea ocularis. The sequence goes on along the minus strand of OY741961.1, from coordinate 11,594,270 downwards.
CAATCGGTAATTACATACTCTAAATCGGTGATTCATATCTCATAAATAATTCCGTGTTGATGGTTACTCTAGCTCTTAATCAAGACGTCTTTCCCTTGATCCTCCCTAACGCTGATTTGGAATTCTGTACGTTGTATGTCTGTTTGTCTTTGGTCAAGTGTCGTCAATTAACAAATTTATTTTGTTTTCCGCAAACATTTTCTTTGTGCGGTAAACAAGGGAAATTAAATTTGTTTTCGTTTCCCATTTCCTTTGGACTTGACATGGTCCCTCCATGTCAAGTTTTTAACTAAAGTAGGCAAAATAATACGGTATTTATGACCATTGATATATTAACTAGTTATAAAGGATAAAATCAGACCTCTCCAATCGCAACTATCATTAAAAAAACGAGTTTTTATTTCTACTTCACATGTCAGTGCGTACTCGGCACGAATTATTCAATAGTTGTATCCACGCGTACACACTCGTATGTTACATGCGTTCGGATACCGCTGCAATGTTATTTTTCGTATGTGAGCTTTGAAAACGCTCGTGTAAGTTAATTATTCAGTTTATTGAGCCGTGAGCGCCCTGTAAACGCCCGCGTGCGCTCGCCTACCGCACAGAAAATAATGATTTCTGACAACCCACTGTTTTATTCGCAGTTAGATTTTTCAGTATTATTGAACGTTTATTATACCTAAATGGGCAAAAACAGTAATGAGCATAATATTGAGCATTCCTACTTACCGAGTCAATCGGTTTCCGATATGATTTAGGTACCTACCGTGTTCAAATTTCAATTACCTACCTATATTATGATATGCCTCCTATTTTCCTCTGTGTATCACCACAATCTGTTTTTGCATGAAACATCGTACCTAATAAATAAACGCCATCCGATACATTTAAATTTCAGTAAAGTACCTACTTGGTTTATATTGTAGTTTATCTATGCCTAGTCTATTATCTTTGAAATTGAACTGTTTTTGTTTCAGTTCCCTTTCAGAGACTCATAAATTATTCAGTCTTACTGTAATCAAAACTCCAAAATGCTTCTTCAATATTCAGGCAGATTATATTATACAATACCTAACTACTTCTTATAGGTACATTGTATTTCAGTACTTACTAACAACTTCGTGTAATTAATTTAAATGAGTTAAATTGTTACGGGAATTGTGCCTATAGACTTAAACAGATTTAATTTTACTTATTTCTTAGTTTCACTTATACCCAACTGGCTTTAGAATCTTGCCTACTAAGGACAGATAAACAGGTCTAATATTTTGCTTAATTATACAAGTGTAGGTATACTTTGAAATCAAAATATGTAATGTTTTAGTTTTACTAAGGGCTAATAAAAAAAATAATGAAAAAACAATACCCTACATTTTGATTGTGCAGGGTTGATCCTTTGTATGACAGACAAGTATGAAATGTTTTTGTCTAAGATTTCAAAGGTCTCATAGTAAAAGTTGTACTTACAGTATGACAATTTCAACGTTTGAGCTTTGGAGGGGCGCGCCATGTTATACCATGTTATGGTAATCCATTATTTAAGACCATAATTTGACAGAACTAACTTTAAACCATCAACGTGAGTTCAAATAACCTAAAATAGCTTCTTTCTGAATCTAAAAGGTAACTTAAATTTAGAATTGGTCTGCACCATTCCTTTGCCACATATATTTTTATGTACATGTTCGCAATGTGAAGAACAAATGTACAGTCGTCGGGCATCCACTTAGCAGATTCCCAAATAGTAACATAAGAGACTCCGTTTTAGAATTCCCTGCAATGTTACAAAACTAAATAAAACAGGCTTCAGAAACGAGATTGTATGTCTATGAAAGCTTTGTCAATGAAGTACCTAATAGTAGCATTGTGTTCAAAAATTTGACTGCTATTATTGCATATTGTTCTGGCACAAATCCACCTGATTGACTCTAAAACGTATTGAACTGTCGCTTTGCACATCGATCAATACAGAAAATTGGAGCTACGTTAGAATTATTTTGCTTTTGCAAATTTTATTAGTGGAAATAAGAGTAAAAAATTAAAAAAATATATTATAAAGAGAAGACATAAAATTTAAAATACCTATTTTGTCTTGTAACCGGATTTCCAGTTGTGGACCGTTCAATAGGGTAGTTGACACTGTCAAAAATAAATGACCAAACACTAACCAATGCATAAAACATCTTAAAACACGCGGAAACATTATCAAATATGTTGTACATTTAATGCTTTTTATGATTTTTAATTACCAGTGGAACCACTAAGAGTAGATGATTTGATACTGTGAAACTATGACGTCATAGTGTAGTATTTCATACAAAATTCCATATAAACTATCGTTTTGACATTTATTAAAAAGTAGCTGATTTGATATGTCAGTCAACTACCCTATTGAACACCGGGGAACAATCTAAATATATAGGAAAGCGTGACTGATTGACTGATCCATCAACGCACAGCTCAAACTATTGGGCATTTGGCTTATGTTATGACGTAAGCATCTGCTAAGAAAGAGTTTTTGAAAATTCAACCCCTAAGGGGGTAGGTAGTTTTTAATATAATAATATTGTTTAGTCATTGTAATAGATGTTAATCAAATCTAAAATCAGTATCAAAAACTTCAGACTGCAATTTTAACAACGTAAACGTAGCTTAATTCCAATGACTGGCCGTATAACATGGTATAAAATTGGAAACGGTACAAACTACAGCAAAAATCCATTACACGATTGCTTTCACCACTTTATAGTGAGTCGCTAATGAATATTAACAATAGTGGAGCACTGTGCCGCGGCGCTGCGCTCGCCTGTCGCCCGTACATCTCTCATCCATGACTTTATCGGACTCTTTATTCTAAACGGGTTGAAAAATTTACTATGCAAATTGTATTAAACCTATCCAGGTTGCTAAGGGTCGGTTGCATAAAGCGCGGTCATAGTAAGGTTACGGTTATAGGTAACTTAACCGCCGAAAGAAAGCAAACTGGGTTGCTCTTGTCATTGAAATTTTAACCGTAACCGGTCATCGTCAAAGTGACTCTACGGTCAAAGCATGGTAATAGTTAACTTTGACTATAACTATAACTAAAATGTACGAGCAACCGGCCCTTATTGAATTAAGTTAACTTATCGAATTTATGTGGTTATTATGTTCCAAATTAGAGCTTTGTCCAGAAGATAAGCTATGATATAGGTACAGGACCGACGCCTGAGGGTTACATCCGAAGAAACTCTAAAAAGAAGCAGACTATGCACTATATATACTAGACTATATACTATACGTAATATTTCAACTTGAAGCACAATTGTGAACAGTTTCGTTCCAAATCTCTTCTCAAAAGAATCTTAAGGCATGAACTAGTCCATGAAACGATTACTTAAGGCGAATAAATTAACGTCGCTTCTATTCCTGTAGCATTATACGAAACATTGCACTTACGTTAGGATCATTTTTAATCTAAATTCCGTAGGTTCTCCCTTTGTACCGAAGATTGCCCTGCGTCCCTGATCATAGCTCTATGGTATACGTACATTATATTGGATCCGATGAATTCATTCCACACGAATAACCTGGAATACTTTAAAGGAATTCGGCGAAAGAAGCCTCTCGAGCCGGCGGTACTTAAAACACGGGCCAAAAATCAAATAGAAAACTTCACATAATATGCGATCGTTTTCAGCTCATTGGAATATTATAGGCCTCGTGTGGTATAGCCCACATGTTCATGTTTTTATAGACAATGTTCTAGTAAAAGAAAAAAAAAAAAAAAACTAAAAAGTTAAAAGCCCTTCCTTCAGAATTTTTCATAATTATTATTTCCCGTGTCCCTGCTAAACACCTCTACCCTTAGAAGCATATAAACGATATTTCGTGAAAATTTAATAACTATTGCAGTAGCTAGTAATTTTGATGTGTGGCCTACCGACATAAATAATAGACATTCGCTTGATAGCGATCAACTATTACCAGCCTACTACAAAATCACATTTATAAAGCACCCATCCGAACTAAGACTAAAATGTATTTTAAATTTTGTAAGTACCCAAGTAATACAGGCTAAATGCATAGGTAATATCTGTAAATCCACTTATGGCTTAGCATAAAAAACTAGTTGGAAATTCCTACAGGTACGTTTTTTTATGAAAATTCATGCACAATATTTTTTATTTCCATAACAAAGGGTAAGTGGGGTAGTGTAACAAATCCTAGGGACGCAATTGCGTTTACGCGGGGCGCGAGCCTCGACAAATTATTGTACCTCGCTATCCGGGGACGCGAGGTGAAAATGCTTTGAGTGGCAACCCTGCGAGCTCGGGCCATGGCCTTAGTAACCAGGAAATAAAAAACGAAGGGTTTCTTTAATCAGAGGCTGTATTAGCTCTTGCGATCCAACTCAACCTGAACTGAATCGTTTTATTGTCAAAGAACGTTAGAATGTATGGAAAAACGTAACATTTGACATAAGAATAAACCAATTTAGGTCAAGTTGAGTCGCTATTAAAGTTGATAATACGCGTGCAGAAAGATGTTCTTGTAACTATTTGTGTCAGTAGAAAAGCAAACTTGTGACCGAAGCAAAGTCCGACCGACATACCTAATGTTGTTCCAATTTTTATATCTGTTAAGAGTATCTTTATAATCTAAATACTTATGTCATACTTTTGAACTGCTGCATGTGTGCTGCTTGCGGGAGCTGCATAAGTCTGCTATTGGTCCCGATTCGTTGTTTACAAACTACACTTAATTAATCACATTATAGCTATCTCTTTCTATCAAAAATCTTATGTAAGGGATATCGGATATAAGAAGAATTTAGTCCTGTCAAATTAGTCTGATTCCTTAGTTTCAACGTGAATTTAGATGTCATCTTATTTGGTTTAAAATATTTTCTTCCAAAAACTACCCGCTTCGCTCGTCACCGTATTTCCTACCGTTTTTCGCAAACAATTCGCCGTCCCACTCGGTTTATGTGAAAAGTTGACGTAAACGCACTTTAGTTAGAACCGTCACCTGCTACTTTGTTTTTATAAAACGTACCATAGGGGGCGGTGTGGAAGTCGACACTCTTCGCTTTAGTTATAGACAGCTTTTAGATCTATTATGGCATTAAAAGGGGAAACAAACAAATAGAGAATAACTTACTGATTTTTGTTCAATATATATTTTTTTAATCTTAAGGGTAAACCTTCGGTTGGAGCGTTACTTACATATACAACTATTTCATGAAAATGTTACTAATATACCTTGGAAGAATGTGTTGATGATTTCTTTTGTTATTAATCAGTAAATATACTACCATTCTTGTCGCAAATAACATGTTGATAACTTACGACCTATAACTGAGTTGCAATTAGCAAAAAACGTGATAAAATTTGAATTTAACGCCCTAACCGAAGCCTCCACCTTAAAGCATGATTATAGTAAAAAGGTTTTTAGATGTCTAGGTACCGCACCTACGCACGCAGTGTTCTGCTAGCTAAGAATGTAACTTATAATCGATCAATATCTTTATAAATATAATAAAGGTTGGTAGGCTTTGGTACACCGTTTACTAACGGGCCATGCTTGTTTGACGACTTGTAGTATAAAAAAATAATTATTGATGTAAGATGCCCAGTAAGTAAGCTGTTCTTAACAATATCTTTAAATAAGTCTGTTTATGCTTCTTCAGCATTCGTAATAATTAGCTTTGCGTCAAAACGACTCCCGGAGGAAGTTATATTTATTTACGTTAAGAAATCTTGTCGCTTTGCATCTTAAGTGCCAGAAACGGCTCCAGTTCTTAGAAGTTTTGTTTTACAAGGCGACGACGTTAAAAATGCATAGAAACTTGGAGTGTTGAACGAGTTTGTAATTCTGTCGACGTCGCGTCGTGTGCCAGACAGCGTGGACGGAACGCTGCGTTTTCTGTAATACGATAGGTAAGTACCTACTGTGCTTCTAGGAGTGCCTAAGAATATTTTCAGACTTTCTGTGTATTTCTCTGACTGATATTCTATTTGACTGTAGGTAGAGTTATTTTGACCCCCAACGAAAAAGGGGGTTGTTATAAGTTTGTAGTTGTTGATTTTAATAATGTTTTTTTCGTTTGAGTTTCATTTCTTAGCTATGTTTTATAACGTACAGCCACAACATATTTAATATTTTTTTTAAAGAAAAATACATTATTACATGTCTACATTTAAAAAAATAGTTTAATAAATGCCTAAACTAAATTACTTTTCAATGGGCAGTTTTTTTTAAATTAATTATAATTATAAAAAAAATTACCAATAAAAATGCTACTAAAGTAACTAGGTACCTACCTACCTGTTCAAACGTAAAAATAACATGTTCATATTATTCAGAAGAGTTTTAATTCACCTCTAAAAAATATGCGTTTTACTTTGATTGATATTTTAGTTTTAATTGAAATATATCGACGCTTTTCACCTGAAGTGGTACAAAAGGTTTCGCAATATTAATCAACTTGCCGCTTGACTATCGAGGCGAGTTCAAACAAATTTTAATATAGACCTGTGACCCGTCGAATCGTAATGGAGTCTAGTGTTGCGACACTTACGAACCGAGTGAGCTTTCGTTTCGAGTTATTTTTATGAAAATATTCAGTAGTATAATCTAGTTGATTTCCATGTAAGTAGCATGCGTTTTACTAGATTTTAAGAGAGGTAGAGCATAGCGAATTTTCGCTTGAAGAGCAGCTCGACTGGGGAAGTACCTCTACCTTACAGAATACCGCAGCCAAATAACCTGGTTGTGCTCCTGCGTGTGAGTAAGGTCGCCAGAGCTCATCGGGGTTGGGGAAGGGTTGGCAATGCACGAGTGGTAGGTACCCGGGGATTAGTATAGGTCTCTGTCCCGGGTGTCGCTAGCATCCATAGGCTACGGTGGCCGCTTACCATCAGGCGGGCCGTCTGCTTGTTTGCGTTGTTTGCCGACTTAGTTGTATAAAAAAAAGATTATAATTACGAATAGGTATTACCTAATAAAGTAGGTAAGTACACACGGCCACAGATCAAGCTACACTGGTACTGTAGTACTGGTAGTGTTATGAAATTTATATGGCGGCGCTGCACCCAAAAATAAATTAAAATACTTACCACAATAATAATTAAAAGCGAAAAATAAAAATTGAAGTTATACACCGATTTACCGACGACGTGACGCGCACCCTGCGCAATCCACCCGGCGCAGTGTCGCCACGCCGCCATCGTCGAGTCACAAAATAATTAGTATACAGAAGTCAAGCTACATATAACACGCGTTGAGCAACGCACACATAGACAACGCTCACGGACATGATATCTCGGAACCGTTAGGAACAGTGCGAGCACGAATGCCATCCACTTCAGACAATGTAATATGTATAAAAATGACGTTAACATTATTTTTGTTACTATTGGCTTTTATTTCAGTTCCTCTTGTTTTGTTCAATCAATCAAACAACTATGAGTGCCATCTCCGCTATAGTTTATGAGATAACCCAGCCAGAGTTGATAAACCTAGCGCGACCGCCGAGTGTAGGTATGAAAATTGAGGTACAAACATGAGCTTGACTTCTGTACACTGATTATTTTGTGGTGAGTGGCATAGAGCCGCTCACGCCGGTTACCGGCCGCCGGCGCCATGACAAACAATGACACGACTCTGACAGACGTCTAGTCCACGGTATGGAATCGGCCATACAAGAGTCGGTGGAACGCTACAACATCTCAAGTAATTTAAAACTCAATTTCAGTGTAATAGAGTTTGAATTGTAATGATAAAAATATGTAATTTCAGGTAATCATTGAGCGTAAGCGTTCCTTTGATTTGTTCCTTCGATTCCTATCTGTACTTTAGAATCTGTGGTCTAGTCGTCCGTCAGTCTACTACTCGCGCGCTTTTTATCAAAGTACCTACATATTTATTGACTTTTTGGCGGGAACTTGCGAAGTGACTTTGCGTTTTCATTTTATTTTCATAAAATAGTGTATTTTTTCAGTTTTATTGAATATTATCGGTGGTATTTTGTCCAATAAAGATCAATACAAGTGCACCAGTGAAGTGAAATGAAATGATTACGTGTATAGTGACTTTTCAAGTTGTCTCAAGTAGTCCATGAAAAGTTTTAGTAGAACGGCTACCATTGTACTAAATCTACTGAAGATGATCAAATAAGACAAGGCTGTATGGCTCTGTACCTTTGCCTTTAATTTAATAAACAACAACTACATATTTATTTTCTGTTTGCTCTCATCCTATTTATCATAAAAAATGTATTCACAGTTTAGTTCAAGTTTTAGTGTAATCCTTTGTGATGTTTGTAGAATGCACAAAATAAACTTGTGATATTAAGTGGAACTCACTCAGTGTTGTTTGCGTTATAATTTGATGGTTATATAAAGTTTAACAATAGTCGGAGATATAAGGTAAGCAACTCTTTCAACCTACCATAACCTGCTCCCGGGATAAAAGGCAGCCTTCCCTTCCTACCTTCCTTCTCCATATCATAGGCTATCTGCAGTGAGCTCAATAGCCCCATAGCCCTAGAATTCTCCATGCCCAGAACCTTAACCTGAACTTGAATTTCGCAAAATTTCATAGGTTCAGCGATTTAGTTATGAAAAATTTAAGAAACAAACAAACTCTCTTTCGCATTTATAATATTAACTAGCTTTCGCCCAGCGGTTTCACCCGCATTAGAGTTCATGAACACCCCGTACTCAATTTAACCAACCAAATAATATGTAGGTCAATTTGTCCGTTAGTATTCTCATACCTTGAGAACCACAGTACAGATTATGAAGCGCTTTTCAAAGATAGGTATCCTCTTAGGTTCAGGTTCCTAGATGAAGGTTTTAGGCTATTTAATATCCAGGGACAGGTATAGTTATGTGACGATTGAATGCTACATAAATATATTATGCATGTGGAGTTCAGTTTTCACGTCTAAATACTTGTCAAAAATTACAATCCATTATTAGTCAAACATAAGTTTTTTATTTTTTTTTTATTTTGGCATCACACTTCGTATATTTTGCCAGTGTCAAGTTGAGCAATGTAGGTATTTTTATATTCTTCATGTAATAAATTCTCGTCAATCGTCAAGATTCAAAGTTCAGTTTAGTTAGGTTTTAGTATGATGGTAGCCGTTCTACTAAAACTTTTCATGGACTTCTTGAGACAACTTGAAAAGCCACTATACACTTCACCGGTGCACTTGTATTGATCTTTATTGGACAAAATACCACCGATAATATTCAATAAAACTCAAAATACACGATTTTATGAAAATAAAACGAAAACGCAACGTCACTTCGCAAGTTCCCGCCAAAAAGTCCCATACATAAGTTGTTGTTACGTTAAAAAAAAACAGTCAAAGGTTCAGAGTCATACAGCCTTCTTATTATTTTTTTTATTTTTGTAGGTATATTGAATTTTTATGTTTGATATTTTTTTTTATAAGTTTCGAATGGCATGCAATGCAGGAGATAAAAGTTTTTCTTTCTTCTTTCTTTCTAAACGTTTAAACAGTGTGTAAGGAAAATTGGCAGAGAGGTAGACCCGTGAGATAAGAAGGTAGGTATTTTTATCCCAGAACTTGTGAGAAACTAAGGACATAATTTATCTATACTAATAATAATCTATATATCTATCTATCTAAACTATAATGAAACTGAAGAGTTTTTGTTTGTTTGTATGAACGCGCTAATCTCTGGATCTACCAGTCGGATTTGGAAAAATCTTTTTGCAATTGAAAACCTAAAAAAAAATATGTGAAGAATGTCCCAGGATATTTATTTATTTTTGTATAGCACGGGCGATGCGACGCGGCGCCCGATGTAACCCGAGCAATACCGAAAAGAACCGAACTATGCACGACTTCACCGACATGAAGTCCTATACGTATTTGTTTGATGATAATTGCTTTAACGTTGAATATTTTTAAGTTGTATTGTTGTAGATATTATATACGGATTTCATAGAAACAAATACTACTTAAGAAGGTCCTAATTATTTCAAAATTGGTTTTGAGTTTATTTTTACTAAATTTGTTTTTTTTTTATTTCTTGGGTGAAAACTTAATCTATATATAGGTAGTAATAATAAAGCTAAAGAGTTTGTTTGAACGCGCTAATCTCCGGAGTTATTAGGTCCGATTCGAAAAATTGTTTCACTAATGGGAAGCTACATTATCCCCGAAGGTTATAAGCTACTTATAAACCCGCGAACGAAACCGCGGGGAACAGCTAGTTATTTTATATAAACTAAATGCTAAGTATTATAATTTTAGATCTCTTGTTTGAGATATTGAAGAAAATTTAAAGCTTTGTTACTTTATTTTGGCATGAAAGTTGAACAATACTGTGAGTGGAAGGGTTCTTAGTTTGCTATAAACAATGCATGCTATATGATAGCTTAAATTCATAAAATATGGTACTTATATGAATAGATTAGCTTTATAGTCTGATAAACTTTTTAAAAAAATCATATAAATATCTATGACTAAAATTTAGAATAATTTTGATTTCTATGTTGTTACATTTGTGTTAATTAGTCTATATTCAAAATTTTGGATCTTTTGCTCAAGTAATTGCAAAAATATTAAAGGGCAAAAATGAAATATTTCACATTATTCTATAACATTGCATTGCTAAATAGTATTACAAAATGCTTTAGGATTCTTATAGTTCTCGCTATGGGTAGCTTATAACCAGAAATTCGTGGTTCTTAAATCAATAGGAAAAGCGTTATACAGGTTGATGAAAAAAAAATAAAAAGGTCATAAAATTGTCTATGATTAAAAAGTTTACAATTATTAATGTGCATATTGTTACAATTATGTTACATGGTCTGCACCCAAAAATTTTGATCCCTAGCTCATCTAATTGCAAAAATATTTAGGGGCCAAAATACAAATTTCCGCCCTCTATAACATTTCATTGCTAAATCGTATTGCAAAATGCTTTAGGATTCTTATAGTGCTTGCTATAGTTAGCTTATTTCCAAAAAATCATGTTTCTTAGTTAAATAGTTCTTGCGTTATACAGGTTGATGAAAAAAAATTAAAAAGGTCATAAAATGGTCTATGATCATTTTTTTTTAAATTATTGATTTGCATGTTGTTACATTTATGTTACATGGTCTACATTTAAAATTTTGGAACTCTAGCTTAAGTAATTGCAAAAATATTAAAAGTCAAAAATAAAATTTTCCATCCTCTATAACATTTCATTGCTAAATAGTATTGCAAAATGCTTTAGGATTCTTATAGTGCTTACTAAGGATAGCTTATTTCCAAAAAATCATGCTTCTCAGTTGTATAGTACTTCCGTTATACAGGTTGATAGAAAATAATTTAAGGTGTCATAAAATTGACACCTATGAAAAATTTGAGAAACACTGGTTTGAATATTATTCCAATTGTATTGAATAGTTTATATGCCAAATGTAAAGTCCCTAGCTTGAGCCATTACAAAAATATTAAAGTGCAAAAATTGGATATTTCACCCTTTATAACTTTATGCCGCATGAAAAGTTTGAGAAACTTGATAGTATGTTTCGAAACAAATACTGTAGAAAGCTTATATTCCAAAAATCAAGCTTCTGCTATGAATATTAACTGAGAAAAACAGGATGCTAAAAGTAAATTTTCGACATTTTTACTTTGTCTATGGGCAAAACTTTGACAAACACCAAGTTGAAATTTGTAGTATTTGTATAGCATAACGCGTATACGAAATTTCATTTGCCTATCTTCAGCCGTTGCAGAGATATAAAAGTTTGAAAAATGCATAATTTCCATCGGTAATATCTTCCTCGAAGAAAAACAGTTTGAGAAACGCCGAAAATACATTTTAGCAGTATTATTAAACTACCTACAATATAAATTTTGAGTTTGTAACATTCAAACTCACAAAGTTATGAAGGTTTAACGGAAACAAAGCAAATCCCTTATTTTTTTAAATTTTCCTCCCATAGACAAAAGTTTGAGAAACGCTCGCACCCATATCTAATATTTTTTACTGAAAAAGCTACATTAAAAATTTCAGACTCCTAGACCTTATGGTTCCAGAGATATTAAGATTCTTAAAATCGCACAAAGGGCCCGTTTCCACCACTGCGGAAAGGAATTTCGAAAAATCGCTTCTTAAATGGGGTCTACGTGACAAAATCTATGCACATGCCAAATTTCACATTAATCGGTTCAGCGGTGTGGGCAGGGGGATGTTTACCCAAAAAACCGCTACTCTTTTATATAATAGACTAGCTTTCGCCCAGCGGTTTCACCCGCATTAGAGTTCATGAACACCCCGTACTCAATTTAACCAACCAAATAATATGTAGGTCAATTTGTCCGTTAGTATTCTCATACCTTGAGAACCACAGTACAGATTATGAAGCGCTTTTCAAAGATAGGTATCCTCTTAGGTTCAGGTTCCTAGATGAAGGTTTTAGGCTATTTAATATCCAGGGACAGGTATAGTTCTGTGACGATTGAATGCTACATAAATATATTATGCATGTGGAGTTCAGTTTTCACGTCTAAATACTTGTCAAAAATTACAATCCATTAGTCATACATAAGTTTTTGTTACGTTAAAAAAAACAGTCAAAGGTTCAGAGCCATACAGCCTTCTTATTATTTTTTATTTTTGTAGGTCTATTGAATTTTTATGTTTGATATCTTTTTTTATAAGTTTCGAATGGCATGCAATGCAGGAGATAAAAGTTTTTCTTTCTTCTTTCTTTCTAAACGTTCAAACAGTGTGTAATGAAAATTGGCAGAGAGGTAGACCCGTGAGATAAAAAGGTAGGTATTTTTATCCCAGAACTTGTGAGAAACTAAGGACAGCTTCTTAAATGATTGTCTCAATGATGCAATACAGATGCAAAATTGTCAAGAACGGCCAACATAAACCTATCTATAATTTATCTATACTAATAATAATCTATATATCTATCTATCTAAACTATAATGAAACTGAAGAGTTTTTGTTTGTTTGTATGAACGCGCTAATCTCTGGATCTACCAGTCGGATTTGGAAAAATCTTTTTGCAATTGAAAACCTGAAAAAAAATATGTGAAGAATGTCCCAGGATATTTATTTAATTTTGTATAGCACGGGCGATGCGACGCGGCGCCCGATGTAACCCGAGCAATACCGAAAAGAACCGAACTATGCATGACTTCAACCGATATAGTCCTATACGTAATTTGTTTGATGATAATTGCTTTAACGTTGAATATTTTTAAGTTGAATTGTTGTAGATATTATATACGGATTTCATAGAAACAAATACTACTTAAGGTCCTAATTATTTCAACATTGGTTTTGAGTTTATTTTTACTAAATTTGTTTTTTTTTATTTCTTGGGTGAAAACTTAATCTATCTATAGGTAGTAATAATAAAGCTGAAGAGTTTGTTTGAACGCGCTAATCTCCGGAGTTATTGGTCCGATTCGAAAAATTGTTTCACTAATGGGAAGCTACATTATCCCCGAAGGTTATAAGCTACTTATAAATCCGCGAACGAAACCGCGGGGAACAGCTAGTTATTTTATATAAACTAAATGCTAAGTATTATAATTTTAGATCACTTGTTTGAGATATTGAAGAAAATTTAAAGCTATGTTACTTTATTTTGGCATGAAAGTTGAACAATACTGTGAGTGGAAGGGTTCTTAGTGTGCTATAAACAATGCATGCTATATGATAGCTTAAATTCATAAAATATGGTAGTTATATGAATAGAGTAGCTTTATACAGTCTGATAAACTTTTTAAAAAAATCATATAAATATCTATGACTAAGATTTAGAATAATTTTGATTTCTATGTTGTTACATTTGTGTCAATTAGTCTATATTCAAAATTTTGGATCTTTTGCTCAAGTAATTGCAAAAATATTAAAGGGCAAAAATTAAATATTTCACCCTCTATAACATTGCATTGCTAAATAGTATTACAAAATGCTTTAGGATTCTTATAGTGCTTGCTATGGGTAGCTTATAACCAGAAATTCGTGGTTGTTAAATGAATAGGAAAAGCGTTATACAGTTTGATGAAAAAAAATTAAAAATGTCATAAAATTGTCTATGATTAAAAAGTTTGAAATTATTGATGTGCATGTTGTTACAATTATGTTACATGGTCTACAACCAAAATTTTAGATCCCTAGCTACAGTAATTGCAAATATATTAAGGGGCCAAAATACAATTTTCCGCCCTCTATAACATTTCATTGCTAAATAGTATTGCAAAATGATTTAGGATTCTTATAGTGCTTGCTATAGGTAGCTTATTTCCAAAAAATCATGCTTCTTAGTTAAATAGTTCTTGCGTTATACAGGTTGATAAAAAAAAATTAAAAAGGTCATAACATTGTCTACGATCATTTTTTTTAAATTATTGATTTGCATGTTGTTACATTTATGTTACATGGTCTACATTAAAAATTTTGGAACCCTAGCTTAAGTAATTGCAAAAATACTAAAAGTCAAAAATAAAATTTTCCACCCTCTATAACATTTCATTGCTAAATAGTATTGCAAAATGCTTTAGGATTCTTATAGTGCTTGCTAAGAGTAGCTTATTTCCAAAAAATCATGCTTCTCAGTTGTATAGTACTTCCGTTATACAGGTTGATAGAAAATAATTTAAGGTGTCATAAAATTTACATCTATGAAAAATTTGAGAAACACTGGTTTGAATATTGTTTCAATTGTATTAAATAGTTTATATTCCAAATTTAAGGTCCCTAGCTTGAGCCATTACAAAAATATTAAAGTGCAAAAATTGGATATTTCACCCTTTATAACTTTATGCTGCATGAAAAGTTTGAGAAACTTGATAGTACATTTCGAAACAAATACTGTAGAAAGCTTATATTCCAAAAATCAAGCTTCTGCTATGAATATTAACTGAGAAAAACAGGATGTTAAAAGTAAATTTTCAACATTTTTACTTTGTCTATGGGCAAAACTTTGACAAACATCAAATTGAAATTTGTAGTATTTGTATAGCATAACGCGTATACGAAATTTGATTTGCCTATCTTCAGCCGTTGCAGAGATATAAGAGTTTGAAAAATGCATAATTTCCATCGGTAATATCTTCCTCGAGGAAAAAAAGTTTGAGAAACGCCGAAAATATATTTTAGCAGTATTATTAAACTACCTACAATATAAATTTTGAGTTTGTAACATTCAAACTCACAAAGTTATCAAGGTTTAACGGAAACAAAGCAAATCCCTTATTTTTTTAAATTTTCCTCCCATAGACAAAAGTTTGAGAAACGCTCGCACCCATATCTAATATTTTTTACTGAAAAAGCTACATTAAAAATTTCAGACTCCTAGACCTTATGGTTCCAGAGATATTAAGATTCTTAAAATCGCACAAAGGGCCCGTTTCCACCACTGCGGAAAGGAATTTCGAAAAATCGCTTCTTAAATGGGGTCTACGTGACAAAATCTATGCACGTGCCAAATTTCACATTAATCGGTTCAGCGGTGTGGGCAGGGGGATGTTTACCCAAAAAACCGCTACTCTTTTATATAATAGATTAAGATGAGACTTAAAAATGAGTAGGTATTTAATAAAATTTTAAATGAATCTGAAATAATATAAGTAGGTAAGTACCTACTTACTGATCTTCGCTCTTTTCTTAGCTCGCATCCCGCCTTCTGCTAGGTACTTATATCATTAGACTAGTTTTACGCACACAGTTTCACTCGCGATCCGCGTGAATTAAGGATAAGGAATTTTATATGTATTTTTTATACTTTAGGTTACGTTACTGGTGGCGTCCGGTCCTTATCTATATATGAAAAACAAATAGAATTCCAGGAACTGCTCTTGAAGTAAGTACCTATTTAAAATAATGAATTATGTTGCTCTGCGATGATAAACCATTCTACTGGTGAAATAATTTTAATATCGGTCCAGTCGTTTTTTTTTTATTAACTAGCTGTTCCCCGAGGCTTCACTCGCGTTCCCGGGATAAAAAAGTATCCTATAACCTTCGGCAATAATGTAGCTTCCTAATAGTGAGTTTTTCAAATCGGACCAATAAATCAGGAGATTAGTGCGTTCAAACAAACTCTTCAGCTCCATTATTGGTATAGAATAGATACTTATAGGTAAGTACTTATATACTTATAGGTAAGTAGATTACGTTCAAAAATACTTCAATATTTGTAATTTTTATTATTATTAGTGTAACTAGATTATGTTAAAAAATCCATATACGTAAATAAAATAAATAAATAAAAATAAATAAATAAATGATGTATCATGGTCTGAATACGCCATAGAGAAGAAAAAAAAGTGTTTTTATTATCTGTGGAATCGTTATTTTTTACTTGAGTCACTCGTTAATTCTCGACAAGTCCCATCACTAAAATGGACTTTACATTAACTATATCATATAATAGATGCTATATAACGTCTGAGAAGCAATCAAATACTAATTTCACTGAAACAATGACGGAAAATTAGAAATGAAGTCGTGCGTTAAATGTCGGAGTTTCGGGAGTGGGACGATAGATGTCGCGACACTTGGCCCCAGATCGATGCCAATAAAACTTAATGGTTTGATAATCACTTGGAAAGGGAATAGGAAAAGATTTTCCACGATATTAAGAGTCTTCGCCTTACAGTAATTGTAATAGGACAAATCGTTTTAGGCCCGCTTTCTTGCTGTTGTGATGTAGGTAGTTAATAATTCTGATATTTTTTCCTTAAGGGTATACCTTCGGTTGGAGCGCGAAATTCAAATTTTATCAAGTTTTTTGCTAATTGCAGCTCAGTCATAGGTCGTCGTTATTTGCGACAAGAATGATAGTATATTTACTGATTAATAACAAAAGAAATCATCAACATATTCCTCCAAGGTATATTACTGACATATACGACTATTTCATGAAAATGTTACTAATATACCTTGGAGGAATATGTTGATGATTTCTTTTGTTATTAATCAGTAAATATACTACCATTCTTGTCGCAAATAACATGTTGATAACTTACGACCCATGACTGAGCTGCAATTTGCAAAAAACGTGATAAAATTTGAATTTCGCGCTCCAACCGAACGTTCCCACTTAATATCGAAATAGTCGCTATAGTAACGTATAATAATATTAGTACAATAATACCAGCAGGAAATTTTAATTTCGTTGTTACTAACCTAAATTACAAAGTAGTACATACAATAGTAGAAACGCAACTAATAACAATATTAAAAAAATATCTTTTAAACAATTTTTTTTTCAGGTACGTACCAGTTTCAGTTTGTATGTACCAATATTTTCCTTTTGTGGGTCTATTTCAATCGTTTACTTCAAAAAAGGTACGTTAACAACTATTTAATTTATATATAGGTATAAAGACATGTTCAACATAAATCCGAGTTATTTGTGTATCTTTGTCCGTGGGATGTTGATAAGATGAAATCCCCCGATAAGCGCACTGTGACGTCACTCGCTAACAATTCCTTGACCTTTTCGCTGACAAACAAAATTCCACACACGCTCACTCATTTGCATGAGAAAGCATTACAAAGGAATACTATTGAATGAACACTAATACGTTTGAAGTTAGATATTTTTAATAAAATCTGACAAAGGGAACATAATCTTACTACCTAACACCACAAAAGAAAGAAGCCTTGCTGAAACTAAGCCCTATCCCTCCCAGCTTCAGAGCCGATGTTCGTACCCCATTCGCGGGTGCCCTCAGGCGTGGTTACCTAAATGTTACCGGCTGAGACCTTTCTGCACTCGCCGATTTGTCCAGTAAGGTTGATGTAGTGCAGCCATCAGAGGCATTACATTAGATATATTTTACCAGTGATCGCAAATTGGGATGATGGGAAGCAAGCCCGTTTACTTCGCTTGAGGATATTTCTACCTCATTGAATCTAAAGGTTTCAAATTGAAACCTTTGAAACTTTAAATTAGATATTAGATAGACGTTAGAATGAGAGTGCCGTGAGCGACACATGCACAATAAGGTAAAGCCGGCCCTGGGTATAATCTATAATAAAATTGTAACTATCGACATTCATAAGTGCAAAGGAAATTACACTATGAAGGTGATAACCAGCCTGGCGTCGGGTACAGTAAACAGATGCAGTTTACTGATGTACAGTAACCCTAATACACTTCGAAAGGCCCATGTTTGTTTAGGTAACGACAGTTCTGTTGATGTTTCCACTGACAATGTCTTTGTGCATAGCTGATGCCGCATTTGATGTTTGCTGTCCAAGCCGAGTGATGGCGATTCTCTTTGTATCTGTTCGTATAATACTTATTTTATTGATAATTCGTCGTTATTGAAATGAATCATGTTTAGTAAATAGAAATCTAAATCGTAGTGTGGGTCTAAACAAGCCTAAAATGTAACTAAAACACAATACAAATATTCAATGGGCTTACGTATATACATAAGTAACATCTGTTTCCCGCGGTTTTACCCGCGCTTCCGGGATAAAAAGTATCCTTATATCCTTCTCCACATCATAGGCTATCTGCATGCTAAATTTAGCGGCTTAGGCGTGAACAGGTAACAAACAGACGGAGTTAACACTGGATTACATTGACAGGTCTCGAAAGGGATATACGTATGCGTGTAAGCGAGATGAACTTTTTTTTAATCTTATTTACTTACACTGTCCCTTTCGCCAACTGTCAGTTTACTTCATCTAATTGTAAATTTAACTTTACGTTACTTGTTTACCGAATCAAAGATCAATAATCTGTGGAAAACTGAGACACATTCATTTCCATTAGACCCCTAGACTGCAGGGTTGCAAATTTTCTAAGACAAACACTCGAGCGAACTTGTTATCAAAGGAATAACGTAACAGTATTTATGTGGGTACAGAGAAAGTACCGACACAGCACATAGCACGTAACTTACATTTGCCTGTCGGGTTGATTAAACTTTATTGACGTTCTACCGGTGACAACCCTTTGTTCTAATTCCGTGTACCATCCCCAACTTTACAATACACCTACCCGAAGCCATATCTGGGAAGGATAGAGTTTATTTTCGCTTGTACCACCGTTTATACGAGGTACGAGCGTTCGCTCCAAACAATTACGGGGCACGCTCTAATTTTACTATCTAACGCTTAGCCGGGTTCGCTCTAAAAAATGCTCTTGGAAAAAACTGTAATTCGATTTGTAGAAATACCTTTTTCTAATTGAACTTCGTTACGTACGCGCATAGTTTGTGTTACGGATAAAAGAGATTGGATCAAATAATCTGCTTGTTATGTAACTGGATTTGCGTAGAAATTCAAGTGCTTGTTCAGTTCTTTTCTTAGAAAAGACCCAACATAATACTAGTGATATTTTTTACTTTATTTTCCAAATACAGGCGGATTTTGGGAGGGTATATTAGACCGAAAGGGCATTAATGTATGTTCCTTATATAGGTCATAAAATACATATTTTGTAGTGGAAAATATATTACAATAATTCCGTGGTAGTAGTGACGTCGAATGCCGAAACGAAGGTCGCGGGTTCGAATTCTACAATGAGCTTGAGCTTTCGGTGAAGGAAAACTTCGTGAGGAAACCATAGCACCGTGGTAGGGTACTTTGTAGTTCCCGCCTGGGTGGCTACCAGCCTCAAGTTGAACATCTGTAGCACCTTTCGGTGTGTTCCGACAGCTGCACTTGAGAGCCAGTTCCCTTCTAGGCTTTGTGTACTTACCATCATCGGCCACATCATCACTGTCCTCGGGACACAGGCCTATACATAGTAAAAAAAAAAAACGCCATCCCGATCACGATAATAATTTCAAACTTGTCATACATTTAGATAGAGCAGTAGATTTTCAGGGATTATTGTAATCATCACCACATGGATAACTTTTACGACCAACCCTGAAATCACCAAAAAAAAATCAAACTTTTCATACATTTTGACCGAACAAGATTGATGTTTTGTATGAAAAGTTTGAATTTTTATTGGTGATTAAAAATTCACCTCAAACTCAAAACTCATTTATTCAGTTTAGGCCCTAATAAGGTATGTATGAATTACACCTTTTAAAAATAAGCCTTAATACCTTAAGCCTTTCACTCGAGTATATTTCTAGACGCTTCACTTATCATAGCTATTTCTTACATACACAAGAGTAAGTTTATCTCGCGAGCTAAGATACAGACTATTATAGATATGGCGTAGGTAAAGTTTGTATATCTCAGAGAAGATAGGCTGTTATACCCATAGTTATGAAGATTACAGTTTTATTACACTCATATAAACTACAGATAATTTTGAATGAAAAATTCTTCTAATATTATAAATGTGAGGCGATGATAGCTCAGTGGTAGTGACGTCGGATGCCGCGACGAAGGTCGTGGGTTCGAATCCTACAATGTGCTTGAGCTTTCGGTGAAGGAAAACATCGTGAGTAAACCATAGCACGGTGGTAGGGTACTTTGTAGTACCCGTCTGGCTGGCTACCACCCTCAAGTTGAAAATTTGTCGCCAAGCACCTACCGGTGTGTTCCGGAAATTGCACTTGAGAGCCAGTTTGCCTTCTCGGTTTTACAATACCGAGTAACAGGTCAGCAACACATTGGCAATATCTCTGGTATTGCAAATGGCGATAGGCGACGGTAACCACTTTCCATCAGGTGGGCCGTATGCTTGCGTGCTACCTTAGTAGTATAAAAAAAAAAAATGCGAAAGTTTGTGAGTATCATCCATACTATAGATGTCTGTTTGTTACTCTTTCACGTAAAAACTACTGAACGGATTTGAATGAAACTTGGCACATAGATGTTTATCTATAGAGTAACATATAGGCTATTTTTTATCACAGTCGAGATGTCTTTATTATGAGAACTCATTGCCAGTATTTTTTTAATCCATCTACATCGACTTTAGTTATTTTTCAGTTAGAGGATAATTATATGTATAATTTTTTTTTCTCAAATGTACATTGATGGGTAGAATACTTTTGCAATCCAAAGCTCGGAATATAACAAAGTTTTCTCATACCTTAATAATTGGGTCGGAATGGCAGTCGTTCAATTAGTTTGTCGGCTCTCGATAGGGGTATCCGTTGGATAAAGTTCCAACGACTCCCCATTATAAAGTCTTTAAGAAAGAGAGCCGAAGATAAAATTTAATTTAAATAACTCTTATCTGACATTAGAAGATTTACTTTGCGATCGAACTTTGAGATTAATATTGCAAATTGTGCACATCAATCTTGTTCTCGAAAGAAAAGTGTCATATTTTTTTTGTAGAATCTGTGACAGTTTTGACAGGTGTTAATTTTGTAATTAGGCAATGCAGATTTAATGGATTGTTACTATTTTGACTTATTCGGGAATCTTATGTAAATCTGTAATACAATATTGTCAGATAGAATAAATTAAATTTTGAACTTAACAATAAGTAACAAATTAGTAATAAAAAAAACACAACTTAAACTAAATTTTTGATAAAGAAAGAAATATGATAGAAATATATAAAAGTCATTTCATTTAAATCACTCTATAAACGTGCTGGCTGATGTAAAAAAATCTTCCATTGCCATTTCCTTCGCTGCCGTTTTTCTATTGGAACAGACTACTAAGTAATCGATTCCATTCGAATGAGTGCTTTTCAGTGGTAACATAAAGGGTGTAATGGAATGCTGTGAGCGTCCGACGCTGGTGTAATTGCAATCTGTTAATTTGATAATGACAGGTCGGAGAGAACGCATTGGCTCTTTGCTCGTGTTTCACACAGAGGAAGACTGCAGCTGTATAACTTTGTTAGACTGATAGTCTCAGGTTGGATAATACGGTTAGTGGACGATGCTCGGTTTTATTGCTTTGATCCTGATGGATGTATCAGTTTTTGTTTGTCATGTTATAGGTAGATATTTGGAACAAAACTTTTAACAAACTTTGGAACAAAAAAAATAATTCAACGCCTTAAATTTTATATCACGAATAACCCACAGTAATGTTACATCACAACAACAAAACTGTGTCAATTCAGTTTCATGGATTCAATATTGTATCAATGGAGGCAATATTTTCACGAAGTAAACAAATACCGTTCAATATTTACGTGCCGAAAATACCGAATTATTTTGCATAAACTCTTGGGTAATTTAGCGAGCGCCAAAAAATACGGAATTTAATCCGGCCTCGAAGGTTTCGGTGAAAAAGTTTCGGAAGAATAAACAAGCCGCTGCGCGAGACGTCGGGGATTGAAATTATCAAGTAATTTAATAAAGCTTGCGATAAGTCGAACGCGCGTCCGCTCCCTAGTGGGCTAGATAAAAGGAAATAAGTTTAAACGAGAAAAGTTGTCGAGATAGCGCTCGCGGACAGCCGACCACCAGCGGGTAGGGTACGTACCCGAGCGTTGCGGCCGAGGCTGACGACCGCTTACTTTTATTTGGACAAGTAAGTGATAACCCTGAGTTATTGTGCCGACCTTGAAAGATTGCAGCTTTGCGATTTCACAGTGGTAAAATATACATTTCTGGCATTTTATTCTTTATAGCAAATTCCCTTTGAGTTAAAAGAAGGGCAACAATGAA
The DNA here is from genome assembly GCA_963555595.1 of Tethea ocularis. Taxonomy (NCBI): domain Eukaryota; kingdom Metazoa; phylum Arthropoda; class Insecta; order Lepidoptera; family Drepanidae; genus Tethea; species Tethea ocularis. The sequence continues at coordinate 11,571,715 of OY741961.1, read as the reverse complement.
ACCTATATGGCAGAAACCAATGAGATTATTATAATTGTAATCTCAATTAAACTAATATCAAAACTAGCCTCCGCATCGTGGTTTTACCTGCGGTCACGAATAGTTACGATAGATCTTGTTTTCATAGGATAAGAAATATCTTAGGGTATCCTTATATGTATGTATGTTCAAGTGGTAATAAACATATACATACATACATACGAATCTTCACATTATAATAGGTTAGTTCCATTACTAACCGCGGTCTTGAAATTATTGACAAGCCAGTTGGCTGTAGCGCCGCTGGTCGTGGGTTCGATTCCCATCCAGGGCAAATATTTGTGTAATTATCTATATTTACAAAAAAAATAGTAGTATATCAGTTATCTGGTTTCCATAGTACAAGCTCTGCTTAAATTGGGATCAGATAACCGTGTGTGAAGAATGTCCTAGGTTTTTTTTTTATATTTTTATTTTTTTTGATAGTATGTACTAAAGGTAGCCTCTGATGGCTTCATCAACCTTACCGGACAATTCGGCGTGCGCTTTAAATATCTTTCCCAATAACTATTGAAGATCTAAAAATGTCACGCTGTCACAATATTTATGATTAAAATCCTCGCAAACAATCAACATGTCATCGAGGTACATTGCGATGTCGAGTCATGAGACATAGCATGTTATGTTATGATTTGCACACGTGCACTGTGGTTCAGATTGTTTGCCTCAGTCACCCTCAGTGTAATGTTACGTCAACTGTTACATTTGACATGATGTAGTTGTTTATTAAATTCGCCAAAAGGCAGGCAAAGGTACAGAGCCATACAGTCTTTGACATGATGTATATGTGTGTGCGCCAATAATGATATAACTCTAACCCCCGGGTTAAATATGTAAATTTGTCAGTTTCTCTAAAGGATAAACGATATTTTTTCACGGATATTATGAATGATTATAAACAACTTTTACTATGAGACTAACCCTGTAATTGTGGAACAAATACTTTGATATCTAGTACGGGGGGCTCCCAAACTGCGTCGCAATGCCCCGGGGTGTCAAGGCACTGTCGCAGGGGCGTCACGAACCGGTAAACTTACGTCACGTTCTAAAGCTACACGCAGGTATCTTCTTTTACAAGAGATCCCCAAAAAAATTACAACATGTAAAGGGAGTCGCATTCCAAAAAACATTGGGAACCCCTGATCTAGCATGAAAAGTTTGTCATATATAAATTTTGTGATTTTAATTCGGACTAAATTTTCTTGTGTAAAGGGAAATGTTCAGTGCCTAGTGGAATTTAAAATAAAAATAATAATTTATGGGATCATCGTTATATACTTTTGATGATTATTTTTACAATAAAAATAAATTAAGGCGATGACAGCTCAGTGGTAGTGACGTCGGATCCCGAGTTGAAGGTCCCGGGTTCGAATCCTACAATGAGCTTGAGCTTTCGGTGAAGGAAACCATAGCACGGTGGTAGGGTACTTTGTAGTACCCGCCTGGCTGGCTACCACCCTCAAATTGAAAGTCTGTCGCCAAGCACCTTTCGGTGTGTTCCGACAGTTACACTTGAGAGCCAGTTCCTTTCTAGGCTTTGTGTGCTTACCATCATCGGCCAAATCATCACTGACCACGGTGAGATTGTGTTCAAACACAGACCTATACATAGTAAAAAAAAAAATAGATGTAATTCAGTACACTCAATGTTTATCCCGGGCTTTAACTTCCATAAATTATAATATTAACTTCAACATTTACTTAAAACCATAACAATACAAAAAAATAAATATTTAACAGCTAAACAATATAAGATTCATAAAAAAGTCACAAGAATATTAAATTATCATATGAGAATATTAAACAAGAATATAGCTATTTCTTTACGGGGTTCATGTACCTACTCACAATATATTAAAATGAAAAGTTGATATCAGTTCAAATGTTATAAATTATGATTAAGGAAAGTTTTAGACGAAGAGTGTTAGTTAATAATTAATAGTTAACTGAGACTCATAAAACTTCGGAGTCGGTAAATAAATATGTAACATCGTTGAAAAAAATAATAGAAGATAGAAGACAAACGAACAAGCAAACCTAAGTTTTTATTAAATATGAACAAAGACCCCGCGGTTTCACCTGCGTTCCAAAATAATCTTAAGTTTTTCCGGGGTGAAATTATTTTAAGTTATTTCGAGGTAGGCAACAATTATATTCCTTGTTAATTACATTTTTAATTAAAAATATAAAAAAATACATTTAAAAAAACTTTTAACAAAAAATAGAACCGACTTCAAAACACTAAAGAGCATAAAATAACCATGTAGGAACTCTAATCAACCTGACATTGTTTTGTGAAGAGTTCCCTCGATCTCTCCTCTCTTCTCCAGAATCCCATCATCAGAGCCTGACCTGATGACCATGGGCAGCGACTGTAAAGTATACCCTTTCAAACAAAAAAAGAATTTTCCAAATCGGTCCATGCGTCTTCAAATAATCGGGGCATATACAATTGAGAACCTCCTCCTTTTTGAAGTCGGTTAAAAATACAGTACCCATCGGGATCAGCGTCCATGTTACCGATGGTCAGAGCTCAAGAGAGAGGAACCTCACAATACGTGCCGACTGCAGGAGCACTGCCTTCTAAATCTGGCCCTTGACTCTTGTCCCAGTTGGGCAACTGACCATATATTACTATTAGGTACTCAGGTTAAAAAAAGTGTAGATAAATGAAAATATTTAATCACAACAAAATAAATTAAAAACTACTTATAGGTATAAAAAGGGCTAAATGAAAAAGTCGCTGTCAGAAGGCATCGTTCCCAGAATACTAGCGGCATTGCCACTTTGGATGGCAATGCTGATTCTCTGACCCAAGTATATGCCAGCATTCTGGTCACGAGATGCTTCGACCAGGCGTTTCGAATGAAAATATTATGACTTAAAATGTGCCAAGTCTCCATTATCAGTAGTTGATGTAACTAATTAAGTAGGTGTGTAAAAGTTGCAGGGGAATTTCACCGCGCGCTTCGCTCAGCTTCGCTCTCCCCGCCTCTCTGCTCTCTATCAGAGATGACGCTAGCGCCACCCGCTCGAAACTCTTATTTAACTTTTTATTACTTTGTCCTATGTGTTTTCAGTTGGAGTGTGTTATTGACTGAAGCTGGTTGCTTGTGTTATTCTTATTGGTCTGAGTTAAGATTTTCTTGGATTGTTAGGATGGTTGAGCGAAGATTATCTTGTGATTCTGTTGGGTACTGTAAATAACTTTTAACAAAAAGAGTGAAAACTTCTTCAATTAAAATAGGACCTCCTTGGAGCTATACTGAACAGCTAAAATCGGTTCATAAACAAAAAAGTTATGAGTGAACAAACGTAAAAAAAACATACAATTGAATTGATAATCTCAATTTTTTTTAAGACGGTTAAATAAGTAGATTATCCTTAGAGGAAATTATTAATTAATTTAAAATATTGCTGCTGTACGTTTAACTATCGAATCGAAACTCGAATTTTGATCTTCTAGTGACTCAGATCGGTTCATGGCATACCTAATATCGAATACAAATTCGATATTTTTGGCCCAAAATCGATTAATCGATCTCAGATCGCCAACCCTACAGTATAGGCGTATGTCATCAATAGAAGAATATTGAAACAGAAAAATAAAAGCAAACAAGTAAAAACGTCGTAAAAGGTGTAATCCGAAGGGTCGGTGCTTTTAAAGCTCCACTTTGCATACATATAGTTTTTGCAATATGTTCCAGATACGACATGTGATCCCAAAATGGACAGGAAGGTGACAAAACAATAAAGGCAAAGTATTTTTTGTCATTTCCATAGACTATTATAGGTAGATTGATAAAATCTTGATAGTAATATTTCTTTTTTAAAAGTGGTGCAATCCAAAATCACCGAAAATGGACAGAAAGGTGACAAAACAAAAACGGCAAAGGTTTTTTGGCATTTCCATAGACTATTATAGACTTTTTTTTTTTACAAAAACGCAAACTATTATATTAAATCCATTAGACGAGTAATTACGTCGATTATATAAATATCATAACTATAAAATAAATAAAGCTTGTATCTTATATAAATACCTACACAAGAAGTAGACTAACAAATCATGCTAAGTAGGTAGGTAATTATTGGAACATTAAATTGCTACCAAGACTCACAGAGTATAAAGAGATTTTACAGTCTAGTTCACTTGTTTAGGCCTCTCTACCCACACATGTCTGAGATTGTGTTATAATATGGTACCGTCTACGTATAGCATTTATTCGTAGGCTTGATAATATGTTTTTCATACAATTTTCTTTTGCTATTCAGACATTGCGCCTAAGGAAACTTTCTTAAGAAAAAAAATTGTAGCTAATAGCTGAATGTTTCCAGCGGTTTTATCAACGTTTCTGAGATAAAAAGTAGCATGTAGCACTCGGGGGTAATGTAGCTTCCTATTAGTGGAAGAATTTTAAGAGGCTAGTCTCCAAGCGTGGGAATTTATCATAGACTACACACATTGACATATTTTACTCACACATTTGCGTCATCATTTTAACAGAGAAATGGGTGGATTGCCACTGTCCGCGTACTACATATTATTTAGATAACCACGGTAACCAGTACGTACCAGATCTTATATATAATAATTTTATATTAATTAGCATACACACTTAATGTTGGTTATAGTAGGAGAGCTATAGGTATATAGATAAACTTAGTTGCTATTAAACATGTAGTACATTATTTTATGTATCTTCAATAGTTTTCATAGCTCACGCCAAATAATGACTTTTATATGCAAATTTTGATTCCTTTGATTTGTTTGTATTTTTATTTTATTCTTTATTTGAAAATAAAATACAGACCATGTTACGCTGACACTGCTATATTATAGGTGCAAAAAGATTTAAAATCAGTTTAAAAGTTTTTGAGTCTTATAATAGTGCAGATTTAATTTAAAACAAGTTTTCTGTGTAGAAATTAGAGAACAGAAACGACGCTTGACAGGTAAAGTTTGCAATGAAGCAAACAACTCATACGATTTGAATGCACATACAAAACAATCCTTTCTATTTACTTCATGTTGATTCGTCTCCACCTTCAGTATTTGTACAAGTCGCGAGTTTTCTTTGACAAATCTCACGCGATGGTTGCGTAAATACGAACATTCAAAGGGGCGCTGAGTTCACGAGAGGAAGTTTATTCAATGAACAGCTTGGACCCTGTGCGTAGGGACCATACGCCGGGACCTTTGTGGATCAAAGCAGTTTCCATGAAACGTTACGTCTTACTTTAGAAATTGTTTTTCTGTACGCGCTAGGTATTTGTTTATTTGGAGGTAAAAAGAAATCATGTTTGGCTGAGATCTTATATGGGTATGTATGTTAAGGTCGAGCAAAAATGTTGAAATCATCAGGTATTTTGTATAGGGACCACCTTTATTTTATTTTTATTATTTGTTGTTAAAGTGGCAAAAGCAGTAGGTACATATTCTGTAAAAAAAAACAATTGTGTTCCTATTACAGTTTATGAGATACAGCCCGCTGATAGACGAACGGACTAAGGGTTTTGGGTGGGTACGGAAACCATAAAAATCCTAGAATATTATTATTCCAAAATTTTAAATCTAATATCTAATCATTATTGAATCTTTTCTCAATTTATGTGTATTCCGTAGCGATGGTAGAGTCAATTCTGTTCATAAGTGCCTTATCAGGGCCTAAACTAAATAAATGAGTACCTAGTTAATTTCCATACATATGTTTTTATAATATTTATTGATTTTCACAAGCGAACGCAGCAGATTATAGCTCTAACAATGATTTTAAACAGGGATAGAAGACGTAACCAGCCGCGTCATTGTACATTTTACTAAGGTAAGCATATAACCGTCGCTCGTCGTCCATAACTTCGTTTGGCGAAGTCGGCACAGGGTTTGATTAAAATTTATCGACCTAAATTCTCATTTGGTTGCCCCTTTGTTTCAACGTCGGCCCGTCCATAGTAACGTAGACAAATTATTTCTAATCTACTCTTGTTTCTTCCGAGTATTATGTTTATGTTGACGCGGGTCTTGAATATTGTTTAAGGTTTTGGTTCCTTAGCTTTTTGAGATGTCAATCAATCAATGAAGATGAAAATAATGATAGATCCTAATGTTGTCAGACTTCTTTGGATTTGGATGTGATTTATTTTTGGTTGGTTTTTATACTGCGAAGGCATACGGCCCGCCTACAGGTAAGTGGTTGTCGTAGCGTATAGAAGCTTGGACCACCCGGAGGCCACAAACGAGTTCAAAAATACCATAATTTCGATTGGATAACTATTAAAATCAATTGATAAATTTTAAATCCTCTGCTCTGCTATCCCGTCCGCCGGTCTGCACCTGCCAAGTAAGTAATCTGCGCCACGGGTATCATTCATGCGTTATTGACCTTTACCCCTTCCCCGGCGACGCTATGCTCTACTTATTTGGTTTGGTGTCATAAGACATAGGTATTATAGAAATGTACTAAGTGTAATATTACCATGTAATCTGAGAGACCGTATACTGGTCATATTTAAATCAATATAGTATAAATGCATTATGCATGTGTGTACATTACAGACTCATGTGTACATGTGTGCCGAATGATAAACACGCTGAGCGTGTCCAAGGTCTGTGTTCACATTCGATGACTGGAATCGAATTGGCGCACTACATTTGGCAAACATTGTATTAGCATATCGTACCCAACTCTGCGTACGTTTCATTCGATTATATTATCCGTTTTCGGATTATAACCTGTTCGCAGACATATTGAATGCTGCCATTGTCGTTTTATGTAATAGTCGCGGCTCGACTGTTTGATTTATCGATTGTTTGGATTTCAATTTATATCAACAGTATCTTCTATGTTGACAGTTGAATATCGTGTGATCTAATTAATCGTTTATGTATGGTTAAACAATAATATATGGGGAGTAAGTGACATTGTCCCGAAAACTGAAATCATGGATACAGTACGTTATTTTGGATTCATATTCTTGTTTTTTATATTCAATTATTTACAACAAATTACATTTGGTCGCATAGAAAGCGGGTATCGGTAACAAAAACATCAATAACTACAAACCATATTTTTTTTATTTATAGTTTTTATTACAATCACCAAAATGAAATAAAAAGGTTTTACTTCTTCCTATATTTGTAATGAAATAATGTTTAATTAAGTTTTTATTTTAATTTCTTTATATTTAGAGTTTATATTTAGAGATTTCTTTATAGTAGAGTTTCTTGACGGAGTCTTCTCAGTTCAAGTGTATTCCGAACCGGTTGTAGAGTCTATTGTAAAACTGTAACTTTTGACATTCATAAGTGCCTTATTAGGGCCTAAACTGAATAAATAAGTTTCGATTTTGATTTGATCATTAATCGGATTTTTTTTATAACCGACCCGCTATTTCAAATAATAAACAAATCCAATATACAAGCACAATCTACCCGTACTTAGACCATCCACAAATCTTTAGAGGTTAGTCGTAGGTAAATATAAAATATGTAGTTTAAATCTAAAAAACTCGCTTTAGCTACTGAAGAGTTCCACTAGGTATACATCTCCTGGCTCCATAATCAGATCCTCGACACCAAGTGGAATCAATATATCAAAACGAATCATAAGACACCAAACTCGACCATACTAAGTAGGTTAAAATTGACTTCCAAGATTTGATTACACTGTTTGTTAGTCAGCTAATAAAAACTGTATAACCATAGGTGAACTATCGGCCATAAATTCCTGTGCACCGATCGAGTGTGGCTCCCCGCTGGTGCGTGGTAATTGTGCACGGTGGCGGGGCGGGCGCCGGCTTCATCGGCAAACCTCATTTGCAGGAGTGCTGCCGTCGCTACTGTTGGAACTCGAATACAACACGTGATTTTAAGAGTACAGTTTAACCTTAGTGTAACTGATACCATAGATTGTAGGTACTTTAGCTTTAAAATTGTATGTCGATCTTTAAAAAAAAATACGACTTTGTTCGCAGTTTTTTATTAAATGCGAGTAAAGTCCTAAAGTTTCAGTTCAAAATAATCAGAATCTATTGTTTCAGTTTTTGTTACAAATTATGTATTTATTCAGCTACGCAATATATTTCAATTAATAAATTATTATATTTGCATCACTAATTATGTCATTGGGAAAAGGCCACATATAAATAAACGAAATTATTTTTTAGGCACTATGTTCTAAACGTACAAAAAATCAAAAGATAAATTATTGCTTTTTCTTTGTTGTTTTGTTGTCTTCTTTGTGGTCTAGTTGGTCAATCGATTAAAAAGATATGAAAAACACTATGCTTAGTTTTAATACTATGTATAGGCTTGTGTTATATTGATTTCCATTTTAATTTGTAGTCTATTTAAAATCCTCACATATAAAATATGAGTGTTATTACTTCGAGTTTCCACGGTAAATATTTTTAGCCCAACCCACTGCCGGTTACACACTCAGCCAATTTATATCACGAGAGGGCAATTACTGACGTTTTCCGTCATTTACGCTGCCGAAACGTCATTTGAGGAAATTATTTCGTCGTGCCGCCCCGGATCGCCTTGGGCCTAGTGATAATAAACACTAGTATGAGATATAGCTTAATTGAGAATTTGTTGTGAGTTAATTCGGTAGGGGACTTTCTATTCGATTTTAAACGTTGACTGTTGTGATATTTGTTCGAGAACCGCATGTCGAAATCTGACTTAGATTTTTTGTATCGATAAGCAAAAAAAAACTGAATTCGAATGTTACAGATTAGCTGAAAAATGCACGACTATTTATTAGAATAGACTTATGAACGTTGTTTTCTATCGGTTTAAACCACTTTTGAAGCAAAATATTCCTTTTTTTGTTTGATAAAATATTATTTTGTTCTGTAGAGGTTATCATTGTATAGGTATACAGGTCGAGAGGTAATGATATTTATAAAGAAAAGTTAAAGTTTTACTCATAACTAGTTGTTTCCCGTGGTTTCATTCGCGTTCACGGGATAACGCAGCTTCCTATTAGTGAAAGAATTTCCGATTCTGAAAATTCTTTAATTCTCCAGTAGTTAAGATTACCTGATGACAAACTTTACTTCTTTAGTATGAAAATTCGCAAATTTATTGATTGTTTTCTTTTTATTATTAATTTTATATCAATTACTTAATTATCATGTAGTTTACTGTTCCTTCATTGATGTCCATAAGCCAGTAAAAGGTAAAACCTACAACATAGTGGGTATTAATTTATTGAAACCAATTTGTAATTCATAAAGCCGCGCGTACACCTGCGACACTACATATTAGCTGATCAATTAGTCGCGCCGCGTTCGCGCGCCTCCACAGATTCTATTTGCAACGTTCACGGTAGGTACCTGAACTCGTTTGTTATAACCATTTGAATAAATGCATATGTCAACTGTTTCATAATATATTTTATCTACTCTCATATCGTAAAGTTCTAATTATGAAATCATGAACAGTACTTTAATGACCCACTTTAGGCACACCCGTCTATAATGAAATTAAAAAATTATATTACAGTACAGTTTTCTTCCCAAGATAATGCTATAAAATAACTTTTTTTCATTAAAGTACAAGTGTTTGGACATGTCTGGCCACTTATAATGTTTTTTGGGTTTTAATACTTCAATTACTGTCAGTCAACTTGTCAGACGAAATAATAAAGAAAAAAACATTATATGTGGCCAGACATCAAAACTAAACAATTAGGAATAAATCAGTATCAACTCAATTTTAGATGCAAATTTACTTTGTCTGTGGTCGCGTATGCGGTAGAAATCTCAAAACTTAGGAGTTTTTCCCTACAAGGATTTGGGCGCCATGATTAATGTTTGATTATTTTTTTGATTTTTTGCATACATATTTTATTTTGGGCAAAAATGATAGAAAAATAGTAGTGATACTAAGGTGAAATAAACTTGGATCAGAAATTGTGGTAGCGGCAATGGAAATGACGAATAATCTATACCCGTTAGTCGTGAAAACCTATGACAAAATATTATCGATTTTTTACCTTTAAATTACATTATTAGATGAGTTTAGATAAAGTACTGTATATATATAGTTTTTAATACCTAATTATGTGCAGTATCATAATACTGCACATAATTAGGTATTAAAAACTCGTGTGATACTACTATTAAGAAACTCACACTCGCATTTTAATAACCCCTATTATGCAGTATCATAAACTACTATTTTTACATTAGTCTTTGGTAAAGATTTCATACACAATAATTTGTTATTGTTGAGGATAGTCCAGTATTTAAAAGACTTCAAAAAGGAAGAGGTTCTCAGTTCGTCGGAATCTTTTTTTTCTGACGTTACGAATGAAAAATAAAATAAACAAACCAACTATTCCTCGTCATAATTATATTCTCTAGTTTATATTTTTTACAAATCTCTTATAACAAAGAATGTAGAGCAAAACTGAATCTAGAATAATCATTTCTCGTATATTGTCGCCTTGATGAAACTTGGCTCGTAAATAGATCATACTATCAAAAACCACATGGGATACATATTCATCAAAGAAAAACATATGATTCTTCGGGAGGGTGGAAGCTAATAAAACGATTTGAAAAAAAAAAAAAAAAAAACTACAAATTAAACAATATAAATATAACATGTGTATCTCAGTTCACTGTTTGTAACTAAAATTAATTAAAGTCTAAAGTTTAAATGAAACCCAAGACCACTCCCAGTTTCCAATTAAGTTTTAACTTAGGTAGGTACTGCGTACTCATATTCAAATTAATCAAACCGCACGAAAACTTGCGCTGAATTTATTGCAAATAATATACTCACTTTCTTAATTAAAACTACATCAGTAACGTTTGTGTGGGAACAGGTGGGTCAGTATCTTTATCACCTCCTTTTATCAATATTAAGTCTTATGATTTGTTATTTTGCAATAAACATAATGGCACGAAATTATATTTTAATCTCTCAAGAAGAATCCAAAATACAGAGTTTAATTTGTTTCTTACTTTATTTATTTTGTGTACATTAATTACGATAATTTTTTTTTTGGTATAATTATTTTTTTTTGAATTGTAAATACATCCTAGTTGTAAATGTAAATAGATATAAGATATTATAACATATTTCTTGAAGCTTAGACATTTGTTATTTTAAAATAAATTACGATTAAGATAAGTGTTAAAAATAATAAATTAAAAAAAAACATTAAAACCTTCTAAAGACAATAAAATGAATATGGAACCACCTTGGAGCTACACAGAACTCAACGCAAAAAGAATTATTAAAATAGGATCATAAGCAAAAAAGGTATGCGTAAACAAACATTTAAAAAAAACATTCGAATTGAGAACTCCTTTTTTGAAGTAGGTTAAAAATAATCCCAATACCTTCGAGATCGAAACAAAAAAGAATTTGATTCAAATTAGTTTCAATGTCGGGAGTCAGTCCCCTGGTCCCATCTGTCGCAGACTTGCTTGATGAACCGAGCTGTCGACTTGCAGAGTTACTGTACATATCACTTAACTTCACTACCGCTCAGAATTTCAAACTAAGTCTCTCACAGAAACTTCACGAGTCCCGACTTGCACTCGGAGTGGATACAACGATTATTTTTACACTTTACTAAAATAATTTGCATTTTGCATTTACGACTCGACTTTCATAATTGTTAGCTGACGTAGCACTTGACGCTTTTGCCTGGGAAGTTGGGTTTAAGTGAAAATTCAAATTCAAAATGAGTACGGTATTTCGTTTTTGTTAAAATCTCTCTAGTACAAGTTTAGTGTACTAAACTAATTGCTCGTAGCAATTTCGTAGCATACGCGTGAAGTCTACGAATGGAGTCGGAAAATTGTAGTAGCTACGGACTTCGTAGCTGTATGATACAAATCCTTAGAAGCATTAATAAAAATACGTTATACCTTATATCTATACGAAGATGCTTTCTATTAGCCTACGAAACGTAGCACGGTATCTACGCTCGTAGCAGCCTCTACGATTTACGTAGCATATTCGTAGAGGTACTACGAATTATTGTTATATGGCTTCTACTAATGAATCGACGGAGCTAAACGTCGTAAAAAGTCTACACTGTTGAACAATGACTACAAAAAGTTAACGACTGTACGCAGAAATTCAAGGATTAAAAGGTGGTACGATTATTGACAGCAAAAGACTGAAGCTAAATATATTATAAAAACTTGTTTCTCATAAATCCAATCTAACAAAGTCTACTTGATATAATGGCGCACACTCTTCATATGAAGCATTATAAACCTACTTACGCTACAATAATATTCTCGCACGACTTGTGTTTTATTATGATCCATTTGTCATATCTAGGTCCGTACCTAGGACCATTCATTTAGTGTGAGGGCCGGGGGGCCAATAACAGTATATCATGAACCCCAGCGCCCTCTTGCGGTCACTGCCGCACTTGTATATTTGGGTTGGGTATATCTAGGCCCATCTTCAGTGAATCATTGTTGATGACTCCACATTTATTCTATGTGGTCGGCACCATTTATTTGTGGCGGTATCGAGATTCAAATTTTGGAGTGCGTTGCTTGGTGTGGAATGAAGAAATGTCAGTTTACAATAAAAGTATGTAAATAAATAAGTGCAATATATTTGTTATTAAAATCTTGTTTTTGCGTAGTTGAATAAATGTAATGCTCGTAATTTTAATGTATTTAGACGGGTCGTTGGAGGTTGGTTAAGTTTAAATAATTTACCTTACCTCCATGCCACAGATCGTGGGTTTAATTCTCATCCTTAAGGCGACGATATCTGAGAAATAATGATTCTAGACTATGTTTTCTTTGATTGATTGATTCTAGACTTTTTGTATTCGGCATCCTTTGTTGCAAGAGATTTGTAAAAAATATATGTTATACTAGAGAATTTATGAAGAAGAATACTTTTTAAAAATTTGAATTTTTCATTAAAAAATGATATGAATATCCCCTTTTTTTAAAACTAAGAATGTTTTTTTCTCTTATTTGGGCCATCCAATTTGAAGTTTTACCTAAAAATATGGTAAATGCCTATACTTTAACATTGAAACGTGTGATAAGGCGCAATATCTTAGTACCTTACTTACTTAATCTAAGTGATGGTAGGTACTCAATTAGGCAGCTAATTTGTTGATATTTTTTTAAAAAAATGTATTGAATATATTAGTGTTATTTTTCACTCTAAAATATATTTTCATGACCTGAATAAGGTATGCATCAATGCCTTACTTTACGTTTTCAAAATTATCTGGTATAAATGCATTTCCAAAAACGTAAGTGTAATATAAATTTTCTGCTTTTCATAGCACTACTGTTTAGTTTGAAATTATTATAACTGATTTCGTAACATTACAAACAGCGCAAGCAACATAGTATTTAGAATAAATTATTGTGCTCAGGAATTATAAGGAGTTCTAACTCCTAACTCTCTACACATAATGGACTACTTTACCCCAGGAATTAATGACTCTTGGAAAATGAAGTCATATTTTATATAAACTTGACTTGGGGGTCTATAAAGGTCACTCGAGAAATATTGCTTAAATTAAATCATTTCTCAAAACTACATCAGAGCCTATGTAGTACCAATATTATACGTGACTCATTTTAATTAATTAATATCATAAGCATTTCCCAATTTAATAAATTGCATATAATCTTTTGTAAATGCGAGAAATGAATTGCATTTAGCAACATTGCTCGAGCGGCTGTTTTAGTCCCCCTGGGCATGTTTATTTAAATTTTCCACATATTCCGTTGTATTTAAAAGCTTGTAATTAAGAATATCAGATAAATACACAACTGGCTGCGATAAGCCGGTTGTTAGTGACACGAAAAGTTATTTTTATGTAAATTAAAAGCAGCGTATTTTGTATTACCATGGTTTTTAATTTTTCAAGTGATAATGTTGTGACTTTAATGGATTTTTGAAAGAAAGTTAATTTAAGCGCGACCTATATTGGTCACGACCATTTACCCGCAAATTACGACGGGATGGACTAATCTGACAGCAAAAACATTAAAAATGTTGCCTAAATTTTTTTTTTCAATATGAAAGAGCGTGACGTGACTAATATTAGTTTAATTCGTAAACAACAGAATCGGCACCATTATGTAATGTTATATATATAACACATAATCAAAAGGTAAAGGTAAGGTATGGGAGTATACGGTGACTTTAACTATGAAAAAAAAAACAATGGTAGAGAACGAACATACGCTGAGTCATCTCTATAAATATGTGAAGAATGACCCAGGACATTACGAGCCGCGCGCGTTGTCGTACAAAAATCCAAACGTAGAGAGTGAATTCTGCTTTTATTACTTCAATCATGCAACGTGTATTTAATAGCGAGTGTATTTCTAACTTTTAATATACACGTGAGAGCGAGTATTTTAATTGAAGTCGCATAAAGAATGTTCCGTTGAAAGCTTTAATTTTTGTGAAGGTAGAAATTGCGAGATTCTTTGTACTATTTTACGCACGGCACCTAATTACGAAATTCTTGCACGCATTTTGTGCGTATATTGTGACGTTGGTTTTGATTAAATTATTAACGTTACGACGGTCACGTTTATAAGAATGTACCTATTTAGAATGTTAGTTGTTGTTAGTTCATTTTGTTGCCGAGATAAAAATACTGAATTATTTTTAAATGTGACTAAACTGTAAGAAACTACGATCACACAATATGATAATATACCTCTCTAGAAATTTAGAACCTCTATCTTTTCTTTTTTGTCATTTATGTACAGTCTGTGAAATAGCATAATATTAATTCATTGAAGAACTAGAGACAACCGGCCCGCGATCCTCTATTTTACCCTCTAAGGGGTTTCAATGCCGTAAGGTATTCGAGGAATATTTCCTGCAAATTTCAAATCTGTATATTTATCTGGCTGTACGTTTTTCAGTGCGTTAGTCAGATTACTACAGTCTATTTTCATTTCATCAAGGGACAACATCTTAAACTTGCTGTATATAAACTTCAAGACAACATACTTATAATTCATTTGAAATTATATCTCTCGCGTGCAATGCAACGGGTAATGTTTATTAGTTGAAACTTTTCGCGGCGTATTGGTCCCAGGGTCCTCGTTCACTTTACAAATTGTTTTATGCACACACTTACTGTATAAAAAAGTAAATTAATGCTCAAAGATCTATGGGATTTTTCATACATTCTCTAGAAACAGATAAAATTAGCCTCTATGATAAGATCTCTAACTGCCAGTGAAAATCGGTTCAGCCGTTTTGGAGATTAGTTAGAACAAATAAACAGGCAGATAGATAAGAAAAAGAGATATCGAACACCTTTATTTTACTACTAGCTGTTCCCCGCGACTTCACTCGCATTTTCGGGATAAAAAGTAGCTTATAATGTTCGGGGATAATGTAGCTTCCTATTAGAGAAATAATTTTTCGAATCGGACCAGTAACTCCAGAGATTTGCGCGTTCAAACAAACAAAGTCTTCAGCTTTATTATAGATGTCCTATGTCCTATACATACCTACATCCTATCCACAAAGGTGTTTGATTGATTACAACCTCTCCGTGGTCAGTGATGATATAGTCAAAAGTGGTAAGCACAAAAAGCCTAGAAGCTACTGATTTTCAACTTCATGGTGGTCTGCCGGGTACTATTGTTTCCTCACAATGTTTTTCTTCACAAAATATTAAGCTCATGGTTGTAATCCACAAACACGTCCTATACACGGCATATACTTTACTATACCTAAACTATTTGTTTCACTCCCCAGGCTATAACTCAAAAGTTATTAATTGTTATTTAACTTGGTGCAGTGAACGCCACTCGTAAGTGCAGGGGAAAATATCACGTTGCAACACAAAAGTTAGTTATACAAATTAATTAATGGTACGTGCGGTTGCATAATTAAACATAACTATATTTATTCCATACTGTATTACCCATTTATCTTTTAATTTAGAGTTGTGTAGACTTGGAGCCCGTTGCCGTTTGAAATCAAAATGCTTAGTGTGAATTCAACATCCTAATAGTGTTATTGTGAATTCAAAATGCTAACAGTATTATTGTGAAATCAAATTCAAATTCAAAAGTGTCTTTATTAAATGAACTCATTGCAAGTATTTTTAATCGTCAAATATGTAAATATAAAAAATATGTATATAAAAAAACTATAAAAAATAAAATATAAAAAATAACAATATGATGATAATAATAACAACATTTATAATAATAATAAACAGCATGTGAAGCGAGCAACTCATAGAAATGCGTTCTTGTCCTCTATAAAATTAGAAACTTTATAGTACCCTTTTTTGTACAACTTATCTTTAATTAGCTTTTTAAATTTTAACACGGACAATTCTTGAATTTCTTTGGGTACTTTGTTAAAGAAGCGTATACATTGCCCCTTAAAAGAATCAAAATGCTAACAGTGTTATTGTAAATTCAAGATGCTAATCATTATCTTGTCATTGTGAATATCTTTAAAGCAGCAAAGTTGCACAGATTTAGATAATTGTTTCTATCCTCGTGTAGAGCAAAAGAGATATAAGTACCTACCTTTTATTCAAATGTAAATTCATTAAATTTGCACTAGGCTCGAGTGGTGTAGCTAAAGGTCGGGTTATTTAAAAAAATCAAGCATTGATTAGTGATAAATAATTACGTACCAAAACTTATGATGAAAACAAAATAAATAGTTCTATTATATTGAATATTAATTACCGAATGAAATGAACGAATGTATTAGTGGTTAGTTATAAATCAACCTCTTTATAGTTCACTGAATAATTAATGCAGTCCATTAGTCAACGGTAGGTAAAGCATCGACCATTTTAATAGGGTGCTAACAATAACAATCTATATTAGGAAACTAGTTTTCCATAGTTTCACCCTCGACTGTTTTATACAGTAGAATTAAAAAACCTTACGTATTATATATATTTTTTTTTACTATGAATATGTCTGTGTTTGACCACAATCTCACCGTGGTCAGTGATGATGTGGCCGATGGTGGCAAGCACACAAAGCCTAGAAAGGAACTGGCTCTCAAGTGCAACTGTCGGAACACACCGAAAGGTGCTTAGCGACAGATTTTCAACTTGAGGGTGGTAGACAGCCAGGCGAGTACTACAAAGTACCCTACCACCGTGCTATGGTTTCCTCACGATGTTTTCCTTCACCGAAAGCTCAAGCTCATTGTAGGATTCGAACCCGGGACCTTCGTCTCGGCATCCCACCTCAATACCCTCTGAGCTATCATCACCTCGTGTTGATGTCAGTCAGATCAAAAACAGCAGTATGGTTATAAAAAAAATAATTGATTTGATTAGCGCTTTCATACTACCGAGGCTGTCATCAAAATGTGTGTGTGTGTTTTTCAATATTTAATTCCATCTTGGCGATATTGAAAATCTTTGACGATATTTCGATTTAGGCTTATTTGACAAGGCTCTGATTATTGTGGAAAAGATGAATAAATATTAAGTCTTTATACAAGCCATTGTGGTAAATTTTATTTTATGCAATCAAATTAAAATAAAGATTAATAATAATAAGTGGTGGTCAAGCTACAAGACTATTTATATTTTGTTTTACGTTTGCTAATTTACTATTGTGTCCAGTTTGGAAACCGCATCCGTTTGAATGCACTCGTGGAAATATTCCCAAATGGTTTTTGCAAACAGAAATACAGAATGAACTTGCTAAAAACGTTGTAGTGGCGTTGTAAATATTGGAAAGTTTCAAGCGTCGCAACGCAGAGGACGTCGTTGCTTGCTCTTTATGACTTTACTGCGTTGAAGAGTTTTCTCTTCACATGTATTGTATGTGAGCTAATATTTTCTTTTTAACGACGACAAGTTAAGATGAAGATGGAAGAAATGTATTTTTAGTTTCTGTAGTTTTTTGAAATGTAGTGTAAATATTTTGTTGTACATAATTTCTAGCAAGCTTAATGATATTTTGAATTTATTGTGAATGGAAGTAATCTATGAGTTAATGACGATCGAAGCGGTGCAATTAATTACCAACCAGCGTACTTATGAGCAATAAATTAGATAAAGTCCTATAGGCAAGTATTTTATCATTTTATGTCTTAGTAAACGAAGATAACAAACCAACTTCCGTATTAGAATACGGTACCAACACATTAAAGTATCAACCTGATTCTCATAAAACTAAATCTATTGTAAAGGAGAATAAAGAAAAGAAAAACCTCGTACAGCTCTGTGGTCAACCCGTGATATCCTATAATACGCAGATGTCGCCCACCGTACCATATTAGGTGTAACCCCAAACTGCCATGTACATACGTCACTGTAATCTGTATTTAGTGTCGGTCGACTAATCCTCTCGTATCGAATTATCTCTTATCTCGTCCTCCTTAATCCCAGCACAGCGTAGAGTGTTTACTAAATAAATATGTACAGAAGGATCATTCGTTACAAATATATTCCTGAATGCATAAAAAGCAGGTCCCTCCACGTCACCTCAGCATATTGATCATAATTTATAATATTAGTTTGCCTGTCTCTAAAGAGAGCATCATATGCAGGTTTATTATGATCAAGAAGTCAAACTAAAACACAATAAATCTGATAATATGCACTAGGCTTGTGCCAGTGGATTATAGCATTGATACAGTACCGGCGTAACGGTAGGGCGATCGCCCAGGGCGCCAGATGTAAAAGGGGCGCCAGGCCCACCTTTATTTCCGCTCGCTTATGAGCGAGTATAAATAAATTCTCAAGTCTAAAGATAAAATGGCTATAATAGCTTAAAATCCCTTTTGTTGGCGGGAGAAGGGGAGGGGGGGTTATCACATCTCGCCCAGGGTGCTGGTAGAGCTAAAACCGGCACTGCATTGATAGGGATAAAACAAGATTTGTGTGTCTGCATATGAGTTGAATAGACGTTAGAAAATAGTTAATATACTATATTAGCTGTCTGGTTTCCATAGTATAAATAAGGTCTGCTTAATTGGGAATTACATAGCCGTGTGTGAAGAATGTGTGCTTATTTCATGAACGCGTGTGTGACTGTTAACGCTGTTTTAACTGGATTATTGTTGTATCTTCTGCTTCTTTATATTTAGTGCGGTGCGTATTAAAGCGTTGCGAGGGTTTATACGCGACGCGTTCATAAATGGGGATTTGTTGTTCCATTTGTTTTATTCTGCTGAGCGAGAGGTTATGCGAGCTACAAATTTAGGGTGACACTGTCATTTTTGACATATCTTTACAATATTTGGGATTTTACGTAATTTCCTTTATCTAACTGGATACCAGGGTTTTTATGGGCCTGTAAATAAAAGTCTCTCAACGATTCATAGATGTAGAAAGTCTAGATAAAGCTCGGCTTATACAGGCGTCTTATATTCTTCTTGTGAATACAAGCACTTATATTCATCATATATATTATGCCAATTACATTAAACTTTTTGGTTCATTTTCGGATATAGCAAGGCTCAGTCCAGATATTTTTATACTATACAAATAAATTTGTTATACATATAATGATTATCTGTTTTTTGTTACCATTTCATCCTGTTACGATCATGACTATAATGACAGGATTATCTGGTCCCAAACTAAGCAGAGCTTGTGCTATACAAGACAGATAAGTAACGGGTGATTTTTTTGCTGGTATCTTTTTGGCAACACTGTTTTTGACAGATCACGCGTGAATCGTGTCTTGTGTCATTGTCAAACTTGTTCAGTTTGGTCTATAATTTAACCATGAATCGACTTACGAACGAACAACGCTTGCAAATTATAGAATTTTACTATCAAAATGCATGCTCGGTTAAGAGAGTGCATCGCGCACTTCTTCCAATTTATGGGCAGTTTGGTCGGCCTACTGAGGCAGCTATTCGGAAGCTTGTGACTAAATTTCGAACCCAGTTTACATTATTGGACCTTAAACCACGAACACGCATACGTAGAGTGAGGACATGTGGTTTCAACAAGATGGTGCCACATGCCACACGGCACGCGAAACAATGGCCCAATTGAGAGCCGCCTTCGGTGAACAGTTTATCTCACGTTTTGGGCCCGTCAATTGGCCGCCTAGATCGTGTGATCTAACGCCTTTGGACCATGTTAAGGCTCATGTCTACAGGGATAAACCAGCAACGATTGACGCACTGGGAGCCAATATTGAAGCATTTATTCGTGATATACCGGCTGATATGTTGGAAAGAGTGTGCCGAAATTGGGCCTTGCGAATGGGCCATCTAAACCGGAGCCGCGGCCAGCATTTGCATGAAATCATCTTCAAACATTAAATTATATTGATCGTTCTATCGATTCCAATAAAGATTTCATCAAATTTTTCAAATTTTTTGTGTTTTTTTTGAAAATCAAATCCTATACCTCTTAAAAAATCACCCGTTAATAAACTGGTGCCGATTTTGTTGTTTACGAACTAAATAAATTTAATCTCACTAGATCTCTTTCTAATAAAGTAAACGACGGCATGGACTAAACTGACAGCATTAAAAATGTTCTATCTTTTTTCAATAAGGTTAACATGAAAGAGTGGTGACTTGTCTAATATTAGTTAAGTTCGTAAACAACAGAATCGGCACTACTTATTTTTTTGTAAACAGGCCACTTATATAGATAACCACCCAGACTCAGGATAATCAAACGTGTTTCTGAACTCAAATATTTGTCCTCCATGGGAATCGAATTCACGATCTGCGGCGTGATCTACGCCAACTAGCCAAAAAAACCCATGTAGTCACGGCAAACGGCATGACGACGTAGATGACTTCATCAATCTTACCGGACAAATCAGCGAGCGCAGAAGGCTCTGAATCAGGCAATATTTAGCACCACGCCTGAGAGCACCCCCGAATGGTTTACGAAAACGAGTTGGATCGTACTGCCAAGCCGCACCAATAGATATTTCACATGAAAAATTCACAATGTAAATCATGCTGTTTCTAGCGACTAATAAATCATTACTAAATTAGGCAAGTTCAAGTTCATCGAAGGTATTTGTAATGCCCTTTATAAGTCTCGATTTTCGTACCACGTGGTGCCTCGCGCCAAGTCTCAACGAACCCGAACGTAGCCGTTTACGTTTAACTAACGAATTGTTTATGCTAATACATCGCTGATTCGAATTCTTCCCTGCGACGAATGAATTAGGAATGACAAATTAATCGTCGAGCTTGCCTCTACCTTCGGCTTTGTTACGTTTTTCTTTGTGTTTGAGTTAGGTAAACATTGGGACGTAAAATGTTTTATAAAAATGTGTTATGGTTTTTAGGTGGTTGTGAGAAAACCTTTAGCATTTTAAATAAATGTAAGTAAAATGAAACTAAGAATATTTAGTTCGATATATTCTTAGATAGTTTACAGTTTTGTAGAACAACATTAGTTAGGATAAATAGAAATGACTCATTAGCCTAAATCATACCTAATATAAAAAGAACTAAAAAAATCTGTCTATAATTTGGACTTCAATTTTAATTGAAATGACTTGACATAATGTTCAGTATTTTAGTAATCGTACCTATATAAAAAACTCCTATAATTTTATATGCAATATTTTTCAAAAAAAATAACTGTGTTAATTCTTCAAGTTTGTTGAAAAGTGTTGAAAATTTGTGTTAATCATCATAACATGACCGTAACTTGTGTAGCCGCGGTAGTCGAGCTCCCGAACTATTCCTCGGAGTATTTTAATTAACATAATAATAAAGCGATCGACGGCGACACAGGTAACGTGTCGATATCGATACGGAAGGCGCTAATTGCTGGCACCTAGCTTCAGGACTATGAAATGTCATTATGATTGATTTAATTGGCCTCCAAGGGTCGGAAGATACATGTTTATGTAGCTTGCTTTCCGCCCCGCGGTTTCACATCCCTACTTTATTCAATTTTTTTTGGGTAAGTATTCCTTTACCAAATACCTACCGTATTTATAATACAACTCGAAAAATATGATTTACAGCAGCTTTTCGAATAGTTTATTTATTTATTTATAAATAATTTTAGTTATATAAGTACCTACTGTTGCGAAATATCTAATTAATCACTTTTAAATTCCATTACATGAGAATTTTTCAAATCGGGCCAGTAACTCCGGAGATTAGGGCGTTCAAACAAACAAACTCTTCAGCTTTATTATTAGTATAGATATAGAATATTAACATTAGAAATCATCAACATATTTCTCCCAAGTTTTATTTGTGGGAAAAAGTCACGTTTTCATGAAATAGACGTATATCTCTCAAATATTTTTGAGATACATCCTATAATTGAGATATTGCGTTTGACCTAAAAATACCTGCAGAAAAGAGACCTTACAAAATATTCCGGATCCGAAGATCCTTGCTAAAAATATTAATGATAAATAAGGAAATTTTCCTACGGAATATTCATCAATGAACATATCATCTGATCCATGCGAAATACATAATATTATTGTACTCAAAATATGTATAAAGATCGTATTTGAAAAGCCTAAACATGTACGCCTATTGTAGCCGGTCGCTTGTAAATTTTGGTCGGCGGCCATTGCTGCCAAGATACCTAAGCATCAAATATCTTATTATGATCCTTATACATGTGTAAATACAGTCGTTCTCCAGTGAAGATGTAAATTTGCAGTTTTCTGAGTAAACATTCAGTTCGGACCCAAATTGTTGCGGTTTCCAGCTCGTCGTGTTCGTATGTTTGTTTGTTTATGGTAAACATAGCACACAGTTGTCGTTGATTTGTTTGTGAGATAGTTGCTTGTTGTAATTGTGTCGACCCTAGGACTCACATTTAAAATACAATGTTCTTTTTTTTACCGAATTTGTATAATTTAAGCAGTGTTTGAAAATTTTCATTTAATGTAGCCAATTAATAATTTGTAAATAATCTTAATAATTAGAATACTAACCTACTTACTACCTAAAAAACTACAAACTACCTAACTATAAATAAAAAAATTGTGCCAAATCGCTGCCCCGCGGAAGTGTGCCAAGAAGACTGGCAGCATTGCCACGCTGGATGGCAATGGCAATTCTTTGAGCAGTGTTTTAATAAACTTGTTTCTTTCGTTAATTTTCTGTGTAAAAAGATTGTAATTACGTTTATTTAAGTTTTTCTGATGATTTGTATTTAATATTTTCATTTACTTTTGTATTTGGGCTTGATTTCATCATCATCATCATAAGGCGATGATAGCTCAGTGGTAGTGACGTCGGATGCCGCGACGAAGGTCGTGAGTTCGAATCCTACAATGAGCTTGAGCTTTCGGTGAAGGAAAACATCGTGAGGAAACCATAGCACGGTGGTAGGGTACTTTGTAGTATCCGTCTGGCTGGCTACCACCCTCAAGTTGAAAATCTGTCGCCAAGCACCTACCGGTGTGTTCCGGCAATTGCACTTGAGAGCCAATTTGCCTTCTCGGTATTGTAACAGGGCCGTATGCTTGCGTGCTACCTTAGAAGTATAAAAAAAAAACATCAATCATAATCCATACTATAATAATTATAAATGCGAAAGTAACGCTGTTTGTTTGTTTGTTACCTTTCACGCCTAAACCGCTGAACCGATCACAATGAAATTTGGCATGCAGATAGCCTATGATATGGAAAAAGACATAGGCTACATTATATCCCGGAAACGCGGATAAAACCGCGGGGGATAGCTAGTTTGAAAATAAATAAACCTTTGCCAATTTAATATTGAAATTCAATACCAGTGTAGTACATAATTAATATTATTTCAATGATCAAACAAAACTAGTTTATTATAATACACAAACAAATTATTTATTATATTAAAACAATGAGAATATATTTCATGAATTTTATATTGCATCGACAAAATGGGACATTATTGATGCGGTTAACCAATCCACCATATCGGTACAGAGTAGGTACTAGGTACCAACATAATAATGACAATCTGTATATGAAAATAATTAACTTACATGTTATCTCATCTAAGAAGAAATTGAGCAAAACATTTTCGAAGACTGCTAAAAGTAATTGGATCTTACAGAAAGTGAACGAGACGCGCCGTCATGTTGTAGGTAAGTGTAAAATAGGCCTGACTCAATATTACCAGCCCGTCCCATTGGTCGGATCTATGATACCTACTCGACTGCAATTAACTTCTCTTCCGTCGCCCAGGGCTACCGACAAATCACTTTTCAGACACCCCTAAATAGTTAACTTTTATGCCACAGAGCGTTGAAACATGCACCAAAGATCTTAACATATTATGCAGCGTCTCAATATAGTAACTCAATGTTGTTTACCCTGTGTCTAAGGGGTAGGGTGACCAAATTGATAAGGCAGACGCCCCGCTAGGGTGACTTTGAAATTACATATAAGAGGGATTGGACCGGCCAGTTATCGAATCACTCTGGAATGCATAGGATATTTTGCGCTTGTTGGCAACCGTGGCACTGAATCAATTTAACGGTAATCGCTTAGGGTAACCGGAAAATAATAGAAAATAGATAGACCTACTAGAATGAGGACTTAAGTTTTTAATTTAAGATTCGTGTTGAGACGAATTACTTATTCTCGTAATCATAGACCGAGAAAAATCTCACGGACAGACTGACTTCGAACAGTCGCTATCCACTGATACTTTCTTGTAAATATAAGCCTCACGGCACACATACGCACCAGTATGTTGCCGATTTTTGACATTCACGTAGTATTTTGTTTGATATGGTAGCACTCAAGCAGGACACACATAGATACATACGACATATTGTGCGTCACTTTTCACAAGGGGCGACTCGATCTAGTCTATACCTACTCGTGCTCTTAAATTAAAAATGTCAATTGAAACTACAATTTTATCAAGGAGATTTCCACGAACTAAATAAATAAAGAGATTGTAATGATTAACGAAAATAGTAAGTATAGTAATTCAGGCTAGCAAAAGTCAATAAGTCTTTTCTCGGGAACTGCATTCGTTTTTATAATAAAATCCCATATGAAGTAACTAAGATGTCGTACAATAAATTCAAACAGTATGTTAAACAGAAATTAATCGACAAGGCCTACTATAAGGTGGCTCATTACGTAGAAGACAAGAATACATGGTTGTAGTAGCTTCTCTCTGCACTTGCGGCCCCCTGGCCAAGTGACAATTGTATGAACTTTATGTATATTTGGAACAGGAATAACATAACTGTAATTACATAAATTTAAAAAAGAAAGATCCACAAAACCACAAAAAAAAAATGTAGCCTTGCTGAGTTTCTTGCCGGAGTCTTCTCAGTTCAAGTGTATTCCGAACCGGTCTATTGTAATGTTTGTAACTATTGACGTTCATAAGTGCCTTACCAGGGCCTAAATTGAATAAATGAGTTTTTGATTTGATTTGATTTGAGTGAAAGAAATCGTCACAGTGTATTCGCAATTTCTGTGCAATGTAAAGGAAATCGATTGCATCTCGATAAATCTGAATGATTGATGTGACTTGAATAATGTGCATTTGCACTGACATTTTATATGCTAAGCTAATGCAAAGAGGAAATATTCGCTTGTATGAAAATTAAGCTGATTTTTTCAAATCTATACTAATATTATAAAGCTGACGAGTTTATGTTTTTGATTGAACGCTATCTCTGGAGTTACTGGTCCGATTCGAATATTTTTTTCACTAACAGGAAGCTAACAACTTTTTATTTTTTATTTAGAAACTAAACGTTTCATATTGTTAGTGTCACGCATTTGTCACTTATAGGTGCCGATTCTGTTGTTTACGAACTTAACTAGTATTAGACAAGTCACCTCTTTTTCATTTTAACCTTATTGAAAAAAGATAGAACATTTTTAATGCTGTCAGTTTAATCCATACCGTCGTAATGTACGGGTAAATAGTCGTGACCAATAAAGATTGCGCTTAAATTCACGTTGAAATGTGATCGGATTAAACTGACAGGACTAAAATATCTTGCATCCCTTTCTTATATTTACTATTAGAAAGAGATATAGTGAGATTAAATTTATTTTAGTTCGTAAACAACACCATAAATCGGCACCATAATCTAACTTTTTAATATTTATTTTTTAAATAAAGTTCTCATGCTAACTCTTCAGATGGCAATTTATGCTTGTGTATTTGTCATTTTTGGCAGGTGTAGACGGTATTTGTATGAAGTCTGATTGTAAATTGTAAATACACAAACAAATACGCAACGCTATTTGAAGTGCCAACATTAACCTAAACAATGCTTTCAAATATGTTATTTACGAAATGTAGTAAACTATACAAACGTAGGTTTAACTATAAAATACTTGATAAAACCCCGGCAGATAGCGTATAGTATCGCATAACAATGGCTCACACCGACTGTATATCCTCGTGAAATTGTTATTACTTCAATATTTCTAATAGTTGAGATTCCAATCTCACTCTAGAGCTGTCATTCGTGTTACTATACTCCGGTACAATATTAGCTGTTCGTTTTATTGGAATACCAGTAAAATAAACGATTTGATGAAGATTCTTTAAATAGAGCCTAGTGTCTACTTGCGTACAATACCATGGACCATGCTCTTATCCTACTATCCTATTCGTGTGTGTATGTTTGTTACCACTTAGCTCCAATGACTGAACGAATAAGGTGCTTACACCTCACGAAGTCTATTTTTTTTTTTTTTTTTTTAAAGGACATGAAGGTGTTTGCCAGTAGTGGCTATTAACACCCTTACGCGGACAACAACACGAAGTCTATTAAAAATGGGTTTTTAAACCAAAAGCTGAAGAGTTTGTTTGTTTGAACGCGCTAATCTCCGGAGTTAGTGGTCCGATTTGAAAAATTCTTTCACTAATAGGAAGCTACATTATCCCTGAAGATTGTAAGTTGTTATCCCGGGAACGCGTGTGAAGCCGCGGGGAACAGCTAGTATCAAATACTTTTAATAGCCTATTCATCACGAAGTTCGAATAAAATGTTCTATTAAATTGTCAGTGTTTGCAACCGATTTCGTTTTTTGGTTGGCAACACTAACCGACATTAAAAAAGTTAAGTGTCACTGTTGCTAGTGACTTCGCTTGTCAATTGTTTTTTTTTTGCTAAGCATTACGAAATAAGTTCATGGCCCTCGCTCGTTGAAAACTTTTGGGAATTTTAATATGTCTTGTATATGAAGTACTGAAGGACTGATTGCAATTTGGAAAGACCAATTGACATTTCTGTCCAGACATTTCCCAGAATAGCCACGTCTTTTGTAATTCACCGCTAGCACCTAGTGTTGTATGTATTGTGTCTGCATCGATATTTCTCGTCACGCCCCCAATATGTGTCGTACGACCAAGATAGCTGAGGAGGGGAAGTGCTGTAACATATCTACAGAAGGGTAAGTAACTATTTTATTTTAAATCATATTCTACCTACAGTCATAAGAGGATCAAGAAGGTATGTTTTAAAATAACACACTAAAATAACTAATATTTTAAATTAAAATTGGAAACAACATGTCTTGATTTACAGTATAAATAAATATCTCATTTTGTGTTTACCGTACAAGCCTGCAATGCAGCAGTCGGTAACGAGCGGCTCGCGACTGTTCTTCATAAAACAAAAACTTCAAACTGAATACCTACAGATATACTTTGATGTTCAAAATTTCAGAATTGGTCCCATTGTAAATGTTGTTCTTAATGATAAGTATAACAATAATCCCAAAAAAATTTAACACCTACTCATTGAAAAGAAAGCCTAAATAGATAGATAGATACCTATTATTAAAATTATGAACAAGTGTGGCCCCCTCTACGTCATTTTGATCCTATGTGGCCCTTGTCTGCCAAAAGGTTGATGTCCGCTACTGTAATGTAATGATTTGTATTTCGCATTCAAAGAAATGGTGGCTTTCGCTATTATGTGCGTAACATCAAAACTAATATTCGAGAAGCGTCATGAGTGTAGGCAAAAATGAAGCGTGACAAAATAACTATCTAGATTATTTTTTACTCTATAGCTACTGTAAGAGGGTTGACACTCGATGGAACATTGAATATCCGGCGTGTGTTAAGGTGACTATTATGTGAAATGCGTACCGCATACCGCAAGATAGTGTTTTTCTAAGAGATTTTTCACCTTGTCAGACTGCGGAAAACTGTCGTAAATTGTGCGTATCTCAGCAAAACAGGGCCTTATACTTTGAAAAGGTATATAAGATCGTCATAGCGATATGTAGATCAATTTCCTGGTTTTTCGTGCTGGATGGGATGTAGGTAAATGTTAAAATCGTGATAAAAAAAAAATAACAAAATTCATTACTTTGTACATAACAAATGTATTTTCAGTATTTCACGAATACCTATTATATTATATCTATAATAAAGAGCTTAATTATAATTCGATTACTAGATTTCTCTCAAATTACTTTAATACACATATTTTAGTATTGCACTTGCAAGCAAAAAAATGGATGACTATTAAATTCATAAAACATTACTTAATCCAATCGTTAAGAAAACAGCACACATCGGCAACACATATACCTACCTACCTACACCATCTATCTGCGCAAGGTTTCGGAGGCACTCGTAAAATCAATTTGTAAATGATTCGCCTCACGTACCTAATATTGTTTAGGGGATAATACTTTTACCTGCAGAGGGAATTATGTTACGTCCCCTATTAAATTAACGACAGGCTTGCCGTCTCTTTTACTCTTACGCGAGTAAGGTTCTAATTAGAGTGATCTAAGACCTTAAGTGCGTGAGAGAAAGTTAAAAAATATTATTAATGCTCCGACTATAAAGACGCGAATATGCAAACATTAAGAAACCGAGCGGTTATTTTATTATTTGATTTAATAACCGAGCGAGCGCGATGCGTCACCCACCATGAAGAAGGTTTCAGCTTGGGCAAAAAAACTAAACTTCAAAATGTGTGTCTGGCTGTTCTTCCTCTACAGGTTGCATTTCTGAACCGATTCTTTTGAAATTTTGTGAGCAGGTTCGATAAATATATGGAATTTCTTTATCGATACAGTTTTAAAAAAAAATTCAAAATGCGTAGGTAGAGATGGCTTTTGAAAAAGTAATTTCGTACTCGAAATTATGTTTATATTTTTAGTTTATTTTCAAGCGCTTTCTACAAAATTAAAGCAGCATTTTTGTGCTCAAGGCATAAGTAGCAGACACAGCAATTAAAGGCGTATAGCTTGGACTTAGGTTATAAGTTCAAGCGGTGGATAATTGTAATGAACGCAGACTTTGTGGACTTTGAGCTACTTATATTTAAATATAGAGCTCTTATTACATTGCCCTCAACTTTAAGCAAGTGGTAGGCATGATATTATAAATGAAAACACTTTTGAAAACGTTTTAATTTAATTAGTTGTGAGCGTTCAAGCGTAAATATTCACTTGCGACGCTGCGACGGTGTGACTTGAGCTTAAAAATTTCACGCAAAAGTAATCAAAGACGCAAAGTCTAGATTTTTATTACACAACTATATTACAAAGTACTGTCATTTAATATTCACAAACTCGTAACATAAATTCAAAGTTGAAAATTACTTTTCTTTAATGTTGTTTATTTTTTGCCACTTATTATTTTATGATATTGAATTTAGAGTATAATGAAATAGAATTGAGTGTTCGAAATCAAATCAGATTCAGAGTAGTTACAAGGCACGTCGCTGACAATAGTATGATGTAAATAGAAGACGTTCTGATTTAATTAAATGCCACCTTCAGAACGGATCAGTTCCACAACAATATTTGTTCGACCCGGGAAGGGAACGGAACTGGAACTATATAGGTAATTAGTATTCCGCACGTTCGTTGTCGATTCCGAACACAGGTAAACAATGTATTCATCTTTATTCGTTAATTATCGGGAATTATGTATTTTACCTGAATGAAAATAAAATAACCCGTAAAATATGAGTAGGTATTTAAAAAAATTATGGTAAAGAAAATGGTTTTAGACGCTTCCAATATTTTTGAAAGATTGACGAGAAAAATAATTTCATTCACACATTACGTGCAGGTACCTAGCCAAAAAAATTGTATATGTTTGTTCCCGCATAACTTTTTGCATTTGAATAATTATTTTTGCGTTGGGTTCTGTATAGCTCCAAGGTGGTCCCATTTTAATTTTCGAAACCCTAATAGTGTACTAATAAATGTTCATTAAGTTCTTTCTGATAGTTGGAATGCTATTTCGAATACTTTCAGATAAACTACTAACACAATATTGAGATAAATTTTCATGTAAAACTTTCAGCAGATAGCGGACAAAATAGAATTGTTGTTTGATAGGCCGGCGATTTAATGAAAAAACGAGAGGAAAGGCACGTTTTCAATTTGTGCGATACTTCGATGAAAATATAAAAAAAAAAGTTAAATACTTTACCTTCGATGTGGATGCTCAGAGTTCGATACAGAAGTGATTTCATTGTGTATCGATGAATTATTTGTTTAAAAAGTTATTTTGGTCATAATTTTGTCTGAGCAAGTATGCTTGCGCTACCATAGTTGGATCAATAAAAAAGTTTGTTTTAAGATTTAAATATGAATTACTGCATATTTTTATATTATGATCTTAATCTTTGATAAGCTAATAAATGGTGTATCATCTTATTTCATTGATTTATATGTAAGTATAATCTGCTGCATGTATTTTTATGTTAGCGTTCTTTGTTATTTTTCATTGTTATCATAGTTATTTTGGAGTACTAATAGACCATGCCATAAAGTTCTAGACCTACTCCTTTCTGAAGTCTTTCGTTCATAATAATGAGTAGGTATATAATTAATTGATTACATGTTTTTATTTTATTTTTGTTGTTTTGTTTTGCTGTTGGTAATTTGTAAAAGGCTAATTGTTATAATTAAAAAAACAATTATAATATATATATTTAGAAAATGTAGCCTAGCTGAGTTTCTTGCCGGCTCTTCTCAGTTAAAAGCCGTGTCCGAACCGGTGGTAAATTCAGTAAATTTGACGTTCATAAGTGCCCATCTGGGGCCTAAATTGAATACATGGCTTTGACTTTGAATCATGATTGAATGTCAAAATTATATTGCAACATATACTATCAATACAATAATTTCAGATAACTCCATATTAGCTTTCAGAAGGCAACTTGTGATCAATGAATATAAATTGATATAAAACGCCAATGTATCGGCGTATATGTGCATCCCTTTTTATCCCTTCGGAGATACATCGCGGCTAAATATCGTATACGTGATGGTAATATGAAACGTACTTTATGAATAAAATGATACCTAATATCGACATTCGATGACCATTGCTCTATAGGTACATATACAGTATGGCCGGTCATGAACTAGTGATCTCACAGGATTTTTCAGGGTTGGTCCTAAGAAAAGTCCCATAGAATGTGTTCAAATATAAGGACCTAAAATATCGCTAGTTTATGACCGGACACACTGTATATTATAAATATCTGCGTTGATTAATCAGTCATCAACGCAAGTGTATTCCAGTAAGAAAGGGTTTTTTGAAAATCCGCTCCTAACGGGGTAAATTAAAATATCGCAAGTGAAAACGCGAGCAATACTAAAAATATTGTTATTGCATAGTGTAAAAATGGCGCCCAACATGGAGCTTTAAAAGAAAAAAAAAAAAATGTAGCCAATATTTTTTTTTGAATTTTTAATAATGATGGTAATGACCTTCTTTAGACATAATAACGACTCTCGTACTAAATTGACAAGAGCAATAGATTAGCTTGGTATTTCATGTCGGACTTTTGGCATAAAATTGGAAATCCTCACAAATCTTACTGGAGTTTCATTTGGAAGGTGAGTTCTTGGTTACCTACATTATTTAATTTCCTAGAAACTTTGTCGTGTCAACCAGTGTCATCATATAGACGCCATGTTGAAAATTAGTTGCGTTACCGCGCGTCAAGTCATGTTATTCCTTCTGATATATACTACTCATGGGAAATATAACCGTAACAGTCTTATACATTTTGGGGTAGTGGTATTAGTAATAAGGTTATTCTAACTCTACAACACTCAATTGAAGTGTTTCGGGGTGATTTGTCAAATTATGAAAATATCCAGGGGTTATAAAACATCCGATTCTATGTGTATATCTGCAGGGCTATTTTAAAAAACTCGAATCCGACATCGGAATCTGAAACTAAAACTTTCCAATGTCCATTTCGTTCCCGGTCGGAGGATAGATCGAAAAGATTCGATAGCAGAAAGATGAGAATTCGTTCTTGTTAGTTTCCGAATCGGTTTCTCATGTCGAATCTAAATGTTTTAAACTAGCCCTGCTGAAGGCCCAAATTAACTGTCATAACGAGACTCCTATTAGTAAATTATTAATAATGATGTGTTTACTATACTCATAAGCGAAGCACGTATTTTGCTTATTACTCTAGATGACATCACATGAAACAAAGGCCTATAAATAGTGAAAAAAAAGATGACATCTACCTATTAGTAATCTTGTTTTGTTTTTCTTTTATGATTCGGGAATTCTTTATTTAATAATTCGAATTACATTACAATGACAATGAGATCCTCAAACATCCTTCTTATTTTCTGGTTCAGCGTAATAACTAAATTTCCCAACTTGAATGACCGTAAATGAGAATTCATCCCCCTCTTTGTTGGCTTCCACTTTCTTTGTCTATTTATTCGTTTATGCGTTCTTTGCATTTGATAGGGACCCAGATAATGGTCTTAAAAAGCGACCGAAAAGAGGATTACCCGTACTCCCGACCACTCGCCGAGTGTAATATTTTAGGTATACATAAAAATATTCAACTGTGCTTCTGTGAATTTTGAATTTATGTTTAACAATGTTAAATGAAAAATAACTGAATTAGTTTTTCACAGATAATTTCGAAATAAGAACATAGGTACATGCTTCAATTGCATCGCAGTTCCTGGAATTCTATTTTTGTAGATATAAGGACGTGCGTCCAATCCGTGAGCCAATGCGTGACTGCTTGGAATTTGATAAAACTTACTTTAATTTAAATATATAGATGATTTATTGTAAAATAAAAACAGTTTTTTAAACTACAGTTACTACAACTTATGTTACATCCTGTATGTCAAAAACCACAAGCGCTGTCACGGGGCAGTGCTAGTACATGCCAGTGATATTGTGTTTTTGTGGCTTTTATTCCGGATTATCCTTTTCAGTCTGTGGTCGGAGGCCACTAATGCTGCTTTTCATGTTCCTAACGAACTTTGCGACATAATTTTAGACAAGAATATGTGCTCTATTATAAAAGGAAAGGATTCGTACGCTGGTGAAGTAACCCGGGCAGTCCCTCGTGCTCTGAGTTTTTTAATCTTCTTTGTGCAGCGGATGCTCCAAACGTGAGCGCTGTGTATTAACGTAGCAGATGGGAAATCGACGTTTTTAATTACTTGTAACTTGTTCTTGATGTTAAAGTTAAGTCTGACTTAGCGTTTACGACGATCTAATTAAAATGTACTTATGTTGATCCTTATCTTATAACAGAATGATTCTAGTATTCATTATGTAAAAAAATCACACTATAAGGTTGCAGTCCGTTTTTTTTGTCGAAGATTTAGTCGTTGCGTGACTTAATTAAAAAAAATACTTGACTCGCTCGGCTATCCGCTAATTCAAATCCGGCTCGAAGGACCATGAAGAAATGTTGGTCTATTGTAAAAGTAAAATTAAAAGGCAGAAGCACGTTCGATACTAAAATAAATTGTCTTTAGAAGAAGAAAAAATGTTTATCGCCTACGCAGAATGAATTATATGTTTCCAACACAGACATGTTCATATAGACGCAAATATTAAAATGTTCATGTTGTTAGATTGAATAACCTAAGAAGCAGCGCGTCATGTAACCATCATCTAACCAACTCAGATTAAGAATTAAATCAAAAAAGAATCTCCTCACTTCCCCTAAGAAGTCGTTATAAGTTTTCGTATGCATAAATGGACAGCATTTGAGTGTTGTAACAAAGAGGATTCCTCTCCTATCCGGAGATCCTTTATTTTTCTCGTCTCCCGGCGTTTTCACTTGCAAATGTTTTCATTTTTTAATGAATTTACCGCGACTCTTTGTGTGGAAAAAGGTTTTCCTGAATCAAACTTTTACAAATATTTGATGTGGAAAGTTTTCGGTACCTACTGAACGGTTTTGTCTCCATTTCCTTAAATTTATTGGAATGGAGTTTTATTATTTGTTCATTGGTTTTTTTCGGAACATTACGTCGGTTCTAGATAATAATGTCGATTTCGAGGTCTCCGATTGTAAATATTTTATTTACAATACCGAGACCGTAAATTGTGAAAATATATTTTTTCCACAATATACAATTATTTATTTAAATACCTTCGTCATTTATTTACAGAACTCAATTATATTTTTTATTTAAATGCAATATGTAGGCAGGCAGTAATGGCCAACTTAGCAAAACATGTATAATACATACTTACATAAAGATGTATAAATGTTTATCATTTTACTCTTTGCCAACCCGCGGTTTCATTCACAATCTAATTCCTTATCTACATCATACATACCATTGTGTTTTTCCACATTTCTCCATTGTTTGGCTTGAGTCCGTGAGTAAGTCAGGTCTTTTCTTCTTATCTTTTTTATTGACTAACTCATGAAGAGCTCATTGAAAAGTCTTGCTCTAATATCACTTCAATTTAATATAATTTTTGAAGGTACGGAACCCTAAAAATGCTAAAAGGAATCCTTACAAGACCCGTTTGTCATCAACATAAAATCATGAAATTTCACTTTCTAGTTCTTTTTTATATGTATCGACTACAACATGTTATCGAAGAGCTTTAAATACCAATTTGATTGCCACCCCGGCTTCTTTTTATCTCGAAACGAACAAACGAGTCTTATTTGAGCAGTAAAACGTAGAAGTGTAAATTTCATCTGCGCCGTTTCTCCGATTTAGTCGATGATAGTGTAGACAATGCTTTAGGAAATTAGATTCTCTTCACAGTCTCGGCACGTGGGCACCGCCTTGACTGGATGACTTGTTACTAGATACTTTGTAGACCAGGGACTTGTGACATATTCAGTAATCTGGAATTGTGAATGATTTGGTTTTGTTCTTTTCTACCAACATTTTATTCAAACATATAATATTGAAAAAAAGTAAAAACGAGTGAGCCTTAGAGAAGCTTAGAGTAGTCGTATAATATATGATGTGTGGAATTTAACATCTCACCTTGGTAATTGCATTTTCTTTCTCGTCACACACGCACATACTGTTGGCTGACAGTACACAACCTCTCGGAAAATGAGTTGGCATCATCTGACGGCCAACTCTACCACCGCACGCTCTCATTGGTCAAATCAAATAGCGCGTGCTTCCCCAGCTTGTTACACACATCCGTCTCTTTTCACGAAATCACTCCCACAGATTGCAGGAAAGCGAAATGTGCCAAATTCAAAGTGTTCGTAAAACTAATACCTACGATACAAGATGGCTATTTGCACGATAGAGGCGACCTGCAAACTTAAACAAGCTCTTTGTCCCGTCCCTGTCCAGAGTCCAGCTGCTAACAGTCCACCGTTCACTTTACTAACAAATCACACGTACCCAGCAATTTGCGCTCAAAAGGACATTACAGAATTTGTCTCTATTCCCAACTCTGTTACAACTTCACACTGGCCAAGCACGCTGGAGAATCGATAAACATTTTATATTGTAAGTCAACAAAATACAACGAAATGAAGATGGATGAAATGATTATATATTGAAAATCTAAATATATAAAAGGAAAGCGTGGCTGTCTGACTGTCTGTCTGTTCTATCAATGCACAGCTCAAACAACTGGACGGATCGGGCTGAAATTTGGCATACAGATAGTTGATAGATATTATGACGTAGGCATCCGCTAAGAAAGGATTTTTGAAAATTCAACCCCTAAAAAGGGGAGGTAAAATAGGGGATCGCGGGTGAAGCCACGGGGCAGCAAGATAGTGTATTCATATAAATTAATAGAAATAAACAATTATTTGATGTTTCGATCTTTAAATTCTTGTCCTCGTCAGATTAGCTGGTATGTAATTTAAAATGATATGATTCGAATATTTGCCATGTTTTACACCTTTGGGTATGTGGATAAATTAGTACGGACTATCAGCCGTCCGTAGCATCTGATGTGAAATAAATAAAAATATAAATAAATTGGCGGCCGCCATTGAGCTATCAAAATAACGAAGTAGAGCTAAGCTCCAGCTATTAAAGATAAAGTAAGCTTTAAGCTCGGGTGCTCAATAAATTTTGCGGATAGCAATTTCATATTCATAAAGTATAATGTAATCCTTTATGATGAAAGTTTAAAAATCTCTCACAGACTAAGTTGAAGCGTTGCCCGCGAGAGCGCCAAGCGCTTACTTCTAACTTTAAAGCAGATACCTGCACAGTT
Source organism: Tethea ocularis (assembly GCA_963555595.1). Classification (NCBI taxonomy): domain Eukaryota; kingdom Metazoa; phylum Arthropoda; class Insecta; order Lepidoptera; family Drepanidae; genus Tethea; species Tethea ocularis. The sequence continues at coordinate 11,535,314 of OY741961.1, read as the reverse complement.
TTGCACACTATTCGTTTTACACTTTGAAGTTAAAAACAATGTTAAAGCTAATTTGTAAGCTGTTTCGTATTTTTAGGGTTCCGTACCTCAAAAGGAACACTTATAGGATCATCAAGTTAGTAATCTGTCTGTTTGTGTCAAAATCCGTGGAACGCGTGGAGGTAACAAGTTGAAATTAATATCCAATGCTAAGGTCTACGGTATCTTGTAGCTGTGTAATAATCAAGCTTCTAAGTCAACGCAGTAAAAAATACGGCCATTTAGGTTCCTCAATTTGACTTATCTGTACGGAACCCTCGGTGCAAGAGTCAGACTCGCGCTTGTCCGGTTTCTGTTCACAACCCAGTTTATATTTATACTAAAACTACAACTGCAGCTAGCAATACCTACCATTTACGATTCTAAAACCTGAAATGTGTCGTGAAATTGTAAGGAGAAAATACATAAGTTGTTGAATAAAACGATATAAAAATAATATTGTCAGTAAATGTTAAACTTTATAATAGGGTAGTTTACTGACATATCAAATCAGCTACTTTTTAATAAATGTCAAAACGATCGTTTATATGGAATTTTGTATGAAATACTAACCTAATGACGTCATAGTTTCACAGCATCAAATGATCTACTCTTAGTGGTTCTACTGGCAATTAAAAATCATAAAAAGCATTAAATGTACAACATATTTGATGTTTCCACGTGTTTTTAGATGTTTTATACATTGGTTAGTGTTTGGTCATTTATTTTTGACACTGTAAACTAGCCTATTGCACCGTACCCGTTCGATAATCCATCACTGAGATACGGGAACCAAAAGTGATTTATTACCCGACATCGGTAGCCATTTTAAAATTAGTTTTGTGCTTCATTTGTTTATTTGCGATTGTAAATTCATACGGGGCTTTAGTCATTATGACCCACGTCGAGTGTCCCGCGAGACATTATGCCTAATTCTTTTTTTATTTTTTAAAATTTAGCTGAAGTTATTATGTCCCGTTGTGAAAACAAACAAAAAACGATCATACAGGTCGTCACTCTTGACATCACAAGGAAGGTATTGTGACGATTCTAGGTAATTACTAGCTGGCCTGGAAAATGTTTTTTTGCAATATAAATTTAAGGCGATGATAGTTCAGTGGTAGTGACGGATGCCGAGACGAAGGTCGCGGGTTGAATCCTACAATGAGCTTGAGCTTTCGTTGACGGAAAACATCGTGAGGAAACCATTGCACGGTGGTAGGGTAATCTGTAGTAACCCGCCTGGCTGGCTACCACCCTCAAGTTGAAAATCTGTCGCCAAGCACCTTTGGGTGTGTTCCGACAGCTGCACTTGAGAGCCAGCTCCCTTCTAGGCTTTTTGTGCTTACCTCCATCGGCCACATCATCACTGACCACGGTGAGATTGTGGTCAAACACAGGCCTATACATAGTAAAAAATAAAATAAAAATCTGGCACAGGGGTATAATAATAAATAATAATAAATATGTATAATACCCTGGGACATTATTTTTACACACGGTTGCCTGATCTCAAAGTAAGCAGAGCTTGTACTATGGAAACCAGATAACTGATATGCTACATATACAACTTTTTTTTTTTTGTAAATACATACTTATATAGATAATTACAGCCAGACACAGGACGAACAGACATGTGAAATGACATGACATGTATAAAAAGTAGTTTACGACCTATTCTCAGGCCTAACACAAAAAAAACATATAAATCGGTCAAGCCGTTTCGGAAGAGTTTGGTGACAAACACTGTGACACGAAAATTTTATATATTAGAAGATGTAATTTTTGTCATTTTAATACTAACGTTCTACAAATATGCCGATGGGTTTTAGCGAAGAAAGAAATATGTAGTATACTGATAGAAAGGACAATGTCAGTAAAATCGTTCTCCACAACTTATTGCATGATGCTGTCATAGTCCAATACAAGGGCCCAGTCCAGTATATTATTCTTCCTTACAATGCCGTCATGTTTTTGGAAAATTTTGCATGAATAAACAATAGTACAGAGTTATCCGTCATATTATCGAGAATCATTGTTCTCGTTGTAACTTGTTATAATTTATTGTTTATGCTGTCGGGAGGTATGCTCCACTTTGCGCCGATACGCTTCATTAACAGTTAGTCTGAAAAGGTATATACAATTTTGGCATTGACAAGCCAGTTGGTTAAGACACCACTGGTCATGGGTTCGATTCCCCTCCAGAACAAACATTTGTGTGCATGAACATGTGTGTTTGTCCTGTGTCTGGGTGTAATTATCTATATGAGAAAAGTAGTATATGTAGTCAGTTATCTGATTTCCGAGATAGTTTGGGATCAGATAACCATGAAAATCAATCAATCAATCATGTCAGCCGAAAGACGTCCACTGCTGGACAAAAGCCTCCCCCAAGGATCTCCACGATGGCCGGTCTTGCGCTACCCGCATCCAGCGGTTTCCCGCGACCCTCACAAGATCGTCGGTCCACCTTGGGGACCTTGGGGGGCCTGCCCACGCTGCGTCTTACGTCTGCGTGTGAACAATGTCCCAGGATATTTATTTATTTATAATTTAATATTATATTTTTAATTCTTGGATAAAAATATCAGTTTAGTAGCGAATTAAAATTAGTAATCATAATAATATTTCCTATGATTTTTAGATTACTAACTATATATTTAATATACAGTGAATGAATTAAATTAAATTAGTAGAACGGTGAGTTAAAACGGATTACAGCTGAAACTTTAGAGGTGAAACAGAGATAGTTTTAGCGTAAAACCAGCTGTTACAAAAGCAGTAAACCGTCGAGTAGTGAAATCAAGTTCGAGAACAATTAAAATGCTTTTCATTGGAATTGCTAAGTCCAGCCATTGTGCTTGCTTGCTACCTTAAGCATTAAATTTTACATTAAATTATTTGAAGAGCAGAAGTTATTTATTTCGTTTGTGCTTGTATAAATTTTTCAATCAAATGTTACTTTTTATCCATACTAAAATTATAAATGGGAAAGTACCCCTGTCTGTCTTTCTGTCTGTTACCTATCCACAGCCTAGTCGCCCCAATCACAATTAGATTTGGCACAGAATTTGAACACAGAAAAAGACATAGAATAACAAATTTTTATCGCGCGCGCTATATTTTCATTCAACATCCAAAAAAATATTTAAAATCAAACAAAGGACTCTTACTTAGCGGCGCCAAGTAGTCCTTACCACTGGGACGGCTATATGCAATAATTCAGTGTAAATTGCTCGTCGTGTTGTGTATTACATGGTACTACATTATTGCGATGTCCAGTGTGGGTGTTCGCGCTGCTATTGTTCTGGACTGATGGCACTGAGTTGCGTTTTTTGTCACCTACACTCGATGAATTGATTTGTAACTATTGTCATTAATTTTATTTTTTTCTTACTTTGTATAGGCCGGTGTTTGGCCACAATCTGACCGTCAGTGATGATGTGGCCGATGATAGTAACCACACAAAGCCTAGGAAGGAACTGGCTCTCGAGTGCAGCTGTCGGAACACACCGAAACGTGTTTGGCGACAGATTTTCAACTTGAGGAGCCAGCCAGGCAGGTACTACAAAGTACCTTACTACCGTGTTATGGTTTCCTCACGATGTTTTCCTTCACCGAAAGCTCAAGCTCATTGTAGGATTCGAACCCGCGACCTTCGTCTCGGCATTCGACGTTACTACCACTGAGCTATCATCGCCTTAAAATTGATATGTTGTTGACAGGCCAGTTGTCGTAGTGGGTTAGACACCACCTATTACGCTGCAGGTCGTAGGTAAAAAAAATGTAGGCCTAATCCTGGAATTTGTACAAGGCAAAATTACAAATATCAGGATTGAGGTGCGACCTTCATATTGATATAACTTTATATATATTACTACAAATTCCAGGATTTCATCGACAATTTTTTTTCAATTCCTACTAAAAATGTGTGATAGTTACATTCCAAAACCCGATGTGGCTCCTCAATCCTACTACGTACATCCTTTATAGTTTCATATGATTAGAACAGGATATTTATGAAAGTGTTAATAACCGAAATTGTTTGTAAACGTATTACCTACAATACCGTAAAAAAGAACACCGAATTTTTATCCACCTGATTTACCTAAATCGTTTACGATGCGTCCGCACTCTCGCCCCATCCCCCGGCTACCAAGGAAACGGCACATAAAAGACTATAATAAATTCAATTGAACGAGTGTCGCCTGCAGACATAACTCGCCGCACGGCCCCGCCCGATTCTCTTGCAACAGATTTCTTTAAAGAAGATTGTTAAAGGAACTTTAAAACGGCGGTAGTCGTTTGTATAAAACTTTACCTTAGTATTATTTCTCGTTATCTCGCTAGAACGGTAAATCTAGCGGATGTGCTCCTGACAGGTTATCGTTTAGTGTATTTTTCTATTTCATAAATACTTTGTTTATTCTTGTTTAGGAGAATACAGGAAGTTGTTGAGTGGACATGTGTTCTGAGTCTGTTATATTTTATTGATGTAAAAAGTATCAGGTTAGGTGTTATTGATGTAAATTCAATATCCACAATTTAATAAGCAAAAAAGTTATGCGTGAACAAACAAACAAAATTTACCGAATTGAGAACCTCCTACTTCTTTTTTTTTGAAGTCGGTTAAAAAAACAAAAACTGGTGTCTTATGGACCCGGTTATACGGGAACTGAACGGAGTTCATATAAAATATTTGACGGAAGTTATTTTTGCTTTGTAGTGTCGATTTGTTTGTTGTCTCTTATTAATTTTTGGGCTCCTGATTTTTTTTCAATTCCATGAAAATCTCCTGAATTATTCATAGGCGAATTCTGTGGTTGCCAATTTATTAACAGGACATATTAATGAAATCTGTACTAAAGTATCCACAGACAATACAATTCAAGGCATGAACTTATTCCCTTACTATCTAGGGACTTGATTGCATGTGAGTGACTAATATTAAAATAATTCATAACAAAGCAAAACGTACTTTTTTAAATTCTCCTTCTTTTCCCGTTTCCTGGAGCATAAATATACAAAAGAAAGAAAGAAAGAAACCATTTATTTTGATACACACATCACAATTACACAAGGTACTTACACAAGATAATAAATTAAAATAACAATATAAAAATACTAAAAATTGTGGTGTGTGACATCAAAAATGGACAGCAACTCAGTTGTAAACTGTGAGCACAGTTTGTAGTGGGCTCACAGTACTGATTTTCAGTTGCTGCCATAGGTGACGTCACGAACAACATTGAAAACAATAAATAATAATTATCAAAATAAGAAAACATAAGAACTCAACAAAAATATACAATACGAAATAGGAAAAATATATAAAACATAATTAATCAAATGCGAGAGTGAGGCCAGTGTTATACAATAATATTGTTGTAACATTTTTTATGACCCAGGTGACAGTCAGAGTCAGAGATATTTATTTAATAAGGAGGCAAATGTCAAATGTTGTATAAAATAATTATTGGTTATAAAAATAAACAAAAATGTGGTCAGAAAGTAGCCTTAAGGGACGACACTAAGTTTGCAATTGAATTTTTAAAAGGTGGGCTTTTAGATGTCTACTAAACGTTTTGACATTTTTCAAGGCACGAATTGGCGGAGGAAGGTCATTCCAACACCGGGTCGCCGCAAACTTAAAACTTCCACGGAATGCTGCAGACTTATGACGCGGCATACTTAGTCGTGGTATGGAGCCCCTGTTACCATACTTACTTTGGTTCCAAGAAAGCTTGTCATAGAGATAGCTTGGCTCTTTAGTTTTGATAATCCCAAAGAGTAGACTCGCAAGATGTAAATGTCTTCGTGATGACATTTTCATTAAATTTGCCTGAATTAAATATGGTGTGACATGACTACGAGGAGGTATATAGAAGCAAAAGCGGGCACAAGCATTTTGTACACGTTGGATTAACTTCTGAGTCTTAGAGAGTAGTTAAATATGTTAAATATGTAGTATACTGATAGAAAGGACAATGTCAGTAAAATCGTTCTCCACAACTTATTGCATGATGCTGTCATAGTCCAATACAAGGGCCCAGTCCAGTATATTATTCTTCCTTACAATGCCGTCATGTTTTTGGAAAATTTTGCATGAATAAACAATAGTACAGAGTTATCCGTCATATTATCGAGAATCATTGTTCTCGTTGTAACTTGTTATAATTTATTGTTTATGCTGTCGGGAGGTATGCTCCACTTTGCACCGATACGCTTCATTAACAGTTAGTCCGAAAAGGTATATACAATTTTGGCATTGACAAGCCAGTTGGCTCAGTTGGTTAAGACACCACCTATCACGCCACTGGTCATGGGTTCGATTCCCCTCCAGAACAAACATTTGTGTGCATGAACATGTGTGTTTGTCCTGTGTCTGGGTGTAATTATCTATATGAGAAAAGTAGTAAATGTAGTCAGTTCTCTGATTTCCGAGATAGTTTGGGATCAGATAACCATGAACAATCAATCAATTAATCATGTCAGCTGAAAGACGTCCACTGCTGGACAAAAGCCTCCCCCAAGGATCTCCACGATGGCCGGTCTTGCGCTACCCGCATCCAGCGGTTTCCCGCGACCCTCACAAGATCGTCGGTCCACCTTGTGGGGGGCCTGCCCACGCTGCGTCTTACGTCTGCGTGTGAACAATGTCCCAGGATATTTATTTATTTATAATTTAATATTATATTTTTAATTCCTGGATAAAAATATCAGTTTAGTAGCGAATTAAAATTAGTAATCATAATAATATTTCCTATGATTTTTAGATTACTAACCTTATATTTAATATACAGTGAATGAATTAAATTAAATTAGTAGAACGGTGAGTTAAAACGGATTACAGCTGAAACTTTAGAGGTGAAACAGAGATAGTTTTAGCGTAAAACCAGCTGTTACAAAAGCAGTAAACCGTCGAGTAGTGAAATCAAGTTCGAGAACAATTAAAATGCTTTTCATTGGAATTGCTAAGTCCAGCCATTCTGCTTGCTACCTTAAGCATTAAATTTTACATTAAATGATTTGAAGAGCAGAAGTTATTTATTTCGTTTGTGTTTGTATAATTTTTTCAATCAAATGTTACTTTTTATCCATATTAAAATTATAAATGGGAAAGTACCCCTGTCTGTATTTCTGTCTGTTACCTATCCACGCCTAGTCGCCCCGATCACAATGAGGTTTGGCTCGGAATTTGAACACAGAAAAAGACATAGAATAACAAATTTTTATCGCGGCGCTGTATTTTCATTCAACATCCAAAAAAATATTTAAAATCAAACAAAGGACTCTTACTTAGCGGCACCAAGTAGACCTTACCACTGGGACGGCTATATGCAATAATTCAGTGTAAATTGCTCGTCGTGTTGTGTATTACATGGTACTACATTATTGCGATGTCCAGTGTGGGTGTTCGCGCTGCTATTGTCCTGGACTGATGGCACTGAGTTGCGCTTTTTATCACCTACACTCGATGAATTGATTTGTAACTATTGTCATTTTTTTTTTTCTTACTTTGTATAGGCCGGTGTTTGGCCACAATCTCACCGTGGTCAGTGATGATGTGGCCGATGATGGTAACCACACAAAGCCTAGAAAGGAACTGGCTCTCGAGTGCAGCTGTTGGAACACACCGAAACGTGCTTGGCGACAGATTTTCAACTTGAGGAGCCAGCCAGGCAGGTACTACAAAGTACCTTACTACCGTGTTATGGTTTCCTCACGAAGTTTTCCTTCACCGAAAGCTCAAGCTCATTGTAGGATTCGAATCCGCGACCTTCGTCTCGGCATTCGACGTCACTGCCACTGAGCTATCATCGCCTTAAAATTGATATGTTGTTGACAGGCCAGTTGTCGTAGTGGCTTAGACACCACCTATTACGCTGCAGGTCGTAGGTAAAAAAAATGTAGGCCTAATCCTGGAATTTGCAAAATTACAAATATCAGGATTGAGGTGCGACCTTCATATTGATATAACTTTATATATATTACTATAAATTCCAGGATTTCATCGACAATTTTTTTTCAATTCCTACTAAAAATGTGTGATAGTTTCATTCCAAAACCCGAAGTGGCTCCTCAATCCTACTACGTACATCCTTAATAGTTTCATATTATTAAAACAGGATATTTATGAAAGTGTTAATAACCGAAATTGTTTGTAAACGTATTACCTACCATACCGTGAAAAAGAACACCGAATTTTTATCCACCTGATTTACCTAAATCGTTTACGATGCGTCCGCACTCTCGCCCCATCCCCCGGCTACCAAGGAAACGGCACATAAAAGACTATAATAAATTCAATTGAACGAGTGTCGCCTGCAGACATAACTCGCCGCACGGCCCCGCCCGATTCTCTTGCAACAGATTTCTTTAAAGAAGATTGTTAAAGGAACTTTAAAACGACGGTAGTCGTTTGTATAAAACTTTACCTTAGTATTATTTCTCGTTATCTCGCTAGAACGGTAAATCTAGCGGATGTGCTCCTGACAGGTTATCGTTTAGTGTATTTTTCTATTTCATAAATACTTTGTTTATTCTTGTTTAGGAGAATACAGGAAGTTGTTGAGTGGACATGTGTTCTGAGTCTGTTATATTTTATTGATGTAAAAAGTATCAGGTTAGGTGTTATTGATGTAAATTCAATATCCACAATTTAATAAGCAAAAAAGTTATGCGTGAACAAACAAACAAAATTTACCGAATTGAGAACCTCCTCCTTCTTTTTTTTTGAAGTCGGTTAAAAAAACAAAACTGGTGTCTTATGGACCCGGTCATACGGGAACTGAACAGAGTTCATATAAAATATTTGACGGAAGTTAATTTTGCTTTGTAGTGTCGATTTGTTTGTTGTCTCTTATTAATTTTTGGGCTCCTGATTTTTTTTCAATTCCATGAAAATCTCCTGAATTATTCATAGGCGAAGTCTGTGGTTGCCATTTTATTAACAGGACATATTAATGAAATATGTACTAAAGTATCCATAGACAATGCAATTCAAGGCATGAACTTATTCCCTTACTATCTAGGGACTTGATTGCATGTGAGTGACTAATATTAAAATAATTCATAACAAAGCAAAACGTACTTTTTTAAGTTCTCCTTTTTATCCCGTTTCCTGGAGCATAAATATACCTACTTCTTTTTGGCAAGTTGGGGGTGGCACTGTACATCTCGCAAACGATAACGCGTGATAAAGAACCCTGTTCTAATATCCTGGGACATTTTGTACACGGTTATCTGATCCTAAACTAAGCAGAGCTTTTTACTATGGAAACTAGATAACTTATCAACTAGCATAGGTACTAGGTTTTCTTGTAAATAAATACTTATCTATACAGATAATTACACCCAGACTCAGGATCAAATAGACATGATTGTTCATGCACACAAATGTTTGTCCTGGATGGTAATCGAACCCACGACCTGCGGCGTATTGATAGAATTGACTGTACTTGTTCGTGATACTGATATTCCTGTTATAATGTAAGGCTATATTTTGCTCAATTAAGCCTCAAATAAGCGTCACTAATCGAATTTCGGTGGCATCAGGCGATGTAATCGTTTGAAAAATTATAAATGCTTATAGCCTCTTTGCTTATAGGGTAATGTAATTTTGTGCGAGGAAAATGGAATGTGTTCCATGTTATTTAAAATTATTATGTTATAACACACATTAATTTTAAGCTGATTGTAACGCATGGCTAATCTTGAGTAAGTCGTGTTCAAAAGCGATGTATTCGTGTCAAATTGGATCAGTTCTATGTAGGATATAATTTTTCAAAATAGCGTAGGTACTACCGGCCAGTAATTATTATAATATTGTAATTTTTTTCATAGTATTTACACTTCCGCTTCGGCATCCGTATCCGTTTCCGCAAAAAAATACTTTTGACATCAGTTTCCGTTTCTGTTTCTATTATAACATAACACGTCCATTGCATCACTAGTAATTATTGCAAATTAACATCATATTCATTACAATGTTTAATCCCATAGTTACACTCAACTTCGATTACCGGCCAAAATTGTATATAGCGTTACCAAACGCTCCTTGGCCGATTGCCAGCACTCGACTCGATAAAATAACTAATTACGCCGGCTAATTACCGGTAAAGGCCGGTCCGAGCCGGTAACACGTGACGTCATCGATCACCGGCAAATGTTGACAACCATTGCCGCAGCCAATTACTGGACCCTTTTATAATAACCATATTGGGGTATATCTATACTTTAACATTATAAAGGGGAAGTAGGAGCTACTGGTTCGATTCTGAAAATTCTTTCACTAATGGAAGCTTCGTTATCCTTGAGTACTAACTATTACCACAGATTTATAATAATGCTATTACTGAATCTGTGGTTTAATTGTGTTTCGAACCGCACTGCCGATAGGAGAATCAATTGTTTGTGACATTCATCAGTGCCTCATCAAGGCCTAAACTGAATAAATGGGTTTTGAGTTCAAGTACGGTTTTATTGTGTCCAAAATGATTTCTTTCTTTCTTTTATCACATCGAACTCAACTCAACATAAGTACGTAAAGCGTCAAACTAAAACCATAATCATGCGAAAAAAACGATGAAAATCGACCGAATAAAAATTATATAATACTTTACAAAGAAAGTCCTATTATCTTCTCATCTTACGATAACAAAACATAAGTTTATTACATTATTACTCCTAAGAGGAACCGGAAGGCCTCTAACTTTCATTAATAAACAAACTAAGTTGAAAGCAGCCGCCAACTGTGAACTTAGGTGAAACCATTTACTGTTCAGTTTATCTTTACTATGTACCTAATATTATTCCGTGTAATGAAGTGTGGCTTTAAGCTTCATTAGGTACTATTAGGGTGATCACTAATGCATGATGATTGCGTGAGGGAATATTGAGGTTTATTATTACCCGACTACGGCGAAGCAACAAGGAGGGTTATGATTTTCACCGGTATCTTCATATATTCCCTCATAACTTTTAAACTACTAATAATAATTTGAAAAATGAGGTATCATTGGAAGCTCTTAATCGTCTGCTTGCTTATAGGGTATGTGACGTCACATTAAATGGAATATGGCGCCCTCTAGAGGACACAGTCATGAACTGTTTTCTTTTAATTATATCGTAGGTACTTTTCAAAAATATACTGGATGGTATTTTTTGCCATCTCAAATTTTTTATGGATTATTGTACTCATCATTATAAACAACTTTTATAATAGGACCAACCCTGAAATCACGAAAAAAAAACAATTTGTCATATATTTTGACCAAACAAGATAGATGTTTTACATATTATATGAAAAGTTTGATAATTTTTCAATAGAATTCGTCCATCTCTTTTACGTCTTCCTCTTTCCTTGTATCCATCCTTGTCAAATGTATTTTGACAAATGTTTAACTTCCTCTGCGGTTAACATGTGTAACATAACCAATATTAATATTAGGTTAATTGATACGTACATGTTCTGTGGTAATTGGGCGAGCCACGAATTGGTTTCGCGTAACGTACGTAATGTAACGTAACACGTTATGATATTGTTTTCATAGAATTTCACGAACTGAGTTAATTATAAAATGATAATCATTTATTCCAAATCCAAAAAATCCGCTTCTATTGGCCCAAATTATTTATTTTTGCCTGTTGCGGTCGAGACCATGGGTCCTTGGGGGTCCGAGGCTCGCCGATTTTCTCGAACATTATCTTCAAAATTAATTGAGGTCACAGGGGACCGGCGGGCGGGGAGCTTTTTCCGCCAACGCGTTAGCTTGGCCATACAAAGAGGGAACGCTGCCAGCCTTCTAGGAACCTTGCCGTTGATTGGCAGCAGCGGCCGCCTCGAGGAATTTTTTTATATATAGTTTGTATATTTGGTGTAAATAATTGTAAATATTGTATATTATAGAATAAAAGATTTATTCTGTACTAAATCTTTTATCTTATTATATATAATCTAAAGGAAAACGTGACTGATCTACACTGGAAGGATCGGGCTGAAATGTGGCATACAGATAGCCATTACGACCTAGTTATCCGCTAAGAAAGGATTATTGCAAATTCCCTTATAGGGAATTGCGGATGAAACCGCGGGGAGTGGGAAGATAGTTTTATTTATAAAAAAAAAAATCTACATAAATATTCATGACAAATGCAAAGCAAAAAGAGTATTATCTCAACTTAATATAAATATTAAAATCAAGTAAACTTTACATTAGACGCATCGCTATTTGGACTCTTAACACGTACTCGAATCACTGTTCACGCGAAGTGTTCTTTTAGCGCCACGGGATATATTGCTAGATTAATGCCGGGATTCACCGCACGCCCGGGATCCCGGCAGTTTCGCGGGATTAATATTCCCAGCGCGCTCGACTATCATAATTCCGAAACATGGATATCAAGAGGCCGTACCACAAATCTTGAGCTTGCGGCATGCAAACTAGCGCATTGCAATGCATTTGCATAGTGACTATACCAGGGTCTGTATATCCACCAGTTATATTATATTATGCATGGAATTATAATGGATATGTTACCGGGGGATGATTTCAACGATGTATTTTTTAGAGGTTTTTGGAGTAGTTCGATTGAGATACCATTTAGGCAACGATCTAAACGGTTATAGTATGTCACAACTTAGATGAAGCGATCGTTCCCGAAAAGAGTGCGCCTACAACATTACTCATGTGTTAAAAAATGATCGGCGAAAATGATCTTTTTGAACATTGAATGGCGCGATAGTTAATGATTTTTGTTAGTTGTGTAAATCGGAAGTGAAGTGTATGAAAACGATTTGCCGATGCTACATCTAAGTTGTGTCATACTGTACTTTATTATAAGATACTTATTTTTAATTAAGACTTTACGGTAACCCATATATTTGTCATAGGATTCTTCAGCGTTTGAATTATGTCGTTGTAAAAATTACTAAAATAAGTGTTTTTACTTATGACTGCAATGTAAAAACGGCAAGGATAAGCATATGTAACTCGTAAATTGCATATCGCGGTATTTGTATGATTTTGTAAATATTGTTCACAATAATTATTATAAAATATACTTAACTCAAATTGAGGTCCTGAATCATGTACAAATCCATGGTATCAGTTTTCGTTACATCAGTTTTTGTCCCTATGTGTTATCTTTCTGTCTTCTTTTTTTAAAGCAGATCAGATGATGATGAGAATCTCTTATAAAGATAATTTTAAATGAACAGTACTCAAAAACCTTTGTATCCCGGCTATGCCACAAAGCTAACGCAAAATTTAAATCCAAACAATAATTTAGAATGATCAAAGCCTTTTACACATCATCCTAATTCCGTGCCCCTCATACTATACAATATAGAGTAATTACAAACGACAAAATAGGACGAGGAGAGACATGATTTGGGTTTAATCAGACTCCCTGTTCGTGGCTCGCGGGCCCTATTGACCTTCGTCCTTTAATAAAGGAGCGCTTCCGAGCCCTGCGGCGTCTTTTTCACCACTCCGTGCCCTTTGTTTAAAAATGGTGCAAGTGAAAGCTTTTAGCCATTTTGTAATTATTTTCTTATGAATATCTAAATGTAATAAAAGGAAAGCGTGACTGATTGACTGACTGATCTATCAACGCACAGCTTAAAGCCACTGAACTGATTGGGCTTAAATTAAAGAAATTATTTTCGCGGGTGAAACCGCGGGGCGGAGAGCTAGTTGTAATATAAATACCAAAGTGAGTTCGTTTGTTAAATCTTGACGTCTCAAATGCAGTCCAATATAGATAGAATTTGGTATACAGGTTTATAGTATGGACAAAAACATTAATAAATATATAATAAACAATTTCAAATTTATTTTATAATTTTATTGTAAATATTTCATAAGATATATCAAAATATCTTTAGGCTGTCAAATTCGATCTAAAAAAACACATTTAATCATGACAACGCAAATTAAAACAAACTGCAAACAAAAATAACGGCGTGACTTGCGATTGGTATTTTATTTTCCTATCAAAACGCTTTTATCTTGGCCCACACATTAAAATCCTTTGTGGTACTAATTAGGGGTTATTGTGCCACTAGTAAGACCAGGCTATCCAGATTTGATTGCAGGTGTCCAACAATACCACATTTTAGGATATGCTGTATACCGCCGTTACAATGTGGCGCTTAACATAGTGTATTAAAGTATATTATAATTTGTCCATAGAAATTCATAAGATTGAAGACGTACGTGGATGAGCGAAACTTGAAGCACAAAGTCGGCATAGGTACGTCTGATGATAAGCCGTCGCCATACGGGCATCACTCACGCGTTTCCAACTCTTTCCTCTATCTCTGATTAGCTCTGGTGACCCACGTACACACACTCACTCTGGTGCACACGTACAGGAATTCTGTCAGGTCCTTAGCGCAGATGCTTTTCGAGTGACGGTGAGGACAAGAGCTCCGGTCCTCACCGTCAACGAAAAGGAGGCCTCCAACCAGGCCGTCGCTGCTGGGTACGCGGACAAATGCTTCTGCGCCCTCGTATACCCAGCCGGCAGCGACAGGTAGGAACACTGGGGTTCTAGTCAGTAGGAGTCTGACATAAGCCAGCCGCTCCCCTCGGTGCAGTAGGGTATCCGTGATGATTTCCCCACATTAAAAAAAAGGTGCTTTTCGAGTGAAAAATATTTCGCTCTAATACTTGCTCTTTGCTCTTTGCTCTTTGCTCTATGTACAGTTTAGCGTCGAAAAGCGCGAAAACTGACGTTTTCTTGACAGTATTTATGAAATATTTTAATTGCGTAAAGTGACACGTTACCCATTACTACTTACTTTTGATGTTGACTGTACAGGATTAAGTTAAATTTTTTTTATTCATCTCCTAAATCGGAACTATTCGAATCAAATCTAGCTCTTCTGAAAAATATATCTTAAAAAGTATCTTTTCAGGAGAGGAAATATTGTATCGTTTGGCATTTTCTGGTAGCAGTTAATAAAATTTCATTTCATTTTCAGTCACCATAGAAATTCAATTGAAAAGCAAAACTGTCATACAAATCATGTCGACAAAGCAACCAGCGTTACGTAACGTTTTATTTAAGTAACAAGTGCGGTAGGCGCGCGAAGTTTCTTTAATTAAATCTTTAGACGACGATTTCAAAACATCTGGCCCGCGGAGACGTTACTTTGAGGCCAGATTTGAAATTTGACTTCAGACGGCTTGTTTTGTACTCAGTAATGGCTGCAACCGTAATTAGACCCAACTTGTGAAAGCCTAGCTTAAAGACAGTAAAAGTCAAGAGACAATTTCTGTTTCAATTTGTTGCTTTTTTCGGTTGACTTCACAAAATAAGCTGTACTCACTATACGTTTAACCTTTAACATTATTAACTGTTGAAAAATAGTATAGAATACACTTTATTGTTTACACTACAGCATTTGTTACCTAAATAAAATATAGTGACATTGAAATAAGCGGCCTTATCTATTCCCTAAAAAATTGCTGTAGCTACTGAAATTTGTCGAATGATTCCCTCAGATTTATACATAACTGTGTAGAATACATGATTACCCCTTTTATTGTTTTTTTAGTTTGCAAAATATATTGTCGTTCGTAACAATCAAGCGATGAATAGAGCGTCTGTGTGTACTGCACTCTGCAGTACACGCTGCAGAGTGCAGTACACTGCGATGAATGAAGCACTGCAGAGTGCAGTACATACCAATTAATGCACAAAATGATACAGTAGTAGTCAACCATCCAGACTAAAGTACTTATAAAAGATATATGAACACTATACCGAATAATGTACAAAATTTAATTATTAATAGCATCCGGGTTATTGCAGCAATTTGTTGCAAATACAATTTAATGAATGTACATATTAATTAAGTTATCGATAAGTGACAATCACGCAAAAATGTACTGTTCATGCGGTAGTGAATTTAATTTAAAGGAAAGTTTTAATATGAATAGTGATTATTGCGTTTTCACGTAGACGTACTTACGTTCTAGAAACAATTTTTAATATTCTTGTAGATAAAGATTTTCTCCAAAATTTACTTGGCCAACCGAATTGAAACCTTTAAAGGTTGAAAATATGGTAGATACATTGATAGACAATACTTTATTGTCTGTCACGTCTCTGTGATTAGAAAATTAGTACAAATTAAATAACTAAAAGGGCGTGTCTCCACTAGGCTCACTGTTAGCGGCAGACTATTAGCTTCCCTATAATTACATATCTATACTTCTATACTAATATTATAAAGAGGAAAGATTTTATTGTTTGTTTGCATTGAATAGGCTCCGAAACTACTGAACCGATTTGAGGAAGGAAGGAAGTTAGATTGTCCCCGAAGGTTATAGGCTACTTTTTATCCCGGGAACGCGAGTGAAATTGCGGGGAACAGCTAGTAATAATAAAGCTCACACAGATTTACTCGGATAGATACAGCCCTTACTCAATTTTTATTATTATATTTTAGGAATGACATTTAAACACACGTAGTTTAGATAATAAGATTTATGACGAATTATGACGCATGTCGGATAAGCAAGAAGAAATTACTAGCCGCTTAAATAATAGGGTTAGCTAATACTTCCATGGGGGACCATGTGGGCTACATTCTAAGTGCAAAGACACGTTAACCATGAACATTTTCTGACACATTCAGATTTTATAAGGTAATTTTCAAAAGGAAGCCCCTGACTTAAAATTACCTAAGGGCATGTGATGGGACTCAGGAGTTTAGAAACGGCTGTTGAAGAAGACTATTGAGTTCAGTAAAGTTTGTTATGTACTCGGAAGGCTGACAAGCTTCCAAGCGATGCCTATGGACTGACATTTACATCGACGAAGGGACTACTAATGTATGGCCGACTTTTTGAATTCCGAATGACACATCACTTTACTAATAAGGCAATAAATATCCTGGGACCTGATCCCAAACTAAGCAGACCTTGTACTATAGTAAACAGATAACTGATATACATATACTACTTTTTTTTTGTAAATACACACATATAGATAATTACACCTAGACTCAGGACAAACAGACTTGATCATGCACACAAATGTTTGCCCTGGATGGGAATCGAACCCACGACCTACGGCGCGATAGGTTACTTAACCAACTGAGCCAGCTGGCCTGTCAAGTAATACAGCATAGTAGTAATCTTGGTAGTATTACCTCACCCAACGACCACCGACGGTCATCGACGGCTCGCTGCCATTAGTATGATTGTTTGATGTGTGTAGGGTGTGATCAAAATATGCTGTTATACCTACTAAATTAAATTCCCAGTACAGACTAGCAGACTCATAAACTAATTTTCAACAGACGGTACATTATCCAGAGCCATCAGTGTGAATTCAACATATCGTATGCCTCACTAGATGTTATCAATTTGCAAAATGTCAAAGCACTTCGTCCTAAGACTGCGGCAAAGTTATTCATAATGTAAGCAGGCGAAAGTAGCTCTTAAACTAAGAAAGTCAAGGTAAAAGTGAGGTGAAAAGATAAATAAGTCTGTACTTCAAGTTTGTGTGCGAATATCGCGAGGCGTTACGGTTCTAATGGTTTAGAGACAAAGAGTAATATGTAGAGATTATATAGTATAGACTACTCTTTGAAGTATTTTGCAGGGAGTTTTCAAATACTTTTTGATTGTGAGGGTAAAAAAGGTCACAATATTTAATTTCTAGTCTCCAGTGCTGCTGGAGTGGACTCGAAAAATGTGCTAGCTATCTTATCTTTTCAGAGCCAAGTAATAAAAAAGGTGGATATTTATTTTTGTACATCTGTATCAAAAGTTATTTCTAGAACAAAAGGTATTTTCCTAATGTAAAATGTAATAATGCTACAGTCTGCACTTGAAATCCTAACTAGAACGTTTTAACGGAAAGTGCAGATATTTATTTACAACAAATATACAAAATGTAATCAATATAAATAAAAATAATACTCGACGAGGCCGCTGCTGCCGATCATTGACAAGATTCCCAGCAAACTAGCAGTTTCCTCTCTGGACCGCCATTGACCCATAGTCTCGACCCCAAAAGGCAAAAACATACCCAGGGTAGCCATCTCTAAATCTCCCAACCTAGACAACAAGCATTCTTTTATTTAAGTTAGGTACTCAGTAAATCAGTAGTCCTTGAGGGAGGCCTTTGTCCAGCAGTGGACGTCTTTCGGCTGACATGATGATGAGTCAGTAAATTTGTTTTAATTGTTAAAAATTAACTTTTTATGTAATTTTGCGATTGTTGGTTTAAAAACTTTAAAACCTGGACTAAAAATAAAATCCTGCCCGGACGCCCTCTAAACTAGGACAAACCAATAATGGTTTGGCTTTTATTTTTTGTTTGCTGTCAGTTTGTTTCCGGATGATGTTAAACAACAAAAGCTATCGTTTGTTATATCATGTTGTAATTAGTTTTATAACATTTTGTTACATGAAGTTGTAAAACATACAAATTCAAATTAAAAAAAATTTTAGACAACAAATGTAATGCAACATCGTAATATTATACCTATATCTGTTGTGTTGGTAGCACCATAAATAAAAAAGCAGTTTCTGCAATCCTCTTTGAGGCAACAGACTATGTCACTAAGTATTTATTACCTACATTACCCTATCGCAAAAGCAACGCCCATTTAATCTATGATAACGACACAGTCGAAGTGCAACGTTTGGAAACGTAAGACGTTGCACAAACACTCGATAGCAAGCGAACGTCAGTAAAGTATTATTTTTTTTGCATTATGTATATAGTCCTATGTTTGACCACAACCTTAACATGGTCGGTGATAATGTGGCTGATCGTGGTAAGCAATCAAAGCTTAGAAGGGAACTGGCTCTCAAGTGCAACTGTCGGAACACTAGATCGTAGGATAGATAACAGCAACTTGAAGCTGGAAATTCTGTCTAAACCTAACAAGGAAGTAGGCCAGTTTTAATGATAGGTAAAAAATCCGCGGGTATCTGTATCAGGTCCTGGGTTTGTGTGCATGAACATGTCTGGAGTCTCTGAAAATAATTAATAATATTTAATTTACAGTTTTATCCACGGGCAGCGATCTGAACTCAATATTCTATTTGTAATATTGAGTTCATAAATATATAACGGAATAGGATATTTTGATTTTGTATATATATGATACTTCTTTAGTTTATAGTTAATATTTTTGCTTAATTTAATGTTTTCGTGTAAATAATTATTGTAAAGTTTTATCCATTATAATAATAAAAGAGCAAGACAACTATAGGTATAATTTTTATGGTTGATTCATTCTTGCAATATAAAATAATTATAACAATTTTGTAGGAATTATAATAAAGCCTGTCATTATCACACTTACAACGATAACAGCTTTTCAGTTGACTATGTTTCACCGTGCCAAGGAAAATTAAATTTCCACAGTATAAAATAGAGTTGAATTTTGTGGGACAATGATTTAAAATTGTAACAGCAAGATTGCAAAATTATTTTAGTTGCAGTGATGTCCTGGAGTGGAAGTATTTTAATTACATTTCGTAAGTGAATTAAAATGTACCTAGTTATTGTACGTTTAGATTTGAGTTTACAATGAGGACTTGCTGTACAAAGTACATAAGAGAGGATTTTATTGATGTGTAACATCTTTCCTCTCGCTTTCCTGCAATCTGTGGAAAAGGGATGTAAGTGTGAAACAGCCGGGGAAGCGCGCATTATTTGATTTGATCAAAATCCGTTGCGTAGTTTTAAAGATCTAAGCATACATAGGGACAGACAGACGGGAAGCGACTTTGTTTCATATTATGTAATGATAGTGATAATTTGCTTGTTATAATATCGAAATTTATGGTGTAGGTATATTCCAATTTTACAAACAACGCTAATTCGCTTGTTCTTTCAATTACAGGAAATATTAATATGCAGAAATATTATTTAAGTTAAGATGTATAAAAACATATTAAAATATTAAATACTAGGCAAACACAAGTCATAATTATCGTAATTTTTAAAAGGACACGAATGGAACACGAGCTACACTTTCGCCGACATCAAAATTATTATTTTATAATTTTTAGTGTTTTTGAAGGCGATTATCTTTTTGTTAAAAATTATTTGTATTTTATATTATTGAAACAGTCTTAGTTTATTTATCCGTTTGAAATTTAAGAGTTAAACTAATATTTAGACGGGGCACGAGAAATATCGAAAAGTACGAGCGATATAGTAAAAAATAAACACAATACTCCCATTCTCACTTACCCACTTACCAGCCTCACGTATTGAGAACAAAACGATACCATCCACCAATTCAATAAGACCTCCAATACACACATTAACTTCGAGTGAAATATAAGGCGGCGGCTCATTTTGTGCTGGCCGCGAGTGTATAAGACGTAGAATTCGAAAAATTCAATTTCCTAACTGTGAATTTAGTAGGGAATGTGAGAAATAACCGGTTTTCTGTCGGAACGATCCCGGAGGACACGGGGAGAATGTAAAGCACAGAAACGGGAGAAATTACACGTACAGCGGTTGCTATGTGCCTACCTTTATTTTTAGGGTTCAACTTAGACTGTGTATTTATTGTTCAAGGCATAAAAACCATAAGTACATAAGTGTGCCATTTCATAAAATAAATAGGATTTTCTTGGCTACTTCCCACTATTGGGCGTAGTGAAATATTTTTCCCAGGTGTCTCAAAATGTGAAACCATTTAAAAAGAAATGCCAAGATGATATATTTACTACGTGAAATGGATATGTCAGAATTAACTATCATGTAATAATGAGAGGCCAAAACGAGACGTGGGGTTTTCAAAACAATAAATCTGCGCGCTTCAATTAGGTACTTCTTCAAAATTCTCATTGTTAGGTATTTACAATCAAAGATTTTTTCTCTTGTGATTGAAGTTACTGACAAAAGTACATATATTTGTCAATTACGTGGTCGTATCGTCAGCTTTAAATACCCTTACAAGGGATGTGAACAGAAGGGTGTCAGTTCCAAAACACCGAAACCGATATGTTCCAAAAAGAAAAGGTTAAAGAAGCCGTTCATAGCTGTAAAAAATATTAAAGGTATGTATTGGAAATTTTATGAATATTTAATATACTAGCTGTTCCTCGCGGATTCACTCGCGTTTTTATGATAATAAGTATCCTTTATTTTACCTATTACGATATACCGTGCCCCCAGGTAGATACTAATATTAATTACTTAATTTTGTCACTTTTCTGACTGATTCACTAACTCACCGATCATCAAAATTCTACTCTCCTTCCTAAAGTCTTTTTTGATGCAAAATTGATATAAGAAATCTTTATTATTAATAACAAATAAATAATAAAATAAATTTTCAGGATTTTTAGTAAATCACCCCCCCACTTATTAAATTAGGGGATGAAAGTTTTTATGGGTTTTCCTTTACAAACTATAAAAACTGTATATGAAAGGGCTTTCGTCAGGATTCAATATATTACTACATTAATAAACTTATATTATACGAATAATTTACTATACTTATATACTACGGTACCTACTTCGTTACTAACAAAAAAAAATGAAATCCCACGAAAATCATTTTGGTATAAAATGTTGCCAAACCGAGACAATTTGGCTCGCACTGTCAAAAATTTATCAGATCTCATGTAGAGCCAAGCTTCTAACTCTACACGCCCTAACTCTACGAGCCCTAACTGCACAAACACCTTAGTCAAAATATGTAGCTTTTTAGTAGCATTTATTATTTTGATATGGCAAGATGTTTTGTGTTTTATTTTAATGTTGGTATTTTAGTTGGAACCGGTTTCTTTAAGCTGTCAAGAAATCTTTTCATTGACATAATTAAGGGAAACTTACATTTACGGCGAGTATATCCGCAGCCGTATAAACGTTAGGCCGAGAGCTAGGTCCCATTCCGGCGACTTGTGTTTGAATTAAACATAAAATATAATAGCCCATTAAGACGCAGCGGCAGCACTATCGCACGACGTTACTGTTATGTTCACATTAGCTGACACCCTGTTGGATGCTGGGCTGGGAGTTGGGATCTTTTATTTATTTCTTTATTTTTAAATTTAAATGTAGAATTGTAATAAAATTTTAAAAAGCATTATTATTATACCTTCATTAATAAGAAGTTTGTTGTAACTAAAATGTAATATCATTTCACACTACAATCTGTTTGGGAGTATCAGTCACCTGGTGTATTACAAATAACGTTTTAATATTATACTTGGCGACTTTATTAGCATCAAATATGTTTAAACTTTAACCCACGTGTTCAATTCAATTATCAAAATAAAAAAATGTCCCAGGAAATTGATATCATTTTTATATTATTTTTTATAAGCTCCGGTTGATACATTTTGGGACATAAAAAGTGTATCTGTTCTCTCACATGAATCACAGTTGAGAATCTGATAGATACATTTATAGGTTTTCTTTAATTTTGCTGATCCAACTCCTGAGCTATAAAATCCTGTTGCTTGTTGCAACAAAGCAGTAAAGTTTCCTAGCTTCTAGCGCATCTTGTAACTTCCATTATAATTAAATACTGTCTTATACTTTGTTTTACACATCTACAATTCAGCTAATTAAGCGCTTCTCGGTGTCACTGTATGTTCGTGATGTCATAGATATAGGCCCTGACTGAAAACCAGCGCGAGGGTTGATATTTAGTTATCGATCTGAGCATTATGCTGAGTCAGGACCTATTCTTGACATCGCGCAACATTACATTATTGTTAGTATTTTTTATTTGTTTTTTTGTACTCTTTTTATTTTATTTTTCAATTTTGTAATGTTGTGTGTTGTCATGAATAAATGTTTTTTCTTTCTTTCTTTCTTTAATTAAACAGAAGTTTAAAAGAAGCATTGTAATTTAATTTATAGTATTATATTTATTTTAGTTTGTAAATTTGTTGTAAATAATTGTAAATATAGTATTATTATATATATTAAATATACATTTTGAGTATATCTAATTTTAAGGCTTTGCTATTACTTTATTTGTTATCTATCAAACAAGCTCTTCAGCTTTATTATTAGTATAAATTAATATAGGTTTAGGTACATACACGTGGCCTTATATGAGGCATTGCCATAGAGCAACACAGTCCCCCGCCCCGGAATGGGCCTTGCAAAATAAATATTTTTTTTAGGAATACATCTGTATATAACCTGTATTTCATCGAAATTTGTTTGTAAAGAATTCTTCTAAGTAACATGTCTTAATATTTTCTCAAAATGTGTCTTTATTTAAATCTTTAATCTTTTTTATATTTCAACCAAAATCTTCTCTCTTCTTTATGAAAAAAGAGGATCTATATTCATACCGGAAAAGCTGTTTTTACCTTATATATAATAAGTAAGAAAGTAGGCGTATAAAATGGCAGAGTTATTAGCATAACCCGAGTGAGGCAGGTTCGGAACCCTTCACGAAGTGAGCGCCCGACACCACGCACCCTCTCTGAATACAGAATACTAATTTGCTAAACTCTTATCTCATAACACCACTGCAGTTATGCCAAACACTCTACGCTATATGAGTATTTTGTTGCTTGGTTAATAATAAAATAGTTAGTTGAACAAGTTTACTGGCTTTCAATTTTATCATGGGATAGTCAATAAGTATAATAATAATTTTTATCTAACCTCGATTTCTATCACATCTATATACTAATAATAAAGTAGAAGAGTTTGTTTGTTTGAATGCGCTAATCTCCGGGGTTACTGGTCCGATTCTAATAATTCTTTCACTAATAGGAAGTTACATTATCCCCAAAGGTTATAGGCTACTTTTAATCTCGGGAACGCGAGTGAAACAGCGGGGAACAGCTAGTACCTAATAAGCTAGTTACCGCTTCACGGTTTTAGTGGCGTTTCCGCCAATCTGTTGCTCCGTCGCTACGTGAAAGAAGTTAAAACCAATAAATACTTTCAAAATTTTATTATTAGTACGAAAGAAAGGTAATCCCACCAAAAACATTTTCATATAAAATGTTGCCAAGCGGACACCATATGCCTCGTAAGTGTATTCCGAACCGGTAGTAGAGTCTATTGTAAAACTGTAACTGTTGACATTCATAAGTGCCTTATTAGTGCCTAAACTGAATAAATGAGTTTTTGATTTTGATTTTGACTGTCAAAAAGTTATCAGATCTCATGTAGAGCCAAGCTTCTAGCTCTACACGTCCTAATTCTACGAGTCCTAACTTCACAAACTACACCTTAGTCAATATCAATATGTAGCTTGGCCGTTTCGTTACTGCAAGAACTGTATAACAGAAAATTAATAAACAGTGAATAAATTTTTCACCTTACGCCCATGTGACGGTAGCGAAACGGCCAAGCTGCATAGAAATAATTAATAGAAATTTCTGGAAAATTCGTTCTGAAAAACTTAAAATGCAATATGTTGAGTTTAAATTTGATTCCATTCTTTACACTCATTAGGTACTTCAAATGGGAACAACAGAATGAATTAAAAAATGCTTAAAGAACTGAGTTCCGTTACAAGGTCGTCCAGATTTGTTCACAGGACCTAAATGGTTACATGTAAAATATATTAAGCATTAATCGGAACACAAATTTTCTGTATTAGGAGATAAACATTAGAACATTAGGGTAACAACAATTTGATGTTTTTAAGTTTATTAAAATATTAATAAGTTAAAAACTTTATTTTTAACTATTACATGAAATACATACACAACTAAAAAAAAACTTGAATTTATCAAAAAAATATGAATACGAAATAAATCATCAATCAGTTTTCAAAATAGTTATGGGTGCTTACGTCTATTTATTTATTGATTTTTAGTTCTTTTTCAAATTCTCCGAGAATCTCGCATGATAGATTAGTATTAGTGCAATAATGCCTACGAAGGCGTGACATACGCGCAAATACGTACGTATTCATTACGTATTCCCCTTGGTAAACACAGCTTGTTCAATATTAGGCCGAGAACATATGGCCCTATGTAAGACGTGTTTTATTAAACGGTGTGTAAGTAAGCTCGGCTCACGCATTTTAAGCATTCGCCACATACGGCTAAAACTTCCCGGGTATTTCCACCCAAATATTTTATAAATGTAAATAAATTAAGTTGTTTACGGTTATTCTAACAGTTGTACGGTTTTCGTGGGAATTGAAAATCGCAGGATTATTTCGAGTTCCTTGAGTTAAAATGACTTCATGATGGAAAAAAGGGTTATTTTTAGTAAGTAAATGCCAATAAAATTTAACACATTTTTCTTTATATTTTTTTATGATTTTTACTTTATATATACTTTATCCGCATTGCTCTCTTATCACCCCAATAATGCTTGTTTATTTTTTAAATACCTCATGTAAGACTATTCCTAAGAAAAACAAAATTGATGTGAACATTAGTTGTAAATAAATTTCAAGTGCTTATAATGTTTCGAGAAACCAGATTAATGATATGTGTCCTAGAATTTTCTTATGTCTGACGATTTTATAGTTGACTTTATTATTTCTAAGCACCTGCTGAAAACTTTTACAATATACTGGGTTATTCAATGTGACTGCTTAAATTTTTACGTATGCTAGAAATAGGTTTCCTTGGTATCACCAGAAGAATTGATCCCCGTGACATACTATTTTGTTGATCATAAACAGTATACAGGGTTCTATCTCGAAAAATAATTGAAATTTTCATACAAAATATCAATCTTGTTCGGTCAAAATCGGTCAAAATGTATGAAAAGAGCGAAGGAAAAGAGTAAATTATTTTTCGAGTTGTCAGAATTGATCTCATCGTAAAAGTTAGCTAATCATTACCACAAATAACCGCTGAACATTTGCCAACTCTTCGAAATGTAACCCTGTATAGGTATATGTTAATACTTTTCATTTTTCAAAAGCTAGGTTGAAAGTATGCATGTCCATTTTGTCATGACGTGTATGTAAGGAACAAGTCTGCCGAAGGTCTGCGCTAGACACGGTGAGTGGCGACCACTGTCGCAACACCGGTCCAAGCTACGAGGTCTTTGACACTTAACTAATGAAGGACACATTTCCTAATCCTCCAATCTAAGTAACTCATACCAATTTTGATAATTATCAGTAATAGCGCGAGGCTAAGCTATATAGTATGCTCTTACAGGAAGGTTTTTAAATTACCTAAATGTATATTGTCTTTTTATTCCAGGCGGGTAATGCGTATGTATATTTGTGTGTCCGTTCCATTTTGACCTCCTGTAGCGTAAATGGATGAACCGATTTTGATGCATCATATGTCGTTAGATTTGTCTTTATTGCCCTAGGTATATTCAAAGTATCAAAAATCGAAATAGCGGATTTTCGGCGCCAAAATGCATGTTTAAAAAATATCTCCCTAACCAATCGAGTGGGGTATCAAAAAAAAATTAGAAATTATGAAAAAGAATCACCAACTTTGTTTTGTACCTTCTGGTATTTTAGTTTTTTTTAATTGGGGGGCAGATAGGTTCTCGAGTGGCGATCACGTGCCGGAAGACGCAGCGTGAGCAGGCCCCACAAGGTGGACTGACGATCTTCTGAGACTCGCGGGAAACCGCATGCGGGTAGTGCAAGACCGGCCATCGTGGAGGTCCTTGCGGAGGCCTTTGTCCAGCAGTGGACGTCTTTTGGTTGATTTGATGATGATGATGAATTACAAGACTTGTTTTATGGAAAGGTCACAGATGTACCTACAGTACCTATCTAAATTACATAAGTACTGATATTTCTTTACAAAAACATATGGAGGAACAAGGTGGATGATTCCTCCATTGAAAAGGGAAGATCTTCCGCCAGGCTGGGTCATCGTGCCTGGGGACCGCGGTCCAACTGTTGATGTTGGAAACTGGTATATATGCGAATCTGCGAACAAACTCCACTAGCGCGATGTAGGTTTCGATGTAGATATTTCTGTTTGTAGTGTTGATATATTGCAGCGCCATCTATCCATTCGTTGTCTGAACTATGTAGCTGACAGGGGTCGCTACAAACACATTCAAAATTCATTCTAATAATATAGTACTTTTTCACAAGGAAGTGAACGTAGTCCTGATAAATTCTCTTATGAAATTAGATTGTAGTTGGTTTACCGAATCAGTTATTGCGCAATCCGAGATCAAGTTGGTTTAGGTGCGCTAAACTGATATTTTGTAACTAGGCCCTTTGCAACATGCCTTCTTTAGGCTGCTATTCCACTAGAGATGTGCTATGCAACTATTATGCGACGATGTGAAATCTAAGCTTCGAAATATGTGTGACCGTTTCCATGATCCTATAAGCTACTTAGAGGTATGCTATGAAGATGCGCCTACTGTAGGTAGGTACTTTGCTTTGCACATAGCCACACCACTAGCGACCATCTATATATATAGCACGCATCTATCCATATAAAAAACATAGCATAGTAGAACCCATTATATTTAGTATCAAACGCATCCATGCAATTAGCATAGCTCATCTCTAGTGGAGAGGCAGCCTTATTATGTACTCACTAAATAATTTTAGATTTTGCATGACATAAATATTTTATTTTATTTAACATTCAAGCATTTGATTGGATTTTATATTTGAAAGATTGGATTTGAATTGTATAACAATCCATAACTAACGTCAGAACTATAGTTAATACTTTCTCTGACATTTCCGAACATCTTTAATTTTTATAACCTGTGTTCAACTAATAAAACATAATCGTAACTAATATTTATAAATGCGAAATGAATAAGTTAGTTT
This sequence comes from Tethea ocularis, assembly GCA_963555595.1. NCBI lineage: Eukaryota > Metazoa > Arthropoda > Insecta > Lepidoptera > Drepanidae > Tethea > Tethea ocularis. The sequence goes on along the minus strand of OY741961.1, from coordinate 11,507,578 downwards.
GTTTGCTCTTAAAGCATCAAAGGCACAACAATCGTGATGATTTCAACAATTTGGTACACAGATAGCTTTTGTTGGGTTAGCTAGTCATCCCTGCGTTTTCGGGAAAAAGTTGGTATTCAATAATTAAAAAAATATATATACATATATCATACATGTAGTAGGAGGCAATATATCTGAATAATAACATACCTACCTACTGTTAGTGTATGTGTGATAAATTTCAGATATTCACAGTATGTGGTTGTTTACAACACGCACACATTCACACTGCAGCCAGCGAGCCGTGAAAACCGAAAGCGCATGTCATCACACTATTATGTAACTGCTATTATAAGCATTTTGTTATTTAACTGCTACCTATTATGTTAGATTATCTGCTAAAACTATATAATTGGCGTGCGATAATAGCTTGTGTATGAAGTTTAAGTATCGGAAAGTGTACGTTTACTCGGTTTTTATGAAAAGTTCACGCATTGAATATACTAATAATTAAAGAAGATAAATTTGATGCGCTATTATTAATGCCTTGGAAATAATCCGGACTTATGCTAGTAATGGTTATGCAAGTTATGAATGACTAGCTGTTCCGCGCGGTTTCACTCGCGTTCCCGGGATAAAAAGTAGCCTATAACCTTCATGAACAATGTAGCTTCCTATTAGTGAAATAATTTTTGAAATCGGTACAGTAGTGTTGGAGCCTATTCAATGCAAACAAACAATGAAATCTGTCATCTTTATAATATTAGTATAGAAGTATAGATATCAATTGCTGAAACAAAGGTCGCTGGTTCGAATTCTAAAATGAACTTTAGCTTTGGGTGAAAAAAAAAATGAGCTACAGTGAATACCATCACCTTGAGAGCCAGTTTTCCTCTAAGCATTGTGTGTTACACAGGCCTATACAAGGTAAAAATATATATCTACTATGCACCGGGATATTTCGCCAATCGGTAACAATTATGGCCGGCCGTTGCGTAAATTACTGACCGGTCGATGCTGACCGGTAAAAACCTCTTATAAATACTCTTTTCCTACATGCATGCGCTTCGCTACTTTGGATATAACGATGCTGACAAAAGGTTATTGACTTCGCATGCAATAGATGCAAATATATTATAAACAATTTTCCAGTATTATTTTATTATATTTTTTAAAGCAATAATATATACAAAGAAACAAGTTCAAGAAAGTTTATTCTATTTTTAAGGAGTGACCAACTATAATACCGGTGGATTTACCTATCGAACGTGACTTCAAAATAAATAGCATTATTTGTTTTTCTTCTTAATTTTGTAAATTTTTAATATTAGTTTCATTAGGATATTATTGCCAACTGAAATTCACTTGAATTCTAATGATGAACATTTTGGTTCCAAAATTTTGATGCTGCTTTATTTTTTTTCTTTATCGACCTTTACTCTAACCAATACCTTGAAAGTATAGTCTAAATTTTTCACTTTATTATGAAAAAAATAGATATGTAGTAATGTACCTATAGTAAATTCTTATCTCCATAATATCAAGTAAACCAATCTATGTCAAGTCACCTTCAAATTCAAACTTCCTTACTTCGAAACCCTACCACGAACGTTCCTCACTAGTGGGGATTTCTTTAGAGTCTTAACACTTTCGTTGCTTAGTCGCGATTCAGTCACCGTGCAAGTTTTGGTATACATCGCGGTACATTTGAAACTAGTAGTAATCGTTTGGGCAAAATGTGTGGAGATATGGGAAAGGCTGTTCTGAGAGCGATTACTGGAGCGCTGCTCTGTGGCTTGGTGTCTGATGCTGCGTATTTAACTGTAAGTACCATGTCCCTATTATATTTTTTAAAAATATTTTTTAATTAATTTTAAAAATGTTAATTAAATAAAAGTAAATCTTCAATCTGATTTATACTAAGTATAATTTCGAGAAAATAAATAATGTTTCTACTTAGTTCCGGTTATTTAGGAGTACCTAAATGAAACTGTAACTTTCATAAAAACAAATGTTTTCAAATAAAATAATTACCAGAAAATTAATTACCTAACGTAAATGTTAAAAATTGGATACGCCCGGAAGTAGAATATTGTTATTTCTCGTGTTAAAGGACATGAGAGGGTCATGAGAGGTTGACCCTTTTGAGAGGGATCCTAAAAAGTATCATGTTAAAAAGTTTTTAGATAATCTATACTGTACTCAATTTGGAACGTTTTTTTATAAATATGTATGGCTTTAGTTTCTTATATGTTAATTTCATTATCTTTATGTACACATTGACTTCTAGATGATCCGAATAAAACTCATTGCAAAATAGCGAAGTCGGGGCGGATCGCTAGTATAGAAGTGTATTACGTACCAGTGGTAGAGTCATTTGTAACTTTCGACGTTCATAAGTGCCTTATCAGGGGCTAAACTGAATAAACGACTTTGAGTATATCAATATGTTGATTAGTCAATAGAATATATTAAAGTCCCCATTACGGTTTTCCCACATCTGCTACATGGGGTCCTTGAAAAACGCGTGCAAATAGCGTACTAAAGAATTTTCGATAACGAAACGCCTAAAGGGTAGTAAAAGGGAAATAGGGGTCGTAGAAAAACCATGGGGCCGAAACTTTGTATGTAATATCTAGTAATTGAATTTTATTGAACAATTAATGTTTAGAAAGCGTTTAATGAAACATGCAGACCATATACGCTACAGAAAGTTATAGTCATTTTACATACCTAGGGTTCATACTTGTTGATAATTTTATATGACTTCTAATCTCACATACACGGAACCATTAAAGCAGCATAAAGTAAGTTAATAGCGCTACAACAGCCGTGAGTGGGCAGTGCAAACAAATATTGTTGGGCAAACAATGGGCAGAGTCAATAAATGAAACATTGTTTGTTAGGGCTGCCCGGGAGATTTGCTTGTTTGTGCTGTTAGTCCTGACATTTGACGGTTCCGGGTGTTTTGTTATTGTGTTTCCGTTCTGTTTTGAGTTGTCGGTTATTAAGGATTTTATGGTTTGATTTATTTTTTCTTTGACTGATAACGTTTGCAATATACGAGTAGCTACACAAATTGCTGTTTATTGCGCTACTTTTGATCGTGGAAAGGCGGGTGAAACCGCGGGGGATAGCAGTTATTTATAATTAGAATTGTAGCAAACTGACGAGACGTAAATTTTGTGCAATTCTATTGGTTAATATATTGACAACGATGATCGGACTATCGTGTATCGTTTTTCGGAGTAGGCTGTATCGTATTTCAGGTTCCGATGATTAATGTGAACTACAAGAAATAATTATCAAATTTTACGACTCAATAAAAAACTTTATATATTTTTTTTTATTTTGAATGCAGAAATATTGAATAGGTACGAAAAATTATGTGAAAAAAGCAAGGAGTTTTTATCGAGAATAAGCCATGATGATTGAATAAATTCAGAGGCAATCTCCTGAATCTTCACTTGATATTTCATGCATGGTGTTTATGTAAGACGTCTGAAACGTTTCCTGAAGACGAGGACGTCATACGTAGGAGGATGTAAAGGGCTGAAGTTATTTGTCAAACACAAAATATTTACGTGAGTCATCGTCGGTAAAATAAAAGGGAATAGAAAGAGGTCATACAAGTTCAATTATATAAGAAAAATAACCCTTATGAAGATAAATCTTATTTTAAAATTATATTTAAAACTAGCTGTCCTTCATATGCTAAGTTATTATTCCAGGATATGATCTATTTATGCGTCAAGTTTCATCATAATCCGTTCAGTAGTTTTTGCGTGAAAAAGTAACAAACATCTTCATATTATTATTATCTTAACAAATACACGTTATTAAGTAACTAGCTCCCGTCCCACTCCCGAGGGATCTTATATTTTCCCGGGATAAAATGTAGCTTATTTCATCAAATTTGGCCCAGCTGTTTGAGCGTGAAGAAGTAACAAACATAACAAAACTTTCGCATTTATAGTAATAGTAGGATTAAGATTATTAGATCATTATGATTAGTAAATAAGATTCTGTCACTTTTTTACGGAGCAAACAAGGAGCGCTATAATTTTTGTAAATTCCAAATAACCATTCATAATTCACAAAAGGGTGAAATATGTTATAATTGGTGTTTAAACGAGAGTTATTGCAATAAAGGGCGGGCCACTGGCGACCTTAAAATATCTGCTTGCAATAACTCGAGGCCTCATAAGGGTACACTAACTTTTGCAATTTTCCTTTCTACGGAGCTCCCATGAGACTATCAAAGGAGAATTACTGTTGGCAAAATTTACTCTCATTTTCGTCGGGTAAGAAAGTCCTGTTTTTTAGTTTTATTTCTTTGATCAGGCCTCCTCAAAGTGGAAATTGTTTGAAACTTAGTTCCGCCGACAAATTGGTATTCAGCTGTAATTTTACAAATTCACACCTCGCCTCCGCTGGATGTTTTTTTTCCCTTTCATGTTTCCCCTTATGTTTTGAGTTGTCATTAAATATTTTATGGTTTGATTTATGTTTTCTTCAACTGATAACGTTTTGCAATATATGAATACAGTACTATTTGTTGTGTTATATAAGTAAGCTAGAGTAGTCGGGAATAATGTAGCTTTCTGTTAGTGAAAAATTTTTTTGAATTGGATCTAGCTTTCCACCCCGCAGTGTCATAGTAAATTCTAAATAATAAAGAAAACATTTATTATTCTAATTAGACACAACACTATAAAATAAACATAATTGTGGAAAAAATAGTGACAATATAAATTAAAAAAAAATTGTTCAAGCTTTTTATTAGCTCTAGAGAAAACATCAATCTTGTGTGGTAAAAATGTATGAAAAGTTTTTTTTTATTGGTCCCATGATAAAAGTAGTTCATAATGATGAGTACCTACAATAATCGCTGAAAATTTGTAAAGTAATCATGTATTCATGCACATCACTACTCTTAATAATATGGATTACTGATCAGCTAGAACTTTTCGTGTCACTGCGCAACCCACCCGGCGGCCATGACAAGTGCAGGCGCAGGCGCAGCGCAGCGTAGATCCCCTCTCACCACTCGGGTCAACTACCATGTGTCGTAATGTGCACTACTACATTCGGAAGTACAGTCAGCGTCAACAGTAGATGATCATTAAAGCTTTTATTTAACTATAAACTGGAGATAAACTTATCTGAACTACTACTGTCAAATAAGTACCTACTATGGATGGAACTTTGAATAAAGGTGCTATATCTTGTCCCATTGAATTCTGAAGTTTAGATTCCATGGTTTTTCATTTAATTAGTAGTCAAATAGTTTTTATAAAATTAAAGAACCCACGTCGAATGTCCCGCGGAACGTAATGCGTAATTCTTTTTTAATTTCAAATTGCATTAGTCATTTTGTCCCGCTGTCAAAACAAACAAAAAACGATCATAGTTTTTAGTACTAATGGGTAGAAAAGTGATACAATCCAATGCTGCTCTATATACAAATGGTATTATTCTGACAGCGACTTTTTCATTTAGTTTAGTCCTTATTATTTAAGTAGTTTTTAGTTTATTTTGTTATAATAAATGTTCAAACATTAGTTAACGAGCACATTAATAAAGGGCAATGGTCACATGTGAACATCACAGTCAAGTTATGCAAAAAAAGAAAGTCTTAAGAATACAACCATGACCTTAAAGCCAACTAGTAGAACATTCGATAAGTAAGTACTTAAGTTGTAACTTATGTAAGCCACTACTGACACATGTGTGTGTGAGAGAAAAAACTGGATCTAAGTCATGGTCGGTCATTGTAAAATGTACTTCATATTAGTGAACGCAATATTTATATTAAAACTAGCTGTTTCGTGGACTACGGGATAAAACGTAGCCTTTTACCTTCGGGGATAATGTAACTTCCTATTAGTGAAAGAATTTTTCGAATCGGACCAGTAACTTTGGAGATTAGCGCGTTCAAACAAACTATTCAGCTTTATTAATAGTATATATTTAGAAGATATAGATTAGATACCTGATTCGTTGATTATCGCGAACGCGAACTTACTGGCCGTTTATAACTAACTAGTTGTTCCCCGCGGTTTCATCCGCGTTCTTGGGATAAAATGTAGCCTATGTCCTTCTTCATATCATATACTATCTGCGTGCCAAATTTCAGCGCGATCGGTTCAATAGTTTAGGCGTGAAAAGGTAACAAACTTACATACAAACAAGAGTTATTTTCGCATTTTTAATATTAGTATGGTTTAGAACCTATCAGCCTTCGGAGATGGATAACCTCTCTCTATGTGTTTTACCATCTCATAAGGGGCCATCCATAAATTACGAATTTCACGAGTTAAACAATTGATTCTGCTACTGTAATGCATTATATTATATTTTACTGAGTGAAATAAATAAAATTAGAAACACAGGAATACGTTTTGAGTCATTTTAATGGCGCTGATTACACTATTAAGGCATCCCTTATTATTGATATGATAATTCTTGGACATTAGGACCTTTAATTTTCATGGGGCGGTTACATGTTACGTTGCTAATTAATTTTCAACTTTATCCATGTACTTACTGTCGCCACAGGTGTTTTACTATGAAGTCATTAAATCAAACTAATTTCATTATCTTCGTTGTGTCATTAGGTAGTGCGTTACTGGTGAAACTTTGTGTCGCTGTATCGTAAATTATTTTCCAGCACTACGACCCCTACCACCCTACATACTACGAGCAGGCTGTCACTCGCAAGCCTCTGCGGAACCACGAGAAACCTCAAGACTTCCGCAATATCCCGGGAACACCTGGCGTGGACTTCCCCATATACCACGAGGTGCCCGAGACCTCGTTCTCGTGCCATCACGTACCAATCCACCCTGGGATGTACGCCAATGTTGAAACTGGATGTCAGGTGAGCGAATTACAAAATACATTTTCATAGAGGTTTTTTTTAGATCTGTGTTTGACGATAATATCTCTGTGATGATGTGTGCCGATGGTGGGAAGCACACAAAGCCTAAGGGAACTGGCTCTCAAGTGCAGCTGTCGAAGCACACCTAGGAGTAGGTGGTAGGTGCTTGGCGATGACGACAGATTTTCAACTTGAGGGTGTCAACCAGTCGGGAATAAATTATAGGAAACGTCCGCACACGTCGACCGCCCGAGCAAAAGTGAAGCTGGTAGTGCTGGGTAGCCAAGCCACTGATTAAAGGGTCTACACACGATCGAAACCGCGTATCTATGTGGCTAACATGTAACTTTGTTCCAATCAATTATCGTTACAAATTTTACAATGTAGAAAATGTTTCCATGAGGAATGAAGCAATATTTGAATATGGAATTGATGAAACGTACGGTAAAAAAATATCAGGAAACCGATATATTTAACCGGTTACAATTAAAAGTTGACTGCACTACTGATCACACCAAGGCAATGTCGGCTTCTCTAACCATCCGACCAAGCATAGTCCCACAATGAGACGTGTTCAATAGACCACGCCTACATCTCATACTTTATCGTTACAATAGGTAAGATTATGGAGCAAACTACATTGAAAGACTGTATTACAGAATTCACAACTTTGAACAATAAACATAAACAAAATAGCCATGCATTAATCTCGAAAAGAATTTCACGATGAAATTTATCGCAAAACGCTTACAGAGCGTTGAATTTAAATTCACCACGCATTTGCGAGACCATATTTCTAGCAGTGAATTCATTACAGCTCTTACTGGGCACTTTGTTGGGTACTACCAGTGCCATTGCACCGTGTGAGGCGGTCACAAAGGGTTCTAAATAATATAGTTGCCTGACCGTCGAGAATAATTCAGTGTGCACGCTTTTACATGATAAAATTGGAGTGAAAATAATGAATGGATTGGATAATGGATATGCATTAAAGATTTGGAATTGAATTAATATTTTTTTAATGAATAAACAAGTTATCATAGAAATATGATTTTGACGACCACTCGAGTAATTTGTCAAATTTGGAAATGCTAATTAAATTAATTGATTGAAATAGGTGACATTTTCAATAAAAGACTAGATAGGCTTATTACCTATTTTATATAAAGATTTTTAGATGTATGGCACAGTCGAAGTAATAAACTGTCAGCCGAACAATCTAAAGTTGTTCTTCGATTCAACGTTTTTCGAAGTAACGTTACATCGCACTAAAATTACTTGGAAGCAATAATAGCTTAGCAGTATCGAAGTTTCGATGAAAAGTGTTTGAACTAATGAAAATCGTAGAATCGAGTTTCGCACAGGCACATAGGTAACCCGGTCTCTGCACAAAAGCACAAACTATTTCCAATATAGACAATTTATTGATGACACATCCAGATTTTAAATTGATATGATTGTAATGAAGGAAAAATAAGAAAGTATGAAACTGAATCATGGGCCTAAGAATACTAATTCAACCTCCAGAGTCGAAGCTACTTTATGAAAACTCTGATAAAATCGGTATGGTTTTTGCTGAGAACGTGCTAAGAACTAAGCGAATAGATGGACTAATTCACTTAATTTTCCAGTTTAAAATATTAGTAGAGAAGTAAAAATAAGCAAACGATGGCACATCTAATTAATTATTCCATAAGGATACAGTGGCAGTGGCCTTTGAAACAAAAGATTTCGCTTAGCACAAAAGGGCCGTTTTGAGGAAACGAAGCATACTTGTTGTGTAATGTTGTTTCTTGTAATTATGTTTGTGTTTTCTTATGTCAATATTGCGTATAATGTTCGGAGTTTCCTTTAAAAGTTCATAATTGAATGTACCTTCCGGTTAATGTGAAATAGAAAACATACAAACAAGGTCAAGGTCAAATACTGATAATATTAGGATTATGGATGATTTAAATTTAAATAAATTCCTTTTCGGATTCTACATTCTAAAATAAATTCGAATATAAATAAGATTGTTTCTCTTTATTTGATCGAAAGTTTTCGCGCTTGTGTTGCCAATCGATTTATGATACAACATATGATTGGAATCGTTTCTACAATCTGTGCACGATACTTGGAAACGGATATACCTACTACCTAAATTACATTTTGTTATTTCTGCTAAGATTTCATTCATTTTCAAATGCAATAAAGTTTATTTATTACAAACGGTTTTCATTTCTACGGACGGAGCGAAATGCAACACTTTGATTCGCGAGGTATAAAATAACATGTTTCTATAGCCGAAAGCAATAGTACCTTTTTTGGAGTAATTTATTCGTTTGTCCATCTGTTCATAATTAAGTTTGGGATCATTTCGTAAGGTTGTCTCACTCGGAGAGTTTAAAATTATTATATGAAAATGCTTTTTTTTTTTTACTATGTATAGGCCTGTGTTTGATCACAATCTCACCGTGGTCAGTAATGATGTGGTCGATGATGGTAAGCACACAAAGCCTAGAAAGGAACTGGCTCTCAAGTGCAGCTGTCGAAACACACCGAAAGGTGCTTGGCGACAGATTTTCAACTTAAGGGTGGTAGCCAGCCAGGCGGGTATTACAAAGTACCCTACCCTACCACCGTGCTATAGTTTCCTCACGATGTTTTCCTTCACCGAAAGCTCAAGTTCATTGTAGGATTGGAACCCGGGACCTTCGTCTCGGCATCCGACGTCACTACCACTGAGCTATCATCGCCTTAAAATGATTATGTTCTTAAGGTTTTCCACGTGGTTTAGTTTGTAAGGGCACGTCAATTTGGTTAAATTGAATAAGTTTGAAGACATTGTCGTCGTGGGACGCCCGTGACTGCCCCCGATGGCTCACTGGCTCAGTTCAAACTTATTTCAATCACGTCTTAATATTATATGAATTAATATTAGTTAGAAACTATTTTAGTTTAAAATTTCTTTACTTTGTCAAAGTTACGCAATTAAATTAATCAAATAAAAAAGTATTACTATTCAATTTTTTTTTCTAATTCACATAAAAATATAGGTTTAATTTTAAATGGTGAATTAAATGCTGATGATATTGTTTCGATATTTTTTAAGAATAACTCTGATTCTAAGTAATAACAGGTTAAGTATTAATTTAAAAATGCATAAAAATTAAAACTAAACTGAAAATAAATTATAATAATAGTTAATCTTATCTCAATACTATTAGAAATATGTCAAACACATAAACTGCTGAACGGATTCGAATGGAACTTGGACATAGATTACATACCATGGAAAATCATATAGGATCTCTTGAAAACGCGGGGCAGAAACTAATATGTTCTTAAAAATTGTGTCCTTTTGATGTTTTTCTACAGGCCTACCACGTGTGCCACGACGGACGCGAGGGTCACCAGGGCGCGTCGTTCCTCTGCACCAACGGCACGCTCTTCGACCAGACCAAATTCGCTTGCGAGTGGTGGTACAAAGTCGACTGTAAAAGTGCTATAGAACATTACCGGTAACAATTTACATAATTAATAATGTATTTTTTACAGGTTGGTAACATTGATATACAGGATGTTGTTTGGGTTCACAACGAGCACAGTGGTGGTAGTATAAAAAATACTTTTTCTTAAAATGCCCTACATTCCCTTAATTACTAGGTACTGTAAATGCATTGAGAAATACCTATTTAAATTTTTATTAAAATATCCGCGTCAAGCACATTGCACAATTTTACAAGGATTTCTCATTAAAAAAAAAGTTTTTGTTTTAGCACCAGTATCATGTCGTCTGAGTCGGCTGAGTCGCTAGTTGCTGACCAAAATAACGTCCTGTATATTATGATACTTTTGGTCAAATGCCGATGTGTATTTGTATTACTGGTGCCAATAATAGTTTGTGCTAAAATATTCTTGGTTATGGATTTTTCCTTTGAATGTGTGAAATGCTGTCAGAGCTCAAAATTGATATAAAATTCTTATAAAAGTTACTCGAGATAAATGAAAATAGATAATAATTTCAAGCAAATTTTGTGTGCGTGGCAATCTCAGACCAAAAAAAAACGATTCGAATAAGCAAAGCCACCATTTAATTATATCTTTCTTTTGAGATTTAATCAACTAAAATTCGAGGATTACGAATCCAAATTCTATTCAGCAGTTTTGACGTGATTGAGAAGCGAACATTCAAACTTTCTAAATTAGTGAGTAGGTAGCATAAAACTATAAAATTACTTTTTTTTCAGACTAAATGCTGACCCCGAAAAGAACCCCTTTGTGCCTAAAAAACCGCCTGTAGACCACGAGGCTCTTGGAGTATTCTACAAAATATGATTATACTTAATGTCATCTTTATTTTCATAGATTTATTTTATTTTTTCATTATTTAAGTTTGATCATACATACCTAATACATTCTATTGAACTTATGTAAATTATTTAACTCTAAATTAGATTAATTACCATAATTTTCATTTTCATCTAAATCTTTTTGTTAAATTAATTTGCTATTAAGTTATTCTGTAAATAAGATTTTGTAAAATATATAGAAATAAAAAAGAAAATACTTAATTTGACTTTTCAATGAGTAGGACAATAAATAAAAAAAAAAACAATTTCAATATTTTTTTATTTTAATTTTAAGTAGATTTAGATTTAATTAATTTAATTTTGTTTTTATTTAAAATGTTATTTAACTATATCCATGTTTAGTATTCCGAGCCGTGGAGCGCAAAGCGAGTTTTCAATATAAAAATATCAATACATAATCGCCGTGTCTATTGTCTATTTGGTTGTCAGATGTCACATCGACGCAGAGCGAGCGCGATAATTGACACTGAAACAATGGCCGCCTGATAACGGTGCAAATAAAATAAAATACAACGTGATTGCTACGGCGAATAGTCACATGTTGTTGCTGACGTGTGATGTTGAGCTTTGTTTTGCTGACGGTATATCTTTTTTATACTTGCTTACTCGTGGGTTTACTCACAGATAAAATAATATTAGAAGACAAAAAAATACCCATCTAAAAATATTAAAATTGTTTGCGATGGCACCTTCCACGCCGCTTTGCCCTAAAGCTTACGATCGCTTACTGTGTGGCATGACTTCTGTTATTCTCTGAACGTCATTAAAATTAAATACATATAAGATTATTTATCTCAAATCGTGAAGGTTAGCAAATGAATAAACTTGTGTTGCTCTGTAAACAAAGATTTTATTTTATTTTAACGTATTTTTATAACTAAAGTAAGTACACTCTTATTTAATCACAATAGCGAAACTTACCTGTAAACAAAGAAACGACATTTAAAGTTTATTATTCCACATGTCATTTCCTTCACAATTTCAACTCTTAATAATTTTATTCTAATTTTCTTACATAGCATCTCTTTGACATAAACATTAGTATCTAGTCGCCATTTTTATATTTCCAAGACAAACCTACTTTACCGACGCAGACCTACCTAGCCTATTTATCTATAGGGAAAATATGACAGTTCATTATACAGCTTTACCGACAATGCAGTAAGAAATACTACAGTAATTTCTTTACATACATTAAAATACGTTAAAAAAAAGATGTTAAATATTGAATAGTGTGTACATATCCATTTCAGATGAGAATATTATATTCTTGATGCAAACATTTTTTGAGCGTGATTTTTTAGTAGTCGGTTTTTTATCTATACATGGTGTTATTGGTAAGGGAAAATTAGGCCGCGGTATAGGTACTGCATATTCATCATAATCCTACAAAGAGCCCCAGCATTACCATTACAAAGTTATGGCAATTTGAAGTTGAGCATAAATCTCTGATAAAAGCCTTTACTCCTACTCTGAAGCGTAATGATAGGACGAAATAGCTATTTTAGTACTCAAGTAAATATAATAGGTTCTCAAATATAACTTAGTTAAACTTTCGTTGAAATATATTTTAATTTTAACCTGAATTATTGTTATTTTTGAATGTTTTATGAAAAAAAATCTTTAAAATAAAAATGTTTTTTTCATGATCTATATCTACGAAATAAGGAATGTACTACATACGCTTTCGTCCTACTAAAAATCATCCTGTATAAGTATGAATTTACAAAAAAAGTAGTAGTAAATTAGCTATCTCGTTTCTATGGTACCAGCTCTATTTAGTTTGGGATCTATATTAATAAACTGTTTGTATATTAATAAACAATTTTCTTAAACTAAATATGACATAAAAATAACATAGGTCACATTTTAGCATCAGCTCATCATTCAGTTTTATCATAAGAACCGAAACATACGAAAATTTCGTCTTTAAACAGTAAATTTGTAGCAGCAAAATAACAAAAAGAGCCAAAATTACTTCGCCTACAGGGGAAGGCACCAAAGAAACCTTTCAAATTATGAATTTATTCACACTTCAAACGGTCTTCGTAAATTGAAAATTACAGAGTAGTCAGCTCATATAACTGGTAATTATTAAACAATAATAGCGCCCCTTGACAGCACCTAATATTAATTTGGCCTTTAATAATAGAAGTTATTAATATTAAGTATTTTTATTGTAGTAATTTTTTTATTTATTACATAGTTTTATGATGTTCACGTATGCGAAGTCAGAAATGAGCATGTGCGGGTTTACCTATCTTGCAGTGGGATGAAGGTAAAGACCGCGCGGGTTGCGGATGGTTCACTACGTGTAGGTACCATACACCGAGTGGTTTTTGTAGTCATCCCCCCTACTCCGCACTCGTCATTGCTCTTTATAAAGTTGTAGGCGAGCAACTGAGTTATCCCGCCGAACGCAGCGTCAAGGTAGCCATCAGTGGGCTACCGCTGGACACCCCGCCTGATGAGGTGAAGCGCGAGCTCGAAGATCTGGGTTACGCCCCTGAACACGTGCGCCAGATTCAGGGGCGGAGAGGACGCCCCGGCTGCATATATTTTGTGCAGCTGCGCCGCACGCCGAGCATCCTGCCGGGCATTTACAACATCACGGAGATGCTGTGCATGCCCGGCATCATCGTCGAGAGGTGGCGAGGCAGGCCCGGGCCGGCACAATGCCACCGCTGCCAGCAGTTTCGCCACTCCTCGCACCAATGTCACCGAACCCGAGCCTGCGTCCGGTGCGGGGATGAGCACTTGGCGAAGGAGTGCCCCCGCCCACTGGAAGAACCCGCCACCTGCGCCAACTGCAGTGGCCCACACCCTGCCAACAAGACTGCGTGCCCCGTCAGGCGACGAGAGGCACGCAACAAGATGGCAGGCACCGTCGCCCTCACGAGGGCCCCTAAGAAGCCGCCGACGCCGGAAACGGCCGCCCCAACTTCAACCGCCGCCACTAACGACGGCCGCACTCCGCAAGCGGCCGCCAAGAAGAGGCGGCGACGTGGCCGCCGCAAGCACAAGATCGTCCCGGAGGGGATGCACCAAAGTGCACCCCCCGCACCGCCGAAACCTGCACTTCAAGTGCCAACAAAGGCCGCAGATGTCAGCCCTGCCCCCGCACTCGCGCGCGCAGGGGAGATGACAGTGCGGTCAATACCAACGCCCAAACCCAAGACGGGGAACGCAACTGGAGGAACCTTAGCGGTCGTAGAGGCCGCCCTGGTCATCCTCGGCGAGGTGCTGCAAGCCATCCGCACCTCCTCCGACCCCGTCCCGCACATCCTGGGTGGTATCGCCTCGCTCGCCTCGATGGCGTGCGACGGTCACCGCGAGAGTGCGACGCATCCCGCCGTCCCTGGTGAAGGGACCGCCGGCCCGATGACCCCGTGAACGAGGCAAACGTCCTGTCGCCGCCGCTGTTATATCGCTAGCTGGGCCTCCCACAAGAGGGTCTCACCCGGCTGGCTTGATCACGCGGCGGCGTGAAGTCGAACAGCTCCGGACGGGCCACCGGCCGGACATTCCTTCACCAGTCGCAGACGCACCCATCGCCCTGCGTGTCGTCGCACGCAGCGAATAGAGCACCACCCTAGAGATCCCAAAAGGGACGGAAGAGTTCCCCCACGACCCCTTCGGGGCCGTGAGCGAAGACCCGACACTGAGTTATCCGGTCCTCTATAGTTGTAGGCATAATCAAAATACATCATCATTATGTCAGTCGAAAGACGTCCACAGCTGGACAAAAGCCTCCCCCAAGGATCTCCACGATAGCCGGTCTTGCGCTACCCGCATCCAGTGGTTTCTCGGCGACCCTCACAAGATCATCGGTCCACCTTGTGGGGGGCCTGCCCATGCTGCGTCTTCCGTTAAACTCATAATCTTTATGAATAATGTTAATTTAAAGTAGTATTTTATACATAATGCTAGTTTAAAATTATTCATTATGATTAAGCAATTCACTCACTATGCAGATACTTATAATATTTTACCTGCAGTTCAATGAGACAGCGTTATGCCAGAGAAAGGGAAGGAATGTGAAGGCAGGTCTCGAAAGCAAAAGGATGATATAAGTGTCTGCTTTATCAGAACTAAATTTTAAATAAATCTTAGTTATAAATAAAAAAATCAATTCCAAACTTAACTCCAATTTATTAACCTGCCCGAATTGGCCCATGGGGTGTTGTAAAATGGTCGTAAAGTGGCCGACCCGGTATAATGCTCGTGTAAATTAAATATGAAAGGGGGTACTATGTATACATGACGGAATAACATCATATTAGACGTCGGAGATTTTGAAGTTGGCTCATGTTATAATTACATTGCTTGTGCATGTACATTCTAGATTAAATTCTAAATTAAATTGTGACAAAATGCACATATGTTATGATAAGATGTTAAATAATTCTATCACTCTCTGACAACAGAAAATATAAGTATGTATGAAAATACGACATCTTATCTTGAGTTTCCACTAGTCGATTAACAATGTTATCTTAACAGTGTCTTAAGATATATTTAAAATTCGCAACTAGTCAATTGATACCTTTAAGATGACGCAATAAAGTTTATTTTTCTTTGACATTCCTGAAAGTAAAAATATCGTCGGTGTTTGTTGTTGAGTGTAGTAGAAACATGAGTAGTAGAAACTGTGTTATACAGTTAATATCATAACATTAAATTCATCTGTGGCAGTATACTACACAGTTGGAAAACCGGTACACGACCCGCCTCATGGTACTAGTGGAGCTCTGGCGACCTTAGTCCAGCGCCACAATTAGCGGAACTTACGTCGCGTTAAATCCGCAAGTGGACATAGCCGCCAAATTATTTCGCAGCTGATTATCAATATGCCGCATTACATAAAACTACCTGGAATGCGACGTTGATCTTCCGTTGGCGTGCGGAGAACGGAACAAACGCAAGAGCGAGCAATCCGCTGACGGTACGACCAATCTTCCGCGTGGTGTCCCCGCTATTAGTACGTAGTTTTTTTGATACAAAATGTATTGGCGTTCCGTGGCGGAAGATCTGAGACGGAATTTCCGCATAATGTGCCGCTGGCCAGAATAATTTTCGTACCATGAAAAGTTTATATTCCAGCTCTATTATGCTGGTACTTTCATTCGTACGCATGGCTACATTTCGAGCTAAAAAACCGCTATAGACAAACCTCCGGTAGGATGAATTGGGCGTAGCATTGCGGGGCCATCTTATAGTGGTTAGTAGCTTGACTTGTGGCCACGTGTAACTCAAACGCGATTACTATCACTTAAACCATATCTTACGCTTGCCCTTACAAAGGCCTCCCTCGCAAGCAAGCATTGTTTCCACAGGTGTACCATAAATCTACCATGTAAGGGCTGGCTCCACACACCGAGAGCTATATAAACCTAATAGATCCTCCTTTATCTGCCGCCAGTGTACCGCCGGCCTTATTTATGACTCTCCACTGACTATTCATTCGGCAAGATGTTATGGACTTATTTGGTACTCCCTACCATTTTTATTGGTTACCGTTAGATAAAGTACGGACGTCCGAGCAAGTTTTGCTACATTGGTGGTTTGTTTTCCCCTGAGCCGAGTATGCGAGGATATTGAATTGTTGTAAGGGATATAATACGATTATTGGTTTATTGCTGAAGGGATGTATCCTATATTGGGTTTACGTTGAAATAATGTGGCCATATAATTGCCAACAAATAATACTGTTATTAATTGCTTTTTAATCGTGGCTACTAATTGATTTTAGGTTCCTTTAACTATGGAAATACTTCTAACATTATATTTATATATATTTTTAAACTATTAAGGAAGCATGCATAAGTCCCGCTATGGTAAGCGGTTACCGTATTCTATGGACGCTTGCAAGACCAAGGGTATCTCTCGCACGTTGTTGCAAAATCTTGTTAAAATCTCTTGATACCCTTCAAGCAGAACTGTTTCTCTTGGAAAAACGGCAGGTAGTCCATTCCAAAACTTCAACTCAGCCTATCGCAGTCCACTGCTGGACATATGCCTCTCCCAGGCTGCGCCACAACACCCTGTCCTCCGCTTTCCGCATCCAGTCTGTCCCAGCCGTCTTCTTTAGGTCGTCGGTCGGTCGGTCTTCCAAAACTTAAGCGTACTTAAATATAAAAAAATAAATTTAGGTAATAGGTCATGAAATTTCAGTCCAGGATTATAGAATGTTTACCTTCTTCGACCAAAAACTAACACTTGAGCTACTAAAGCCCACCTCACTATTAGTACTAACCTGTTTTAGACATAAAATGTAACTCATATCACTCCTGGGACTAATTGGACATAGGTAACCATGAATTATAAGTCATTTTAAATGAAGCACGGTATTATCCGGCTGAATTGAAGAGGAATGTGCAATACGTATAATGGAAGCGCCTAATCCTGTCGCATTACTTTGAGGTACAAGTTACAGGCATAAGCGTGTGTATATTTTCATAAAAAAATTATAAAATTAAAAGTTTTTTTTAAACAAGCTTTTATAAGTAATAGTGAAAACAAACAAACAAGCCCAATGTAGCACGCATCTTAGCAGTTTCCATTAGAGAGTTTCAGTGGTAATCTTTCGGTTTCCTTGACAAGAACAAGCGAGATAATCGAGAGGTTTTAGTAAAAAAAACGTTTATATTTTTCAAAAAAAAACTAATTCATTTATTAAACAACAAAGAAAACTATTTCCTTTATATTAGATCTCAGAATGTTCGTTATTATTCAAGTTATTTGGATGGACCAATTAAGAGAAAAATTAGTTTATAAGTTTAAAAAGGAGCATATACCTACACATTTTATTCTGACGTTACCAAAATTAACGTTATGAAAAATTCGTTATATATTCTTTAGTTTGACATATATTTTTTACAAATATCTTGCAACAAAAGAAAACCTTTATTTAGAATCATCACTTCTCACATATCGTCGCCTTAAAGTATAACATGGACCACAGTATATAATAGGAGTAAAGCGTATTAATTTCACAGAATGCCGCTTAGACGATGATCTGTGGTAATTAGAGCTGCACATTGAGAACAGACTGGGTGTCGGGTAATTGTTACCCTAAGATGTACCCAATGTTATTGTCCTTTGTTACATTTACGGGGCTAAGTTCATTTTGTCAGCGATTGTCTCTCGTTTTGTTAACAAGTTCTCTCTCGCTACCAGGTGAACAGGGTCCTTGTAACGCTATCTCTCTCATGTTAATTCCTTCGATTAATACAGTGATGTACCTAATTAATTAACAAAAATACAAACTCGAAGTTTGATGGTTGATTTTTTGGGTTAAATAGGACAGATTGCGTGCAAAAATAAATTATTTTTCTTTCTTTCTTTCTAACTGGCTGGTTCCATAACAATAGGTTTTCTTAAGGGTTGATTGCATAACTTTAACCGCCGAAAGAAAGCAAACTGGGTTACTCGTGTCATGTTAACTAAAATTTTAACCGTAACCATACCCGACTGAGGGAGATCGGTCATCGTCAAAGTGAAAAGCATGGTAATAGTTAAGTTAACTTTGACTATGACTTTAACCAAAATATACGAGCAATCGACCCTAAGTAGCAGATTTTGTTTTGAGTATTGTCACTGAAATAAATATAAATAAAGGAAATATAAGGAAACTCTAAATCTCGTTTATTGCCTTAAAGTTTACCTACAAACAATATTCTGATTAGAAGGCATTATGAGTATCCCTAAAACCCCTACAAGACAAAGGGTGCCCAGAAAATGAAATGAAACAATTAATGATAAAGCTAAATTCACATGACATCGAAACATTTTTCCAATGCATTCCAGATTTATACGACACACTTTGGTCTGGTAGTTGGACGTTTTAGAAGCCCATTTCACGGTTAGTTGGTTTCAGATCTCGGTTGGCCATTACCGAGAATGACCGGTGCAGTAACACTTCGGCTTTAAGCTCCAACGATGACTGGTATTTGCTATTCGGTACGATGTCATGATGGGTCTGAATTTCTCTAACGTTAGAAGCGTTAACTAAATGTCAATATTTGGAGGATTTGATGATGCAGTTGTATTACTCGTATATCACATGAACGATGTTTATATCCCTCAAAATGTTTTTTATTCTCGAAATTATTTCACTAATAGGAAGCTACATTATCCCCGAAGGTTATAGGCTACTTTTTATCCCGGGAACGCGAGTAAAACCGCGCGGAACAGCTATTACAATATATAATCCAAATATATACGTCCAGTTACCCAACTAGTCTAGCTTGTAATAAAGCTCTATCTCTTTAGAGCAGCGACCGTTTTCGTTGATTTATATGAAAGATTTTAAGAAATTACAGACGACATTTTCTGAGAAACTGCCGTACCCTTTGCAGTTACGTAAAATCAAATAGAATTACAGTAATTTGATGTTTTACTTTATCCGTTTACCGCCATTTTAATTATGAAAATTAAGGTCTGAAAGCTAATAGAAGTGAATTTTAATTACATGGAAGGAAAAGATAACGATTATTCGGCCGAACGTTGGTATTTTTTTTTGTTTTTCAAGTTTAATTTGAAATTTGTTTTAATGCTAGAGTTTGGAAATTTTAATGTAATTTATTTGTTTACTTACATCATAATGCATAAATAACTCTTGCAACGCCGTTTTAAATAATTTGTAGATTCTGTCGTCTTTTGCGTTGACAGCCTCGATTGTCCACCGAAATGGTGCATCACAGAAAACAAAACGATATCAGCGCCTCTAACGGTGGATAATATAACTATTTTACGATATGATAATAAAATTATTATATAAAAGTTTGACAATATCATGAAAGTAGCTGTTCTATATATATCTAAAATATATAAGCAAAACTACAAGCCAAAATCCAATGCCGTTTCGTTCAAAATGCCACAACCAAAAAGTTTTGGGTTTTAATTAAATTTCTTCCGGCAAAAAAGTTAAAAAATGCAAAAAGTTAAAACAAATATCTTTCCGTCCAACTTCTGTCAAACTGTCTGGTAGTATACGAAACTGAACTGCCTAAATGAAGGACAAAAATTAAACTAGAGTGGCAAAATTGAGCGGCCAGACTGGGAAGTTAATTTCAAACCCACTTAAAATTTCTGGTGGACTCGAGATCTTATTTTGTGCTATTTTTGTTTCAAGTGAGTCTAGATTGAGTCGTTTGAAAGAGGAAAATTTATTTTATTTTAAAATCCTCAGCTATGGTAAATATATAGAATTGCCAGACTGAAGTGGCAGTGGGCGGGGCACATCGCTCGTAGAACCGACGGCTGCTGGGGCAGAAAGGTTCTTGAGTGAAGACCGCGAACTGGAAGATGTAGTACCTATGCTACATCTTCCAGTTCCCCCTACAAGGTGGACAGACGATCTTGCGAGGTTCGCAGGAAACATCTGGATGCGGGTAGCGCAAGACGGCCATCGTCTTTCGCCTGATATGATGATACTAATAATAAAGCTGTAGAATTTGTTTGTTTGAACGCGCTAATCTATGGATCTATGAAGAAACTACACCGATAATAAGAAAGAAAGAAAAATAAAAGTATTATTATTTACATAATTATAGGTATATTTAAAATAGTCTAAATCTTAAAAATAGAATAGATAAGACATTAAATAATTATTAACGTTATTCAGCGTTAACAATCCCATTCAAATTATGAATAGCTTTCCAGCGTTAATATGCTAGAATTTTGTATTTAGGTCAGCAATACTCAATTTAGGAACTAAAAGGAAACAGAATTGCCTGCCTCGCACTGTTTCACTTAGGAAGTCTTAACAATCAACCACTTAATACCAACAAAGGAAATGGAACTTCAGAAAGAAATCAAGCCAGCCAACAACTTGCTACTTCAACGTTAACAAGAAAACTATTAGCAATTATCAGTTGGCGGGCGTTTCAATCAATTTACTAGTCCAAAACAAAGCGCTTTAGTAAATACTGCTAACTATCTTAATGACCTGTATATCCTTACAGTTAAGGTATATTTTGAAGTAACTAGTAAATAACTGCAGCAATCAGGGGTATGACAGCTGTAATTTTCATTCTTATGCAGCTTTCAAATGTTTCGGTATATTTGGTTTTTTATTATAAATTGATGGCCGCAAATAACAAAGGTCTATCTAAAATAAATGTTTTCAGTAACAAACGATAACAGGGTCCAACGAATAAATAACTTTTACAACGAGTTGCGAAATTTTAGATCATGTTTGTATTCGGTCATAGCGTCTGATTAATTAAGCTATTTCGTAAGACATACCTATTATGTATTAATGTTTATATACCAAACTATTTTTTTGTGCAAATTACGAGTACATCTTCGGCTAAATTTGTTTCACAAAATTTATGGGTACAAAGACTATAAATTCAATTAAGCCCACCGATTTCACTTTCAAGGACGAAATCGCAACATTTTCGAATATTTAACAGCGCGCCCTAATGGAGTTTACCTGTTGCCTTTACAATTTGAAGGGCAGACTTAATGAAAAACGATTTCGCAACCAACAAAAAATGAGTTAACTCCCAATCAAATTATCCTCCAAGATACATATTAAATCGGTTAATCGTGTTGTAAATTACATTTTTACTTTGAAAGCTTTTAGGCAACCTATATTAAATTTATGGAAGTTATTTATACTGCCTGTATAAGCATAAAAATTATTTTCGATAGTCTTTAAAAGAGGTTTATTGGATTCCATAAATGGAAAAATTAACTTTTTAGGTATCGGTAAATGTATTTACTGAGGTTTTTATTTTTATATTGCTTAACTGCGGCTTTATTTTCGTTATTTTGTGCTTTTGTTTGTTAATATAAGTTATAAATAATATTATTTTTTATGACTAAACAATATGAGAGGCTTTTTGAAAATATCCCTTCTGACGGAGTTCGAAAGTCTTATTCATAAACGCTTTTTCGATCACCATACGTCACGTGTCAGATAAAGACTTCAGAATTTTAACTAAATGACGTTTCGTAACTTTTTTATGAATAAGACCGTTAGTGTTTGGTCAATGGATATAGGCATTTCGTAGCCCCTCGTGATTCTCCCGTCAGTTTTTCCCCTGATTGGGCTGTCATGAAGAAAATTGTTCTAACGCTGAATCGATTATGCTTCCAATCCGTGACGGATGAGTGACGGTATGTTAGGGATCGGACAGACGAGCGATTGAAACGTAAAACGAGAAAGAGAAACTAACATAATTGTTTTTTTTACCTAACGACCTTGAATGAATTAAAATGGTTTGGATAAAATTTAAACCTCTTCTAAAATATAACGTTAGGTATTTTATTTATTTAAGGAAAGACAACCAAGATATTTTTATATTAAAAAAATTCAATATTTGGAAACCATACAATTTTTTTTTTAAATCGTTCATAAGTTTGGTTTTTGTATTTTTTGTCGCATTTACCTATGTTAGAATTAATATTTGATGGTAATTATTAAGTGATTAATTGGAATCACGGGCTTCAAACCGGAATAACTGCCCCGGGCGACGGTTTCAGCGGTGCTAAAATCATAATATTATATGTTTTTATGTATATATTTGTGAGTCTTTTAACAAGCCTCTTTCCAACGCTGGAGAGAGGGTGCATCATTATTAAGCTGCTGCTCCTATTCGAACAAAACCATTTAGCATCAGACGGACCGTATGCTCTCTATCTTGTATAATAAAAACAATAATGTATCTCGTCTATGTTCGACAACAAGGAATGCATAGGATTCCGAGGGGATTCAATTCATACCCGGATATTGAGGAGTGACAGGGTTTTGAAGAAGTGGAAATCAAATGTTAGCTTTTAAGTCTGTTGATACATGTAATAACATTGCAGACGTAAGGGAAATGACTCGGGAAATATGTTCCCGAAGGTATTTACCTGCTTTTTGGGTAACCACTTCCTTATTGAGATCGGGATTAGATGAAAAACTGAATATTTTATGTTTTCTTCATGTTGGTAATAACGTTTTTAGTGATCTTGAAAGTCGGTGGGCAATTTTCATATTTTCGTATTCTCCTATAATAAACTTTATACTGTATTTTTTTTATAAACTAAGCAACCTAACCTGTAATATTACCTGAATATTTTCACAAAAAATATTTTATTTAGGAAAACCTATCAATTTCAAATCTATTCGGTGTGACGTAGTAGTCACAGTGGCAACTGCTTATTACCTATGCAGTTAGGTACTGTTTAACAAAACAAACGTGTTTGTTAGTGAATAAATTTAATGATATATTTCAATATGTTATCCAAAAATCGTACTTAATATTTAAATGCTAAGGTTTGTGAGTGTGTTATTTAGCTGACACCCTGGATTAACACATAGGTTACTTTTTATCTTTCGGCAACATAAGATCTCTCGAGAACGCGGGTAAAACCGCGGGGCGATAGCTATAGGGATGAAAGTATCAACCTGCATGTGATTTTGATCACTGGCCACACCTACCTACTGTATGGAAGTTAATTAATTTCGAGTTATTGATTGTTTGTACAAACATTGGTAGTTTGTATCGCGTCACGTTCGGGCATACATATTAATTTCAGGCTTCATTTCAATATCAACAAGCGGTGCCGAACACTTGAATGGGTTCGCTTGCACAGCGAGCCGCGGTGACACCTCACTAGGTTTGGTACAAGTCATAAGATTTTGTGCTGATGCTACCACTATCATAGTGAGTTTATACCTACATACATTTCCATTATACAATAGCAGTCTTTGAATATACTTGTTAAAATGGTAAAGCTTTCTGTTATTCCATATAGGACAACAATATATATCATAAATGTGTCTCTTTGCCCTGAGTTTGAGTGAAATGATAAATAAATATTTACATAAAAAATTTACATACTTAATTCTAAATTCCGGCCCGCGGTTTCTACCGCGTTCCTGTATCTTATGTTATCCAGGAATAAAAATTTGCCTATATGTTATTTCAGGGTATGCATCTAAATGCCAAGTCTCATCTAAATCCGCTAATTAGTTTCTACGTGAAAGAGTAACAAACATTCGTAAATACTCTGAAACGCATTCCAAATATTAGTAGGATATGAGCCATCTGGTAATGGTAATTTGGGATCACATCACATGGCCATGATAATATATGTATGGTATTAATAAAATGATAAGTAATATCGCCTCCGCTTATGTTTGATACCGATTTAACTTTGACAAGTAGTCGTGAGTCTCGTACAGGCGCCTTCAATAATTTTATGCATGAAATTTGCTCCATACGGGTAGGTACGGGTAGGTAAGTGTATTTAGTACAAATACGCTTCGGGTCGGGAGCATGTTCACCTGCTTTGCTTCACTGACACTAATAGTAGCTGGATTTGATATCTCTATACTTTACTATGTGAACGCTATAATATTTTTTATTTTAAAAAGCAAACTTCTTTTCAAACTATGGGGACTTGATTTGATGTCGTTAGTAGCAGCACATTATTAATATTTTGACATGCGGGTGTCTCTTTTTGTCTAGAAATGCCAGTCTCTTTTTGGCTCAGGTATACTGTTTTAACATAAAGTAATGTTAAGTAGTATCTTTTAAACAGGCTTGTGCTGTTTAAAAGTGGTATAAAGAAGACAACGAACCTAATTAATTTACTAGGTATTACGGTGTTTTAGAGGTCTTTATCAGGCATCCTCAATATTCTATGTTATTAGTTCGTCTAGTTAATGTACCGTGTTATCATTTGCTTTGTTAATAGTAATACAGTCGTAACATAAAATAGTGGTTCAAGAATTTCATAGCTCGGAATGAGGAAAAATGTGTAATTTAAAAAGGAAATGAAAGTCTCGTACGAAATTACATTCTAGCACTACGCGAGTCGGGTTCGTTGATATAAGTTAGAATGCGGAGTAATTTTGTTCCGTCTTTATTTGACTGACTGAGATTGAACTGTGTAACTAATGTGAAACTTATTTCCGTGAACTTAGAAACTGTATTTTAAAAGTAAATTTTTTGTATGGCTTGTGTTTGACCACAATCTCGCCATGGATCGTAATTATGTGGTGAAATATGCTAAACACACAATGCCTAAAAAGAGCTATGGATGGCTATTCTAACTTATGTAGTATTCTAATATACTTTTTATTGTATTATATTCAAAAGAACCTACTTCGTAAAACGACTCACCGATAGTAATGACAGTTGTTTAAAATTTCTAACTAATAAAATCGCTCGAATATCACGTCACGTAATTTTATTTGCAATTCTATTGGTTTGATTTTTAAAATGATGATTGAGTTATCGTTTTTTCCTGTAGGTACTTCTTATTTCTATATTTAAGAGCTTGGCTCTTGTCGGTGTAGCTGCTTCCTGCACCTCCTTATACGACACGACGTCCAATTTGCCTTCACTTAGTATATATAGTTCAATCAAAAACTTCCTCTTCCTCACTTTCCTTCTATCTTTCCTTCTATGACGTTTTTTATTAGTTTGTCGTGCCGTATAAGGTGGCCTAACATCTTTTCTCTCCTATTTCTATCGTCTCTAAGAAGGTTCTTTTCTTTTTGACCCGGTAGGTACTTTGCATGTCTAAAATAGGTAAGTACATAGTTTTTGAAGCCATATTATGTATCCTGTTTATGTATATTACGTATAATCTGAGACGGTATGGTGTTATGAACTTGCCCGCCGATGAATACTAATTTCTAATCCCCACATATTATTATATGCACCGCAGCTTTGGTGTTATCTAATCTAGGGCTTAATTTATAAACGAGTTTCTATATAAGTTCATTATTTCAACGTACATACAAATAACAAAAATAAAAAAAAATTACATGACTGTTGAGTTGGGATGACGATGATGGGTTGGGCTCAAATAACTGTATGTAAATGTCCCAGTATTTATATTTATTCGTAAGTTAAAGCTTATCAACTTTGTTTTTGAGATTTAACAGTAACTACCATTTTTTTTGTTAGTAAAACGTAAGTTTCTAATCATATCCGGAAAAAGCATAAGAATATTTGTATAAGCAATTATAGATCCTCAGAAAAATATGAAATTAACAAAATACTAATCATACAAATAGCAATGGAAATAAAAATTAAAACAACAATAAACTAAAAGAAAATAAAATAAAAGACGCGTAACACCAAAAAGGACTATATCTCTTTACATGCTGTGTCAAGAACATCAGCACAATACTCTTATAACTTGCACCACAAGCACAGCCATATTGTATTAGCATGATTGCCCTGGTTATTAGCATTTATTTAGGCTCGCCTCGTTACGTAAAGCACACGGGACGGGAGATGAATATTCTATTGATATTTACGACCAGTATACATTGTGTGGGGAAACAAATAATGAAGAGAGCTTTTGACTTCAGGCGAGTTGACTCGCACATCGATTTTATGAGTGAAAGTTGAATTAGAAGTAGACTAGTTGATTTATGTAAATAAGGGTAAGGGTGCAAGTTGAAAATTATGCGAGCTCTTGATTATTGTGGCCTCCGAGTTTAGTTATCTTCTTAGTAGTTCTTAGTTTAAAGTTGTGTTCGTACTATGAGCGTGAAAAAAAAAATATAAAAAAAAATTACACCTGGTTTCGTACGCGTTCGATTCTTTTCTTACATATAAAGTAATTATTCGTCTTATATATTGGATGTTCTCACCTTGAACGAATATTTCATGAACATGTTATTTTATATATTTTTTTAATGTAAATAATGATGTATCAGGCATATACTAATACTACTCTCGTTTCTTCCACAAATCACTAACCGGGTTTTCCTCCGCACACTTCACTTCCCAAGGATCCTCGTCTTCGATAAGAGGGATCGAAGGTAATACTTCTAATTCGTCCGTCAGTTTCCCTTTCAATAATATCCTTTGGCAATATTTTTTTACCTGCCACAAGGAAGGTTTATCTTATTGCTCGGGATTGCATAAGGACTTAGGACCAAATTTAACATTAAGTAACTATGGATTTTTTAATAAATTCCATTTTCTTCTTATAATATTATTTACTAGTTATCCCCGCAGATTCACCTGAGTTCTAAGTTTTTTTTGTGCTAAATCCTAATTATTTTTAAAAAATAAAAGTTGTTTAAGTTACCAACTCCTTATAACATAAGTATATGCCAGTGAAAGTGTCCCGTCAAAATCAATCCAGACATTTTCGGGATTAATCGGAACAAAAATATTTGTATAGAATATACAAATTGATTTAATTAGGTATATTATAACTACAAAATAATATAATGTGGTTTGTATTTAAAAAAAAAAAATGAACACTATTTTTAAGTAATTAAATGACATGTGCATTGGAGTCTGACAATCCATAAGTGCCTGTGAAGGTCTATTTGAAAAAAAAAAAAACGGTTAAAACATTTAATTTCATTGCAAACTTCTGATATAAAATCACAAAAGCATTTCGATGTACAATACATTTTTTCGCGAAAAATAGAGATCTATTAACGTAACCATTACGACAAAACGAATCATTCCTGTAAAATTGTCAGAGCGAATCAATTGCCAATGGACCGAACAAAATATCCCAATTAACCGCATATCCCACAATAACCATGAATTTTGGGGAAAAAATATCCAGTGCTGGGAATTAAAATCGTAACCGTAACAAGAAAACTCCATTACGCTGGTCGGGCGGAATCGTTATAAACGTTACCGTTAAAAAAAAATATTTTTAACTCGACGCTGCCAAAGATAAAAAATGTGCAAGTTTAATGGGAAAAGTTCCCGTTCAGAGTTATGAAAGGAACCCCCATCATTAACAGCGTGAGTTGATACAAAGAGATTGAATAAGAATAACTCACATAATTACAGATGGTGTCAAGGGATTTTGTCTAGACTTGTGGCGGCTTTCATTAATACTGAAGTGGAAGATATATTGTTTTAATCATTGGCATAGATAGAAATACACATTGCATAGTAGGTACTTCAAGAGTTGGTAGATGGTGAAACGTACCGTTGTCTTGTTGTACAGAAAAATATTTCTAAAGTTGTGTAGAATATATACCTACATACTTACGTACAATTTGTTCGTAGTATATTATTAACTTTGAGATAAATATCTAGTTTCCATAGTTTAACAAGCTCTGCATTCACATGCGGCCATTTGGTCCTATACTACCTACCAGGGGGGTTAATTTTACCACATTTGCAGCTTGAGAATATGTTTCATATAATTTGACAGATTTGTACGTATTGTAAAATAGCGTATCTGCGAATATATACCTATGTTTTGTCGTAAAGTCGCGATATCAGAATGGCAGAAGGCCGTAAGTGAAGAATGTTATAGATTATTACATAAATTAGTTTAGTATTTATCACTGTATACCATTTAAATCTCATTGATTGATACATAATCAAATATTATGCTTCCAAATCCAAACAGTAAACAAATGAATAACGCAAATCAATCATTATCGTAGCACAATGCAATCAGTGCTGGTGCTTAAATAATTACCCTGGCTTAGCAAACTGCTTGCTTGGTCAGGTGGTCCCGTGGCGAATTAATCACAACACTCGCTGAGTCAACGGCAGGTTAATTGGTGTCCCTCCCCTGACAATCGAGTCATCAAAGTGGTCAAATAGACACCGATTGGAGTTTACTTTAGTTAGGTACTGTGCTCCTTGCCCTTTGACAGGGGAATGATTCTGTAATGTCAGTTTATATTGTTGACGACTTTGATAAGTACAGTTAGCGACAAACGTAGTAAGCGGTGTTTGTCCATGTCAATAACATTAAAACTGTCGGGGACAAGTGAGACAGTTTTACTTTTAGTAAAAAATAGGGTTTTAAGATATTAAAAAAAAAAAACTTTTTTTAAAAAAAGTAAAAAACCTATTCCCTTTCTACTAGATCGCAGAATGTATATTTTTAAATTAATTGAATGAACCAAATAAAAGAAAAAATCATTTTTAATTTTAGAAGGGAATAACGAATTTTTTGTGACGTTACTAAAGAAAAATGTAAAAAAAGCTATTCCTCGTTATATATTCTCTAGTTTAACATATATTTTTTATAAATCTTTTGCAGAGAAAAACTTAATCTAGAAACATCATTTCTCGGATATTGTCGCCAGAAGACAAAATGACATAGAATATTATTACAATTAGATATATTTAATATACATGCATTTTACCATACCTACTCCAGACACCGTACAGAAGTGATAAATAAACCTAAACTAAATATCCATCAGACACTAGTAATGCATCAGTTGCCTGTCATCCGAAATAAAGGGCGTATAGGTTTGATTCTCGAGAATCAATGGGTCCATTAGTTGAGATCTCGTATGTACCATTTCCTTTGAGCTCGGTCAGGAGGCTAATGTAGGGCCCGCCCTGAAAAGATTGACCCTTGTAACACGATATCGGATAGCTAATATCCACCAAGCAATGTAAGGGCGGGATTCAGGCGAATCATTTCATTGAACACGGCAAATAGTCTTTTTGCCGTTTTGGTCCCATCCTGATGTTATTAGATACATAGTTTGGCAATGTATAGGTATGTTTGTGGTAAATGGAAGGGGTATTTTGATGGGAAATTATTTAGCTTTTGTGAATGTTTCGTATTACATTTTTTTCTGCTCTTCGGTGAAATGATTTAGATAGACACATCATTCACGACATTTTGCTACATCCTCGGCCTCGTCATAACTCCTCCTTGGGGTCAGACGACGACCAAACGTAAGCCCACATAAAAAAAAAAGACTAGATATGTGCCAAGTTTCATTTAGATCCATTTAGTCGTCGATGCGTGGTTGAGTCGCAAACATTGAACAGAGATGAGATGAGATCTACTTTTTTTTTCTTTGTGAAATAAAAATGTTCTTACCATAATACCTTACCTTAAGTAACATAAGATTATTATATACGATATAGGTTTGAATATTGTATAAATAAGATCGTACTGAAGAATTTTCATATAAAATACAGGCGAATTTTTACTAGTATAAATAATTCGCTAATTCTAAAAGCTTCTTAGATGTAAATCCTATGAAAAAAGGTAAAAGTAGTCAAAGGATACCTGCTGACCATTATCCACAGCTTTTAAATTGATGAGATTCCTTTTATAAATCATGGGTGACTTATAAATCCTAAGATATACCTATATGTAGCAGGTACTAAAAGAGAAAAAGATTTAATAAAAAAATACTACCTACTTAATGCATGTAATAAATCTGACATTTCTATTGAGACCGATTTCTGAGGTCATGTTTAAGAAACGTATTTTGTGTCATTGAAATACTGATTTATGTTATTCGGTAATTTATACTTCATAAGTTATTTCAAAGTATTCGTATGATAAATAAACAATGTAGATACCTAACGGTTACGACCATGTTTTTTTTTCCATTTAATCCTAGCAACATGCTAGCTCCAGCTTCGTATGGGTGCAATTTTTGTATGTCGCAGGGATATGAGTATACCAGAGATTTCACGAAATTCTTAGGAGGGATACCACAAAATCACGGTAGATAACAAATTTTCTTAATTGTTAAAAGAATCGAAGTCCTTATCAATAATCATTATTTTATAACAGATATTCTAATACAAGCTTGTATAGATTGTATATTAAAAACTACCTTTCCCTTATTTTACCCCATTTGGTGTTGAATTTACACAAATCTTTTCTTAGCTATCTCTTATCTTACGTCATAATAATTCTTCTATGTATGCCAAATTTCAGTCTGATCCATCTAGTCGCTTGAGCTGAGCGTCAATAGATTAGTCAGTCAGTCAGTCCGTTACCTTTTCCTTTTATATATTTAGAAGGCTAATTGATTCAAGATTTAGAAGATTACCTGGAGGCTGTTCCTGTCGATCGTCAAAGTTCCCAGCAGGATGGTACTGTTTCTACTTCTGATAGCAAAAACTCAATAAGTTAAATCTTACTACTCTTATAAATGTGAAAGTTAGATATTATAAAAATGTTTGTTACGTTTTCACTCAAAAACAACTGAATAGAATTAGATGATTCTTGGCACATGGATAGACCATACCTTGAAATCAAATAAAAGCTTCTTATATGCGGGTGAAACTGCGGGTGATAGCTAGTCAACAGAAAACGAGAGATATGTAAATATACTTTTGAGTTGAAGGTAATTTTTCTGATGCCAGGTGGAGTCCCAAGACATTATGTGATGGATGATTCAATTACACCATAATATAAACTACTACTTTACGCACCGTGAATATAACTCTTGTGGTTCAGTTGATAAAGCTCAAGTTTGTATGTGCACTTGGTAAGGACAGTCGCTACTTTGGGAGTAAAGAAATACATCATTATAGATTCGATAACGACAAGCTGTTGTCACCAGATTGATTTATTGTGATGAATTGCTAAAATGTGTGCTTAATAGTTTTGTTGGTTTAGATTATGTTATTGATGTGGCCATAAATATGACCCGTGGTTTTACCCGCCCTTTAAAAAAAAGGCTATGTACTCTCTGGCCCATAAATCTATGCAAAAACCACGTCGATTCGAAGCTTCGTTGCTGCGTGAAAGTAGGTTAAAGTAACACAAGTTTACACTTATAATACACACTAGTTGCTCCTCGCGGTTTTACTCGCATTTCCGGGATATAAGGTAGCCTTTAACCTTGGAAATTTAGCTTCCTATTAATGAAAGACTTCTTCGAACCCGACTGGTAGATCCAGAGATTAGCGAGTTAAAACAAACAAGCAAAATCATCAGCTTTGTTATTACTATAAATTTAAAACATAACAAAATGTGACCTTCAAATATTGGCTAAGACCCAATTGTACCAACGTCGTATAGTAACCATTGGTCAAATTTGCAAGCTTCCATAGGCTACTGTAACCACTTACCATCAGGTGGGCCGTATGCTTGTTTGCTGCCTAAATAGTCTAAAAAAACATACGTATAACTAAAATTGTAATCTATACTAATATTATAAAGAGGAAAGATTTGATTAATTGTTTGTTTGCATTGAATAGGCTCCGAAACTCAGTAGTTTCGGAGCCTATTGTTCAAATCGGTTCAGTAACCGATTTGAAAAATTCTTTCACTAATAGGAAACTACATTATGCCCGAAGGTTATAGGATACTTTTTATCCCGGGAACGCGAGTGAAACCGCGCGGAACAGCTAGTAACAAATAAAGAACTAAAATAATTGTAAAGAATGTCGTAATTTAAGAAAAATACTTAATGCTTATTCAGAATAATAAATCGCAAAGGATCCCCGTTTTGAAACAAACAACCCATAAAAATTATAAACGCAGTTCCTTGCAGATTTATTGTTAGTGAAGGTAGAGGCAGCAGCGGTAGGTACTAAAAGGTCGGATCATCAAGTAGTAAATTTCAGGAAAGCGCGGTACCCTCGGACCGAGATAAAAAAAGAATAAGTTAAAATGAGAAAAGTTCCATTAGGTTATGAAATGATCATGGTTATCTCACAAAAGCATACCACTTTTGAGTTATGCTCCAGTTACTGTGATTGTCCTTGCGGTTTTATTCTTAGGAATTAAAACTGGGACGTTTCGATTTCATTACGATGTCTTTTTCAAGTTATTAAACAATCTTACCATGATCCCATAAAATTATACTTAGGAATTGTATTTAGAAAATCTGTTCCTTCCCTACACAAGTTTTTTTCTTCTCATGCCTACTTACTATTGTATTGGTATGTATAGACTGAATGGTATAGAAATATGTTATCACTACAAATAATTTTAAAATATGCTGTCTTACCTATTTTAATCCAAATAAGTAGTAAACTCATATATTTAATACTAGCTGTTCCCCGCGGTTTCACTCGCGTTCCCGGGATAAAAAGTAGCCTATAACCTTCGGGAATAATGTAGCATCCTATTAGTGAAAGAATTCTTCAAATTGATTCTGTAGTTTCGGAGCCTATTCAATGCAAACAAACAAATAAACAATCAAATCTTTCCTCTTTATAATATTAGTATAGACAAATGCACATGAATGTCTATTTACTTCGCCAAATTATTTTGACTCCTTCGAATATGAATAAAAACTATACATTTTGTAAAATCTACAAATCTAAACGCATTATTACAAAAAAACCCCTCAGCACTTCTTGCAGAATTCCAATCAGAATATACATACATAAAGGTGCTCCAATACAGCATTTGTATAAAACATGGTGCAGCATGGTAACATTTTATAACAGTTTGTAACATTAAGAAATCACGGGGCAAAAAGCTAGTTAATAATAAAACAGTTCCTCTAAAATGGAATAGTCACATCACTTTAAAATTATAACGGTCTCTACATTACGAAATTAAAATTCGCTGAGTGAAACTCCACCCGAGCTGCGTATAAATAAGTGTTCTCTGTTGCAATTTGCGAACTCTGAAATCCTTTTCTTACACACATAAAAAGGATTTCTTCATTTAAGATATTTTAACTTCCACGAAGTTAGTTTGCATTGAACCAAGATAATGGCGATTTCATATATAGGGAAACTAATATTTTCTTGTAGAAAGAAAAAAAAACTTTTGGATTAATATTCATAATTCAAGAAATCAAATGTCAATTGTTTTGTGACAAGACAATTGACATTTGATCCAAGACAATGTATCTTCCACCAAAGAGATTTAGTTTTCTAGTTCTAATGAAATTGAAGTTCTTAATCCAAAATTACTTATAACTTGTTCATTCAAGAAAATGCAGAATCAATGTAAGAGATGATATTCTTAGTTCAATATGATAAAAATGTATAACAAAACAGAACGATCTTGTTTTGAAATTGGTTTTACTTGGATTTTGAAAGTGATACATATCTTAAGATTTTTTTATCTTCACATGATATAAAACATTCTCAGTTTAATTTGTTATTATATTATAATAACAAATAAAAGCCTTGCATAGAGAAATAATAGATTCTTTCAAGATTTCAACATTTTTGTGTATGTTTCTGAAATCTTCTGCAGAAATAAAATATTCTCATTGTAAAATTATTTGTCCTACCAACAAAAAGGGTTTTCTCATTATGAGATAAATTTTACTTGTGGCAAAACGTAACGATTTTTTACTAAACCGTAACTATCTTGGATGTAGTAATGTTACTTTCTTCTGACAATTAAAGGGTTTTTATTAAATCGTAATTATCTTGGATGTAGTAAAGTTACTTTGTTCTGAAAAATAAAGATCTCCTTTCAATAATTTTTTCCTCATTGTGAGATTTTTGGCATGCTTGTATAGGTAGATATATATTTGCTTAGTCTAAATTTAAGATTATATTAGTGTAAAAACCATAATTTCTTTGCCATAATGTAGGTATTCGTGAAAATAAAAAATAAATCTTTTTTTTTCTTTCGTACACATCTAAAAAATGTTATGAATTTTCAAGAATACATTATGGTTTTTACAATCATATAATCTTAAATTTTGACTAAGCAAATATATTTCTACCTATACAAGCATGCCAAAAATCTCACAATGAGAAACAAATTATTGAATGGAGACCTTAATCAAAACAAGCTAACTTTACTACTTACATCCTAGATAATTACTATATCATAAAAACCCTAGTACAAAAGGGTACTTTGTACGGGGACTAAAATCCCCGTAAAAAAGTACCCTTACTACATCTAAGAAAGATATAATTTACTTTCTTTTTACTTCACACAATTTTTTCAAACAAAATGAAAAACAGGTTTGAATATAAAGCAATCTATATTAATAGCTGGCTGTACACACGAATAACATCATATTATTCAAGTAATAAAGACATATCTCACATAAAGTTATTAATTTACACATAATTAAAAAAAATAGGAGAAACTGATTTTAAATTCTCATATAACACTTACAACAGTCAATAATATTGATTAATTACAAAATTAAAAATTAAAATAATAGCCTAATAACTATCTAAAACTAAAACGATAATTTAGATACTTTTAACATTATTCTTTAAAAGTTGGCATGCTTATGTCGACTTACCTACAGTAAATATGTCTAACATTATAAAACTGTCAGTACAGTATAATTAATAATAGGTCATTGAATTATCAACACATTAGGTTGAAACAAAGAATAAATATCTGCAAATTCCCTTGTAAAATTATATTGAACATTTAACTTGTTTGCTTGCAGAAGCCTTCAGCTTTTGTTCTTCTATTTTTGTATGTAGGAATATCACCAGGATTCTAAAAATAAGACAATGTATTAGAACGTTGATTGATCAGATCGTAGCGATATTATAGAAATTACACCTAGATTAATGTTTGACAGACAAAATAAAACATAAGAGGTGGATGAATGCATATGTATTGTAATGAAATGATCATATTCTAAAATAAATAAAATACTTTGGGAATGTACTAGGGTACGTAGTACCTACTGTATGTATCTAAATGTATAATTTCCAAACCGGTCTAGGCGTCTTTGAGTAATCGGGGATCGAACATGAAAACAAAAGAATATGAATGATTCCAACGAATTGAGAACCTCGTAATTTTTTGAAGTCGGTTATAAATAAACTTATTGACTTACTTTCACTGTCCAATTTTTCTAAGCCTTGCACAATGCTGAGCAGATTTTCGTTTACAGGTTTTCTTAATAAACTTCTTTAAATAACCTGTAAAAAGTTGTTCGTTGCGTGGGACAGCAACGCACAAGCTTTTACTGCGAGGGACACCTTGTCCATTGTATTAAAAGCATTTATGCAATTTATATTGGCCCTAAACTGCCTCTGCGCGCACAAATGGAGTTGCTTGTTATCACTTTCTACTATAGGCTTCTGCTTGCAGAACTTCTTCTTGCATCTTGCTTTCAAGATGTGCACCAACGGCCGGCCGGTCACGGAAAGAATGGACATGGTGGCCGCTCGCTGGTTGCGCGGTATTGTCTTGACAAAAACATATTTTGTTTGCCGTAAACCGTAATTCCTTTAATCTAGAAAATGTATCTTACTATAAGTTATTTCGTTCAATGATATGAAGCAATAGGAATTGTTAAGTTAAGACAACATTGTTTATTCCAATTAACATACTATAAAACTACAATGAAAGAAGACTATCTTAATTTAAGATATTATTACTTTGGAACTTAATAAAATAATATTTTCTTGCTTAAATAACATAATTCTTCATTTGAAGATTAAATTTTATTAGATTAAATTGTTTAAAAATGTTGAAATAAGATTTATTTTTGTTTTTAAACTAAAACTTTGTATATTTGCTTTGAAACAAGTTTTCTTTAAATGTCAAGTAAAATATTTTATTGTACAAAGAATAATATTTTCTTGGAGAAAATATATATGACTTGAACAGAAACACATTCTCTTGATATTAAGAAATATTTCAAGACATATTTTATTCTTAATTGGAGAAATCCTTTTTATCTGTGTAATTATATTAAGTATCTCTGTGGCATTCCTTGGGTGCTGTTAAGTGGGGACGTTGTTTTTTATGACGTACCTACTTTCTATGTAACATTGTGATGTGTTTTTTTTTTCATAAAAGTATAAAATAAACATCCAGAGAAGTGACTTTTCACCCCGCGGTTTCAACCCCAATCCCCATGAAACCCCTTTAGGACTGAATTTTCCAAAAACCCTTTCTTAGGGTATGCGCAGGTACACTTGACAAGGAACACAACCTCCGAATGTCAGGACTCAGAGGTTATGGCAATGCGTCGAAGATTTTGAATCATGCAGATACAAATAAAAACTAAATTATCATTTGAATTTAAACCAATTATTTAGTAATGAAAGTCAGACGGATAATTTGCGTTTAAATTGTAAAATAATGATAATGAGGATGAAGAGATTGAACTTACATAGAATCTTCAATTGCATTATAAGAATTCTGATTTCTGATTGTCAGAGATGTTCACAAAAGTTGGAATTAGTGGTGTCTTTAGACGAGAGCAAAAGAAAGGGTTCCCTTTGTCTCCTAACGAGGGTCAAGATTCGAGGCTTGACTTACAAAGAGGTCGCGGAAAATGCGGCTTACTTTTTGTTCAGAATGATGTTTCAAGCTGCTCTAATGACGTTTGAAAGATAATACCTGAAGCATCCCAAATTATTTTTCTTGTAAATCTTAAATTGAAAGATGCGGAAAGTAGATTTTTTATTTCGGACTGCGACTTTGAGACCATGCTAGTTTATTACCGGACACACTGTATATAGCAATAAAGGTACATAGCATTTCATTAGTGAAATAATTTTGATATATTATGGCAAGTATAAAAGAGGCTGTATGACCATTTACCTTTGCCTGTTTTAAAAAAAGAAGAGATGACGAGAGTTGGCGGGCTGTTTAAAAATAAGAATGTAAGGAAATAACAAGAGAATATAGATACAGATATTTAGAGATCTTCAATACCAAGTTTTATTATGAGAGTTACCTACAAAGTACCTACAAAGTACCTAAATATAAATGCTATCAATAGGTTCTTTTTTTTATGAAAAATATTTTTTAAAATCGGTCGACAATTGGCAGATTTATCGATGAAAATACATAAAAAAATATACAGTCGAACATAGAACATCCTCCTTTATTGAAGACGGTAAATAATAGAAATAGCAATCGAGTGAAAAGTTCCTGGCAAAATATGTTCTAAATACACAAGCACACATTTCATTCAAAGCGATAAATAAAAGGCATGGTATAAAACATACGCAAAACCTTTGCGGATTGTAAAGACCGAATGAAATGACGAGTGAGCCGTTTACGAACCGGTCATCGAACGGTTCAACAAGGTTCACTTGTTCAATTTAAATTCACCCCCGAGATACGATTTGCTTTTATATCTCGCGCTGTCTTGAATACATATTGCGTATCGAGGTTTCCTTTAAAACAATATTGCTGAGCTTGTTACCAGATGGGTTTGTTCTAAATGGTTGACTTAATTAATCGAAATGTTAAATTATATTTTGCTGATAACTTTTGTGATACCGACTTGGAATCGGGAGAAGTTATATTTAGCAATTTAACGAGAACCAACAAATATGGCACTTGCAAATATCAGTATCAAACTGATAAGGTGCTAAATGAATATTTAAAAGTATTGTAACGACTTCACCGACATCTTTTCTTATGTCCGCGTTGTGTCGAAATACATATCGAAACAGAAAAACAAATCTCACCAAATCTACCACAACGTAAAAAAATCCAGGCCAAAAAAATCGATTATTCGATAAATCGATCTCAAAGTGATATCCCTACATACCACACTCAACCTCGCGGAGTATTTTTCGTGGGAATTTACGAAGTGATTTTGTTTTCATTTGTTTTTTTAGTTTTATTAAATATTATCGGTGGTGTTTTATCCAATAATGATCAATGTAATTCAAATAAGACAAGGCTGTATGGCTCAGTACCTTTGCCTGCTTTTCGAAGAATTGAATAAACAACAGTCATTCAGTTGTTCGATCTCAATCTTTAACTGTGATCTTTATCTTTCTTTCTCTTTGAGTCCTCAAATAAAACCACAAATCTAACCTCAATTTTTAGTTCTTTATTCGGTTGTGATTTTTAATGTTAATTCACGCATAACTTTTTTGCTTATGAAGCGATTTTAATAATTATTTTTGCGTTGAGTTCAGTATAGCTCCAAGGGTTAATTTTATTGTCTTTGATGGAGGTTTTATTCTTTTTTTAAAAGTTGATATTGCGATTTTCTGATATTTAAAACATCCTACCCTCTTTTTCCTAATCTTGTATGCGATATGTGTCAAACAAAAATACTTACGAGTGACATCACTTACCGAAGAACGTCAAAAAGCCGAGATCGTAGTCGCCCGTGGACTCGCCAGATTATTCTGCTAAAAATAGATAAACTAATAAACTAAAGTGACAGTTAATCCTTCAGTGTTAAAAATTACGTACCTACTATTTGTGTGTGTTACATATAGACAGATCACAGTTTGTTTGTATTTTGGAAAAGTTGGATCGAACGTGGATCCACGGAAGCGGTAGGTACCTACAAGGATACCAACCCTGTGAGTACCGCATGCTTCTTTCCCTATAAGGTTACGCCTCTTTCGAAATCTATTTAAAATCGTAGTCATATTTCCCGTGTGCATTTCACCTCTTACAAGTGTTATAGATTTATTTTTGTATAAATAAACTTTAGTCTCTGTCTATCAGATATATGAAAACATCGATACAGTACATGGACAGCAACTATTCCTTACAGTTGGGACGTTTGATATCGGGCGATGCTGCTGCTGCCCGTGTATGTACTTACACTGTCACAAGCAGACGTACCAGGATTGACATGACATGTAATTTAAAATTACCTAATTAATATAGATTACATATCATTATTTACTATAGGTATATCATAGGTACACTCCGTGCAGTTTTTGTTTTACGATGTCTCATAAATACGCTAGCGTCGTCCCTCAACGTTTGAGCCTGCAAACTAAGCGTGTTTGCAGGCAGCGGTTCGCTCCGCCCACTTCCCCGCAAGAGCCCCGCCGTTGCTCTGCACACGTACATTCGATACCGAACTATAAGCAAAAGTTAAACAAATAGTTTACATGCATTTCAAATATTCAAAGAACAGTTTTACAGGTGATACACGTTTAGAAATATATATTGCCCTTTTACAATTTGTGCGAGTGGCGAGTACAGTCGGTTGAAGTGAACATATTGAATTTTTAACTTTACATCTCCGTATCTTGGGTCGGTGAGCGGTTTTCAAACCATGTCTACACACGTCTGAACGTGACTATTATTTTAAGGGAGCCTTTATGGTTAAGAGTGTTGTTTAAGTATTTATAAAGCAACTTGAAACTTTTATTTTCTGTAGTAAAGTAAAAAAAATATAAATAATATTGCTTTGATAGAGGCCTATGTTTGACTACAATCTCACCGTGTTCAGTGGTGATGTGGCGGATGGTGGTAAGCACACAAAGCCTAGAAGAGAGCTGGCTCTCAATTGCACCTGTCGGAACATCCCGGGATTTTTATTCCGGGAACGCGAGTGGAACCGCGCGGAACAGCTAGTTATTTATAAGCAGTTGGGATAACCTTTTTCATATTATCCTACTAATATTATAAATGCGAAAGTTTATTAGGATGTTTGTTACTCTCTCACGTAAAAACTACTGAACGGATTTCAATGAAACTTGGCACATAGATAGATTATACCCTGGAAAACATAAAATCCCTCTGAAACGCGGGTGTAACCGCGGGGATAAGCTAGTTCCTCTATATATGGTACAAGTATGAATGTAACCTTAGCAATTCTACATCCACAAGTCTGAATTACAGACGCAGCGACGTGACGTCGCTTTGAGCCATGAAAATACATGCATTCTCAAAACTCTTTACAATCAGTCACCATTCACGGCAGAGCGGAAAATTAGAGCAGGTACTAGATCTAGATATATACCTAAAGGAGAATAAAAATATAGGTATGACTAGACGCTAGACATTATAAATTATAGTGATATAATTTTTTTGCTAATTGCAGGTCAGTTATAGGTCGTAAGTTATCAACATGTTAATCAGTAAATATACCATTCTTGTCGCAAATAACATGTTGATAACTTACGACCTATAACTGACCTGCAATTAGCAAAAAACGTGATAAAATTTGAATTTAACGCCCCGACCGAAGCCTTCACCTTAACCTACATGTGGTACGTCACCAGGATTGTTAATATACCTGATACGATTGTTATATTACAATAGAGTGGGTATAGGAGATATTTTCATAAGCTCATAATAAATAATAATAATAAAGTCATACAAACTATTTTATTATTATGATAAAACAATTTATAAATAGTGCGATCGTGAGGCACTCGTCCGCGGAGGCGACAGCTATAAATAAGATTTGATATCGTACTTATGTATGTATTGCTATATAAGGTCGAATTACATGAATAATGTTTTTATTAAAAAACGAAAACCGTGTTTAACAATATTTACTTTACGTTTAAAATACCTAATTAAATAATATCTTTGCTTACTTAAAACATTTTTTTGAGATTCAAAATAATATAAAAAATATGTTTGACATTTAATCATTAACAGGCTTAGCTAAGTGATAAAGAGACTGAATTGGAATAAAATATTATGTAGCACTACAACTCAAACAAAATTAATCCTTAACCAAAATGAATGCACCATTCGTAGATATCTGGGTTATATCCGTATTACGAAGGCCAACTCCAACGGTAGAACGATAAAAATGTATTCAGCTCTCTGGAGAAAAAGTGGTTGGAATCAATAAGTGGATTAGGTGAGGGTTCTCGGCCGCGTCGTTTTTATTGTGAAAACATGATCGTGTTACGTTGAAGTTAATAGTTCTCAATCCTTGCAGATTTGTCCGTAGATTTTTATATTATTACGTTTGTATGTAAGTATATTTACTACTTTTAGAGTGTTTTACATTATTGTAAATTATGAAATTCTTTTCTTCCATTTTATCATTAGGTACACACATTGTATATATGAGATTAGTTGAGTGATATTTTTTTAATTACAGTAGCGCGTCCCTCGCAAAAAATAGTCCTACATGGGAAACTTAACATTTTAGTAGTCACTTCTTTTTTAATAAAATACGATAATATTTATTGCTATATTATACAATGGTCGCGTATTCGAATATAATCAATAGTAGTGGGTATTCGCCTGTTCTGGCTCACGACTTTTTGGTCCTTTTGGCCCTCATCGGCGGGCGGGCGGGCGACGCTGGCTAAAAAAAAAAAAAAAAAAAAAAAAAAAAAAAAAAAGTTTGGTGTCATTTCCTGGGTTTTCGGGGTCGCCCGATCGATCTAGCGCATCCGTTTTGTGATATCTGTTACGGTTGCTGACATAGCTTATTGCTTTCAGTACCTCTAGTATCACCTAATTAAGCTAATGCTAATTGCTAATGATATGTCTATCGATTATTAGATTCTATTCTCGATCTCTCTTGTTCTTAATCAGCTATTACCTCATTACTAATCACCTCTCCCTCGTCACTAATCACTTCCCTATTTCTTTACTCGGGTACTATCTATTCTATTTCGTCTTGTATTTCGGATGAAGGATTAAATTAAACTTCCATATATTTTAATTTATATGCTTTTATTTCCACTTCATTAAGAAAAATATATACGATACATATTATCTACCAAAATATCATTGTGCAATGTATTATCTGAAAATAAATTTATAAATCTCTGCATTGTACACCCATCAAATTTATGTAACAAATACATTAAACAGTACTCGCCACAAACAGAAGTAAAATCGTTTTGAATCCTACGTGTGTTCCAATCCCATCGCTTTGAGTTTCTCCTTAAAAATACAGAATGATGTCCTGCCGGTGATCGTCCGTATGAATCGAAATATTGACCAACACCGTTCGCATCAATATGAATAGCTATCCAGTGCGATCCTGCTTTGTCATCTGTATCCAAATTGCTTATTATATATGTTGGTACTTGAACATACATTGGTAATCTGTTTGCTGCATAAACGTTACTTTCTAGACTTGGATGAATTTTTTTTAATTGTTTCTGTACCTCTATTGTATTCATTTTTATTATGGCTGTAGGTGTTGGTCCTAGGAAATAACTACAGGACTAATCTTTGCTGAAAATCATGTGGGAATGCTGCATTATTGCTATTGATTACTTATTTTATGATTTATGTATTATTTTTGTTATATCTAAAAACTATGTTGTGTAATTTTGAGATAAGTGATTATTATTAATGATGTAGTTTCAATCGTAAACGATGTTGACGTATTTAACGATGTTGATATATTTAACGATGTTGGCGTATTAACGATGTTGACATATTTAACGATGTTGATATATTTAACGATGTTGACATATTTAACGATGTTGACGTATTTAACAATGTTGACCTATTATCAAACAGTGGTTTCGTATATAAACCCATGTATTTGGCATTTGTTATAACCATTCTGTTGAGGTGTATAGAGAAGTCAGTTCTTACTGCATAATACAGTGCAGTTTGATTCATCATATCGAGTTATGGAGGTAAGCAATTTGTAATCAATATGCTATTTTTCAAAATGTATCTCATGTGTGTGCCTATAAGTCTTGAGAGTTAAGAAATGTCTATGTCTTGTTACAGAAATCATTAAACATCATTGACAGCCAGGAAAACACCTACAAACAATATTATTTTCCACTGGATGAGGACGACAGTAGAGATTTAATTATTAAATCCAATTATGATTCACGAAAGAAAAAATCATCGGCAAGCAATATCGATGACTTTTTTGAGATACCACCAAAGAGTAAAAGGAAGAAAACGGTTTCGTCAACAGTGGCGAGAGCCGATCGAGGTGGTGCTGGAATTGCATACATATCCACTAATAACGATGATGCGGACCAATCGACGCACCTCATCAAAATAGAAATCTACGATATGAAAAAACTCGCAAAGATCCCCGCTTCGGAACATTGGAAGCACGCAAACACAAGGACGAAATACTACGCCAAAAACGTGGATGATAACATATTGGATGAAACGAACAATCTTGTTTTTAAAATAACAAAACAGATTGCAGAAAGTGACCGCGCGAAAAAATATTTTTTTAGTAATGATAATGATAGATAACTTGACTTTGTATCTTACAAATAAAAAAACATATTTTTGATTCAAGACTTTTATTTCGTTTTTCTACACACACATGTTATTCAAACACACAGATGTAAATACAAAATAGGTAGGTAGATTCTAAAATAAATTATATATGTATGTACAAGAACTTTTTACACATAGTTTCTTAATTTTACTTCTTAAATCTATACATAATAATATGAAATCTTAACTACTATAGTCTACAGTTATATTTCTGTTTTTATCTATTTCAATGACATTATCAAACTCTGCATAAACAATACAGTTAATGGTTTCTACAAGTGACGTTTCAAACCGAATTTCTAATCTCACACTACCATGTTTTATTAGATTCCAATGAGCAGAGGAATTAGCTGATAAATCAGGAGTTAAATCAAATGCTAACAGGCAATAACCATTAGCATATTGCTCCTGTGAGATTGCATTACCTTCGTTAAGGAAATGTATCCCAGTACCAGAGAAAAGAGTATGGTA
This sequence comes from Tethea ocularis, assembly GCA_963555595.1. Classification (NCBI taxonomy): domain Eukaryota; kingdom Metazoa; phylum Arthropoda; class Insecta; order Lepidoptera; family Drepanidae; genus Tethea; species Tethea ocularis. The sequence goes on along the minus strand of OY741961.1, from coordinate 11,463,355 downwards.
GGCAGCAGTAAAAACATTATTATCAAAGGATGGTTGTAAAGCTTTTGAAGGTATTTGCTGACCATCAATATATAAACAAAAGGAATTAATACCATAATGGTCAAAATTGAATGGATTTTTAACGAGACTACCATTAAATGCTGCATTATTTACGAATCCAATTATACATCTTTTAGGTACTTGACCGAGAAAAATATTATCAAGAGTTTTTCCTTGTATACCGGAAGGTATTGTTAGGACTTTGACTTCGGCTCGAGTAATAGGATACTTTGCAGTAGTAGATGCTAAAACTTTTTGATGTGCTAACAACACGGTTGGGTTAATTCTTGCTCGCCGGACAATAAGGGTTGCATCAGTTATGGATACTTTAAATTTTGAATCGGATGAGGAAGCCATCAAATTAAAACTTTCTCTCGAACGAACTAATTTGATACACATTTCCACGCCATTAATCAGAAACTTTTCTTGATTAAATAGGTCGCCATGAAGATGTCCAATCATTTCTATTTCTTTACTTCCATGTGCCAATTCATGTCTTTTGACAAACCCCGAATTTTTTTTTTCATCTGTAGAGTTCATTTGTCCTGCTGTATCTTCATACCAAAGACTACACGTGAGATGAGATTGTTTAGCTGCTGGAGCATAGTTTAGAAGAGTTTCCATATAAGCTCGATAGGCATATGTATTATTCGGTGGAGACACAAGTTTTTGATTTAAATAAACATCAAGTTGACTAAAGAGTGAATGCAACCAATTATTAACTGGAGCCACAGTTGTAGTTGCCAGAAGGTTTGTCAAGTCTTGATTTAGTATTTTAGCTTTTATGTGTAGTAAAGTGTGAGACAAATCTATATAGTCATCACCTGTACCAGGAACTAGAAATTCAATTGGCCCATCATCAGCGAGCGATGAAATTGGTTTGTAATGGATCCATAATCCACTTTCAATGCTTGTTTGTGTAGATGGTAAGGCAAATAAATCCAATTCTGACTTAACGCATTCGCAGGAATGACTATGTAGAAAAGACATAATTAATTACTTGAAAATATATCTTTTATATTATTCCGCTTATGTTTTAATTTGTCAATAGCTTTCACTTTAGAAGTTAATCGTGGAATGAATGAAGATAAACGTTTTCTTTTAGTTATATACCCCGAACCTGACATGTTGATTCTATCAATTCTTTCATCAGCCCTTCTTTTTAAATTTGAACCCACTTCCTTTAGGCGGGTTTTAATAGAGTCTTCCATAGGACGTGACTGAACCATATCGGATAAAAGACCAACTCCTGCATTTAATGCTTCTTTACCAATAGCTCGGGCACCACTTGAGAACAAGGGTAAAACAGATCTGAATAATCCTCCCAAGAAACTTCCAATACCATGACCGCGTTGATATGATGAACCTTTGTAGATGACTCCAATACCTGATCCAGCCTGATGTGCATAATAGTGTTCATATGGACATTTAGTGTTATCACGAGGAGAATACATTATAATTTTCTAAAGTGAAGTTTAATACACACTGTTCCAAATTGGAATGGTATCTTTTGTCCTGTGCTTGACCTTATATCTATTTCGATAGTGTCAAATTCTCTTCGCATAACAGGTAAGTAGTGAGGTGGTGTAAAAACATTCATTTTATTAGCACCATATATGTATTTTGAAGGATCTAAAGATATTACCCTTAACAAAGGAGTCATTACATCACCAACGATTTGCGGTTCTATAATATCACAATAAATAAATATCTGAGATGGTAACCCCATATGTAAATTACTGGGGTATTTTCCAATGTTTCTTTCAACGAGATTTGTACTTGGTTCAAATCCAAGCTGTAGACATAGTTTTGAGGATAATGTTAGTGATATTAGAGACTTATCATTAACTGAAATAGATACAAATTTCGATACTTCATCATAACAAAATTCAACATTTTCTTTAATGTTATTAAGCGCAGTTAAAATATGATTTATACTATCATAGTTCATAGCAGGAATGTAAGTTTTGTAGTATACTGTAGAGATATCTTTTTCAGTGGGCATCAGCATATTTTTTGTAATGTAAACAACATTTTCATGATCTTGAACAGTGTACATCGTACACGGATATTGAAATTCGACTACTCCTACAGACCATTCTCCATCCAATTTCATAGGCTTTGGTATTTTAGTAGAAAAATTTGCTGTTTTATTATCTGGGAAGTATTCCATAGAACTATTACTAAGTAAGGTTAAATAAAAACTTTCTCTGTTCATATTTCCTTTAAGTCTGTTAATAAAATCCAACTATTAAATTTATCTGGATAACCTTTCCACTTGACTAGCACTTCTTTTCTGTTGCCTGATTTTCGAGAACGAATTATTTTATCTATTTTGTAATGCAAAGTGGGGTTGTAAGAAATTTTTTGCAGCTCTTTTTCATAAAATGTACCTATAATTTTTTCATTTTGCAAATCTTTTAATGTATATACGACTAAAGGTGATCTATGTATTACTGAAGAGATAATAAATATTTCATCACTCCAGTTAGATTCGTAACCTTTCTGGAAAATATGTTTATGTTTAGTTATTCTAACATGATCACCAATGTTATATTTCGGTAGTATATCAATGCCTGATTTTTTATTTGATTTTCTATCATAAAGATTAGTCCAAACTGTCATAATATTATCTGAGGTAACATCACATGGACACATTTTAATACTAGAATGGAAACTATGGTTATAGGAATATAGTAGGTCTTGTAAAATATCTATATACTTGTAAGTATTTTGATGAGTAAAATATCGCCACATTTTCATTTTAAGTGTCCTTTGAAATCTTTCAACAATGCTAGCCTTAATATCTGGATTATTGGTTGTATAGTAATTAATATTTTTATACTTCAAGTATTGTTGTACATCATTTGAAACAAATTCAGTACCTTTGTCAGATTGTATGTGGGTTGGAGTGGTATTAGCTTCAAGAAATATACTTTCAAAACATTCTTTAACGGTTTTAGAATTTTTCAATTTCATTGGTCTAGCAAAAGCGTATTTACTGAAGACGTCAATAACACAAAGTATATAATTAAAACCATTGTTATATTTCGAATAGGATCTCATATCACTTAAATCAGCTTGCCATAATTCGTTAATATTGGATAAAACATATTTATTTCGAGAGAATTTTCGATAAACAGGTTTATGTAGTGTGTATGTTTCTTGTGCCTGCAACCATTTCTTAACATCTTCTTTATCCATTTTACCCTTCATAGCACTAATGAGTTTATCTATACTACTATAACCCGCAGGGTGTGATGGATCATAATAGATTCTATTAATTTCTAGTATGGGGTCCATTTCTCCCATTCAATCTTCTTTTTAATTTTCTTAATATGTTTGTTACCTCCACTACTAGGAGTAGTGAATACTTCTTCAACTTTTGGTGACTCTGATGTTTTATCTTCTGATTGAAGTTGGTTTATAAATTCTAATCTTCTTGGGTTTCCAATGAAGGTTAGTGGTACTTTTATGTCTTTTAAGGCTTTAGCGAACGTATCCCAACCTACAGGATCACTTCTTTTCAGTGGCCTCAGTGAATCATTTACTAAGTCGACAATATTACTTCCAGGAATTTTTTGGTTATCAATGATAACTGTACCTTCACTATCCCAGTGAATTTTATTTTTACTTAAGTTAACCAAGTTCAGCAGTAGCTCACCTTTTTTTGTGTACGTTTTTGGTATTAAACTAAGTATTTTTGAGGATGTGTAGAGTGGTTTTGTTTCAATAAAATCACTTTCACTCGTCTTTACCGCTTCTTTCAATGGTTCAGACGTGACTATCTTCTGGTCATCTATTGAATTATTGTTATAAGAATTTTTTGTGCTATTTGTATTGTTATCAAGAGTATCAGTAATTATTGGTAGTTTATAAGGTTGACGTTCCTCCTCGGAAAAGTGAAGATATCTTTGCAGAGTCTGTAAATATAACATCCACTTCTTGCGATCTTCCATATGACTGCTTAAAATATTTTGCATCTCAGTGTCTAATCGAGATAGAGGATTGCTAACTTTATTATCTTGCCTTAATTTTTCAATTAAATCGGGTTCAATAAGTAACATTTTCTTAGCATTCTCCATTATTTTGATGTCAAAGAACTTACTAGCCCACTCAAAATAGAACCTAAAATAATCGGTAAGAAGGCCCCGCCTTTTTGTATGATAATTTTTTTTCTAAGGTTCGATTTACCTTTACGTACTAATTTTCGGAGTAATTCTTTATATTTGTTTAATTTTTTCTTCTCTTTTTCTTTCAAAGGAACTTTACCTAGTAGAACGTTATAAATACATTCACAAATACAATTAATCTCGTCTTCATCACAGGATTTTAATAATGCTTTTTGATATTTTGGTTTAAGTGTATGTAGAGCACTCAACAAATGTTTATGCGTCGTTAGTCTCCGATGCATGATTTGCAATTGATTGGTATTGTTCGGTTTTTGGAGTATTTAAACCCCTTTGTTGGAACGTATACCGTACAGTAACCATCAGATGGAAATATTTTTGTTTTTATACGACACAAATCATTAGTATTTTGTTTCAAGTCAATCATTAGATATCCATGTGCTTCTCCAGTTGCATCCTTGTAAGCGTCTTCAATAAATTTTGGTTTATCCGGATATACTTGCCGTGCTAAATATCGTATTTGAGTTTTATCACGAGGATTTTTAAAATAAATAATATAACTTGAATTTAATGATATATCCCTTTGCCCTTTGCCTTGATGAAATAAATTTTGTGTAATATAAAATACACTAAGATTTCTATGATGGCTTCCTTTGGTAAATATATCAACTATTCTTCCATCAGATTCTCTCATTAGGTCATCAATAATAACAAGATGTGATTCTTTTCCATCAAACATACTTAGGTCGGGGATACCTTGATGGTAATTGACGTTTTCTAGGTTATACAATGGTTGCATTTCATCAAAGCACCATGTAATTTGAGTAAAATTTTGACTACATATTGCTTTCAGATATTTTATAAAATTTGTAACAAAATTAGATTTCCCACAGCCACTCGGTCCAGCGACTATTGCAGTAAAAGGATGCATAAAATGAAACATTTTAGATGTGCAGAGTTGGCAAGGTTTAAATGAATAATAATAAATGTGTTGTAAAAAACATGTATTTATTTAAAAATAAAAGAAAAGAGAGAGGATTAAAATTATTCTTATAATATTTATACATAAAACTAAATCTAGAAAAGTAAAACTATGATTTTTATATAAAGTAAAATAATCTAAAATATATATAAAATTTACAACTTAAAACTAAAAGATTATTACTAAAAACATTATTTACATTATAAATCTACATTACAAGAAACATTGTCATAATATCAAAACAATTCATTACAGATGAAAATTATAAATACTTAGTGCGTGTAAAAACCATAAAATATAATGAAACATTGTAAAAATTAATCTTATCTTAATTTGTAATGACCCCAAGCTAATGTATCAATGTTATTCGATGTTATGCATCGTTTCGTATCATTGTACGATAAACATGTTTTATTAATTTTTTGGGTATAAATGTTGTGTTTTAAAGACTTAAATCTAAGCATGCTACAATATTTTACATTTTGATTAAATAGACATGACTTATAATTATCTATGTCCATTTTTTTTGTGACGCTTTTGTTAACACCTTTTGCCTTTGTTACAAATTTGTCTTCAACTTCAAAAGCATACATTTTAGAGCGTAACCCTACAAATTCTCTTAATATTTTACCACTATTCTCATCTTTGAAAAATCCTAATTTCTTTTTGTTTATTTTCGGGTACTCATAAATATTATCTATTGCATAATCTGATGTATCAAAATAAACTGATAGGTCGGGTTTTATATCACTATAAAAGTTTTCTGTAAAAATTTGATATATTAAGCTATCAGTATCTGTGTATAATAATTTAAGATTTTTGTTAAATTTTTTCACCATGTAGTTATAATGAAAATCATACATAAGCGTTTTGGAAATATCTAAAATACAAAAACCTAAATAAATAGGTTTATTGTAAATTAGTTTGGTTTTTCGTAATTGAACTGCCACAAAATTTTCAGAAAATATAGATAAACTATGAAATTCTGGTTTGGCTATTAAATCTCGAGCACCAAGTGCTTTACCTTGATTTTCCCAGTATGTTACCAATTTTACATTTACTCTTTTTTCAATGTTCTCCATTGTTTTACCAAATACAGAATTGTTCATTAATTTATAAAAGTCTTTTTCAAAATCTGATTCAGCTAATGTTCTTAAATTTGTATTTAAATCTATATACCTTTTTAACCAAGGACTCTGAGAAAATTTTAATATTCTATGTACTCTTATTAATTTCAACCCCATTTGAATACACTGTTTTAAATTTCTATAATGAATTATATATTTTGATTTATTATTTAAATTAGGGACTAATTTAATTTCATTTGTATTACCTACACATATATTTTCCGGACACAATGGAAAGTCTGAATGCAAATCATGAAGGTTATCAGGATACTCTAAATCAACTTCTAATATGAAACCAATATCAGAAGTATCAGAAACATCAAAATCTGTATCAGAATTCACCCATTCAAAACTTCCTACTGGAAGAAATTGAGACATCGCCCAACCATAAAGGTTGTTTGCATCAAGATATGTAAGGTACGAATCTGGTTTATTTGCATCATAATCCCCCATGAATTTATTATTAGCTTTGGCGTAACGATTGCTACATTGAGATACACCACCTCTGATACCAGCCTTAATAAACGCAATTTTGTCATAATCTGTTATTAGCTCCAATTCTATTTGCGTATATTTTAACATTGCATCCCAACTTAACCCTGGTGCTGTATAGTAATGAGCGGGGTCCAAGTCATATGTAGCAAGACAAAGTTTTCTAAAGTTTTCAAATATGTCAGTCAAAAGCAATACGTCAGTTTTTAAATATAAGTCTGAGTAGTCTGACATAGTACAGCAATGAAAATGTTGCCAAACGTCTTTTGCATGATTGTAATCGTCGTTCGAAACATTGGAATCTGTTAAAGAACTATAAAATTGGTTTTGGGTAGGTAGAGATGTGAGTTTTAGGCATTCAAAGCTAGTCATAAATTCATAGGGATAGACGCCTTTCCTCCTTAACCGAATGAAATCATCGTTATTGGGAAAGTTTCTTTTTAACTCTATGAATTCTTCATCATTGAGATTTTTGGCTAATTTATCTAAACTACATGATAAAAATTTAAAAGAGTCAATAAATCTTAAGCTAATTTGTTGATTATTTATGTTTAATTTTTTGGAGAAGGATATATACCTTTCTTTATTCTGAGGAATGACTTCAATGTCACCATCATCAAAGTTTAAAGAATGAACAATAAAATGTGCATCATAGTTACTCAGGTTATGTAAAAACACTGGAATATGACGATGAGTTCTGAACTTAGAACTACATATTTCATGTGCAACGCCTCTAAAAATACCTGTGTTCCAATCAAAATCATTAATAGCTTCTCCTTTCAATTCGGTTTCACAAATATAACAGATTTTTGAATTTATTAGTGTATCTTCACTTGTAATTGAAATGGGTCTTTTTTGAAATCTATTTTTTTGACATATTATTTTAAGATCCTTATGCAAACGTTCCATAAACACTTGCGTACAGTCTGGACCACTATACGTCTCATATTTTGACAAACTGTCATCATATGAACATTTGATATAATATCCAAAACTGTAGACCTCATGTTTTTGAATGTTATTTGTGTAAGGTTTGGATGGATCGTTACTACATGAATCTATCGGATTTAAAAATGCTTCGAAATCTGCATATACTACAAAAGGCATTTTAAATTTTTTCTGGTAGTTATTAAACTTTATATGATCATTTGAAACTGGTTGTCCGAACCAATCTTTTTTAGATTTTTCATTGTTTGGTAATTCTGTACAAATATGAGCACAATCATGCTGCCGATGATTATTAAGTCTTTCCTGGGTTGGAAAATTAAGTAAACAAGAATTACATATATGAATTGCATGACCGTGATTTGAAATTTGTTTGCTGACTAATCGTGATAAATTTTTAATGTAACAGTAGTGAGTATTCTGCCCATTTGACAAATATAGTAAATTAATATGTTTATCCCTACAACGTTTCGTTAAAAATAATGGCCCTACAATAGAATGTATTTTTTTTTCTTTGTTATATTCTAATCCAAAAACATTTATACTAATATCATTCAAATTTTCTATTTTTGATATGTCGTTAATTTTAATTGGAAAAGAAATATTATTAAATTTAAGGACGTTAGCGTGCATGGTATAAGAGGTTACGCGATCGGCATTTTTATTTACAGGATATAAACCTGAAAGTAATGCCCATTTAAAACATAAGTTATCGGAATTTTTAACGTTAATAATAGCTTTTTTTGTTTTTATGTCGCTAGGAAGATCGATATATGAACTACCGCGTAAGGGTCTATATTTATTAATACACATATCTATACAATTTATTTCTTTAAGACTCCATCCACTATCTTTTTTTTCAAATGTACAAATTTTATTACTTATAGTTTCAATTAAAGATGAAAAGAAAATATTTAAGTCATCTCCTTGACAAATTATAAAATTTGTTGTTTGAAAATCAAAAGCGTTCCTAACATTTTTTGATTGTTGTATAAAATCAGCATGTAAAATAAAATTTACTTTAAAACTTTTATGTTGTTTTATACACTCTTGTATCAAGAATAAAATATCGCTTTTTATTGAATTTAAGAATAATTCCGGTGTCTCTAAAATTAAGTTCGACGATTTATCTATTTTACTTTTAATTTTATACGTAACAATTCTTAAACCAAAAGCACTTTCAATAACTGCAACATTTGTTAAATAATTATGTGAGCTTAATACATTATTTTTATGAATATTGCTTTTTAAATGATTGGTGAAATATCTTTGAGTGATGAATACCTGACATATACTACAGAATACCTTATTGCTGTGTTCATTCGTTGCACTAGCTGACGAAGTAGAAGCTCCTTCATCACGTCTTGGTACCTTAGCGATGCTGCTTGATGTATCGACATTGATAACACGTTTTATACCTCTTCCAACTTGTTGTGGTTGACTGTAAAAATTAAATTATTTATTAGAGTACTTAATTAAAACGATTACAATATTAATATTTATGTTTTTATACTTACTTCAGCTGGGTTTCAATCATTGCACAATGATTATATAGATCATCATCATATGTCGGATCGGATAATTCATATTGCTCGATATTTTCACAAATTTTGATTAATTCCTGATCATAACTGCAATCGTTGCTATTTTCTTCCATAGGTGTTGCAAAGAAAGTACTTTCACAATTTTCAATAATCTCACAATTTTCAAATATTTCTGTATTACAACCATCATCGAAAATATTTGACCTTTCTTCTACCATGGGAGTGGTAAAGAAAGCACTAACACAAATTTTACTAATATTTTCCATATTGTTGTAAAGAAAAAATATATATTGAGGAGTAACAGTTAGTAGGGTTGACAGCTTAACTGATGGTAACAGCACATTTACATTTAGTATTTATAGTAAAGAAGTAGCTCTAATCATACGAATAAAATATCTTAATTAAATAGTAAACACTTAGTTAATTACATGAAATACCATAGATAGCTTAATATACTAATGATCAATTAATAACTTGTGTTAACAGGAATCAATTTAATACAAAACAAAGTCATTTGTCATTACTAAAAAAATATTTTTTCGCGCAGTCACTTTCTGCAATCTGTTTTGTTATTTTAAAAACAAGATTGTTCGTTTCATCCAATATGTTATCATCCACGTTTTTGGCGTAGTATTTCGTCCTTGTGTTTGCGTGCTTCCAATGTTCCGAAGCGGGGATCTTTGCGAGTTTTTTCATATCGTAGATTTCTATTTTGATGAGGTGCGTCGATTGGTCCGCATCATCGTTATTAGTGGATATGTATGCAATTCCAGCACCACCTCGATCGGCTCTCGCCACTGTTGACGAAACCGTTTTCTTCCTTTTACTCTTTGGTGGTATCTCAAAAAAGTCATCGATATTGCTTGCCGATGATTTTTTCTTTCGTGAATCATAATTGGATTTAATAATTAAATCTCTACTGTCGTCCTCATCCAGTGGAAAATAATATTGTTTGTAGGTGTTTTCCTGGCTGTCAATGATGTTTAATGATTTCTGTAACAAGACATAGACATTTCTTAACTCTCAAGACTTATAGGCACACACATGAGATACATTTTGAAAAATAGCATATTGATTACAAATTGCTTACCTCCATAACTCGATATGATGAATCAAACTGCACTGTATTATGCAGTAAGAACTGACTTCTCTATACACCTCAACAGAATGGTTATAACAAATGCCAAATACATGGGTTTATATACGAAACCACTGTTTGATAATAGGTCAACATTGTTAAATACGTCAACATCGTTAAATATGTCAACATCGTTAAATATATCAACATCGTTAAATATGTCAACATCGTTAATACGCCAACATCGTTAAATATATCAACATCGTTAAATACGTCAACATCGTTTACGATTGAAACTACATCATTAATAATAATCACTTATCTCAAAATTACACAACATAGTTTTTAGATATAACAAAAATAATACATAAATCATAAAATAAGTAATCAATAGCAATAATGCAGCATTCCCACATGATTTTCAGCAAAGATTAGTCCTGTAGTTATTTCCTAGGACCAACACCTACAGCCATAATAAAAATGAATACAATAGAGGTACAGAAACAATTAAAAAAAATTCATCCAAGTCTAGAAAGTAACGTTTATGCAGCAAACAGATTACCAATGTATGTTCAAGTACCAACATATATAATAAGCAATTTGGATACAGATGACAAAGCAGGATCGCACTGGATAGCTATTCATATTGATGCGAACGGTGTTGGTCAATATTTCGATTCATACGGACGATCACCGGCAGGACATCATTCTGTATTTTTAAGGAGAAACTCAAAGCGATGGGATTGGAACACACGTAGGATTCAAAACGATTTTACTTCTGTTTGTGGCGAGTACTGTTTAATGTATTTGTTACATAAATTTGATGGGTGTACAATGCAGAGATTTATAAATTTATTTTCAGATAATACATTGCACAATGATATTTTGGTAGATAATATGTATCGTATATATTTTTCTTAATGAAGTGGAAATAAAAGCATATAAATTAAAATATATGGAAGTTTAATTTAATCCTTCATCCGAAATACAAGACGAAATAGAATAGATAGTACCCGAGTAAAGAAATAGGGAAGTGATTAGTGACGAGGGAGAGGTGATTAGTAATGAGGTAATAGCTGATTAAGAACAAGAGAGATCGAGAATAGAATCTAATAATCGATAGACATATCATTAGCAATTAGCATTAGCTTAATTAGGTGATACTAGAGGTACTGAAAGCAATAAGCTATGTCAGCAACCGTAACAGATATCACAAAACGGATGCGCTAGATCGATCGGGCGACCCCGAAAACCCAGGAAATGACACCAAACTTTTTTTTTTTTTTTTTTTTTTTTTTTTTTTAGCCAGCGTCGCCCGCCCGCCCGCCGATGAGGGCCAAAAGGACCAAAAAGTCGTGAGCCAGAACAGGCGAATACCCACTACTATCAATTAACAGATTGAACGATAAAAAAAACTGCATATTCAAATTAAATCAAATCAAAACTCATTTATTCAGTTTAGGCCCTGATAAGGCACTTATGAACGTCAACAGTTACAGTTTTACAATAGACTCTACCACCGGTTTGGAATACACTTGAACTGAGAAGACTCCGGCAAGAAACTCAGCAAGGCTTAATTTTTTTTGTGGAAATTCGAAATAAACCCAACGGATAAATCCATAAAATGTCCCCATTCAAACAACGCTGATTTAAAAAAATTATTTGTATCTGCATACTTTCTCACAGCTGTAACAGTGTTATGTATACCATTAAAGAAAGTCATAAAAACGGAGATCTAATTTCAAATTCGCAACTAAAATTGTATCAGCCAACAACGTTCCGTCGTTACTACCGAGCATTTCTCATCTTCAGCGTTTTATTACATTCATAATCCGGCTACTTAAGTAACGGGAGAACTCTCGACCCGCTTCGTAGGTCGTAAAACCTGTTGTTTCAATATATACAGCCAAACCAAGGTTTTGCCTTTTGAAAAATTTACGCTTTATATTATTTTGTGTAAGGCGCTGTCATATCGTACAATTAAACGCCCCACATTGAAGGTGAAATCAAGCTAGCGCAACTTGTAAAATCGTAAAAAAACTAATTAAAAAAAATATTTTGGTAATACGTCAATGTATGTGGTTAAGAATTTGAAATCTTGTGGTACGAGTATATTTTTAATTTCAAATTAAATAGAAAATGAAGAGAAACACTGCTTTTAAAAGTGAATCAATCCGTATATGCTTAAATCTTTTTATGTAGGTATCTAAGTCCTGTTATTATGTATATTATATAGAATTGCTTTAAAAAAACCCTTTTAAGAGACTTCATGAAGTGACGTCACCTTAACCTTCATAAGGAAAGTAAACTCGTAGTGGAGATCCTTGGGGGAGGCCTTTGTCCAGCAGTGGACATCTTTCGGCTGACATGATGATGATCCAAAGTAGGTGTAAACACATCATACACAAATACATTTTGTCTTTTATTATTACTTCATTTTATTCTAAAACATCACGTACACAGCAAATAAAATCGTTTGCTGATCATACAATCCATAATGCCCAAAGATATAAAATCTAATCATCTATTCTTCCATTTCTTTGATAGTTTTGTTCGTCGATTAAAGGCATGAAGTCATCAAAAGTGGCAAAATAACCGTTGCGTGACCATAATACAAGATTCCCTCATTGTCGTTTCACAGAAGCGAGCGAAAATATGGCATGAACAATATAATAAAAACGTGGAATGATTTTTAGTAAGGTAAGTATTTGTTGAAATACTGGGATACGTGTTATTTGTTCGTAGATAAATTATGTAGTTCAAAAAGTTTGCAACCTCTTTTTTAGATTTATTCATTAATTTAATAAAATAGAAAAAGTTAAGTATACCTAATATAATGATTAGTTTAAGAACTGTTAAATGCCAATACAATGTTACAGAATATTATAACCACCTTTGCGCTGCTGATATTTTCTCTCAATCTGTCCGACAGCTAAATTTCAAAATCGTCTTCCAAAATAACAGTATTAACATATGGCTGTTAAATAGTTTCATAGGTAAACATCTAAACGTCGTTTTTGTATTTAAACTAATACATCATACAGCTTTGTTAAGGTCAATAATTGATAAGGTTTAAGGCCTTCAGTGAATCACAAAACCTTTTTGTGAAAAAATAAACTATTTACTGGATTTTTTACGTAGATACAATGTAGCACGCTCGCACACTACATCTTTTTCAATCTAAGCTATGTGGTTTAACTAGAGAGGCTTTAGAATTTCCAATAACTCTTCTATTTGTTGTTTCTAGGAAACTAGTGGTTCTACTAAGCTAATGTAACAATGTAGGTATCTACCTATTAAATATTTCTATATTTTTATTCATCGAAGTCGGCAAATAAGAAATGGCAAACTGATGTAGCAGTGGGACACGTTGCTCGTAGAATTTAAAAAAGGGCTTAGTTTTTTTAAATAACATAAAACCGTTTTTTTAGCGTTCCGTACCTCAAAAGAATAAAACGATCTTATAGGATCACTTTTTTATCCGTCTGTCTGTCTGTCAAGACCCTTTTTCTCAGGAATGCGTGGAGGTATCAAGCTAAAATTCATATCAAATAGGTATTTAGGTCTACTGTCCCTTGGAGCTGTGAAAAAATCAAACTTCTAAAGCCAACGGACACTCGCAAGGGAATGAAAACCTACAGGGTACTTATCGTGAACTCAGAATCTTGAAATTTGGTACGAAGCAACGCCTTATAGCACAGATAAAGAAAAAATTGCGAGAAGCATACATTTTTAGTTACACTCAATTACAAAGTTAAGTTTGTACGGAAAGCTTGGTGCGCGAGTGAGAATCGCACTTGTCCGGTTTTTTTATTTTTACTAAAATTACGCCTCTCCTGTCTCGCTTGTAATCATCAGTTTGCATCAGTTTAGTAAGGGACGGAGTAATTCGGGGAGAGCCTCTTATGAAACGTGAATGTTATATTATGTAGTGGTTATTCAGTCGCGTCGTGTGCGCCGCCTCCGTCTCACAATTTCGAAGTCACGCGTTCAATTTACTGCCTCGCCACTTTCTCAAGATTTATTTACGATTAGTACACAGAACGGGTGAGCCGGCGAATAGCAATCGTCGAGCTCCCAGCCTTTTTGTTGGCCTTCTTAATTTATAAGTCAATGAAACTTTATATGTGAAAGAAATTGAAGGCTGAGTTAAGTGGCCCGACATAAATTAAGGTGTACCTATTAAGATTCTATCAGTAAACAACGCTATATGTTATAAGAAAAAGAAGCAAATTCTTTCAAAAAAGCTCAAAAGCAAGCATTTTTTCTTATTTACAAAACTCGATACGAAAATACTACGAGTAAATAGCTTATTCGTACTACGAGCTCTACGAATGCTACGAAATTGTAGCTACATATACGAAGCTATGATTGCACGATATTCATCGCCATTCGCGTTTTCATTTTTCATTGGCCTGCATTAAACAAATATATAAAACCAATAACTTATACGATGGACAAACAGCTTCAGTATTAAATTAAACTTTGATAATACATTTTAAAACTTGAAGTGAAAAATTTCATTGAGAACAACACAAAGAGAACTCTCGACTGAGGTACCCGCGAGGATCTTAAGCCACATCCTTGTAACTGTCGTTGAAAACATACGCTGTAATAATCGCAACGTTGCTGCTACGATGATTCATATTTGTTATGCAAAGAATAATATACATAGAAGGCATGACTATTAATTACTTATTTAAATGTGTAAGCTTGTTAGGATGTGCGTTACTCATTCATGCAAAAACTACTTTAGAGATTTTAATGAAACATTGCACGTAGATAGATCATACCCGAGAATAACTTATAGGCTTTATGTTAATCAAATCCTTTGATGAAGACTATTACTACAAAAAATAGAGTTTTTTTTCATATCAAAAGGTTGACAAGTAGGCGGCCCATCTGACAGATAATATCAACCGTCGCCTAAAGAAATTAGCAACACCAAGTGGAATGCCAGTGTCGATCTCTTATAATGCCTTGAAGCCAACTGGTTATCAAGTGCAACTGGAACACACCGGTAGATACTTTTTAACTTCAATTTGAGGGTGGTAGCCAGCCAGGAAGGTACTTCCAAGTAACGTACCACCGTACTTTGGTTTCCAACAATGTTGAGTCATCCTAATTAAAGAATTCAACCCCACGATATGTAGAAAATTACTAATATAATTATACTTTTAAAAAAAAAGCACTTTTGATTAAGATCACGCCACGGCACCTGACTTAATACGATTCCGTATGTTTCTAGAAGTGTAATAGAACAAGTTTTATAGGAGCATTTTCAAAAGCAACATTATAAAAGTAATAAAAGAGTGGAGTGAGTCCGTGTTTTATATTAACCGTATAATGTCCACGGTACCCTGTTTATTGCTCGGAGACGTAGAAACAAAGCCTTCTGTATTTGGTTGGGTAATGGTTGTTATAGCTTTGCGACAGGCAAGATTCTGCCTTTAAAATAAAAAGCTGTGTCTTGTTTCCTTTTTCCTGAGTGCGTGACGGTTTCAAATAAAATATATCTTGTAGTATATTTCATTTTTTTGTGAAATCTATACTAATAATAAAGCTGAAGAGTTTGTTTGTTTGTTTGTTTGTTTGTTTGTTTGTTTGAACGCGCTAATCTCTGGATCTGCCAGTGGGATATGGAAAAACCTTTTTGCAATTGAAAGCCCATTTATTAAGGAAGGTTATAGGCTATAGAACATCACGCTACGACCCTCAGGAGCCGAGCAATGATAAAAAGAACGTTAAGCGGGAGCATGTATAGCATGGGTGAGCGATGCGACGCGGTTGTCAATGGATGACAGCGGTCGCCTAGGTAACAGTTTTTTGTTATTTTTAACTGTCATCAAGACGAGGTTATCAATTCGTCGGAATCTTTTTCTATGTATGTTCCTCGATTACTCGAAGATGCCTGACCCGATTTGGAAACTATACGTACAGGTGGTCACATGGTCACCAAGTCAGGATCTGATGATGGGATCTTGAAGAAATCGAGGGAACTCTTCAAATTTTATAGGCACTAACAATGTTTTTCATATATTTTCTAAAACTATTCAGATATTTGCGTCTGGTAGTCGTCACATGTTGCTGAGCTGATGATGGAAGGTACAACTCCTTAACGGTTAGGAGTTAGGGGATAAATCTTTAAATATTATAGGAACGATGATGGAAAGTACAACGCTAATATGCTTAGCCAAGGTCAGTGACCTTGAGAGTCATTGTTACACATAAGAAACTAAAAAATGAAAAATAAAATACTTTTAACAAAAAAAAACCACAAAGGCACTAATAAGTATAAAATAACTATGTAAGAACTCTAATCTGATAGTTTTGAAGTCAACGAAATTAGCCATTGCTTTGCATCATCAGATATTTATTGCTGCTACACTATTGACAGGTAGAAGGACGGCTCATTTCACTTCTAAACAGACCCTTACGGTATTTCTTGAAAAAGACAGCGTACGCTCTATACGTAAAAATTTACCATTGGGAAAGGTTTTACAAGATGCAAGCCTAATAATATGGGATGAGTGCACATGACTCATAGAGCTCATCTAGAGGCTTTAGATAGAACTCTCAGAAGTATAAAATGCACAAATAGCCATGGGTGGAATAACTTTGATGTTTTCTGGTGATTTCAGATAAACGTTGCCTGTTAGGGAAACTAGAGCAGATATTATTAAATCTTGCTTAAAATCTTCCTCATTATGAAAGTCTGTTGAATTATTGAAACTGTATACCAAAATGAGGAGTCACTTGGGTAGAGGAAGCACAGATTTCCCAATAAAGCTCCATTTAATCGGGGATGGGAAAGTACCTGAATCAGATAAAAAAATAGCTATTGACAAAGACCTTGGTAAAATCGTGACCAACATTGAAGACCTGATCTGTAGAGTATATCCGGATATAGCCAATATCGACCAAAAAAAACATTAATGGATGTGTGAGAGGGCAATTTAATTTAATTAGCTGCCAGAAATATAAGCGTTGACGCCATCAACGACAAAATAATGGCTAAACTACCAGCCGACAGCGTAGTTTTCGAATCGGACCAGTAACTCCGGAGATTCGCGCGTTCAAACAAATAAACAAACTTTTCAGCTTTATTATTTAATGCTAAATAGCTTTCCACCCGCGATGCCACCCGCGATCAGTCAGTCAATTAACCAACTTCAAGCGGAGGTTATCAATTCGTTGAAATCTTTTTTTTTGTATGTTCCCCGAATACTCGAACGCCTGGACCGATTAGGAAAATTATTTTTTGTTTGAAAGGATATATACTTCACAAGTGGTCCCATGGTCACCAAGTCAGGATCTGATGATAGGATCCTAGACAAATCGAGGGAACTATTCAAATTTTATAGGCACTTACAATGTTTTTCATAAACTTTTCAGCTTTAATATAGAATGCTAAATAGCTTTCCACCCGCGATATCACACTCGATATCACCCGCGATCAGTCAGTCAGTCAGTCAGTCAGTCAATTAACCCACTTCAAGCGGAGGTTATCAATTCGTCGGAATCATTTTTTTTGATGTTCCCCGAATACAATAATATAATAACGCCTGGACCGATTTGGTAAAATATTTTTTGTTTGAAAGGGTATTCACACAAGTAGTCGCATGGTCACCAAGTCAGGATCTGATGATAGGATCCTGGACAAATCGAGGGAACTCTTTAAATTTTATAGGCACTTACAATGTTTTTCATCATAATTTCTAAAGCTATTCAGATATTTGCGTCTGGTAGTCATCATCTTATGTTGCTGAGCTGATGATGGAAGGTACAACTCCTTAATGGTTAGGAGTTAGGGGATAATTCTTTAAATGTTATAGGAACGATGATGGAAACTACAACGCTAATATGCTTATCCTAGGTCAGTGACCTTGAGAGTCATTGATTACACATAAGAAATTCAAAATTGAAAAATAATAAACTTTTAACAATAAATAGAACCGCCTTCAAAGGCACTAAAAAGCAGAAAATAACTATTTAGGAACTCTAATATGATAGTTCTGAAGTAAGCGAAATAAATCTGCGGTACCATGATATCGGTTCAAATTTTTGTTAAAAGTTTTATATATTTAGATTGGCTATTGGACGCTGATCAGTGTTATTATCACCATCGGCATCAGCGTAGGCATCAAAGTGACCATAAGAAAGATCTTGGGAAAAACGTAACCTTTTGATGGGTTGGTCTTCTGTACCAAATTTGGCATACTGGTTTCCATTTCGATATACTTCAAATACAAATGGTTATATTTGACCGGCTGCAACTAACTCGCAGAAATCTAGAGTGTTGTAACATCTAATTTATACTTTTCTTTTGTCCCATGATTGTTGCCAAGACGGTCATGAGACATAACAGCAAATTCATCCCAATTGTTCGTCATATGCATTGCATTGCACCAAGCTTTTAAGTGAGTTCAAATGCAGTATTGATATCAACTTCGATGCAAATCACCCCCAAAATAACTTTCTACCCTTTTTTAACCCCGATAGGCGATGAGTTTCAATAAAATACAAAACACGTCTTCCATCAATTATCTTAAAGAAGTTCCAGTTTTTCAAACCCTAAGGATTTCGGAAGATCCTTTCTTATAGGATGCCTACTTCATACGAAGAACACACCCTCTAAATTTCAGGTCTCTACGATTAGCGGTTTAGGCTATGCCTTGATCCGTCAGACAGTCATTCAGGACAATGCATGTTAAATAGATATTAGACCACCAAATTTATGTAATGGAACCAGACTTCAAGTAAAATTTCTAGATTTCTGTCATAGTAGCAATTGGTTTTGACTGAGCCAGCAGTAGGGCAAACAGTACTGATACCTCGCATTCCGATGATACCCACAGATTTACTATATAGATTTAAACGAATAGGTACAATTTCCTGTGAAATTACCTGCCTATCGTCTGAAGTCAATATAAATAAAGCACAAGGACCAACTTTTAAGCATGTTGGAATATATTTAAGAGAAAACTGTTTTCCCATGGACAATTATTATGTTGCCTTATCTAGATCAGGTTGCATAGGCTACTTTTTATTTGGAAACGCGGATGGAACCGCGGGGGACAGCTAGTATTTTTATATTTCGAAACTTTCTTTATCGTCGTTTGTTTGTTTTGTCAGGCATATAAATCCATTGTACTTACTTTTGAATTTTCCATAGTTTTTATTGTTCCTAACACTTTCCCATGAATTAAGGCCAGATTTGCTAGCTGCGATCTTCCTAGATAAAAAGTAGCCTATAATTATGTATTTCCATGTCGTAAGCTATTTACGTGGCAAGCCATATGTACAACTTTACCAATTCTATCTGGTGGTATTCCTCGCGGTTTTACCTGCGTTTCCAAAATAAAAAGCAGCGTAATATGTTATTGTAGGGTATGATCTATCTATTTGCCATGTTTCATTAAAGTCAGTTTTTATGCGAAAGAGTAACAAACTTTGACATTTATGTTGTAAGGATAGTAATTTTCAATCCCATTAAAATGTTTTAATTATTGAGTCTTCAAGAGCAAATACCGATTTTAAGGTACCGGTACCGTTAAGGCTAGACTATACTATTATAGTACCCATATTTTCATATCTAAGGCACTTTAATATTCATGTAATCTTCATATATAATTGAAGTAAAATTAGCCTTAAATAACGATCAAATATTCAAATCAAATTTCATATTCTATCACCAATACTTTATACAAAATGTCTTTAAATTCAAATTAAACGTTACCAAATCAGCTTAACCAATCCACAATATATGCAAACATGCACTGAGCTTGAAACATAGGCAATAAATTCGTCGAAAGCCTTAAGCAAACAGCAACATAAAACTGAAGTTGGCCGCATAAATAAGGTTTACCTCAAAAACCGAAGCTGAAATGGAGTAGCACACGTTATCGCAGGCACGCTCCCACCACCTGCTCCTTGCCTTAACTTGTTATTTAATTAACATTGAACTTTATACTTAACGCTAGATGTGGCTTCTAATGACGCGGACTTTGAGTTATCCTTCTGAGTGTTTAGCCTTAACATTGCTATTTCTTATTTATTGAAAGATAAACAGAATATGTATTAATAGATAGATAATTACAAGGCAGCCACAGGGCAAACAGACATGTTCATGCACATAAAATTGTTTGACCTGGATGGGAATCGAACTCGGGACCTGCGAACCGAGGCAAATATTTATATTATTTACTAAACACACCTGAAAAGTGTTTTACAAAAATAGCTCGTCATAATTTTATTTTGTTTTTTATTTTTATCCCAAGTGTGTAAAATTGATGATCAATTTCGAGCTTGTAATAGCTTCCAAGTTTATATCTTTTGTGCCTGTAAGTTTCTTTTGTGCCTGTAAGTTTCTTTTGTGATAAGTATTTTTAGGGATCCGTTTTACCCTTTGGCCTACCCAATTACTGAGACTCCGCTGTCTGTCTATCTATCCGTCTGTCACCAGGCTGTATCTCATGATCCGTGATAGTTAGACAGTTGAAATTTTCACAGATGATGTATTTCTGTTGCCGCTATAACATCAAATACTAAAAAATAGAATAAAATAAATATTTAAGGGGCTCCCATACAAACGTGATTTTTTAGCCTTTACAAACATTATCTATAATAATGTTTTTTTTTTATCCAATCTACACTAATTTATAGAATCACTTCAATCCATCTTACATCTGCGACCGCCAAACTCCATGGAGGCACTCACACAATCTTAGGCTCACTCCCTTAATTGTGTTTAGTCAATTAGCATCCAAAATTTCATTTACGGGCCTCAGTAATTACTTACGTTACAGCAGCATTATTAGAATGTACTTACTGATGAGTACTGAGCTTTGATAATATTGTTTTTGTATTCCCAATGAGAAAGGAAAATGACGTACCTATAATTGTAAATTATTCAACAGTTAATCGATATCAAGGGGAAGGTTGAATGTATTGTTTTATGGTAATTTTAAAAAGAAATGAAAAGAATCGTTATTCGCATGATACTTAAGGAATGATAACTGTAATAATAACGTAATATTTTGAATAAATGTGAAAATGTTTCTTTGCGTATATTTTTTAAGCGACTTCAAAAAGGAGGAGGTTAACAATTAGTCAGATTTTTTTTTGAAGAACACGAGCTACACTTTCGCTCACTTCAGTCAGATTAGATTCCTACATAGTTATTTTATGTTTTTAGTGCATTTTAAGGCGGTTCTATTTTTTGATAAAAGTTTTTTTGTTGATATTTATTTTCGCTGGTGACTCAATCTAATAATTAAATCTATAAGTACCTACTTAATTCCTTTAGGTAGATATAATTTCTACTTCATTTATTCGAGCGCCAAGTGATTGCATATTGTCAAAATGCTTTTTTATACAAACACAGTAACACAAACTAATATTATAAATACTAAATAGATATCTAGTTGTTGTAGTTCATCTATTTCTCCCTAGGGATACTTCACATTCATCCACAACCGTTAAATAACGCACACGCTGTATCTGCATCGATTATTGAATCAATCACAAATGCATAGAATAGTTACGCGCGTTGCCGCTGGCGTTCGTGTGAATGGGCCCTTATTGCCGCTGGCTTGTTTGTTCGCCTACCCCACATTGTTATACGAATGGCCATTGGATTATGCCGTAATGAAGTGACTGTTATTTAGGGGTTGTTTTTTTATTACGATTTATGGTTGCAATGATTTAGGGGTGAAACGATTTATGAACGTAATGAAGTGTTATAAATTAACGTGCTATGCTTAAGTTGGTAATGATACCTATAAGGTACGATCAGCCAAGAAAGTGGTGTGCCAGTTTTTATTTAGTTGCCTAGTCATCGAAAATTACAATAAGGTTCAAGAGGAACAGCTGTCACGTAACAAACAGTAAACAAAATGTTGTAATTTGCCACATTGATCTGCAAGCGAAACTAATCATTATCATCTATGAAAGCAAGCGACATTCAACCTTAGGGTGGTACACCATTTTCTTGGCCGACCGTACATGGTAGATTAAAATGTTGGGTTTGTTATAATTTCTAATATTATTAAATGCTTAAAATGAATTCGCTTTCAACACTTGAAGCGTCAATCCTTAATAGTGCACCAGTTCATCGCTATGTGTTCAAAAAGTCCTTTTCCATGCAGCTTGTGGGTCGGGTCTATATGTACGCAAAAGACAATCAACGCTCTGCGTATAAAATAGGTACAATAATTCGTTTGATGATTCGTTACGATGCTGTGGAGGCAACCGAGGCTAACATCGCCTTAATTATTCGCCGTTTAGTAGCTTTTGCGTGAAAGAGTAAAAAACATCTTCACATCCTGTCACATTTAAAATAGTGGTAAGATTTGTAACATATGTTAGAAACAAATACAGTGGGATTTAGTTTGTGTAATTTATTAGTAAACAACAGAGGGCCTGCTACAAAAAACGATACATGATAGTTCGTTGATCGTTGTCAAATTATTAACCAATAGAATAGCACAAAATTTACGTCTCGGCAGTTTACTGCAAATCTATTGGATAATAATTTGACAACGATCAACGAACTATCGTGTATCGTTTTTCGTAGTAGGCCCTCAGAATAGGGGCCAATATTTACTATTTCATTAGTCGAGTTAAGAACGTACCAATAAACAAGTTTACATTAAAGTAATTCAACGATCCACTCTTGTTAGAAACATTGCTCTGTGTGCAGAAGACTTTAAACTGATCCAGAACACTTAGTAGTTATCCCACTTACCTATTTAATCCAAGTGAGTTCCAATTAGCTGAACAGCGCATAGAGTAGTTTGGTCCTCTGTCCTCGCTGAATTTATCGCTAATTGTTATTTGATGCTATGTCTATCTCATTCTAACATTTAAAGTAAAGGTGGTGTTACAATGAATTAAAAATATAAATTCAAAATTTTCAAGCTTAGTGAGATTGCACAACCCAATTCATAAAACAAAAAATTTCATTGCAAAATAATAATAACGACTTTATTGGTTTTTTTGTAAATATATTTTGCCTAATCTATTCTAATTAACACTACATAGTAGACTACTTTACGTAAGCAAAATTTAATTCCGAGATACCGAGATATTTTCAATAATAAATAAAATCCTAAACCTACTTACTCTATTCACAAAATTCTTCTGAGAAACATTAATTAATTTTATTATTAATCATTACAATGCTAAATTAATTTGTTGGCATTTTATTTGTTTTATAGAGAAAAATGTATGACGGGCCAGTTGATGATTATTAAGATACCCTAATAAATTATAAATGTTTGTCTGTTTTTTTTAAGTAAGTAACTATATACAAAAAGATATCTTTACTTTATTTATAGTATAGGTACAAAGGCATTTGATTTGTAGGCGTAGAACATTTAGTAAATAATTTGTCCGGTAAATACGAAATCTAATCTAATTCAATTGACCTCAAAAGTTTGGTTAACTTCGCAAGCTTTGCGACAAACTAAATCGTGTTTCCGTCTGTGTAAAGATTAGACGAGTTTATTGGCCTTTCTATTTAATTACTCTGTTTTTACCTAAGTTTAATGGTGTATCTTCTATGTTGATTCATAGACTAATCAATTAAATATTCCTTCGCAGGCACTAAGGAATAGTGACTGTAATACCGGTTCAGAAAGTTGCATTTGCTACGAAAAACCGGCAACAAACTTAGCAATTTCAGTTTTCAAAAAAACTTTATGACGTAACATAATTTACATTCTTGTTTATAGAAGAAAATTATGTGTTTTAAATGGGTTGTTATATATATACAGTGTGTCCGGTCATAAACTAGCGATATTATAGGTATTTATATTTTAACACATTTTATGGAACTTTTCTTAGGATAAACAATGAAAAATCGAAAAAAAAAAAAAAAACATACAATTTAACCGAACAAGATTGATGTATTGTATGTTTTTTTTCGAATATAATATAAGTCCTTAAAATATCGCTAGTTTATGGCCGGACATACTGTATATAGATTAAATATAGTAAATTAATAAAGAAGTTCTATATTCTAGAACTTATGTCAATAGTCTATTGAACTCGTGTCTAGCGCTGACGGCACTGTGTAACCTCAACCTAATGGCGAGAGCTGCTCAAGTCAAGAGCGGTTATTTGAATAATTAACTCGTTGTCGACTAACAAAGGCATGGAGTACGAGAGTACGACGTGCTGAGAATAGCCACAAGAGAGCTGATGCTAAAGATATTTAGAAAGACAGAAAAATAAATCTCTTTTTAAATTTATTGTAACGAAATAGGTATTATTTTTCTTTTTTTTGTATTGTGGAGGTAAGAGTTTTAAAATGAAAATTATTAAATAATTTGCTGTTGTTGAATGATCATCGGCCGATATCCGAAAGAGGAGTTGGTGTTGTATACTGAAGTGATTATAATTTAGCTTAGTTATTATAATTTTTATTCTAAATATTATTTATATATTTTTTTTATTTAACATTGTAGTTAAATATTACGACCATGATAAACAACAAAATATAAAACTATGCTATATGATTATTTCACAAAGCTTTAAAAAAGCTGATTGGTAAAGTTTTTATGAACTGTTAAAACGTATTGCGCATTACGTCAAATATCACGAGGAGTTAGGTAACGAAGTCGCAAAGATGGTGTCATCAAAAAAATTTCATTGTAAGCTTCTTTTCAGATACTTTGTTGATAGGCCTTTTTAGGGACAGTAAATTTTATCGTAGTTCATAATAGACATAGCCAGAAAGAAGTCCTTCGACTACTGAGATTTTTTTGTAGTGGCTACCATTTTTTTTTATCGTGGGGAAATCCTCATAGGATACCCAGCCGCCCCGGGGGTAGTGAACAGGTTATGCTGGACTCGTACTGGCCAAAACCCCATGGTCAGGGGGTTCTCATGCAGAACGCGTACTCACTCCACCTCCAAGCGCGACGCTAGATAGCCCGTCCCGGGGGAAGTGTGATAGTTCCCCCAGAAAGTACACTCGCTGTGCTATCACACGATGGATCGTGTCTACAATGACTCATCGTCCTCCTTGGAATGCTTGTGGATGCACAGCCCCCCCCCCTAAAAACGTACAAATAAATTCCGACAGCTCGCGAAGCATTTGACGTCACTACCACTGCACTATAATTGCTGAGTATGTATTCGTGTCTCTATGGGCAACTTTTGATAAGGTTTAAAGGATCTCCTAGTATCTCCTTCGAAACAGTTTTGTTTGCATGTAAATTTATGGTTCAAAGACACCGTTCACAAAGTGCGAGGGTGTTCGCAAATCAACGATTATAATGAGAGCGAATGCGGGCTGTTTACACTTCGTTCAATCTCGATGTTTATTTTGTAGGGAAGACTTTAAGCGTAATTACGTGTTAAACACTCAAAGAGATTTGTTTCAACACTTTCTTTCGATGTATGAACAAATCCTTTAAAGTGAACATAATTGCGATTTTATTTGTTACAACAGATCATATTTGTGAACATGTTTGTTTGGAAATGATAAAATCGTGTTGTTATTTTAACATCCTCCTGTTATCATATCCCTGCGACATATACACTGGGTCGCAAAGAAAGCGGGTCGGTGACAAAAAATGCGATAAGTTTTAAAATATTTCAGCAATAAAATTAAATTTTATGTAATTAATTTGAAAATTAATTAATGAGTTTTTTGCCAATTCTTCTCACCAAATGTATCTTAACGTATCATTTTATTCATTTTTAGGAGTTTTATTATATTGCTCACTTTATCAACATCTAGATACCTAAAGTCACCTCCACAGCACTATTACGATATGGTAATAATGTCCGAGGATTATATTTAAAGAATTGATCAGTCTCTTTGTCCGAGAACCGAACCACGACTCAATTTCGATAAATTTCTCAATTTGAAGTCGAATCAATTCCCCCTTTGAATCAATCGCCTAAAGCGGTCCTAGTTTAGGTCCTGCTCTACTATGTTGTTTGCAACTCAAAGTGCGGGTCCGAAGAGCACAGCACTAACAGCATACGATGGATATTGGAATAAAGCAAATAAAGCCAAAGCTCCTCTCTATATGCATGTAAATCGGCCCGAGGCCGCGATACCGAATACAGATTGAAACGAACGGCGGCTTAACATTTTTATTGGAGACAAACGTTGTTCCGCGGCTTTGTACGTGCTTGTCTACAATTATCGAATAGATTAACGATACCAATGCAAAGTACCTGTAATTTGAGACTCCATATTATCCTATTAATATTATAAATGCAAAAGTTTGTGAGTGATGGATGTTTGTTACTCTTTCACGGAAAAACTACCAAACGGATTTGGATGAAACTTGGCACATATATAGATCATACCCTGGAATAACATATAGTCTACTTTTTATTTCGGGAAAACATAAGATACTACGGGAACGCGGGTGAAACCTATTATTTTAGTCGTTGTCATTTACGGAGAAGATCGGCGACTAAATTCACGTTGTAACAAGCAATCGGACTAATTTGACAAGACTAGATTTCTATTATCCTTTTCGTATATTTTTTGTTAGAAAGAGATATACTTAGTATAAAATTAGTTTGTAATTAACAGAATCGGAGCCAGTACCGAAAAAATTGTTACAGACATCCGACCAAGACAGTCGGTCTATATTCTACATAAGGGAGGGAGATGTGCTAACTCTCTCGGAATGATCCAATATACAAATGGCACGGATATATGCGCGCCGAATATGTGTATACACATAATATATATAGCTCTGTTTGTCTGTAAGTGCATCTTCTTATATTTATGGTATATTAAAAATGTACTTATATTTTTAAACTTTATGGTGCACTGTCCACCGCTTCACCTTCTCTATATCTATCTATCTGCGTGCCCTATTTCATCGCGATAGGTCCAGTAGTTTAGGAGTGAAAACTTTTTAACAGACAGAGTTACTTTCGGATTTATAATATGAAAATTAGAAAATAGGTTTTTGGTGGAATATCACAATACGATCATAAACGGGTTAACAGAGAATTCCTTTCTAAGTTTGTGCGACTAAGAATATTTTAAAACGTAGTGTATTTTCAAACCATTACGTAAAGTATTCATAAACTTTTCCTCATTCAAATATGTTTATTGTTCAAACCATAATTACAAAACTTTTGAACAGGTGATTAATATTGTAACATTAAAACAGCCTCTATAAAACGTCCAATTATTACTCTATCAACAGTTTGGGCAGCCATTAACCGACCTTGCACTGCCATAATTAATTTAAGTTCGCCAAATATAATGTAACTAGTTGCAAACTACATTTGTTTTAACATTTAGGGGCTTTATTGTGTTATTATTCTGATATCCGAGACGACAACGATAAGCAACGCCAACTTTGGAATATAAATTGAGAAGCGTTTGTGTTTAAATTCAGACGGCTATTGGTTTAAATTTAAGTATTAAACTTATATAAAAAAAATATATGCTAAAAATATATTTATTACAGACTTTGAGTACTTAGATTATCTGGTTCCATTGTCTATGACTATATCCTCACTAACCACAATGACTTGTGGTCAGAATTATTATACTTTCCTATTCTTACAATAGCTTGTTTCTTATTTTAATTTCATATAATTACAAAAATGTTTGAACTGATTTTATTGATTCAACAATTTTACAAACTACAACAAATAAAATGTATCTATCGTTTCAATTTCGTTACTCTGAATATTTCCGTATTTATGTTCCATTTAATTTCATAAGTCTAAATTAAATGAGGATTGCGTAGTTTCATGACTTTGTTAAATTATTACGGCCAGTTAACTCTTAATATGAATACGTTAATTATGGATATGATATTTATGTATTTTTAAATATTTCTATACTAATAATAAAGCTAAAGTTTGTTTGTTTGTTTGAACGCACTTTTCCGGAGTTACTGGTCAGAATCGAAAAAAATATTTAATTTTTTATCCCGAGAACGCGAGTGAAACCGCGGGGAACAGCTTGTTTATAAATAAAACATCAGTAGTATAACTAAAAACATAACGTAGATACATTATAGGCAATTTATAGGTACATTTGAATCTGTTTTCACGGTTTGACTACTAAAGTAATTTTTGATCAATAATTCCATAGGAGCCTGAAACCCGAAAAATAGATATAGACACATAATATTTTTACTAGTTGTCCCCCGCGGTTTAATACAATAAAGGTGCCTATGTCCTTGTTAACCCGTTTATGATCGTATTGTGATATTCCACCAAAAACCTATTTTCTAATTTTCATATTATAAATCCGAAAGTAACTCAGTCTGTTAAAAAGTTTTCACGCCTAAACAACTGGTACTTCATAGGCAATCTGTATGCAAAATTTCATCGATCATTTCAGCGGTTTAGTCTTGAAAAGGTATCAATCAGACTTACTTACTTTTACATTTATAATATTGTAGAATGATTTATTTTTCAAAAAAAATATTTTGATACTACTAAACAGTTTAACTTTTATAAGTTATGCGGGTAAAACCGCAGGGCAGTATCGTGGAACTTATACCAAATCAAAGACTCCTACATTATTAATGATAGCCGTGGTCCCCTAATGTAGAATGTAATATTTGATTGAACAAATTGGATCAAACAGAGAATGGTCCCGACCAGTGGTCCCTCATGCCTTGATTTCTATTAATATGGATTTGATTACTTTGATTGTAAAATCTAATTCAAAGAGAAATTCCTTTTGTTATGACCATTATTTAAATTGCGCGGTTTACTCGATTAGATTTAGTAACTATATTTTATTTATAAATATTAACGCCAAATAAAAGGTATACCTACTTACATACTAGCTTCCACCCTGCGGTTTCACCCGCGATCCCGAGAGATCTTTTGTTTTCACGAGACAAAAAGTAGCCTAGCTACATGTTATTCTAGGGTATGATCTATCTATATGCCAAGTTTCATCCAAATCCGTTCAGTAGTTTTTACGTGAAAGAGTAACAAACATCCATACATCCTCACAAAATTTCGCATTTATAATATTAATAGGAATAATAGCATAATAGGATTACTTACTGTACTTGTACACGGAAATATTTGGTAGTTTCTAAAACATACTCTACTTAAGGAAGTAGAGTATATTTCAGTATGTTAAGCTCCTTAACTTACTGAATTTTTTAAATTTGTTTTTTTGCGCTGCTCATTAAAAAGTAGCGATTGATCGATTTTTATCCCGGGAAAATGTAAAATCTCTCGAGAACGCGAGTGAAACCGCGGGGCGGAAGCTAGTCACATATGATTCACACAGTCATCATTCCATAGTATTACTATCTCCGCGACGACACAGTGCTCTAAATCAAAATGAATTGAGATATACGACCCTGTCATTTGGAACTAACTTAGGAGCTTGCCACCTAAGCTACTACATGATGTACTTAATTGTCTTGATTTGTAATTGTTATAAACTTAGTTTCTGTTACCAAGCAATCTTTAATGTTGCTAGCAATGTGTGAATACGTAAAATATGACATTTGACTAGTTGAGGGGCATACATCATGAGGTTTCTACCGCGATGGCTAAATGGAATGGAAATCTTAAATGAAACTGGTTAACATTTCCAACAAAAGTTATGTCGGTTGATATTATTTTGCCAAAAAAAATTAGAGAAAGAGCTGAGCGAGTTCATTTCAACTCATTCTGCTCGCTCAGGTCCTCCAGTCGCGGTGAAAATAAGCACGATTTACACCGCGACATAAGTATGTCAATATGTAATCATAACTGAAATTGCTTAGGTAGTTTCAATCTATTGATACAATAGGGTACAGACAGGTATAGTATGACACAACTTAGATGAAGCATCGGCAAAATTCGTAAAATCGATCGTTCCCGAAAAGAGTGCGCCTACAACATTACTCATGTATTAAATAATGATTGCAAAAATTATCTCGTTGAACGTTGAATGGCGCGATAATGAATGATTTTTATTAGTTGTGTAAATCGGAAGTGAAGTGTACGAAAACGATTTGCCGATGCTACATCTAAGTGGTGTCATACTATACTTATAAATTTCTATCTGAGTAATTTGCTGAGAAGAGAAGGCAATTAGGTAATTACTCGACAATTAATCTTTTCAGAACAAAAATATTCTTTACAATACAATTATATAACTATTCTAGTTTTACTGACAACAATTAGTTAATTAGTCTAAATATAAAAAAAAGCGTGACTGACTGATTGATCTATCAATGCACAACTCAAACCACTGCACTGGACGGATCGGGCTGAAATTTCGCATACAGATAGCTATTTTGACGTAGGCATATGCTAAGAAAGGATTTTTGAAAACTCAATCCCTAAGTGGGCAAAATAGGGGATCTCGGGTGAAACCGTGGGGCGAAAAACTAGTATAGATAAGTATGCACTATACAGATTAATAATTACTTTACAATATTAGATTATTTCATTAAACTCTATAGAAATTTTAAACATCGCATTCCAGCCAACAAGAAGGGTTCAGTAAATTAATTAAAATTAATTAATTAGACGTCCGGATTGGTACACTTTTGTTTTCTCTCAACAAGAATTGTTTTTGAATGTTATCCTTACTTTTGTTAGCCACATTGAATTTTCAAAGGAAAACTTACTACTACAATGAGTAGGTACCTAAATTTGAAAGGGTTTGTGTTCTCAAAAATTTGGATGAATTCTAAGAAGTGAGCTCCTTTGTGTGATATTGCTTTTGTCGTTAATAAATTTGAGTGGTTTCATTTTAATATAATGATGGTTGGACTGAGATACCTACTTCAAGGCTTTTCTTGCTTCATTATTGCTGAAGTGAACTTTAGTCTCTTAAGTTTAGAGTACAGATTAAGCTTTCAATCATTTTGTAGAACAAGACCCAGATCAAAAGTAAATTAGTTTTATTTTGCTTCCTCGTCCGTACAGCTATGAGTTATTATTAAATAATTAATTAAGTATTGAATAAATACTTATCCTATTAAACTTCATAGAATCATTTAAATTTAACATTTATAAGTGCCTTATAGGGGCCTAAACTTTATAAATTTGATATAAAATAATAATTTTAGAAATAAAAAATTTACAACTGTATTAAAAACCTTAATAGGTATTTCCTTTAAAATGATAAAAATTGTAAGAACTACTAAAGTAAAGAAATCAACAGAGTCGTAAATTCGATAGAAGCAAATATAATTTAATAAAATTTTATACGAAAGGAATTGAAATCGTGTTTTTGCAAGACGCCAGACATCGTAAATCAAATCCATGATATCTGTAAACAACTGAACGATTTTACAAGCCAATAAAAAATATTCCAATAACTCATCAATTTCATTGTACTTATCTAATAATAGTCAAGTTGGGAGTTTAAATTCGTTATCATAGAATAGGGGTGATGACTAAAAAAAAAAATTAGTCCGTCCGTTAGATTATCAAAAAATATTGGACACATGTTTTTTCTTTAGTTCTGAAAACAAAAAATAACGAAGATACAGTGCGTATAAATATCGCGTGACGTGACGTTTTAGTACACTTTTTACACAGAAGTGACGTCACAAACCCCCACTCCTGAACTTTGATGCGACATATCTTTGTAAGTTTTTATTGATTTGATAAAATAAAAAATACGTATCCAATATTTTTTGATAACCTAACTGACGGACTAAATAGAATTAATTATTTTTTACCCACTCATCATCCCTATTTTATGACACATTTTGTTTGTTATTTAATAAAAAAAAAGGTCCGTATCAAAGCTCCAGTTGTATCGACTGACATTGATAAAATATACGTGTTATAGTTGTAAAAGATATAACTACAACTAACAGTTTTTTGTCAGGTGGGTGCTTTGGATTTTGATTAACGAACGTCAAAATGAAACGAATGGTTTTACTACTACCACAGAGAAGATAAAATACTATACTATTACTAATAGTTCGGTGCAACCGGACCTAAGTCTCCTGAGCAGTTGACACAGTTTAAACGCGCGGGAAATTGATCCCTTGATTGATTGATCCATTCCGAAAACACCGTTCAGCATTAAGGTAAAAAAAGTACAAACAAAACAAAATACAAATAATTCACTTTTAAAAAATACGTCAAAGTTAATAAAACAGTAGGCCGCCTCGAGTTTTTTTTTATATGTTGATTTATCAACTTATGGGTTAAATTATTATATTTTAAATTATAGACCAAAATAATTAAAAAATATTGATTTATTAAAAAAATGAAATTTAATATTCTAAACATAAATAAAAAAAAAAAAGAAATAAAACAAATAGAATATTTTTGATAATTTATAATTTAAAATGAATATTTTCACATTTTTGTTTATTAGTTGTAAATAAAGAGAACAAACATATTTATCTTTTTTCATTAAGACAACCATAGTAAAAAAATATTTGGATCATCCGATCCAATAAATTGGCGGCACGTAAACTCAGCGGGTTATGGCAGTAAATAAAAGATTTTCTTGTGACATCCAATATGAATATAACTCCACGCTTGGATATCCTATACTTTTGACTAAATCCAATATTAACTGCCACTGCTAGATCGAGTTCACTGCCTTCGGAGGTTTCAAATAAAATTACTATGACACTATTTTCTATCTTTCGACTTTACTCACGCCAGAATAAACTAAACCTAATAAAAATATTTTTAGTATTGATTGTTAATAAATATTAATTTAGGCTATTGTCCTGAGAACGAATTGAGTTGTGATTTTAATAAATATTGGATTTGCTTTGATTTGAGAATGCTGCTTTTTTACTGTGCTGTTCAATTCTAAGTTATAATTTAGGATACTTAAGTACTGCCGTACTCAGTGACGTTAAATATAATTTAATGTCTGATTAAAGTATATATCTTTGTTTATTCAACCTACCTACCTATAGAAAAGAACAGCTCTATAAATAATCAATCATTAAATTTAATTGGTGACTCTGAGTGCGGCCGTAAGATTTTTATGAATTTTGAATTTCAAAAATCAGAGCAAAATCTAAAAAGTTTTTATTTTTACCGTTTGTTTGAATTTTACCAATGTTTTTTTTTTATTTAATAGAATCGTACTTACTACTAATCGTATGTTACATCGTAATTCGTAGTCTCGATATCAATTTTCATTCCAAGATATTATGTCGTCATCATCCCAAAACTCATGCCAATACATCGCCTTACCATCCAAAAAATCGTACCTCCACCATGAAATTCCATGCCACAAATCCTTTGAAAAAAAAAACTAATAACTACTTTCATCCCTTAGCGATGTCTCTTTTAAAATATTTCAGATCATCCGCCTCCCGGATGTCGTGGCCGATGTAAAATACGTGCCTCGTGGGAAATTTATTTGCGGAAAGATGCTGAACCACCATAATATGCGTCTGATGTCCCTTACCGACGTGGAATTAGTTGGGACGGCGACATTGGATATTTTATGGTAAATGGGTGGAAGTAATAGTGTGTTTTCGGATTTGGTTTGTCGATAGTTGTGATTTTTCTTAAAGATTTTATTGCGATAAGTTTTGAAGTTACCATTTTTTATACATGCGAATGCGTTTGTTTCAAGAAAGTAAAAAAATGGTACGAATAAATGTGAGGTTTTATTATCAAATACTTTAAAGTTGATATCAACATGTATGTCAATGTGGATTTCCGTGAGAATTTTTCTTTAATTTACCTACTGTAAACACACATTTTCTTCACTTTAGTTCTGTAGATCAAGGCGCTCCATGTTTTTTTTTGTTCCGAGTTCTTAAGCTACTAGAATAGAGTTAAATGTTTGTCACGTCTACCATCATGGATGACTCAAGGTTTTAGGTAATTAAGAAATTTAATCTCTTAAAATATATTTTTTTAATATTTTTAAGCACACCTAATTTGCAATGAGCTAATAATATTTATCGTGCAGCAATTTTTAAAATGGTAGAAGCAAAAACAAATATCACAAAAATAATTGAAACATTGCACGAACATACATCACATACCCGTAATAGTGATTGGCCAGCAAAAGTATGGGGTGCCTCGTCAAAGTTATTTCCCACGCCACACAGCCACAATGACTCCATTTTTTCCACAAACATCCAATCCAATCCTCTCGGACGCAACACACTCGTGTGAATTGAAAACTGGCCGGCACCTGCTCCCGATTGTTGGGGATCAATTCCAGTACCGCATATTGAGATATTTTTAACATACAGTGTTGATTGGATGAATATGTCGCTTACTACATTTAGGGCGCGTCCTCATTAGGCTCACAGTTAGCGGCAAACTGTTTGGTTCCAGTTTGCCTCCGGATAATCTTTAAATGGAGTGTCCATACCGCGCGTAGTGTTCGCAGTTTGCGGCGTTTCGCTTCCCGACTCATTCAGTGAGTGGCTGATTCACAGAAAATAAACTTTACTCAAGTGTGAGTGACGTCGAATGGAGTGACGATTGTTTTTTTATACTACTAAGGCAACCAATTGTTGATCCTGCAAAAATCTCTTCACACCTTTCTTGAGCGGTGAGCTCATTCCATAACGAGAGCTAAAATGAGCTGAAAGTTTCGATGAAGAAGAAAACCCTCGCGATATCGTATGATTTTTATTTAATACAACAATGTCGGCAAAAATACGGCCTGCCATGGCAAGCGGTCTAGCCTATGGACGCTAGTGACACCCGGGACACACATCCATTAACATTTTTATTCTTCAAGATTAAGACCCCATTCCCTGAAAAACGCTAAAACATGTGTTACGGTTTCCCAAAAATAACGGCAAAAAACCTACATTTAATAACATCTCAAAGAAATTTTAAAATCTAAACAGGTATATCAACAACTTCACCTAGCCATATTTTTGAAATATTTTCTCATTTCCAGAAAAAAAACATTTTAAATTATCTCAAAACCTAAAATTGACCTTTGCGGTTTTCCAAATTTACATTATTTCGATGAATTTATTATAAATCTTTTTGTATAAAATAAAACTTAAAAGTATGAAACCCACCTTCACCGTCTCAGTTTTTTTTACAAACTAACACCATAACAATAATCTACGTTTAAATATTCATGAAATTCGTCCGCCATTTTTCATAGTAATTTGTATGGCGGAACGTCACCGTATTTATTTGAAATTGATTTGAATTATTTCGAATGCGTGTATCAAACATTTTCAGTACCTTTTTAGAATCAAAGGTGAGAGCACGCCAGTTTGAGCTCGACGATGAATTTTGTTTTTTGCATAAGTTGGGTCGCGACTGCTCAATAAGACATTATGACTGACTGTCAATATTGTTACTACCTACATAACTGTGATGTTTCAAAATTATTGAAAGTCATAAATATTTTAAACTTAAACTAATGCATACAAACATACAGATAAACAACAACACTAAAAATATTAATTCGTCTTCAGTGTCGCTCAATTAGTTCCTTCCTTTTTTTTCTCAAAAAGTTTGCAATTACAGATGAATTTTCTACAGGCTTTCTTCTTACTTTCTTCTATGTATACAGCATGATTTTGAAATGGTATTTTAACCCGAATTCTAAGGATAGTGTACATAATTATTAGTAATCCTACAAAATTTCAGGTGCCTGAGCGCTACCATTACGATGACAAAATTTACAAGTTTATCGAAAATCTTTAGTAAAAGCCTTTACTCGCAATCAGAATAGTACTAACAGGGCAAAATAGCTATATTATACTCGCTCGAGTAATTTAATTGATACTCAGTTAGACTCACATTGCAGTGTATATATAACGATGAATTAATTTATTGATTGATTGATTGATATCTTTCGTTTGTATAGAAATATTGTAATATTGTTTTCCACTCTTAACCGTGTGTGAAGAATGTCCCAGGATATTAATTATTATTATGATTTATTATATAAACTCTAAAATTGATTTTTCATGATCTGTATAAGGTATACATCAATGCCATTTCGGCCTACTATACCATTTAAAAATCAGCCTGTATAATTCGTCAAATCATGATATAGGTTAGGTTAGGAATATAATGATTTGGCGAATTATACGACTGGCCACCGACTAGTTCAGACAATGGGAATCAGTTCAAAGATTGGATTGAGTAAAGTTTAATAAACATAAATATAGTGTAGTAAAAAGAAATAACATCTTTCCATATCACATTAACTATTTACCACAAATGGATCTTTATATATAATTATAAAAAGCGAACATGTTTATTTTATGATTTGTAGTGTTTTGAAGTCGTCTCTATTCTTTGTTAAATGTTTCTTTGTCTTAATTGTTTTCTCGCTGGTCGAGGTGAAAAGTTGCATGTTTCACACGAGAGCATTTTTTTTTATATCTCGTGCCTTTAAATCACTCACTGTGGTTAGTAGTTAAAGAATTTTAAAATTAGAATCACTGCTACGCTCTTGATTCAATTTTAGATTACATACTTCATTAGTTCATGTTTTGAAATCCGCACTCGTAGCGAAAAATAACTTTGCTTGCGTTATTTTTGTAAGAAGTAGTCAAAAATTGAATCACGGGCGATTGATTTTAATGTAGACTACTGAGCACAATGAGTGTTTTAAAGCCACGAGAAAACAATGTGTGAAATACATTTTTTCAATTCTACCAGCGAGAAAACAATTAAGTCAATATTTGAAACTTGTTCTATTAACGCTTTTGGAGTTAGTCAACTATGTTCATTACGTGGACCGCAATGAAGATAGTTTACATTTTTTTTACACGTCAAAAGTGCTTTTTTCGTGCGAGAGAGGTGAAATGTTTTTTACACTTTCAAAAATATAAGGGATGATACGCTACCGCGAGATGCCTAGAACCACGGTAATATTATAATCATTACCGTGCTAGAACGGTACATTCTTCATTGACCGATGATAAATAAAACATCATATAAATTGTTACTAGCTTTGCGGGATACGAGTTAGTAGGAAAGTTCAGTTAAGTCTCCTACTATAACCAAAATTAAGTATGTATGCTAATTAATATAAAATTATTATATGTAAGATCTGGTACGTACTGGTTGTACCGTGGTTATCTAAATAACATGTAGTACGCGGACAGTGGCAATCCACCCATTTCTCTGTTAAAATGATGACGCAAATGTGTGAGTAAAATATGTCAATGTGTGTAGTCTATGATAAATTCCCACGCTTGGAGACTAGCCTCTTAATATTACTTTGGTACTATGAAGAATAAAATCGCTTAATTTACATTTAAAATTGGTTTTGTTGTGTCGCGATTAACAAAATAATTTTTTCATGTTTTTAATTATATTGTAATGAAAGTAAAAACGAGATAAAAAAATATAATTTATTTTTCAATTACAGCTAAATGTAAAAATATCTTTGGAATGTTTCTGAATATAATTACGTTGTTATTAATGTTTAACTTTGTTTCTCGTTAAATATATTATGCTTTGATGTTTGCCTTCAACTTCAAAATTAAAATAAAGAACTAAATAATTATCTAACATTTGTGTACCTTATTATCTACGTTTTGAAATCATTATCTACATTCAACAAAAAACAATATATATACAACATTCTTTAAGAATGAATACATTATTTTCAACATAATATTCGTAGCGGGCTACGAGAAAACCGTAGCAGTCTACGACGTAGCTTCTCTTTGTGTAGGCTTCAACACTACTTCACTTATTACACTTTTCAATTGTTTTCCAATAATGCTCCGTTATATTATGTATTCAAAAAGTAGAAAGTTTTCCATAATATTTTTTACATGATAAATGTTGCCATAGACGTATAAAAAATCTGGACGTAGTTTTGCGATTTGTAGTCTTCTTATCAAGCTTCACGCATAGGTTCACTTAAATATCGAACGATTTATCATTCCCCATCTGGAGTTAAGAGTGTCAGTTGGGTTTCACTTGTAGTTTTGCCAATACTTTACTCACACCTAATAATAATAATAAACCCTTGTGTTACTGTTTAAAAAAATCTTTAATTAAATACAATAAATTACAACTTTATGCAGTAGGTATAGTATAACATAACTTAGATGAAGCATCGGCAAAATTCGGAAAATCGATCGTTCTCGAAAAGAGTGCGCCTACAACATTACTCATGTGTTAAAAAATGATCGGCGAAAATGATCTTGTTGAACGTTGAAATGGCGCGATAATGAATGATTTTTATTAGTTGTATAAATTGGAATTGAAGTGTACGAAAACGATTTGCCGATGCTACATCTAAGTTGTGTCATACTGTAGTAACTATTATTTTATTCCTTTCTCATTCCTTAGCTTGTCTACAGTTTGTCTTATGACAAATACCTCCAAGGCTTTTCACTCTAATCTGTACCTACCTACACGTTACCATGTTTCTCACACAGCTTTTTTTCACCTATTATGTATGATGAATTGTGCTTCTCTTTTGACTAAGGTGAAACTCCGTCTAGATGTTTTTACGTCTATGATTATAACTTAACCTATAATTATCACGGGTCCTGTAATCTAAATAGATGTAAAACTATTGATATGAGAGCCAGCGTGATAGTTGAGAGGCACTGGTAACCTGACAAAAGAAAAGGACATATTATAAACTGGTTAATGTGTTGGTCATTACATATATTGACATAGCTTCTTTATTTGTTAGGTTATTATACAAATGAATTTTTTACCTGAATCTCTTTCAGTCTTTGCAGAATTTGGTGCTTTTGGTGTTGTAGGAGGTGGATCTGTAAAATAACAGTTTCATAAATAAAATATATAAAATGATTTAGGAAGTATTATTTAAAACATCTGTTTGAACCATTATTACCAAGCAGATAGACAGAGATTGGTAAAAAGAAAAATGATGAAAAATCACATTTATGTGTTTATAATTAATTGCCTCAAGATGTTAATTATATACTCGTATTGCGTATATGAAACTAATATTTTTTAAGCCTCGTTTGGTGTTGCAAGGATCAGTTGTTACTATAAGCAATCATTTATTAAAGTCTATTAAAATTATGTTTAGGAATGTCTTTTAAAAAGTATTTCCTGATAAACTTTATTTCTTATAAATATTTTAGTACTTGGTTTCTATTTAATTTCTATATTAGTCCGCTAAATAAATACAATTTGATGAAAAACATATTGATAAATTAAGAAATGTTTATTCCACCCTAATAAAGCTCATTATTCAGACAACACTTGATGTGGACAGTTTTAAACAATATCTTTATCTTACATTAGCTGTTCCCCGCGGTTTCACTCAAGTTCCTGGGATAAAAAACATATAGCCTTCTGGGATAATGTAGCTTCCTATTAGTGAAAGAATTTTTCAAATCGGACCAGTAACTCTGGAGATTAGCGCGTTCAAAGAAATAAACTATTCAGCTTTATTATTAGCATATATATTATATGGATATATTTATAGGTATTTAAATAAATACATTATAAAGGCTGTATTGTTTGCCCTTTGATATAAAAATAATAATCCAACGTAATTTGCACCTTACCTCTATAAAATATGACCCTCTTTCTACTGAAGTAATTAGCCAGTGGCACCTGCATATCACACAGGATCTCTACGGTCGGTGGTAGAGCATCTACCCTCACAACTGCACTCGTGAGCGCCGTGTAGCGACCGTCAATCTTGTTGATTGAAGATTTCGCGTTCAAAGGCCTGTTGAAACATGTTTTTAATTTAGGCTGGAACACGGGTCAAATCGCGAAAATACGTTACGTTTAGACAGTTTTTTGACGAATCATTTCGTATATTTGTCATACGAAAAATATATGTTATAGTTTAGTAAATCACTTAATTAAAAATGTAGTAAACATCCCTGAATTTTGAAAAATAACCTATTACATGTAATTTTGACATAAATGGGAAATTATTGACAAAACGCCTTTTATTAAATGTACCTAAGTGAATCTTTATTATTATATATTTTTTAATTATTACAAATTAGCTTTTTACATCTTTATTATTATGCTAATATTGCTAGGAAGTACCTACATAAAAACAAATCAAAAATCATTTATTCAGTTTAGGCCCTAATAAGGAACTTATGAATGTTAAAAGTTACAGTTTTACAATAGACTCTGCTATCTAATCCAAATTTTAATTCGTTTAGATAAACAGTCAACTTTTAGGAAAACAACTTTAGAAAATTTAAATATAAAGCACCTAGTTTTAAATAAAGCCAAAACGAAAAGTCAGCTCCTCAGTTAAAATTAATTATTTATAAATTCATTATTATCTGAAACATTGCTATTTGGAATGATAGTATTAATCCGAGATTAGTGAAGCTTCGCTGTCTGTCTGTTATTCATTAATTAGCTTCTGTTTTCCAATTTAAATAATATATTTCAAGTTATTATTTTCCACTTTCATTTTGTTTATTATAATTGAAATTTCCATAAATTGATTTAGATCAATTTCAGGCACCTATAATTGCAATGGAGAACTAATAAAACATAACCCCGACTTTGTAAACACGTAATTTTTCTACTAAACAAAATGTAGGGGAGATATAGCTATTTTAATACCTAAAAGGTACTCAGTCTTACGTCAATGTTAAACTAATTTATTTATAGATTTTTGGATTTCATATGTAAATTCTATCAAATTAATTTCATACAAATCGGTCCAGCCGGGGCATACTGGGAAAGGAAAGATATAAGGCAACCTTTTATAATGTTAAATATACCTTTTATAGATAAACGAGCACTAAGGAAATGTTTTTGGGAAATTCTGCCTTACTCGGTTGAAATAGGGGGACGCGGGTGAAACCGAGGGGCAGACAGTTCTTCGATATCATTATGATTATTAGTATGACATGTTATAAGGATTAGTAATAATACCGTAGAGGTACTATTAGCTAATACTTGATTGTATCTGAAGCTACGCTACTATGCCTCCATACACAAATTAGTCCTGTCTGTTCCTATATTTCCAACTATCAAAAGTCTACATGTCCGTCCAGTGTCATACAGCGCACCGAAATAGCTATGTATTTCTCGGGAGCAAAATAGATTAAATACCAGTGCGACAAACTAAATCTCGTCCGTAGGGTATGCGATCGTTTCCTCCGATGTCGGGTTGTTAGCCGACTTTCGCAAGGTATCCGAATTATTCACACTAAAACTCTTAAATATACGGTCATGAGGTTTGGACTGACCCTTTAGATAGTGCTGGTACATTTTTTATAAGTCATTTCAATTGAATAGTAATAGACGAAGATTTTTTTCGTTCGTATACCATCCGATTACGATGACAATTTCAGTGAAGAAAAATAAATCTGGAGAAAGTTTGTGCCAAAAAAAATTGGTAGGTATTGCAAAGCACGCAGATCATTGGAGATAATTAAGAATTCTTTCTTTTTAAACTACTAGCAGAAAACAAGCTTATGGCTCGCCTGATGGTGAAGCGTTACATAGACAATAAAAAATTAATAGCGCGTTACCAATCATGCAAAAATCTGTACAAAAAATCTTCAAGGCTTGCGTGAATTAGATAACTACAATACGGATATAAAGCAAGCGTAGCTGGTAATAATACAGCATCGTATGTTTCCAGATTATGGAACGTTCAAGTGAGCATTTGAGTATTATTCACAAACCAATTCGGTTAGCGAAGTTTCCTGTTGTTATGTCCTATCGGGCCATTAGAATCTATTGATCGTAATATTTTATATTGCTACGTGTTTTTTAGCTCCATTTTTATTTCAAAGGTACACACGGCCACAGATCAAGCTACACACAGCGGCACCTTATGCGGTTGTAATAGGCGCTATTTTGCTACAAAAATGTGTAGCTTGATCTGTGGCCGTGTGTGCAAACGTCTTACGTTTACTTTTTGTGCTAATTACGTGGGACTATCAATTTCAAACATAAAAAATAATTCCGTCTTTTAGTATTTGTTGTTATTCCGGGAACAGAAATACATCATCTGTGAAAATTTTAGCTGTTTAACTATCCCGGTTCATGAAATACAGCCTGGTGACAGACGGACAGACAGACAGACAGCAGAGTCTTAGTAATAGGGTCCCGTTTTACCCTTTGGGTACGGAAACCTAAAAGTACTACCTAGTAAGTCTAAGCTAGCTCTTCGTAGCCGTCTTAATTTCTCACAGCTACATGCTAGTTGTAGCACAATATACGAATAGGTGTACAAGTTTACAAGCCTATTCGTGCAATTTAGCATGATGTCGTAACTCAAGTCATGTGTGACACTTGCTGTTAAGGGATGCTCCTCACAGCGCTACTCTCCTGGTACAAATTCTAGCGATACACAATATAATGCTCTAATTTGATGTGAGCAATATATTGCTTGAGCACCAAGCAATATATTACAGTAACGATTGGATTATAGTTATTGTTTATTTTCTCCTAGTTAATTATGATAATAATTTAAAAATTGTATCATTATCAAGTTTTGAAAATGGTGTAGTTTGCATAAATCAGTTAAGCTATTTGAACTTCTGAAGATTTAAGTATATTAATAGTATTAAAAAAACAGGTACCTACCTATTGCCAGCTAGTATTATGACTTCAGGTCTTGGGAAAACTCCTTCAACGGAGCAAATGATGTTTAGGTAACCATCGTTTAGCCTGTCTTGTATCATGTCGAATCTTCTTTCAGGTACTGAAACATAAATTAAGCCATTAGAATTCTGTTAACACCTTTTGTTTTTCATCTACAACGTGTCCATAACAGGATTATTCCTTGACCCTTATAATCTTTGAAATAGGATTAAATAATATTACGCTTCCTACAAAAACAACATTTTACGCGTTAGAAAAGAACTTGAATTGAATTTTTTAACAAAGATTTGACAATAATTGGGAACCGACGTAGGATTATATACATTATATTATGATGAACTTCAAATACCACAGGTATAAAGATATATACAGCTATAAGGATTTCAGTATCTGTGTAATTGTACATAAGTTTGGTTTCGTTCAAAAGGTGTCATAATCGAGAGTGTTCTTGGATGTTTCAAGAAAATCCACTCTAAATCGAGAGTCGAGATGTCTTCGTCTATCGAGATAATTAATTATAGTGTTTTTGTGTCAGGGTTTCTTCAATTCTT
The DNA here is from genome assembly GCA_963555595.1 of Tethea ocularis. Lineage (NCBI taxonomy): Eukaryota > Metazoa > Arthropoda > Insecta > Lepidoptera > Drepanidae > Tethea > Tethea ocularis. Next base: position 11,420,019 of record OY741961.1, on the reverse strand, counting down.
TAAGTTATGTAATTTACGATCAACCGATATTGCCTAACTGTCCCAAATGGGGATGTCATCAAATTGCAGTACACCGCATTGATTACCCATGTTTTAGGAACCACCAATAGTCTGTGATCACGCGAACAGTAATGGATACCCTGACTTGTTAACAAATCATACTAAAATACTGGAAGAGAACCTCTTCTGTTTAGCCGGACACTCTTGGCAGAGTGGTCGTGGTTATGGTAGGTCTCGAATCTTGCAGCTTTTGTGGCGAGTAGCGGCTTTTGCAATGCGTCTCCATTTGGCTATGTAGCAAGCATTGCAGGAACCTTCGGTCATGGTGGTCTTTATGAGGTCAGACCATCTAGTCGGGGACCGACCACAAGATCTTTTGCCATCCATTCTGCCTTGGAAGAGAACATTAGGAACTAATTATCGGATAGTGCTTACACCGGTAGGTGCTTGGCGACAGATTTTCAACATGACGGTGATAGCCAGGCAAGCAGACTACAATGTGCTGTCATCGTGTAATGGTTCCTCATTTTCGAGCGACCTTCGTCACGGTATTTGACGTCACTGTCACTGACCTATCATCGCCTTAAACTACTATTTACATAATGACTACCAACGTTAACACATAAAATAGGTCTCGGAGATATTTCTGATTTTTTATTCAGTTGTAGTTACTTCTAGCATTGCCCTATATTAAAGTATGTTTGCATTAAATATTGATGGATATCATCGAATAAGCAAAATGGTCATTTTGAATACCATTAGCTTGTTCTGTTTCAGTTAGCTTTCTATATAATGGTTATAGCACATTATCTAATTGGTTCCATCAAGCCTTTTTGTGTTACTAAAACTAGTAACGAGTAAAGCTTTTGCATAGGTTTTAAAATATTTTTTTAGCATATGGCTCATACAACAACATGTAATTTTCCAATAGTTAACTTACGAATAGTAATGCATATTTTTTATTATATAAATGAGCTTTTATATAAGAAACAATAGAACAAGCAATAAAAATATCATGGATATTCCCTAATTCTATAGAGAAATTTTATATATAAATACTGAAAACAAACCAGTTAGCTTAGAAATGTCGAAATATACTTATATTCTTAGCAGGGTTTATAATAATGATGAAAACGCTACTAAGCAAAGCTCAGCTGGATGCATCACTGTGGGTAAAGTTGCTTGGTAATTTCCGTTTTGTTTCGACTGACGAAGCATATTGTTGCGGATAGGTGTGGTGCACTTAGCAATTCTGGTTTCGAACATTAGTTGGCTGCTATTTTATAATGTTATACTTATTTGGAAGATACCTACTTGTTTAAAAGTAATTTAGTCTTTATGTTTAAATGGATATCATTTTCGAACAACATTTATTTTTAAACTAGCTGTTCTCTGTGGTTTCACGCGCGTTTTAGGATAAAAAGTAGCCTATAATCTTTGGGAATAATGTAGTTTCCTATTAGTGAAATAATTTTTCGAATCGGACCTGTAACTTCGGAGATTATCGCGTTCAAACAAACAAATTCTTCAGCTTTATTATTAGCAATATAGAAGTACACAGGTATACAGGTTAGTAGTTGTAGTTTACTAACCAAATATAGTCATAGGACGCGTCCTCTCGTCCTCGGCCAGGAAGGTGGATATGACGCAGGTATAATTTCCTGTGAGCTCGGTGCCCGGCTGCATGATGCGCAGTGCTCGGTGTTCAGTGTACGGGTTGTGAGACACTTTGTACTTTAAATCCAGCTAGAATAAAATGATTCTGATAAAAATAAGTTGTACTTGAGGACATTAAAAACTACCTTGACTTTACTGAAATGACGTTTGTATTATCAGTAAAAATTTTGTAATCCGTTTATTCGTTGAGCTTTTAATTCAATATGAATAGAATTTATTTGTTTTTTTTAGGACTAAAGTTCTCCTGTGATGGCTTCATTCTACCGGACAAATCGGCGAGCGCAGAAGGCTCTCAATCGGGCAGAGTAAAGTAACCACGCCTGAGGGTACCACCGAACGGGGCGCGGACCTTGTCGCGTTTAGGGGGGGAAGCGGAGGACTTTAGCGATTAATTGACTAATTGGGGCGGTCGGATAACTGATGGCAGCTTGGACCACTTGAACGGGACGAGACTGAGTGGGACGTCGCGAATTATTACGAGACGCGTTGACGAGTTGGTGCTGACTCCTGACAGTATCAGTCGCCGTCGAATTTATTTTAATGTATTTAGCAAGAAAGTGTTTTCATCATCAAAGTGGTTTTTTATAGTGCGCGGTTTCTTTGATTCATATGTTTGTATAAATATTTAAAATCGAATGTATCTTTATCGTGTATAAATTCACTTGTGATAAAGACGCGTTAACTTTTTTAATTAGCATTTGATTACTGGCATCTAAGCTCTCCCTGTCATACCTTATCTTTTAACAAGCCCAAAGCCTGCGGCTTCTGCGGTGGTATCCACTGGTAGACTGGCTGCGACTTGTCCATGTAGAACCACTTCACCACCAAGCCTGTCACGTTATTCGTCATGTAGTCGCAGTCCAGGGTTACAGCCTCCTTTGTGCCGTATTGTATTACTTCGGGCACTCGCATGTTGATTATTCGCACTGATTGGACACCTGCAAATAAAATAAATAATATTCTGGGACATCTTTATATACTGTTAACTGATCCCAAACTAAGCAGAGCTTATCCTATGGAATCCTTATCAATCTAGTCAGTATAAAAAAATAATTATATTTTTTATCAACATATACATATAAATATTTGAAAATAATCCAAAACAAGACACCCAGAAATTTTATATATCGCAAAATTATCAAAACACAATAACTCTTCAGTACCCCAATGGGTGACATTCCGCTGCGGACGGAGCAAAAAATTAAAACATTCCGGGACATAGGAATCAATAATAACGGGCGGGTACAACACCGCATCACCCTAGGGACCTTCACGCATCAGTGACTTCACCCGGTGTGTTTTACAAGCCCTTTGTGTTGAGGTATTGAAATTTTACCCAAAAAAATTATGAAAATGTATCTATTTGAGTTCCTTGAGTTGGATTGAATCGATGATGACGTAACTAAGTATTTTGTATTGAATTTTTGACATTAAGATGTGCTAAATACGAAACGTTTCTATTTTAGCATGCAAATGCTTTTCATGGTACCGTTGTATTTCCAGAAACAACTATAAAACTTATATTTATTTATTTATGTACAAACATATGTAAAGAGGAGCGGAAGCAAATCAGATACAAAATCACAAATATAAATGTTCTTCCAGTAGCTCTGCAACTGAAAAGTTGGAAAGTAAATTCTATTGATAAATACTACACTTAAATATTATACTTTCAATTAACCATAAAACTATAACAATTTTATTGAGAGAATAGATCCGAACCATTCGCTTACGAAACAAGTTTCCGACGTTCAATCGAGGTATTTTTTATTTTACCCAAAATAATCTGGCACGAAATTGCGAAGATTCCTAGCGGGCGCATTAGGCGATCGTTCTGCCGGAAACATCATATTATCGGCTGCAGAATCCTCCGGAATATTGTTTCGTGGTTTCCTATCAATTCCGGGGATTCCTTTGAGTTCCCTCTTACTGTTTTTCGTGTCGAATATTTTCATTGTTGTTAATATTCTACAAGAGAATTCTCGTTTTGTATGATTTGCTATTAAAGGCTTTGTGAATCAGAACAAAAGTACTCTTTTTAAATTCTCATTGCAAGTATTTTTAATATATTTTTTTATTAGTACCTACTACAGATCTTGCTATAGTGTATTTTCAATAAATGCAAAGTAATAATAATGAAATAAAATTCTGGACAGCTTAGGATATCATCTGTAAACATATTTTTTATACCATATATTCACGAAAAAATATGCTTTATTATTCTAATTGCTTTAGGAACACTTTTCTATTATGTTTTTTTAAACATTTTAATAAACAATGAAGGTACACACGACTTGAACTTTTAGCACCTACCATAATTGTACTTACTTGGTTACAGATATTTTAGGATATATCTTATAACCTCTTCGTAAGCATTCTGCTGTCTGTACAGCATTATTAAGTGCCTTAAGAAGAGGACAAGGATAATATACTACAATAGAATTTGCTTACGAAAATATTCATTTTCAGTCAAGGTAGGCTTTCAATACGCTTGGGACTTGAACCTTGCTTATTTATTCAATCAGATTAGCATAGCATTCTATAAATAAGCCGTTGGCAGAGATAATTCTACGAATATTAATCCTACACAACTTAAGATCCTAGAATTGGACGTCCTTATGTTTATCAATCAGATTCCTGGTATTGAATATAAAAATAATGTTATTTTACCTAAATCACAAAAACGAATCTTTAATTCTGCTATTGGTGCCGATTCTGTTGTTTACGAACTAAATAAATGTAATCTCACTATATCTCTTTCTAATAGTAAATATAAGAAAGGGATGCAAGATATTTTAGTCCTGTCAGTTTAATCCGATCATATTTCAACGTGAATTTAAGCGCGATCTTTATTGGTCACGACTATTTACCCGTACATTACGACGGCATGGATTAAACTGACAGCATTAAAAATGTTCTGTCTTTTTTCAATAAGGTTAACTTGAAAGAGAGGTGACTTGTCTAATATTAGTTAAGTTCGTAAACAACAGAATCGACACCATTTTCCGTTATAGTTAAAGTAAATGTAGATCTCAATTACAGATTATAACTGTACTTGTAATTACTAGTAGCGTATTATATCTAGCTGTTGATATAGGTATATGTCATACCTACACATGGTATTGTAGGTATGACATGTGTAACAAGATTCCGCCCTGCGGTTTCACCCGCGTTCCCGAAGGATCTTATGTTTTCCCGGAATAAAAAGTATCCTTTGTGTTAATCTAGGTTATAAACTATTGTGTTCCAAATCCATTCAGTAGTTTTTGCGTGAAAGAGTAACAAACATCCATCCATACATCCGTATTCACAAACTTTCGCATTTATAATATTAGTAGCATAATAAGTCGGCTCATTGAGATATTAAAGCTCTATGAAAAAGTAGAACCCACAACCTGCGATGTGATAGGCGGGTTCTTAATTAACGGCATCAATTTAGCTGTCAATGGTGGCGATTCTGTTGTTTACGAACTAAATAAATTTAATCTCACCATATCTCTTTCTTATAGTAAATATAAGAAAGGGATGCAAGATATTTTAGTCCTGTCAGTTTAATCCGATCACACATATCAACGTGAATTTAAGCGCGATTTTTATTGGTCACGACTATTTACCCGTACATTACGACGGTATGGATTAAACTGACAGCATTAAAAATGTTCTATCTTTTTTCAATAATGTTAAAATGAAAGAGAGGTGCCTTATCTAATATTAGCAGAATCGGCACCAATATTAACTTACATAAATAATACCATTGAAATTCGTTACAATTTCTGAACAAACTTTAATGTATTTGCTGCGTTACATGTTAAGTTCATTATCTCACAGCTCGTATAGCTTTTAACTATGGGATATAATTACTACCTCTCAAGATATAAATTTATATTGTACTTTTTAGGACCCGTTTACATTACGTTTATCTATAATATAAATTATAATATTACCACAAACTATAAATATTATAAAGTCGTTCGTACGATATTTTATAGTTTAGTAGCTCCGCGGTTTCACCCGCGTTCCTGAGGGTTCATATCTGTTCCCGTCATAAAAAGTAGTATATGTTATTCCAGGATATGATCTATCTATGTGCCAAGTTTTATCCAACTCCGTTCAGTAGTTTTTACGTGAAAGAGTAACAAACATCCATACATTTACAATTACAATAAGTATATAAGTAGTAGATATAAGTATTTCAGTGTGAAGGCTATATTTCGAGATATAAAATGTATTACATCCAGTAAAAAGCGAACTTTAGATACCGAGCAGCACTTTTACAATTATCCTGGACATTTTAGTATCCTGTATGCACATTTTACAAAGATTCTCATACCCATATTGCGTTCAGAGCTGCGGTGGGTATTATCTGAGTCGCGTACCATGACAGTAATATCCATTGTGAATGAGACATGCACTAACTGTTTCTAGTAGACATTTTGTTTATGTCAATCTGCCTGGCCTTTTTTGCTGTTTGCTTTTGTGCAATGTTACATTGAATTAAATTTCTTTTAGTATCATCTAAGACAAGCCATTAGCATTTATTATATTTGTTACTCTAATGTTACTCTAGTGAATCTAATAATCACTTTCCATCATAGCCCATATTTTATGACAATGATAGCTCATTGGTAGACGATGAATGTCGACACAAAGGTTGCGTGCTTGAATCCTACGATGAACTAGAGCATGGTCAGCAAACCAAAGTACGGTGGTAGGTTACTTTGTAATCCCCTGGCTGGCTACCACTCTAAAGTAAAAAATCTGTTGCCAAGCCCCGGTATATTCCGACAGCAGCGTAAGAGGCAGTTCCGTTCCAACATTGCCCAGAACTTATATGGTGAGATGTTGAGTTAAATACTGGCTTATAAATATTTAAAAAATATCAGTTTTCAGCCTATAGGCTTATTCCAAAAGATTCCACAGCTATTACCAGCCCGTCTCATTTAGAAGAAAACAACTTTACTATGGTTACTAAATATATATGATAACTTTTTTTTTTTTTTTTTTTTTTTTTTTTTTTTTTTTTTTTTTTTTTTTTTTTTTGAAAGGACTAAAGTTGGTAGCCTCTGATGGCTGCTCCAGACAATCGGCGAGCGCAGAGAGCTCTCAGCCGGGTAACATTTAGGTAACCACGCCTGAGGGCACCCCCGAGTGGGGTACGAACCTCGGCTCAGGGCGTTACCGGGGGAAGGGGAGGACTTTGTACGAGTTACGACTAATTGGAGGCGGTCGGATTACTATTGGCAGCTCGGGCCGCTGGAACGGGACGAGACTGAGTGGGACGTCGCGGCGGTCCTCGCCGTCGAGGACGGTAGCGTAATCGGTTTTGTGTAGTGTGTTGTGTACTTTTACGGGCTTCGTCAGCTTCGATCTGAGCTAATGTTATGGGGTCATCCGGCTCGCTGAGGGCTTGCCTTGGTCTAAGGATACGGAGTATACGAGAGGGCGTGTACGTTGCGGCTTTCACTATAAGAGGGTTGCGGTGATTAACGGCGGTATTGAAAAATCTGCGTGAGGCGCGTTTTATAAATTGTTTTAACGTGGGGAGACCTAAATCAATGTGGAGATTTTCATTACGCATGTACCACGGGGCGCCCGTGGCTTTGCGCATGAAACGGTTTTGAATCACCTGAAGGCTATGGATCCGTGCAGGAGCTGCATGTGCGAACACAGTACTAGCATAGGTCATAATGGGGCGGATACACGTGGTATATAGTCTAACCTTGCTTTTGAGGGCAAGTTTAGACTTATGATTCAATAAAAAGTGGAGGCGCCCTAACACAAAGGCGGCGCGCGCGCGGACCGCTTTAATGTGGGCATCAAAGGTCAAACGATCATCGAGAATTACTCCGAGATATTTGGCTTGCCTTTCCCAGGGGATTGGTTCACCGAATAGAGTAACTGCCTTTGGAGGGGTGGGGGTACCTCGATGGTAGGGTCTGTAGAATAGGACCGCCTGGCTTTTGACAGGGTTGATTTCGATCCTCCATTTCCGAAACCAGGTGCCTAGAGCGTTAGCCGCGGTTTGGAGGTTCTTAACAATGACTGAGGGGGACTTACTAGAGCAGTAGACCGCGGTGTCGTCCGCAAAAAGAGCTAGCTGCACTTTGTCGGTCTTTGGCATATCACTCGTGTAGAGTGAGAATAGCAAGGGGGACAGTACCGAGCCCTGAGGGACACCGGCACCGATGGGGTGAGGGGAGGAGAGTGCGCCTAGAATGCGATATCGAAAGTGGCGATTTGACAAATAATCTCGTAAGATAAGCACGAGTCTATGTGGAACACCTAAGGTGAATAGCTTAAAGATTAAGCCATTGTGCCACACTTTGTCAAATGCCTTCGCGACATCGAAGAATAAGACGCCTGTCATGTTACGCTCTTGGTACTGGGAAGAGATGTGTTCAACAATACGATGTACTTGTTGAACACAAGAATGTTTGGCTCGGAAGCCAAATTGTTCGTCAGGGATGAGATTATTGGCTTCGGCATATGTTTTGAGGCGGATATAGATCAGTCTCTCATACATCTTGCCCAAGACATTTAATAGACTTATGGGGCGGTAACTGGAGGGCTCGGACCTGGGTTTGCCGGGCTTATGGATTCCAATTACATGGGCCTCTTTCCACTGATGTGGAAAAATATTACAAGAGAGGGCAGCGTTAAATATGGATGTTAGCAGTATTATGAGGTGGGCGGGGAAGAGTTTGATCACTTTGTTAGTGATTTTGTCCGAGCCCGGGGCCTTCCGCGTGTGTAAGTTCCTGATGATCGATTTGACCTCGTCAGGGGTCGCGGGAGGAAGGGGGTCATCCTCTTCGCTGAGAGGGGGGGGTGGTAACGGAAGGGCGGCTCTCCGTTCAACTTCAGAGTTAACTTCCTCCAGATGACTCGGGTCTATCGGGAGGGTACTGGGCGTGCACTTATATGATACCTATTACTTAGACCTGAACCATAATCTACGTAAAAACAAGAATTTTAAAGCAATAAATCATGTAGTAAAAAACTTTATTCAGTATATTTTTTGCAAGCAGTTACATACATCCTTAATAGAAGCAAGTATCGCACGGGCCGTTGCGCATGCTTCGGCCTTGCTTGAGTGAACACCCTCGCGATTCGTAACGACCGACTCCTGCGCATGTGTTCAGACACCTGGCTTGCATTGCATCGTGCATGGTGCTTGAATATTTTTATTGTTTAAATCAGACAGTACATTAAACTCCATTGCCAAATGTTAGTGTTCAACTCTCACAAGTCACCACATATACCACATACATAGGTACCTTGCCTATTCTTAGTGAGGACTTTCTTTATTATGTCTTTCTTCTTTATTAGTATTAGTGAATACTTTCTCACCTTTTTATTTATATAAACAAAAAAACAAATAGGTGATTGGCTTACATTTTTATTACCTATCTTTATCTACTAAATTTAAATAGCTGAAAATATAGTATCGACTTGAGTTTTTAAACTACTAACAATAAGGACCTACTAACGTTATTTCAATAAAGCATTAGTTCTTGTTGATTTTAACTCATGAGTAGGGTATATCACCTGCCTGTCTCAAACCAATATCGTCGTGTACCATTCGACATCCGGCACGTGTTAAAAATTTAATATTAAAAGAAGAGTGTGAAACAAAAATAATATACGAAACTAATAAGAGAGAGCGAGAAAGAACATAAGACATGTGTATCAAGATTATCGGGTGTGACGAAGAGCGGCGCGTGCGCTCTTTCCACGGTAAGTAACTTGATAATAAGTCGCGATAGTGGGGTCGTGTGGAGTAATATTGTTGTCGTACTTATATAGTTTTGAAGAATGATGCTTGCGGTTTTTACATAGACTTTAGTCTATGTTTACTCTGTGCTATACTAGTGATTTGTAATTCGTAAAATTTACACAGAATTTCAAAACGAAATATGTATATGAAATTGTTATTTGAATAGGCCTAATGATTTGGTCTGACTTTTTACGTGTACGGAATATTGATTTTGTTGAGAAAAGTTCAGAGGCAAGATAGAGAGTCATGTCATGATCAATATTTAATTCTACTTTTTCTTTTGCCAGAAATATTTATTTACAATTAAAAAATGTCTTATGAAACATTTTTTTTTTTATAAACTCTAAAATATTAATTATGTGGAATTAAAAGACTCATATCATACTAGGTTAAGACTCATAAAAAAAATGAAAATGAAAAATTTTGAAACTTTAAATTAGATTCAATGTGATTAGATAGGCTTATTAATATTATAGGCTCATTAATTAGGTAAGGGTGGATTATTTCAAAAGAATGGCATAGTACGTTCATAAAATTTTGACATAAGTAGGTACAGTCTAATCACAAGGTGTCGTTTTATCATTATAAAGAAGAACGAAAGACGAATATTGTTTTTTGTAAGCAATGATTTACATGTACTAGTAAGTCTATGTAAATTGATACAACCCAAGACACGTGACTTAGACCATGTGTTTACGGTCTGTTAACACCAAGATAAGTTTACAAAAGGTCTAGCTTATAAATGAAACAGGAATCTCGCTCTCATGCGCACGCGCCGTTTGTTATTCCTTAACATATGGTGAAGTTTCTAAAGATGCTACTTTGCATTTCTATGGTATGTGTAGGTACAGGTTCAATAATTATGATCATAAAGCTATAGCCTCTAAAACGTTGGCTTGTCGAGTAGGCGTGATTGGTGTCAAGTTATTTTATTTTTATAATTTTAATTAGTTTGAGGCAAAAAAAATGTTGATAAAAGCCTTTGACTGTATGACACGTTTGTTTTTTTATGTGTATGTTTGTAGAAATGTTTGTTTGAATGGGCTATGAGTACGATAAAACGTTAGTTATTTATATGTACTAAGTTCCAAATTATGCTGATCGAGCAACTTATACCGGCCTAGAAGAGTTCAAATACCTATTAGGTCTATATATTTACATTACATGCAGTAATCATTAACTTCATCACGAAATTCATTCGACCGAACCAAGTTTTTTTTATATTATTTAAATTTTCAGTAAAAACCCTTTTAGCACTTGGTACTTTTAAGCAAGAGTTCTTTTATAAGAAGCAAATTGTTCTTCTATAAAAACTGTAAATTCTGAATAAAAAATCACTTGTGTAGCACGGCAACCCTGTGCGACTAGTCCACTTAATAATAGTGTCGCTATCTATGCGCCACCCGCGTTTCCGCCGGATACAGTTGGCAACCTTAAAAAAGACCCGTGTGCACCGCGACGCGTCTCGAAGCGTGTAAGGAAGCCGCCGGCCATATTTGATTGTTAATATAGTTGTTCTTAAAGTTTGATTCATAATTAAAAGTGTCTGTGCAATTTAATAAATAGGTGTGAACAAAGTTAAAATAAGTTTCATTCCAATACCTACAAGTGATACGAGGCCCTTAACCCATGCCCGTCGGCTAAATTGGCGTCCCAACAGTAGGGCTCTCTCACAGTATTGGAAGATTTTTTTTCTTTGAGTACCTAAGGTAGGTAGCTCAGTTTATTTCATCATGCCACGGACAAGAAATCAAACTGAAGACGAGGCGGATGAGCCTACGATAACTATGAGTCAAGATCAATTTACGTCCATGATGCAAACGCTTCAGCAGAGTCAGGCAGAACTTTTCTCTCGACTTATCAACGAGACACGCACGTCGACACCGGTTCCGTCAACGGAGACATCAAGGGTGATGAACACAGCGAATTTTTCGAAGTGTACCTCGCGTTTCGATGGAACGGCCACCATGTTGGATGGGTTCATAGACGCTATCGACGTGTATAAAGACTGCTTGCAGATTTCAGATGAAAATGCTGTAAAAGGATTGTCAATGCTATTGACAGATTCAGCGGCTTTGTGGTGGCAAGGTATAAGACCAAGCACCACTTCATGGGAAGATGCCAAGGACAAGCTAAGGAGTGCATTCGGAGAACGGCGTCCTCCGTTCCGCATTTATCAGGAATTGTTTGTACTGAAACAAGGTACAGATCCTACAGACTTGTTCATATCAAAAGCAAGAGCATTGTTTTCTAGAATTCCGGTAGAAGACCTGACTGAAAAAGTACAACTTGACTTGGTATTTGGTCAACTCGATCGTAGAATTAAAAAACGGGTCGATCGAAATTCAGTGACATCTTTTGACCAATTATTGCAACGCGCCAGAACGGTGGAAGAATCGCTGGCAGATGGCGCCACCGCTCGTACGAGCGAGAAGAAACTGACAGTATCGTTACCGACCAAGGACAAGGCCAAGGATCAGAAGGATCGTTCGCGCCCTAGCTTCAAGAAATGGGGAAACGATAGGTCTCAAAGTAAAAAGTCTGACACTAGTGATACGGAGAAAAGTGATAAGAGTGTGAGCAATAAAGTGCAATGTTTCGGGTGCGGTACCCCTAACGTTATTCGGTCAAATTGTGAAAAGTGTAAAGCTAGTTCGCAAAATGCTTTTTGTTCATTGTCAGTGACGAGTGATAACGCGAGTGTAAACGATCGCAGTATTATCAGGCACAGTGAATGTGTACAGCGTACGGCCGCCGCCGCGGCTGCCGGCTCGCATGAGCCGCCGCAGTCGCCGCCGCCGCCGGCGCCTCCGCGCCGCCGTGCTCGCTGGCGCGAGCCGCGGCGATCGCGCTCTTGCGACTCGAGGGAGTCGCCCGCCGAAGCAATGGGTATGCACGCCCGTTGCCTAGCAACCGAGCGTACTGATAACGCTCCGCGCGAGAGGTCTGTCAACTCGTCAGCTGTCACATATGGAATGTCAGGTAACCCCACAAACAATGTGGGGATTCACTCAATTGAACATTATTATGATCGTGATATGCAATTGAATAACAAAACTGAACAATATATTGACTGTGGTAAATCTTGTTTAGATCAAAGTGAGGTTATAGTAAACAATACTAGCTGTCAAAAATCTTTGTTATCAAGGAACCAAAATGATAATATTTGTGTAGGTTATTATACTAGTAATGAAAGTATTGATATTCCAAACAATGTTCAGGAAAATTGTTTATGCACAGAGGATTGTTTACATAAAGGGGATTTTCTCAATAATAATTGTTTAAATAATTGTAAACAAGATTTCTTTAAGTCTGAAGTTTTACCAAGTATAGGGGAGAATAAATCTATTTCATCATTTAGAAAGGATAATAATGTTGAATGTTTAGATTTAAGTTCTTATGGTTTAAATATGTTTGATATACATAATAGTGGCCTCTGTAAGGAGGGTGTTGTGCGTGCACAGGGTCGTATCCAGGGGGAGTCAATCTATAGTAGACCTTTGTTGCAAATTAATGTTTTAGGGGAAAATGGTACCGCTTTGTTAGATACTGGTGCAAAGGGTTGCATTGCAGGGCAGTCACTTCATCAGGTTTTAGTAGAAAAAGGTCATCCACTGCGGCATAGTACTAGGAACATCCGACTGGCGGATGGTTGCACACGTTTGACAGATGTATTGATCGCAGAAGTACAGGTCAACCTTTTTCATAGAAACATATGTACTGAGTTTATAATTTTCCCCGATGCGCAAAATAATGAATCACTATTAGGTATAGATTTTATTAAGAAAGCTAGTCTTGTTATAGATTTTAAACGTGGTTTATGGCACTTTTCTAGTAATATTAAGCGGAAATATAAACTTCTTTTTGAACCAGGAGTGTCTCAACATACTTCATATTCTGCTATGAGTGTGTTACGCGAAAATGAGGGGACAGGTTTGCAGGCTCAGGAGCGTGATGAACTTGCCCAATTACTCATGGATTTTCAAGATGTGTTTGATCCAGTTGGGGAACCTACACCGTATGTAGCGCATCACATTGACACTGGGAACCATGCACCGGTTGCGACACCTCCCTACCGCCTAACACCTGCAAAGAAGGAGATTATGCAACAAGAGCTCAACAAGATGTTAGCTGAAGATATAGTTGAAGACTGTGAATCGGCTTGGGGAGCTCCAGCTTTGCTTGTGCCTAAACGTGATGGTACATTCCGTTTTTGCGTTGATTATAGAAAATTAAATTCAATAACAAAGACTGATGCTTATCCGATGCCACGTATTGATGAGTTGTTACAATCTACAAAGAGAGGGCAGTGTCATATGACAACAATTGATTTGCGTTCTGGTTATTGGCAAGTTTCTGTTGAGGAAAAGGATAGAGACAAAACAGCATTTATTACACCATTTGGCACTTACCGATTCAAGAGGATGCCTTTTGGTTTGAAAAATGGACCTGCCACCTTTCAACGTTTGATTGATAGAATGCGTTCCAGCTCAGCATTTAAAGATGTTATTATCTTAGGGTATTTAGACGATTTGTTAATTATCTCTGAAGGGGGTTTTTCTAAGCATTTGGAGGATCTCCAGATAGTTTTTGAGCAACTGAGGAAATTCAAGTTGCGTGCAAACCGTGAAAAATGTGTATTTGTAAGAGAGTCGGTGAAATATTTAGGTCATGTGATATCTCAAGATGGAGTCTCAGCTGATGATGAAAAAATTCGTGCTATTTTAGATATGGAACCACCTTCATCACTGAAACATCTTAGGACATTTGTCCAGACATGCTCATGGTTCAGAAAATTCATTCCAGGTTTTTCTCAAGTAGCTGAACCGCTTACAAGATTAACTAGGAAGAACCAGACTTGGTTATGGGGACCAGAACAGGTTGAAGCTTTCAATAATTTGAAGAAGCTCCTGACGTCAGCACCTGTACTCATCCAGGCAGATTATTCAAAGCCATTCATCCTGCGCACTGATGCAAGCAATTATGCATTGGGAGCAGTATTGTTACAGGGTGAGAAGAATGAAGAGCGACCAATTGAATTTGCCAGCCGTCTATTGTCTGCAGCAGAACGTAATTATTCAACAACAGAGCGGGAAGCTCTAGCAGTTGTTTGGGCTGCCGACCGTTTTAGAGGTTATATTGATGGTCACCCTGTGGTTGTAGGAAGCGACCACCAACCATTAAAATGGCTGTTATCTGTAAAGTCGCCATCAGGTCGTTTGGTGCGATGGGCACTAAAATTACAGGCTTATAATATTATATTTGAATATACTCCTGGAAAGATTAATGTAGTGGCTGATGCACTTAGCCGCCCTGTCTGCACTGAGGAGTCGCGTGAATCGTGTGGAATATGTACTGTCATTGTGGATTTGCCTACTCGCGATCTTACAGAACTGCGTGCAGCACAGAAAGCTGACCCGGAAGTGAATAAAATAATAATAGAGTTAGAAGATACAGAGGAGATTGCCGCTCGTCGTTGGACTGAACGTGGTTACCTTATGGAACGTGGTGTTCTCTACCGTTATAACCCAGATACGGACAACGAGTCAGCGCAATTGGTAATACCTGTAAGCATTCGAAATGAAGTTCTACGTGAGTGTCACGACTCACCGGTTGCTGGTCATCCTGGAATTGAGAGGACATACCAGAGAATCGCCCAGAGTTACTTTTTCCCTGGTATGAGAAGAATTATTACTGAATATGTTAAATCTTGTTCTACGTGTCAACGTTATAAAGCATCGAATGAGAAGCCCCAGGGTCTCCTTCAAACTCCAATACTACATCAACGTGGTGAGGTGTTAGCAGTTGACTTATTTGGCCCATTACCAGAAGGTGAAAAAGGGGAAAAATGGATTTTATTAGTCGAAGACACAGCAACGCGATGGGTAGAACTGTATGCTCTTAAAGAGGCAACGTCGGTAGCTTGCGCTAAAACGTTGATAGAGGAATACTTTATGCGTTTTGGACTACCTCGACGCATCATATCGGACAATGGTGTCCAATTTATTTCTGCAGTTATGCAAAAGTGTATGTATATACTGGACATTACACAGGAGTTGATTCCCGTTTACCATCCACAAGCCAACTCTGCAGAAAGGAAGAATAGGGACTTGAAGACCCATTTATCAATACTAGTTGGTACTGATCATCCTTCTTGGCCAAGTAAACTACCGGTTGTACGTTTTAGTATGAATAGTGCAGTTTGTGAAACGACAGGCGTTACACCCGCGTACCTGACGTTTGCACGGGAATTGAGGTCACCGTTAGAAGTGTACAATGATCCAAGAACTGTTTTAAACAAACAGAACTTTGTACCACAGATAACTCCCTATCTTAAGAGATTCTTGAATTCAATGACTGAAGTACGTGACAGAGTAGAAAAGAAACAAGATAGGAGGAAATTGTATGGAGATAGATCAAGAAGAGTTGGAGAAGATTTTCAAGAAGGGGATAGAGTTTTACTGAAATTTCACCAGCTGAGCGACGCTAGCAAGGCTAAAACGGCGAAATTTTTTCCTAAAAGAGATGGACCTTATTTGGTTAAAAAGAAAGTAAGTCCAACCACTTATCTTATCACATCCATTGAAGATCCTGGTGAAGTATTGGGCAAGTTCCATGCTGGTGAGCTTACCTTATTTCAAGGTCGTGAGGACGAATGTGCTCAACCACTCGTCCCTAAGAAAAAACGAGGTCGCCCGCGTGTGCAGCCTAAGCCAGGGGGAGTTGAACAGCTAGACCAGGATCGAGGTCGTAATCATGGTCTAGAGGGGGAGTATGTAGCACGGCAACCCTGTGCGACTAGTCCACTTAATAATAGTGTCGCTATCTATGCGCCACCCGCGTTTCCGCCGGATACAGTTGGCAACCTTAAAAAAGACCCGTGTGCACCGCGACGCGTCTCGAAGCGTGTAAGGAAGCCGCCGGCCATATTTGATTGTTAATATAGTTGTTCTTAAAGTTTGATTCATAATTAAAAGTGTCTGTGCAATTTAATAATTGGTGTGAACAAAGTTAAAATAAGTTTCATTCCAATACCTACAAGTGATACGAGGCCCTTAACCCATGCCCGTCGGCTAAACTTGAAATACAAGGTAAGGATATGAAAGGTTTCAGTGTCATGCCGAAGAACAATTCAAAGTCTCACAAAGTGAAAGATTTTGAGAGTTACTTGCTTCATGTTAATAAGATGTCGGTACTCAACGATGCTGCTTTTGTCTTTGAATTTTTAAAATGACTGATTTGAATGATTAATATCCTGCTATACTTATAAATAAGGTTACAGACATTTTGAGACACTTTAAAAAAAAACTAAATCCTATCCATAGCATATTTTGTTTTCAGAAATGTATTTAAAAAAAATTATTTTAAATCTATACTTCAGCTGAGCTTAGAATTCTTTGTTCTTGTATTATGTGTTGCTTGCCGTAGTACGGTAATAGACGAGCATGGGGGTAGAACTTAAATACCTACGCGCACACCACTGGATAAAAGAAGCCTATCTCCTTCTCCATATCATAGTCTATCTGCGTGTCAAATGTCATCGCAATCGGTTCAGCGGTTTAGGTGTGAAAAGGTAAACGCAAGACATCAGACATCCAGACAACATATAGTAAATTATATGAAAAGCATAAAGCTATATTATTATACATAGTATGGATACAGCAAGGTGAAATCGATGAAATTTTTCTTTCATGATCAAAAAATTATCCAACAAATAAAACTTGTATTTATTGATATCAAGACGGCTGTTTCAATTCCGATTTATTTAATATATTGAATAAAAAATAATTGTTCGTTAGCTTTTTGATTGCGTTCGCGTCAACATCAATACCACTGAAAACTTCGCTGTCAGTTACCATTTACGAATGAACGTCCCAAACAAAAATTCCATTTTCATTAATGTGATCAAGGAATTTCGTAAATTTAAATTGTTTCATCGAATTGTTTCCGTTGGAACAAAAAAAGTAATTTCAATAATATAAATAAACATTTAATATGATACGGCGATAAAAATAATAAAACCGGAACTACTGATTTGATTATGGAAATTCATTTACTGATAGCTGTTGCATCGTTCCTGAGTGATGTAGGTGAAACGAAAGAAAAATGGAAAAAAAAATGAAAGAGAACTATGAACGAACCACTCTATTTATTTACTTAAACATCCATTGCGAGAAACTGGATCATAATTAAGATGACTTAATTCCATACCTTAACCAACCGGTACATTAATTAGAAGCGCCATTTAAAGTGTAGAAGGCGTACAATATTGTTGAAGCAATTCGAGCTATGTGCGCTGAAGCGTTTGCTCCAGTCGAGCTCAAGGCATCTGCCGCACGAGACTTACAGTTAATGTAAAACTTCATTCCATTAAAACATGAACGTATAAGATTAAAGTTGAACACCACTTTATTTTGTATCTAAGCAAGACATTGTTTATTTGAAGATATTGAAATGTTTCCAAATTCTGTCGCAAATAAACAAAAGATTGAAGTCTAGGTTGATATGAAATTAGATCGTTTTTTTTTTCTTTTTTAAATTTTGGCATCACACTTCGTATATTTTGCCAGTGTCAAGTTGAGCAATGTAGGTATTTTTATATTCTTCATGAATAAATTCTCGTCAATCGTCAAGTTTCAAATTTCAAGTCATGTTAAATCTTCTTCGAGTCATAGTCATAGTCAGTCAGTTTAGTTAGGTTTTAGTACGATGGTAGCCGTTCTACTAAATTTTTTCATGGATTTCTTGAGACAACTTGAAAAGCCACTATACACGTAATCATTTCACTTCACTGTTGCACTTATATTGATCTTTATTGGACAAAATACCACCGATAATATTCAATAAAACTCAAAATACACGATTTTATGAAAATAAAACGAGAACGCAACGTCACTTCGCAAGTTCCCGCCAAAAAGTCAATTAGATATCTATAATGGCTATCCTACTAGTCCTACTAATAAATTATAAATAGCGAAAGCGAGCGAAAGTTTGTGAGTATGGATGTATGAATATTTGTTACTCTTTTACGTAAAAACTACTGAACGGATGTGGATGAAACTTGATACATAGATAGATCATACCCTGGAATAACATATAGGCTACTTTTTATCCTGGGAAAATATAAGATACCTCAGAAACGCGGGTGAAACCACGGGGCGGAACCTAGTGAATTTATAAAAATACAAACTACCTACTCTAGTTTTAAACTTCTACGCGGTTTCACCCGCGTTCCTGGGATATAAAGTAGCCATTGGTGCCAATTCTGTTGTTTACGAACTAAAATAAATTTAATCTCACTATATCTCTTTCTAAAAGTAAATATAAGAAAGGGATTCAAGATATTTTAGTCCTGTCAGTTTAATCCGATCACACATTTCAACGTGAATTTAAGCGCGATCTTTATTGGTCACGACTATTTACCCGTACATTACGACGGCATGGATTAAACTGACAGCATTAAAAATGTTCTATCTTTTTTCAATAAGGTTAAAATGAAAGAGAGGTGACTTGTCTAATATTAGTTAAGTTCGTAAACAACAGAATCGGCACCATTATAGCACTAGAGGATAATGTAGCTATTATGATACCAAACAAACTTAATCTCTTTATAATATGAATGGAGATTTCAATAATTTTTATGCATCGAAACCTTTATATGTGTAGATTTATCCATAAATAAAAAGTACAAAAAATACTCGTAAAGATTGATTCCTAAAACGAAATTCCATAGAGATGACAATGATTTATCGTTAATAGGACGTACAAGCATGCTCATACGGTTCGCGGATGGAGGCGCGTATGGTATTTCGAATTCAATTATTTTGCTTGTCCTGCTTTACCTCGAATTTGCGAGTGAATTTTTTTGAGTGTAAGAAACAGGAGTTAACTTAATTCACTTACCTGCCGTGTCTTTGATTAATACGATCTCGAGAGTGGCAAATGGATTTACGACTTTATCAAGAATCTGAAAAGATCCATTAACGGTAGCAACTTTTGTAAATTATGTTGTGCCGTTGTACCAATGTTTTTAAGTTTATTTTTTACTAGCTGTTCCACGCGGTTTCACTCGCGTTCCCGAGATAAAAAGTAGCCTATGTGTTAATCCAGGTTATAAACTATCTGTGTTCCAAATTTCATCCAAATCCGTTCAGTAGTTTTTGCGTGAAAGAGTAACAAACACCCATCCATCCATACATACAAACTTTCGCATCTATATATATAAAAGAAAGTCGTGTTAGTTACACTATTTATAACTCAAGAACGGCTGAACTGATTTGGCAAAAAATTGGTGGGGAGGTAGCTTAGAACCAGGAGAAGGAAATAGGATACTTTTTATTTTTATAGGGCAGGTAGGTAGGGGTAGGTAAACAGGTAGGAGTAGGTTGGGGTAGGTAGAGGTAGGTAGGGGCAGGTAGGGGCAGGTAGAGGTAGGTAGGGGTATTTAGGGGTAGGTAGAGGTAGGTAGAGGTAGGTAGGAGTAGGTAGGGGTAGATAGAGGTAGGTAAGGATAGGTAGGTAGGTCCCAGTTTTATTTTTGTTCTCAGGGCAGGACAACGTCTGCCGGTCAGCTAGTATAAAATATTAGTACTTAGGACTACAGTCCACCATGCTAAATGATGATGTCACAGATAATTTTAAGCACAGTTGGTGATCTTTTAAGACGTCAAAATTATGTCAAAGAGTATTATTTACATTCTAAATTAACCGTAGGAAGTGTCACTTCAGGGTCATTTTATGGATGTAAAACCCATTTTAATAAAAATATCTTCAACCACTTGAAGTCCTTTATGTGATTGATTAATTATTATTTACCATTAATTCAATTAAAAATACAGGCTAATATATTCAGTCTTAAAAACAGTATATACCTATACGCTTCATTCAGAAATCATCGTGTTAACTTAAAAGTAATCCTTTGTTTTAGTCACGCTCTGAATAACTCCTCTATGTACCTATCTAGACTCGTTGGTTTTCCAGTTTAATTTTACTGAAATCGTATGATATGTAGTTCATTACTTCAGTTGATAATACGTAACAGTAGTTGTCCACCGCGGCTTCACCCGCGTTTTCGGGATTAAAAGTAACCTATATGTTATTTCTGGGTATCTATAATAACCAGAACTTGGGTAAATAATGAAACCACTCGATGGCTATTAAGACGTAGAAATGGAAGAAAGGAAGGATTTTTGAAAATTCAACCTCTAAGAGTAAAATAGGAGATCGCGGTTGAAACCGCGGACGGAAAGCTAGTCTTCTAAATACCTATTAAAATAGAAAAGAACATACTGACTGACTGATCTATCAACAGGTCAAACCACTAGAAAGATCGGGCTGAAATTTGGCATACAGATAACTAGAAAGAAAGGATTTTCAAATTTTACCCCTAAGAATTAAAGCTAAAGATAAAATAGATAGTAGGTACCTATGAAATAAAAGGCAATAAATACGTTTAAAATAAACGCTTTGTTTATGGTAATTCTACTTGCAGACAACTATTATCATCAATTTTCCCATCACTTATGTCAAGTTGAGTCTTGACAGCTTTTAAGCAACAGTAAGCCTTTTAAAATGTTTATTTTGCTGACATGACATGATGTATAATGTACCTACATAAGAGGGTAATTTTCATTATTTCTTTACCACGCATCGTACTTTCCAAGTTTCCACTAATCTAACTAATACTAATTTAAACTTAAAATATATACCTATAGATCATACTCTGGAGTAACTTAAAGAATATTTTTTGTCCCAAGAAACGTTCAGGAAGGAAGGAAGCATCAAAGGTCAGGAGTGGGGGCTTGTGACGTCATCTCTCTGTAAAAAATGTACTAAGATGTGACGTCACTTGATTTTTTACGCACTGTATCTTAGTTATTTTTTGTTTTCGGAACTAAAGAATGCGTCCAATATTTCTTGGTAATCTAACTGATGGACTAATTAATTTTTTTTAGTCATCATCTCTATTATAACGATTAGTATGTCTATATAGGGTGATTTTAAAGGGTATATATAGTAGGCCAAAAGGACATTGATGTATACCTTATAAAATTTAAAGTTTAAACAAATATTTCACAGTAGAAAACAACTCTAAAATACGGGGTAATTTCTAGAACACCATTCGGATTTTAAAAGTTCTTTCAGTAATAGGAAGCTACCAGTGGCGAGGGGTGAAATGATGGCGAGGGTAAGCCGTTCAAAAAACACCTGTAATTTTATAATTACAGTGTATTTTAAGCATGATAAAAGTGGCTTTGAAGTGATGAAAATGTAGGACTGGGATTCCTCAAAGGTAAGCCGATGGGAATCGGCTTGTATGGACCCTTCGCCACTGGAAGCTACACTATCCTTGAGTGCTATAGGCTATTTTTATCTCAGAAAAAAGGGTGAAACCGCGAGAACCAGATAGTCCAATCATAATTCCACCATTTTATGTTTGTCTGAATAATGTATATGAACACTTATTATAACAATCCGTTATAAATAAATGATTTAACAATTTTATTAAATTAACCCTTTCTTCGCGCGCTTTACTTTATGACTTAAACTTATAACATGCAATTATGATGAATAATTAATTCTATAATGGCCACACGATTCCAATTGAATTCTACTTTGAATTTTATAGTAGTTCACGAGCAATTATTGTTCTACAATACTGAAATTTCCTGAATTATACTTGCGAGGAAATATTAATTTGATTATAGGCTTTGAATGTTTTATTATAACTTTTAAACCATTTTATAAGCACTAATAATAAACACACATAGTTTATTATAAATTAATGTGTTTTTATATTAAAAGTAAGATGCTTCGCTTCGTAACTACAGCTCACTAATAAGAGATCTCTTTTACTCGTTTGGAATCTAAAATCAGATAATTAACAGAA
This sequence comes from Tethea ocularis, assembly GCA_963555595.1. Lineage (NCBI taxonomy): Eukaryota > Metazoa > Arthropoda > Insecta > Lepidoptera > Drepanidae > Tethea > Tethea ocularis. The sequence goes on along the minus strand of OY741961.1, from coordinate 11,397,676 downwards.
TAAGTTACTTTTTTTTTAATATACATACAAATGCTATTCGCATTTGAACATACCATTGAAATTAGCCTACAATTAAAAAAAAAACATGCGGGCTATTTGCATTAACAGTATTTTATACTTATGCGTGCAAATTATATTCAGTTGCTATTGCGATGTAAATATTCACAATTAGCACACAGTCAGTTCACCAAAAAAGGATTTATTTGCTGTTTGACTTGAAAAAAAAAACTATTTGAAGGTGCGACTACAAACTATAAAAAAAATAATTCTATGAATATATTATTAGCACATAATATTTATCAGAGAAGTTTCATAATATAATGTTCCCAAAACAGAGTTTATATACTGCGGCCGAGATCACACTTTGCTCTCAAATCTCATTATCAGCCAACATAAACTAGTCAGTACGACCCAAAAAGTTTTTATAGTACTCAAACGTTCTAAGAAAGAAAACACATTTATTCTAGACAGCACTTATAAAAATACAATTTTAACATAGTACCTATGCCTAGTAATAAATAACAGACAATAAAAAACAATATGATGTTGCTAGCTTGATGATTTTACCAGAATGTATTCGACTCGCCAATTTTCTAAAGTTAGGTAATTTTTGGAAGAAAACTAACCCTCGCGATTTATATCCGAGCTCATTGCCCTCGCGCTGGTTTTCAGTTTAGACCTAAAATCCATGATCTCTTTTGTCATAAAATTATAGTAAATAAAATTAATTCTTACATTGCAACACGATGGACAATTTGAACAGCCACCACATCCTCATTACGACAAATATCGAAATGCAATCCTAGAAACTTCACTTGACGCATGCGCGTAAAACTGACACTTGACCGCCAAACAAAAAACACTTGCCAATAACACTAACAAACACCGCAAATAAACTGTTTTAAAACAGGTATAAAACATAACAGACACAGTAAACCCACTAAAAACTTATCTTTATGCCCCACAAGAGCGTTTATATTTTACCACTTCAAACGAAAAACTTCCGCGAAGTTCGTAGCGTATGTAGTTGGGAAGTTAAAACCAACGTGTGTGGGGTTCGAACCCGGCTTGGAAACTAACCGCCGACTCAACTGGCGTCCGGTAGCAAGCAGACCATATCGGAAGCTCTCGGGTATTGTGTAGTTATTGGGTAATTTATTCTAATACTTCTTTGCTGTACTTACTGTTGGGAAGTTTGATGGATAATATTGATGATCGAATAAATGTGGGTTTCACAATTTGGAGTTGATTTGAATCGTTATTAATTCCACACCAAATTCTTATTTGTAGTTTTTAAGAGTTTGTGCCAAGCTGTGTGTTCTGATAGCTGTTCCCTGACAGCCTGTTCCCTGCTATTATATCGTGCTTTTAACTTTCGGCCACACCATTACTCTTACTACACCGGTGAGATTCTGATTAATCCCATGCCTCCTTCTTATCCAATCCGGTAAGGATCTAAATTGAATTTCTTTGTTACCTCTTGACGCTTCATTGGCACAACCAATTCTAATGAGCTTTGCCACGCCACGTACAAATAACATATATGTTACTTTTTATCCCGGGAACACGGTTAACAATGGTGCAACGATATACTGGTATAAAACTCCGGGAGACATGACTGGGGTGGAACCCTTAGCTGAGTATCAGAGGATCTTAAAGCTTTTACTCGCTTGGTTGGTGAGTCTCATGGGAGAAAATCTTATTTCATATTTGGTGGATATTGGTCCCAATTTTGTCTCACTACCACCTATATGAGAGAAATGAGATAAAATAAATTTAATCCTGTCAAATTAATCCGATTGCTTATTTTGTGATTTTAATCGCCTTGTAGCCTAATCTAGGCGATTTAGTCGGGTAAAAGTACCCCGGAATTTTATCTGATAAATGAATACCTGATATTTACGTTCCTGGTCCAAAAAAAACTGTGAGACTTTTCACACACGGCTATCTAATCCCAAACTAAGTAAGAAAGGAGGAATTACATGCTGAACTGAGCATTAGCTAGTACATACTTTATAAAAAAAAAAACTGTATAATACTCAATACGACCCCATAGGAATGTGCTAACGCGTCACGGGCCGGTTAGGTGAGGAAGTCCGGCGCACGGGCCACTTCCGCTACCTCACCGCGCGCCGCGGTCACCCAACCGGTACCAGCTTTTGTAAGGGTTACCAATACCATGTGATTGTATTGAATATCTGTTTGTCGGAAGATATAGGTATATAAATATGGACTTGATTGCTTTTAAATGTTTATTATTAGAGTCGGTTGCTCGTACTTTTACTTGAAGTTATAGTCAACGTTAACTTAACATTACAATGACCATTACCATGCTTTGACCGTAGGGTTAACTTTGACGATGACCGATCTCCCTCGCTATGGTTATGGTTAATTTTTTTGTTAAAGTGACACGAGCAACCCAGTTTGCTTTTTTTCGGCAGTTAAAGTTAACTATAACCGTAACCTTAGTATGACCGCGTTTTATGCAACCGACCCTTACTATGCTTGGCTGTTGCTGAGTTTCTTGCCGGAATTTTCTCAGTTTAAGTATTCCGAACCGGGGTGGTAGAGTCTATTGTTCGATGTTCATAAGTGCCTCATCAGGGCCTAAACTGAAAAAAAATATTTTTGAGTTTGAGTTTATGTGGTCGGGTAATTTGTAGTACCCGCCTGGTTGGCTACCACCCTAATGTAAAAAATATCCGTGATTGTTTTTAACCACTTTCGTTACTTCGTGGTACTTACATATTAATACATATTTTCTATCTCCAAAAAAAAATACTCCTATATCAAATAACGATTCTGCATTATGTAGATAATAAAGAAATAAAAAAGGCTAAGTGCGAGTCGGACTCGCGCACGAAGGGTTCCGTACCATCTTTAAAAAGAACAAAAGTCACTTTTGTTCCTTAAATATTTATTTTATTCTGTATTTGTTGTTATAGCGGCAACAGGAATACATCATCTGAAAAAATTTCAACTGTCAACTATCACGGTTCATGAGATACATGGTGACAGACGGACATACAGCGGACTCTTAGTAATAGGTTCCCGTTTCACCACACATACAAATACTCATTCTTTCTTATGCAAATAACAATTACTTATGATTGTCACAATTAAAATAAAAAAATAATATCTCAAATGAACATAATATAACAAATGTAATCACCTATCATTGACACTTTATTATCGTGTTACGAGTTACGAGCGAACAACGACTTGATTCAATAAAGGAAAGAAACGTCGCCGGACGCTTCGCGGCGTCCATAAATATTAATTAAATGGCCCTAATGTTATTTACTGTCAGACATTGATGTCGGTTACTGAGATTCTTTTCTCTCGCTTCTGTTTTATTTATGGTATATTAATGATTGGAGTGGGTGACTTGTTATTTCTGCTGATAGGTTTTAGGAAATTATTTTTTCCATACGAATATTACAAATGCGAAAGTTTGTGAGTATGTTTGTTGCTCGTTCACGTAAAATCTACTGAACGGATTTGGATAAAACTTGGCATATAGATAGATCATACCTTGGAATAACATATAGGCTACTTTTTGTCCCGGAAAAACATGAGATATCTCGGGAATGCGAGTGAAACCGCGGGGCGGAAGCTAGTATCAAAATAAATGTTTACCAGATAGAGGTGTGATGTTTGTTTAAAAAATCGAAGTATTTCTTTTAATTTACTTTCTAAGGATAATTATGATGTCTTAATGTAACAAAGTTAAAATAAATTCGCAGAAATAACCTACCATAACGTATAAGTTTGATTTCATAAAATTAATTAATAAGTGATCATTAAAATACTACAAACCTGTGAATTATTAATTTATTTAGCTATTCAATTCGTCTCATACGCTTGTATTACCTACATGCCAATAATTTAAATCCTAAAATTAACTAAAGTTCAAGCTCGAGCTTTGCAAAAAGTCCTTTATGGGGGATGCTTCAAGTTAGCCCTCGAAATTCAAATTATATTACGTTTTTTAATAATTGCAGCTCAATTATCTATAAGGCGTATATTTTATTTAACTGGGTGAAATATGTTAATGATTTCGCTTCGTTGTTAATCAGTAAATATACTACCATTCTTGTCGCGAATCACATGTTGACAAACTGTCGACCTATAACTGTGCTGCAATTTGCAAAAAACGTAATAAAATTTGAATTTTGCAGCTAACCTAAAGCATTCACATTTTTCCAATAATAAAGAGACAAAGAGTTCTCAAAATCACAACTAATTGCTTGTACTACGAATTCATACGATCCCTTCTATGAAAGCAAAACCGCAGCACACCCACAAAAATAAAACCCCAAAACAATAACAATAGTGTTTAGCCATACTAACAAGTTTCGTAACGCTTTCTCCACAATGCACATACATACTTGTGCGCGTATTCATTCCATTGTGGATACACTGTACCTGTATTGGCTTACAGTAGCGAGAATATTGGTTACAAGTTTTATTAGTTCTCAAGTGTTCCGAGCTCACTGTTCTCCGATGCTGTTATGTCAATACATTTGAAACTATTGAAAATGAAAATACAGCCATTGCATGGTTCAGGTTTCTATTTTCTTCCCTCTTATAATAAAGTTAGAGTTTCTTATTGCTTGAGGTTACCTTTTATATTTACGCTTATTAATTGAAGTTGTTAATTTTGTAATATTGCTTTGATTTCGATAAAAATAAAATTTTCTGTTATCTGTTATTTTGATTTTAAATCACAATCAACATTTTGATAAAAACAAGAAAATGCATTTTTGTGGCGTTTGGTGTAGAAACACTGGGGCCATGGGGCCCAGGTGCCCTTCTTTTGTTTAAAGAGGTCTCGGCGCCTTATTGAGACCTCGCGTGACAGGAAGGCTGGTGTCTATCTAGGACAGCGGATCAGAATTGCCATTCAACGTGGCAATGCCGCCAGCCTTCTTGGCACGTTCACTCAGGGCAGTGATCTGGCACAACTTTTTTACTTGTAAATATTTTGTATTTTGTAAATAGGTTAGGGTTAGGTATATTATTATTTTTAGTTGACTATGACTTATTTCACGGATTAAAAACAAGAGAATTGAAAAAAAAATACACGACTTCCAATAACCATAGAGAATACCAGTGAAAGAAGAAAATCAAAATGTTCTTAGTCATTGCAAACTATACCTATAATATGCTTACTAATAAAGCTGAAGTTTATTTGTTTGAACGTAATATCTCTGGATCTTCCCGTTGGATTCGAAAAGTTCTTTCACAAATAGAAAGCTAAATTATCCCCAAAGGTTTATAGGCTACTTTTATCTTGGGAAAGAGAGTGAAACCGCGAGGAACAGCTATGTTTACATAATCAATCATATTGTAATAACTTTTTTATAATTTAGTTATAAGTATCCATTTCACCTGAAATTACGTCAGGATTATTACAATACCACATTCTTCTAAATCTGTTGGAGAATGTAGAAATTATGTTGCATTAAATAAACGGACAACATTCAGCAGTCACATATAATAATAACCCCGTTTTTATATGTATCTTTTACTCTTTTTGGTACATTATTGTACCTATTAAATGCCGTCAAAACGGGTCTATTATGAGTCCATATCAGGTTCCGTAGCTGTAACTGTCATGCTCTGATACAGAATTTTTGTTACAGGAACACTGTTCGTGTAACACTGTAGGTAAGTGATTATATTTCCTTTATCCACAAAATAACAAAAGAAGTTCTAAGGTTTAAATTCTATACTTAAAAATATATATAATTCAATAGGGTAGTTTACTGACATATCAAATCAGCTACTTTTTAATAAATGTCAAAACGATAGTTTATATGAAATTTGTATGAAATACTAACCTAATGACGTCATAGTTTCACAGCATCAAATGGTTCGAATCAACTCTTAGTGGTTCTACTGGTAATTAAAAATCATAAAAAGCATTAAATGTACAACATATTTGATGTTTCCACGTGTTTTTAGATGTTTTATGCATTGGTTAGTGTTTGGTCATTTATTTTTGATACTGTAAACTAGCCTATTATTAAGTTTAAGTGTATTCCGAACCGGTGGTAAAGTCTAAAAATTGTAACTGTTGACATTTATAAGTGCCTTATTTAGGGCCTAAACTGAATAAATTAATTTTTAATTTTTCGATATGATTTGATTTGAATATGCAATAAGTATATACAAAGAATACATTGTGAGCATTCGCAATTTGAGATATTGTACCCGTATGATAGTAATACTCATTGCGACAGTAAACGGAGCAATATCACGCTGTTAGTGCATTCACCTATAGATTGCTTTCACTGACCTTTTAAATAACACGTAGGGTTTTTATTCGCGCTTTCTAGTTGATGAGATTAACTGAAGTGCTTCGCTTTACATGCATTATTATAATAAAAATTTAATACGCTTGACTGTATGGAATACGTAATTTTGATCACTTGCTCCGTTGTAAAAATAACATAAAAATAATTTTATGAGTTTAATTTAAAGCAATCATTTATTTATGTTTTTTTTTTTTTAATTAATGAAATAAAATTTGTTAGTTCTGTTAATATTTTAAAGTCCATGTTCACCGACTAGAAAACGGTCCGATAAATTATGTTTTTTTTTTATATCAGGCGTTTACGATTAATTTTTCCTACGAAAAATTTAGGTAGTGAACCTTAGAAGACTTACTTTATTAGTATGGTAAACTAGAAAAGCTCTAAAGAACTTAACTTAATTTAAAGGGTGCATACTGCCCACTACCTACTTGATTTCAAAATTTACTAAGAAATTTTTTAAATGACTAAAAAAGTCAGATAAGAAGAAACTCAGAAAATATAATTTGCAAAAACTCAATCATGAACGTTAATATTCACTCTCGGCACCGGTTCAATTATTTTGTACGCTGAAAAACGCGTCAAAATACAAAGAGCCAAAAATTTCGTTGCAAGTATGAATAACGTAACATAGGATCATCCCGTGTAATACGGTAGGAAACCCGGTAAAAAAGTAACCGGATCAATCCGGGCATCTCCGATACGGAATTTCAATGAAACTGATTCTTTTTAAGCCGGTAGCTCCTTTGTGCGGGGCTTATTGTTGTTTGGAAGCATGATGGCTTTGTGAAAAGACTGTGTTCCTACACATGCTCATAATATGTCTAGTGCTTAAAACACTACAATCTTTTTCCTCTGTTGTTTTCAGATTAAATGATTTAAATCTTACCACGTCTCTTTGTAATAAAAATAATAATAAAAGATTTAAAAATATTAAGCCAGTTGCCTTCTTGGCATTGTAACAGGTCGGCAACAAATTGGCCTACCTCTTGTATTGCAAATGGCGATAGGCGACGGTAACCACTTACCATCATGTGGACCGCCTGCCTGCTTTTCAATCTTCTGACTTTAAAAAGTCCTGTCCAATTCACAACTAATCGTAAATGACAATGGCATAGACTATGCACTAGTCATTTGACAGTTATAAGAATATTCCATCCCTTTTCAATAATATTTGTAAGAAAGAGATGTAACGTGGATTAAAATTCGTTTTTATATAGCAGGATCGGCACCAATGTAGACAATAAACTACGCTACTAGCAACTCTTTACTGTTACTATATGTAGAAACAGTAAGCTTACATTTTGTACGTTAATTTTGAAGGCCTGCGGCGTACACTGCGTAGACACGTATTTTCATAAACTAAAGGTAGATCTTGCAAATATTATTACAACGGTAATAATTTTACCTATTATATGGAACTGAAAGCCTGTGTAAATAGCTCAGGCCTACCCTATGATGTACTATATATCATAAGTTATTCGATCACTATAAACCTCGAAGTATTTTTTACTGATAATTGACTCAGGCGTGACCTTGCGGAAATCCATTATAAGATTAGATAGAAGACAAATAATTACTGGATTTCCTTCTCTGTCAAGTACCACACAAGGAAATCGACACGTGTTTCGCTTCTTAACGAAGCATCATCAGGACGTAGTAGTAATATACCTCAGTGTTGGTAACTTATAAAACACTGCGAGCGTGTTTAGTGGAACTTTCCACGAACCTTAGAGGATCAAAATTTACTTAATATAATAAATAGCTAACTCAAATAAATTGCATTAGATTATTAATGGCCTCAACAAAGACATCACTTATTTATTCATTGACATTCGCTGCGCTTACTGCCTTTGAGTATTATTACAAAAGACACGGTACTTAAACTCGCTGAAAGTTTATGCCAAGCGTGAAATTAATGTTGTTTGCTGTTGTTTTATTTTGCTTTTACGCTGTTAGCACAACGTGCGGGTGGGAAATGGTGGCTGAAACGCTTGTAAGTTTTTGATCATGCCTCAGGAGTTTAAAATCCCTTGAATAAAAAAATATATAGACGTGTCGAATTGTAAACCTCCTCTTTTACCTTTTCGACGGTTGAAAAATCGATAGCATATAGGGAAATATATCATGAATCGTTGAATCATTTTAGTTATGAGGCTACTGATATATAAATTTATGTTCAACAATCAACATCTTAACCTGATTACTTGCAAGTCAATCGGTGTTTAATTTATCTGAAATTTGGTACACATGTTAATGCGATGACCTTACAATAATATGGTGTAATTGAGTTGGTTTGAATGTTTGCTTATTGAGTTGAATAAAAAAGATCATGTCGTTAAAAGTTATATAATTTTAGAGTGATTTCTTATTTGAAAAAGCCTCAGATCGATGATGACATTTGCTACATACCTAATATAGACAAAGAAGCTATAAAATCTACAGTATAATGTTATGTATAAAAAAAATAGTATCCGAGCAGATTTGTTGAAGAATGTTTCACGCATCTATGTGCATAGGCATACAGATATCTGTTCAAGTACGCTAAGATCCAAGAGTGAGTAAATACAATAAAATGCTTAAATTCATGTACACTCGGCATTTTCTTCATTGTTGCGCAAACTCATCTTCCTTAATTTTCATTTGATTAATTCTCGACGTATGTTCCGCGTATTCTGTACTGAAATGAAGATTGTATTATTACAGAATATAAACCTAATAAATTTGGCAAAGTACTAGGCATAGAAATAATTTGTGATTTATACCTACTTACGTATAGACTGGGCAGTTGGCGAGGTTGGTTAAGACGCCTATCATGCCACAGGTCATGGGTTCGATTTCGAAGAAAAATTTATTGAAGAATCACATTCTCTGCTATATTTTTTTTGGTTTTACCAAACCTTTATAAACTCACATCAACCTGGTCCTTGTTATTTCGTAGTGAATTGATTCTCTGAAACCGAGTGGATGTTTTTTTTTAAACCTATGTCGAGGTGAAAAATCTGAAATTGAAAATTTTCTTCATACATTTGATCGAGCAAGTTTTATGTACTTACATGAAATTACTTTCTTTCGCCATTTTACAGTCGATCCATTAAGGGGGTTCCAAAAAGCCCGCGAAATTCAAATTTTGTTAGGTTTTTTCAAAATGCTGCTCAAAATATGATTCTAGACACTGAGATATGGCTATAGATCTATATATGTATTAATTTTGCATTCAAAATATTATAGAACTGTACATTGGTTCCGTTATTTATCGAAAAAGTATAATGTATACATACAGTAATCAATTAGCATATTAATGAAGCGCAAATTACATTTTGACAAATATACAACCTATTACTGAGCTGCAATTTGAAAAAAACCTCATAAAATTTGAATTTCGTGGGCTTTTCGGCCGATTCACCTTAATTTGTTGGGAATAACAAACCAACATGTATGTTGGTTGAATACTCAGTATAAAAATGCAGTTTGATAAAACATGAACACTACCTACTTCTTAATTTGAGTACATTTTCAATTATAGTAATAAGAAAATACTCCCATAACTTAAATCGCTAACATTTATATAGAGGTAATACCTTTTAGCTGTAATGCCGTATTCAGTTCAATTACCTTGCCACCTGAAAGCTTTACCTTACCGGTAGGTATACCTATATTATTGATTTCCCGTTTAATGGAGTGGATTGACCTGGTTCTGGGTTTTAATACCCAGTTTTTAGATCCAAGCTGAGTTTTTACATCGTATGTGCAGATCATTATCGGTATTTTTGTTTGAGGCCCTAAATACGAACATATACCTATATGAAAGTTATTAGACGATTAGATTGAAAATAAAATCACGTGTCTATCAAAGCCCGGCCTTGTGTTTAGAGTAGCTAGATTCATAGTCATTTGAAATGGAAATTCATAGGAGAGGCTTAATTTAATCATATTCATATCCTAGGACATTTTTCACGCATACCTGTCTCATCCCAAACTAAGCAGTACTATGGATAACTGATAGTTACCACATATAATATAAGGGGCACCCCTAATTAGTCGTAACTCGTACAAAATCCTCCCCCTCCCCCGGTAACGCCCTGAGCCGAGGTTCGTACTCCATTCGGGGGTGCCCTCAGGCGTTGTTACCTAAATATTACCCGGCTGAGAGCCCTCTGCGCTCCCCGCTTTGTCCGGTAAGGTTGTTGCAGCCGACAGAGGCTACCAACTTTTGCCCTTTCAAAAAAAAAAAAAAATATATTCATTTTGTAACGACTCAAATCTAAATATTTGTTTTTTGTAAATATTCTTACTGCGCGATTATGTAGTACCTACAGAATATTCCAGGAGCGTAGTAGTTATGTAAAAATACGGTAAAATAAGGTTTTTGCAGTTAGTAATTGATTTAGTGAGTGATGTTACATTAATGAAAATTCAGTATGGTCTGTTTTGAGACCGCCATTGACTATCTATCATAATACAGAACGTAAAATACACATTAATACAATCGTCAATTTACACTGTTAATTTTACTCAAGATTATTCAGCAGATTTTAAATTAGGTACATTATGACACAACTTAGATGTAGCATTCAACGTTCAACAAGATAATTTTCGCCTAAAGTACTAATAAACATGGGTAATTTTGTAGGCGCACTGTTTTCGGAAATTATAGATTTTACGAATTTTGCCGATGCTTCATCTAAGTTGTGTCATACTGTATCTTCTCGAAAGATTGCCATGAGGGTCATAACATTCAACAACATAACAATTTACAGTCCAACAGAGATTCCCAAACTTCAGTGGCAGTTATAAATAACAATGCAATCCTAACTCCAAAACCGAACTGCAATTTGTATGGCATTTAAGATTTGTGGGTATTGCCGAGGCTCTTCTAAGCTCGGTTAGGTGGTTACGAATTCAGATTGTACAATAGGCTAGAGCATCACGTTCTAGAATTATACCGGCTCGGCTAGGATACAGTGCATCTTTACTGCAGTTCTCAAGTTCTATTTACAGTTTGTGTCTGTTGCATTCCTAATGTTGGTGGCAGTATTCTGGTGTGTTATGAAACGCGGTTATAATAGGAAAGCTAATTTTAAAACCAATTTAAAAATATCGAGAGAGTGATGTTTATTTATGTTTTTCAAAAGTATGTACACCGATTAAGTACTCTGTCTTTTATTTTTAATGAGATTTATTTGAAAGTGTCCTAATTGAATTTTGTAAAAAAAAATACCTTCATTTATCGACCCGAATGAATGATGAATGTATTAAATATATACACCTTCCTCTTCATCACTATCTATTGCTGAAAACTACATTATAATCCTTTGAGTAGTTTAAAAGATCTAAGCGGACAGACGTTCGCAGCAGCGGAACCGACTTCATTTTATAGTATGTAAAGATGTTCATAATTTATATATTTATTATTTCTTTTGATCTTGTCATTCACAGACAATTTTCTTTATCTCTGAATTCTTAAAACTACATATTGAAGCTCTTTAAAAGGTATTCCTCGCGGTTTTTCCCGCATTTCTGGGACTCGGGAATAATGTAGATTTTTGTTAGTGAAAGAATTTTCCGAATGTTATTAGTAACTCCGAAGATTATCTCTTACATCTAAATAAATAAACATTACCTGTTTGTAAACCTACTAATTCTAAATTATAAATGCGAAAGTTTGTGAGTATGGATGTATGGATGGATGTTTGTTACTCTTTCACGCAAAAACTACTGAACGGATTCGGATGAAATTTGGAACACATATATTTTATAACCTAGATTAACACATTGGATACTTTTTATCCCGGTAAAACATAAGATCCCTCGGGAACGCGGGTGAAACCGCGGGGCGGAATCTAGTATTAGTTTAGTTTAAGAACTGCGTAGGTCTGAGTTTAAGCAAGTGGTGAGTAACATTATGGTAGCAAATATGAAACACGAAATGTTAATCTCATTAAAATTCCAGTCTGTCATCAGAATAGGGGTGTATATCAGAAATTCAGCGTCGCTTATTCAGGCGCGTCCGACAAAGCCAACAGTAAATGCAAAGTCGGTGTTGAGTCCGAACGATAAATTATTTTCAGTTGGCAAGTTGATGTCATAAACTTGTGCCAGCGTTTTATGCGCCAGTTTTCACAATTTTTCAGGGCAATGGTACATACTCGAAGTGCCCAAACTGTTATTTATTACAAAAGCTTAACAATATACAGGGGTGTTATTTTGTGTTTTTTTTTTTTATAAATCGGAATAAAAACTATAAATAAAAGGATACATTGTATTGGATGGAATTAAAATACCTACCTACCTAAAACTGTATATTTTTTAAATGTTTTTGTGGATTAATTTTATTTGGAATAAGTATTTCATTCTCATAATGGTTTATACTAATACTTAAATTCAATAGCTAGTGTGTTTGTTATAACTCAGCAAACTTGTGGAACAGATTAATAAATAGATTACAGCGGATCAGCATTGCCATTCAACGTGGCAATGCCGCCAGCCTTCTTGGCACGGTCACTCAGGGCAGTGATCTGGCACAAGTTTTTTTATTGTAAATATTTTGTTTTTGCAAATATTAATTATTATACTAGTTTGTTATTAACAATTCAAATTAGTACATATCCTGAAAAACATTTGTGATATTTTTTATCCCGGAAAATAAGTATTATCTCAGGTGTTCATTATAATATATGTATTTATTTTGTAATCACACTGTATAATATATATTTCATTTGCAACTTTTACTAAAATTATTCTTTCCATTTTGTAAAAAACAAAACTGCCTCAAATTTCATAATCGATTAACCAAGAAAAATGAAAACCCAGCTCGACAATGGCAAATACGATGCAAAGACATGCACACCATAAACTAAATATTCACCCTTTGGTACTTGTAACAAAGTAATGGTAAAATGTATAACAATACTTACACACGCGACGTGAACAAAATGAGGTAGCCCGCCCTATGCTTTGATTTTTTATGGCTTTTTTAATCAGGGGACAATTTTATGTCCTGCAAAAAGAGCTCGTGACTTGTGTTAGGGAGCTTGTATACTGATTATTATTTTATTTACTATAAACCACTTCATTTATACAAAAGCCAATTTGGTAGTAAGATTGAGTAAATCTGTTAGCGGTCAATTATTGAAAAAAATAGTTCTCCTTCTCTGTCGAGTCCCACACAAGGAATCTCAATAGGAAATCGACATGTGTTTCGCTTCTCCACGAAGCATCATCAGGACATAGTAGACCCGCTGTCACCTGTCGCCGGATACGTATTGCCTCGCCGACTACCGGACAGAAAGCTTTCTATGGGACTCGACAGAGAAGGAGATATAGTGGATTTGTCTTCTTTTATCGATCTTCTTGCTCATAGGTAGGTAAGGCATTTTTTGAAAAACGGATGTCGTAAACCCCCTAACATCAAAACTTTGACATTTATTCTATGTAAGAAATAGAAATAAGTAGGAAGGTAGGAAGAAGGATATTAGTAGTATTTTTTACATCTATGTAAACTCTTCCTTAGTGATAATCTCGTGATTTTTGAGCACATGTCGCGGAAACATCGAGGAATATGACAGATTTCCGATATCATGTTCAAATAATCGACGGCGATTACTTTCTGAAGCCCCACGTGCCTTGGAGAACGTAATACGCCCTTGTCGCTACCAGATATTCAATATGGCATATGCGATGTATATTAATAATCAGAAATGGCGTTTTTAAGGAAAAGTGACAGGGAAGCTGAAAGGATATCTATTCTATAAAGCGGATAGAGTGAATGTAAAATTTCCTTTTTGTTTTTTTCATAATTACCAACAAACGATAGATAACCAATAATTAAAAGCCCTGAATCAAATGAAAATATAAAAGTAAAACTTTTTCATGATTCAACAAAAATATTTTTTTGTTTTTATCCTCCTTCAAAAAAGATAGGAGTAGGTTCTAAATTCCGATGTTTTTTTTAATGTTTGTTCACGTATAACTTTTTTGCTTTTAACCGATTTTAATCTATATATATAAAACAAATTCGTGTTAGTTACACTATTTATAACTCAAAAACGGCTGAAATTGGTGGGGAGGTAGCTTAGAACCAGGAGAAGGACATAGGATAGGTAGGAGTAGGTAGAGGTAGGTAGGGGTAGGTAGAGGGAGGTATGGATAGGTAGGTATGTCCCAGTTTTTTTTTGTTCTCAGGGCAGGGCAACGTCTGCCGGGTCAGCTAGTTAAGTATTGTTTTTGCGTTGGCTTCAGTATAGCTCCATATTAATTTCATTGTCCTTGATCCTGACGACAAAACCTCCTGGTTTTACTCTTCTTTTAAAAGTTAATAATTATTGAAATAGAGGTAATAAGAGTATTGTAGTTCCAAACAGCTCGGAAAAAATCATTATATTAAACAAAAAATTAAAAAAAAGTTCTTTGACGTTACAATATAAAGGATATTAACCGTCTTCAAAAACAGTAACGGGAAAGCAAAGCCGAAACGACCTGGTGATATGATAAAAAATAAATGGAAAAAAACATTAAATGACCATTCTTTTGATGATAAAAATTAAAAGCACGGCTCTGGGTATATTTTGTTTATGGAAAATACGTATATGTCCGGAAACGTATGCGATATCAAATGAAATACACGGGCATTATTGATATGAATATTGAATGTTGCGTGTTTTTGGAGCCAATTTTTTTTTATTCTGAAAGTTTAACAACGAGTTTGAAAGTAGGTATAGGAATGCAATAACTCGCTTTTGTTAACGGCATTAATTGTTTTTTGAAGAAACACGTTTTTTTATGTCAATAGGTTAATCAATCGACAGACGGTTCATCTAATGGTAAGTGGTTTCCGCCATTTGGAATATTATAGGATTGTCTCCTTTTACGCCCTTTTTGTACAATGTTTTGTTAGCTTATTGTAGAGACGACACTAGAAGAATTATTAGAAGGTTACCAAGAATAATCTAATCTGACTGTTTTGAAGTCACATAAGATTAAATTTGAAGAGTTCCCTCGATTTCTCTATGGGGATCATCAGATCCTGACCTGATGACCGGGATCATCTGGGAAGTATACCCTTAAAAAAAAAGAATTTTCCGAATCGATCCAGGCGTCTTTGAGTAATCCGGGAACATGAAACCGACAAATTTTTAAACCCCTCCTTTTTTGAAGTCAGTTAAAAATCTACTACGGTGGATTACTAGATAAATTATTGGGTATCTTTTGAATAATATAAAAATAAGATACTAGTAGCATTAAAATTCATATTCATCAGGAATACCTGCATAGCTTTTAGGTAGGTATATTACTTAGGTCGATGTTTTCCGACTAAAAAACGGTCCGATAAATTATAATCGGGCGTTTACCATGAATTTTCGAAGAGGAGGCTCTCCGCGAATGACTCCGTCCCTTACTAATCCGACGCAGACAAGAAGAGGCGCAATTTTAGTAAAAAAGACGATTTTTTTCTGACGTTACTAAAGAAAAATTCATTTTTTTTTAATGGTGGCTCGTAAGATATTCTCTAATTTAACATATATTTTTTACAAATCTCTTGCAACAAAGAATGCCGAAAAAAACTTAATCTAGAATCATCATTTCTTAGACATCGTCGTTTTTCTTACGAATTTCATAAAGTGGATTGTACAAAATAAAATGAGGTCCCACCCTTGTTTCATAATATGCACTCAATTATTTTGAAAATCGTTCTAACATAAATGTAACTTTAAAAAACCATCAAAAATATAATTTGTATCAAACATAACGCGTTTACCTCAAAACGTGTTTGTTGTAACATATTTTTGTGACAAACTGATATTTTTCGAAGTGTGGCGATTTCGCAAAGTTTAAGTGGCCATTAGAAAAGTTGTTAACAGGTGCCCTCGGGCACTGGGTCCAGTACTTGGGCCCGAACTTTATATTGCCGATGTAGAATCTAGTCAGGAAATCGACCGTATTGTACAGGTTAAGTATGTGTGTGTGTACCTACGTATGATTTTATAGGAGTAATGCTTTTCAGGTTTTCCGGCCTTCTGTTATTAATTAAATTTTCGTGAGTTGCTGATCCCGATGATGATTTCAGATGTTATGATCCCTATCTTCATATCAGGTTCCCCTGTTTTATCAATTATTATTAATTTTAATAATTATTATTAATTTTAACGAGGGACTAGTTTTTAAAAAAAATGACTGTTCACTGACAGTTTGCATGAGGTTGTTTTATCATATGACTAACTTTCCCCTATTTTACCCCCTACCCAAAAATCCTTAGCGAATGCCTACCTAGTATAATAGTGTGTAGGTATGCCAAATTTCAGCCCGATCAGTTTAGTAGTTTGAGTTCTATGTTATTTAAAGATCAGTCAGCCAGACACGGTCACTTTTCATATTTTGATAAAACCTAACGAATAATGAGTGAGTACATAATATAGAAGGCTGTAGGTATCCTTACCAAATCGCATAAAAAATGACTCAGTAGCTACGGCGTGATTAAATAACAGATATACAGTATGACACAACTTAGATGTAGCATCGGCGAATCGTTTTCGTACACTTCACTTCCGATTTACACAACAAATAAAAATAATTCAGTATCGCGCCATTCAACGTTCAACAAGATCATTTTCGCCGATCATTTTTTAACACACGAGTAATGTTGTAGGCCGATGTAGTTTGCCGATGCTTTATCTAAGTTGTGTCATACTATACCTACGTAAACACCCACAAAGAAACTCACCACTCTGATATAAGACGGATAGGATATAAAAAATCCAAATCAAATAAATACGCTATGTAGCTATCCAAATATAATTTTATTGATAGATTGGCTCCTTTACCTACCGAAAAATATTCACCAAAAAGGTCACATTTTATCATCATCTGCGATTTGATAGGTATTTATGTACCCAATGAACCAATACGACGATCTGGCTTTGATCGTGATATCATATGCCTATCAGCAGAAATTGATTTATTCCTCAAGAGGAAAATGAAATAGGAGAAACCGTTGATACCAATCTTATTGCAAAATCGAAGTGGCACAGGACAGATAACTCTATATCGTATATTTTCTGTCATATACCTTATAACAATCTGTGTTTGTAAATTGAAAATTATTCTGAAAACAAGATTGAAACTGAGTTGGGATTTTGAAAATAATGCAATAAATTCTTCAAAGAAATTGGTCACATTATAATTTGGTTGGGTAGTTTGGATGTTTTAGTTTCTTGCATTTGTTACTATATATCTTGGCCTATATTTTGTTCTAGCTTCCGCCCAGCGGTTTCACTCGCGTTCCAGAGGGATCTTATATTTTCCCGGGATAAAAAGTATCGTGTTTATTAATCGAAGTTATAAACTATCTATGTTCCAACTTTCATTCAAATCTGTTTAGTAGTTTTTGCGTGAAAGAGTAATAAACATACATCCATACTCACAAACTTTCGCATTTATATTTGTAGGATATTGGGTAATACAGTATAGCAAAATTATTAAATATACCTAGTGGCTAAAATTACAGCTAAAATTCTTATAAGTAGGTACATGTTAGTATAATAGTGTCATTAATATTTAGTCTATTCGCGGCTAACAAAGCTTATCACAGTTTATGCATAAATAAAGAGAAACAGTCCTTGTGTATAAAGGACTGCCCTGTAATACATAATGACACATCGAGCTGAGAAAATAATAAGTGGAAACAGAGGGTTCTACTCTGAAAAGCGTTACACGATTATCCGATCATCGTTATAAAATTATTAACCAATAGATTTGCAGTAAACTGACGACACGTAAATTTTGTGCAATTCCATTGGTTAATAATTTGGATTTATGTTTTTCGTTTAGAAGGTCGTGGATATGAAGAAATATACGTAAAGTTATTTGACGTAAACCTATATATCTTTGAATATTTTTTGCGCATACCTACGTCATGTGATCTCAAACTAGGTAAGCAAAGCTTGTAATATTGAAACCAATGGGCCGTCAAATAACGTAGACACCTCTTATTTCACCCCTAATGACTCAATAATGGCCATTTGGCGCAATTCCAATGCTATATACCGATTCCTGATCCTGAGATATGACGGTATCAATGAGGAATCTGCGAGATCTTCATCCAACTGTGATTTTATTTATTTAGTAACTGGTTGACCGAGATTTGCTCGTTTTTTTAAACGACGTTTTCTAAAAATTAAGCCTAGCTAGATCGATTTTTCTCTCCCGAAACCCTCTGCTTACTAAATTTCATGAAAATCGTTGGAGCCGTTTCAGAGATTCAGATTATATATTTATATATATACAAGAATTGTTCGTTGAAAGGTACTATTAGATTTATTTATTAAGAACGGGAAAAATGTACATTAATAGTAGTTTATGATACTGTTGCATGATAGGGTTTATTAAATACGAGTGTGAGTTTAAGTACCGAGCCGTAGACGAGGTTCTTAATAGTATCACACGAGTTTTTAATACCCAATTATGTGCAGTATCATACAGTACTTTATCTAAACTCATCTAATTATGTAATTTTAAGTTGAAAAAATCGATAATATTTTGTCATAGGTTTTCATGATACCTGTAAGGTATCGATTATTCGTCATTTCCATTGCCGCCTCCACAATTTCAGATCCAAGTTTATTTCACCTTAGTATCACTGCTATTTTTCTATCATTTTTGGCCAAAATAAAATATGTATACAAAAACATCAATAAAATAAACAAACATTAATCATCATGGCGCCCAAATCCGTGTGGGGAAAATCTCCTAAGTTGAGATTTTATTTCACTATAGACGGGTGTGCATAAAGTGGTTCAATAACGTACTGTTTTTGATTTCATAATTAGAACTTTACAATATGAGAGTAGATAAAATATAAAACGATAACAACTGCAGTAGTTAAAAACTGTGTCGCAGCTATTAATGCCCACCTCAAAGCAACAATTATGAGGTTCTAAATAATTCAAATAGGATAGTGATATTTCTAGGTAGTGTTTAAATGCACGTATGATTTCAGTTCTTATAAATATGGCATAGTGTATAGAAACAAATAAAATTAATTAATATTATGTACATTTTACAGTACTAACCTATATACACGTCATAAATATACGGGAATTGGTGATAAAGTTGAACTTTGCATTAAAATTTGTATTTTGGTTCTCAATTAATTGATAAATAAAAATAGCTGGTCAGAACATAGATGAATCAATGAGTTAGCTCATTTGTAATGAAAATATTTTTTTTAAAATTGTTTTTCACTTAATTAATACCTACGCTTTGTAGTTTCACTCTAATATCGACTCAAAAGGTTGCTTGGGAGAAACTAAGGTGAGATATAACAGATAAGGCGATAATTAAAAATAGAACATGGCCAGTGACCATGAGCAGCTCATATTCAAAAGATAGAATCTTTTTCATGTTGCTTACCAAAATTCCATCTATAACAGTTGCTCGTTTGTTATTCCTCTGTTCACCCCAATGCGATATATTATTAAGCTTACTCTATTCTAATCTAGCTTCCCACATCCTCGCTCGTGTCTAAGAAATAATTCACAAGTCCCCAGAGAACAAAGCGTCGAGTAAAGGGAGTACTTTACACATATATCTGGATAGTATACGCTTGTTGTATACACTATCTTTATACTTTGTCCCTTGTGAGATAAACTAATTGTTATGTATAGTCTGAGTTCCTCATAAACAATAATTATTTTGATCTGGATAATGCTCGTGTGAAGGATAGTACAGAGTAATGGAAGGAAGATTTAGTGAACAAAGACGTAGTATTTTAGTATTTCTAATGTGTTCACTTAATTCTATAGTAAGTTTGAGTAGATAACACTTTTAAAAATATAAAACACAGCCTGTATTATTACTCCATCTCATAGTGTTGTTATTAATATCAATTTCTGCAAAGTTATGGAAAGTTAATAGGAAAATCTTTTTTTAGAAAACACATTTTTTTATATATTTGTTACCTATAAACTATAACTAATAAAATGTCCACTCTGTATAAAAATTCACTCTGTATATCTTTGCATGCCACAAAGTGTGCATGATGCATAAAAATAATTCTAATTAATAATTAATAAATTCTAATAATAATAATAAATAAAATAGTTCAATTACCTATATTATATAAATAATATTATAAAGAGGAAAGATTTGATTGTTTGTTTGTTTGCATTGAATAGGCTCCGAAACAACTGAACCGATTTGAAAAATTCTTTCACTAATAGGAAGCTACATTATTCCTGGAGGTTATACTACTTTTTATCCCGGGAACGCGAGTGAAACCGCGCGGAACAGCTAGTATTATATAATTTGAATAAAAAAACTAAAAACATTGGAATACTGCAATCGTTAAACAAGAGCATGATATTTATTATTTATGCCAACATGAAATAAAGCCTTCATTAACTGTATCGCTGTTATTTTTAAGCCGCGTCGGTTGGCGCAAACGAAAATCCTATTTTGCAATAATTACCAATTAAACGAGGCCAGAGAAATGGCCCGAAATATATTCTTTTCAACAAAATGTCCTGTAAATGTGTAAATAACAATAAATGTTACGGAATAAAGTGATTAAAGCTGAGTATCCACCACAGATGTGCCAAGCTGCGCTGCGAAGGATGTGCTTTTTCAAGCACCAATAGAATCGCATCATTTACCTAGCCTCGCTCCGCGCAGCTCTGGTTTAGCGGATAAGAGTGGAGCTAGGAAAATTGAACCAATAACATCGTTCATAATTCATATTACGTCATCATCACGTCATTTTTGTGGAATTGTATTGGTTAAATTTTACCAGCCCCGCTCTAATGGACAGGCAGCCTAATGCGTGTGCGAGGCATGTGTGAATGAAAATGTACTAGTCAGTCAATAGATGGTGTTAGGTAAAGAAGTCCGCTACCTATCCTCGCACCGCACATCTGTACACATTTACGCGTTCCTCGCACATAATATATGGTGGAAAAAGGTATACCGTTTTACAGCTTCGCTACGCATCCTTGCATCGCTCCGCTACCTCGCACACCTCTGGTGGATGCGCAGCCTTATGGTAGAATTATTTGTGGCTTTTGTTTTTGTGGGACGCAAATATATTTTACCTAATGGTTGGATTTGTAAAATAGTTGCGTAATATTTACATAATACAACATCTGTTTAGTTTGGAATCAGATAATCGTGTGTGAATAAATGACCTAGGATATTTATATGGAAGCGGTTCTTAACTAACTTATCTACTAGGAATATAACTATGATACGAGCACGATAACAAGACTAATCTAGTGAAATAATTATAAATATTGGTATATTTTTATCAATTGGCACAATGGTTATCCTTTAGGGGGACAAAGGGATGGAAAGCTCATTAGCACATATTATTTTAATAATTCCAATAAAACATTAATACCTACTAAGTTTGCTCTACATAAAATGAACACATTATCAAACTTGTGTCCTATAACAATATAATACGTCACAAAATTGAATTTCATCTGAGAAAACATGAAATTGAATAAGTGAAAATACTTTTACTTCCATAGTCGGCAATATAAATGAAATAAACCAACAAAAACATGTCTTGAACAGCGAAAATAATAAATATTTTACTTGAACTACCCTCTCAGGAGACAGTTTCGGGACATTGCGGTCATTAGAAAAGTTTTAGTGGCCATTACAGGCTGTTTTATATTACCACAGAGCGTAGGTTGCCGGGATTTACGTGAGAGCAAATACCATGGGATTGCTCCCGTGTTATATTGTTCATGGTAATTCATTTTTTTTATTTGCCGTTGCGTCGTATAGGCATTTTATTGGTGTTATTTGTTTTTGCAAAAGAGTGTACGATCCTAAATATTTTTCAATGTTCGCGAAATCGCGACTGAAATCGCCTTGGTTATTTACTAAGTTAGGTCATAAAGACATTCATATTTTTGAGATACGTTTATAGTTACAAAGACGTTATTGCTTGGAGAAAAGTCAAATAACCCATTTGACCACTATTTATGTAAAAATATTTTATTGTTTATGGTAGGTACCGCAAAATAAAAGAGTTAAATTGTTTTGTGCATAGTTTAGGTTATTTACATTAGGTTAACTAGTAAGTAAGCCTTGTTCAATTCTAAATTATACTTTTAGTAGTTTTAGTATGTATGTAGGTAGGAACTTGTTAAAATACTAATATAATTAAGACGTAAATTTATTATTAGTAGCTGCTTGTCCACATGTGAAAATTCTTTAACTCATATATAGGTATTAACCTCAAGCGCTATAGGGATCCCTTCGTTTGGCATAACTTTTTAAGACTAATTTACTATGGCATAACTTTTAATGGCATAATATTAATTTTACATAAACAGTATTTGGCATACTGTTTATGAATGTTAATATTATTATTTGGGCTATATGATTTTGGTCAACTATGAAATCGCATAAAAGCTATAAGGCAATTTTAAATAATATAATCTAGTTACTCTACTGTGACAGTAGATCAAGGTGCGCATTATTAAGATAAGTGAAATTATGCTACACAAAATTATGGCATAATATTTTATGCGTATCGATAGAGAACCGAGTGCTATATGCTAATTTTCATCCCAGAAATGTGGGTGAAACCGCGAGAAATAGCTTGTACTTATTATACATTATTCATATCATCCCGAGACTCTTGATCCTAAATATATGTAACTACATTAGTAGTATTTATTGAAGTAATATGAGGTAGGCATCTCAGAATTACTTTATGTAATTACTATATTTTGTGTCACCTCGAGCGAAACGAGCTTAGTTTATTATATAATCTCATTCACCTTTAGTGCGTAGGGATGAGAAAACGCGCCAAAATTGTATAGTATATTTTTTTTACCTATAATGTATCTATAGTACCTGTATGTGATTTATCTACCGCAAAATGTTCAAAATATTTTATACCTACATAGAATTATAAAAAGCCCTGTGAGTACGGACCTGGTGATCGGAAATACTGTTATTTTACCATGGGTGCCAAATTTTGAAGTAGATTATTTTTTTGTAATTAGTAGTTATAATTTAGTTTTTATTTATGTAAATAATTGTAAATTATGGTAATATAGAAAACCCTGAATAAACATAATTTGTTTTAAAATATTTACTGAAATAAATATAAACTTTCATCTTGGTGATGATTTCGATTATGTTGTCTCCCAAAATATGTATTCATACAAGACTAATATAAACCAATTACAAAGAAAGCCTTCAGAGTCTATTTGCATTTAAAATATTCCCTTCTTTGTAGTTTTACTTTGTCTCGAATATTTTTTCGATACAAATTTTGTAACTGAAACTGTACAGCTATTTGACAGCACTATTAGGCGATGAAGCTAATTATCTTGAATGCTAACAAATTTGTGAGCAAAGGTTATTATTTGATAAGGTAATTATATTTTTATTATAGGATAATAAATATATTGTTAATAATATAATAGTTTGCGTGTCGTGCATATTACTCGTATTCATGTTTACTAACTTTGTGAGGATTTTGAACGTAAAAACAAATTACTTTGAAGTAAAATCAAAGAACTTAATTTATACACCACATTTTCAAAGCCTTTTTTAAAATAAAGCTCACATAACGACACATATAACGTAGTCCCACTCTTGACATGCTTTCAAACCACCAGTTTTGCGTGAGTGAGTGCATTTAACTAAATCGAATCTTGAGTCGCAGGTTTCACTCGGACTACCTTCTAATTAGTGAGCTGTTTCACTTGCATACAGTTTCCGCCAGATTCCTCGGTAAGTGTCTCCATGGTTTATTTTATCGAAAATGGAATAAAAATATCAAATTTTCTTGATTCCTTTCTATTTGCTGTGATTTCTTGTAATTGACAGAGTACTAAGCATATTATGTATGTATTGTACCTATGTTTGAACGCGCTAATCTCTGGATCTACCAGGTGGTTTCGAAAAATTCTTTAACTAATAGGATGATACATTATCCCCGAAGGTTATAGGCTACTTTGTATCCCGGGAACGCGAGGGAAATGAAATCGGGGGAAACAGCTAGTTTAATCATGAGTTTACTTAGTGAGAGAGTTTACCTACTTTACTTATTAAATAAAGTTGGGAAGCACACTATATTGCTACAAAGAAACTTTGAGACTACTTGTTTTTCAAATAAAATATCAGGGTAAATTTACAATAATATTTCGAAGACATGAACAGCGTTAAGTAGCTCCAAATGCTCTTTCGCCGACTCACTTTGAAATTAAAGAGTCGAAATTGAAATAGAACCTCGCTAGTAATGTATTTGCGCTGGTTTTGTATGTTTTTTAATAGCTCCCCTGTCTGGCTGTTTGGAAATCATTTGAGTTTAAATTACAATAGTCTTTGTTTTTTATCAATTACATTTTGAGGTTGTTATAAGTTAAGTGGAATTAAAAGAAGATACCTGACGTGAATAAATGTTGTATTTGCTCTTTAAGTTGATAAGTATTTAGGCATTGGGTATGGTATCCAACCCTTATCATCAAGCGATGGGCCGCAAACTTTTTTCAATTAAAAAAAAATTAGACAAGTTAACATGAACCTAATAATTTATAGTAAAATAATGAATTTAACTAATTTAAATAGTTTAATAAATTTATATTTTTTTGAATAGGTACTTATGCTGGGTTATTATTATGTTCTTTACCTACACTTTTATCAATCTCACAAAAGAAAACCGCAGATTAATTTTATATGTAAATTTTCTCAAAAATTGCAAAACGAGATGCATATAAAAGTGACATAAAAACATTTTCCGCAACAATTTCTGCAACAATATTTTTAATTGGCTCCGAAATAAAACTAACAATTGACAAGGCATCGAGTCCTATCAATTATAGCTGCCAATCGTTTTTGTTCCCCATCACATGCAAAATACTGTTTTTTACACCTTAACAATAAAAGCTATTATCGTTTGAATTCAAGAATAATTGCCGGTATATCTGCGAACTGTTCCTGTACAATTTTCAATTTAAAACAAAGAACTGTAGAGGGGGCTAAAAAGGTCGCTCTAGAAATACTGCTAATGCAATTCATTTCTCTAATTTACAGCAGAGGCTATTTGATACCATTTTATTAATTCATTTTATTTGCATTCTATCAACAAATTATAATAATGTATGAAATCACTATCACTGAATATGTATTAAATACATAATAATTCACCATCATCATATCAGCCGAAAGACGTCCACTACTGGACAAAGGCCTCCCCCAAGGATCTCCACCTTGGCCGGTCTTGCGCTACCCACATGCAGCAGTTTCCCGCGACCCTTACACGATGGTTCCTCCACCTTGTGGGCGTTGTAAAATTATTTTTGTGTAAGTTATTTATTTAATAGATGACACATATTAAATAGTTTGCACATAATAATTTCAAATAAGAATATTTTCTTGCTCCATACTTCTTAAGGCGTGATTTTTCAAATTTAAATAAACTGCGAACGGTCTATGGCAATATAGCCTGCGCGTCCGTTTTAGACCCCCAGAAGTGTA
This sequence comes from Tethea ocularis, assembly GCA_963555595.1. NCBI lineage: Eukaryota > Metazoa > Arthropoda > Insecta > Lepidoptera > Drepanidae > Tethea > Tethea ocularis. Next base: position 11,371,859 of record OY741961.1, on the reverse strand, counting down.
ATTTGAATTGACTGGATTCTTAGAGACAATTGATTTTTAAAATACCTTTGTGATGAGGCGTTGTTTGAATAGTTTGTAGACAATACGAGAAACGTCGGGACGGTAAATTAAATGTTTAATTGTTATCAAATCAAAATCAAAATCAAAAACTCATTTATTCAGTTTAGGCCCTAATAAGGCACTTATGAACGTCAACAGGCTAGACTAGGGTTCGCCCCGCAGTTTTGCCTGTATTCTTGGAATATATTTACCGACTCTTATCTGTCAAAAACACATTGATCCGTTGGTTTATTACTGCGTGCACATACCAACAAATACACTTTCACATTTATAATTATAATTTAGTAAAGATAAGGAATGCTATGAACTACATAAAAAGACATACATGTTACTAAATCATATGGGGGAATACGTACGTGAAGTGCGGCCGGATGGCTGCACTTGAACGGTTATATGTGGCATCTTCTCTATACGTAGTAATATATCTCAGTGATCTTCTTGCAAACATGCTTAGATATAATGTAAAAAAAACTAATTTTTCGGTCTAGCCCCTCAGCCCGCAAACGATAACATCCCATAAAGAACTCAGTTCTAATAAAAAAAAATAGTAACTCATTTACTCGCACCAAAATTCTCAAATTTATAATTAGTGAGCATATTTTAGCAATAGTTTCAGAAACGGAACTTCATTGTTTTTGCCTTTACAATGATATCGGCGGACTTGAGGTGACTGCAGTCGTCGCTTGACCGCTCGCGTTTGTAACACTTCATTGGATGTTGCTAGTCTATGGCTGGACAATGAGGTAATGTAGCTTGACTGATTTTTTTAATTGATTACACTTCTATGTTTTATTTTTTTTATGATTTCATTTAACTCATCTCAAATCTAAATATATATACTAATAATAAAGCTGAAGAGTTTGTTTGTTTGAACGCGCTAATCTTCGAAGTTACTGGTCTAATTTGAATTTTTTTTTTCACTAATATTAGGTAAGCCAAATTATCTCCTTCTCGATCAGGCAAAATGATCTTGTTGCTAGAAAAAAAATTTTTTTTTCGACAATTTAGAGTTTATTTACCCCATAGTATTTACATTTTTTTCATAATATGCCTTTGGTTTCGATTCAAAATAACCTTCCACAATAATTTAGTGGAAAAAAAACAAGAGAAATACAACACAAAAAAGTGCAGATGGTTGTAGGACCTAAATAATTCAAAACTTCTGAAACAACAAATACAAACTTCAAATGCAAAATCAACCTGTAAAAACCTTGATGGAAAAAAGGTTCGCTAATAAAAATAAAACAAAGCTAAATATATAGCCGGCTAAAACCGAAAATAAAACTAGGGAGACTGAAACTACCAAAAGTTGGCACACAGTTGTTTGCAACTTCATGACTTAATAAACTGCTTCGAAATGGTTTTCAGCTGAATTAGCACTAAAAAAAGCCGGTCAATTTATACAGAACTTTAAGTTGGTATGGTTTTTCAGTCTAGTTGCTTAGCGGAAAGGAAACAAGGGATAAATATAAAAGTTTGTCGAAAAGTAACATTTCGTGCTGTTATTTGCGAGACTGCACTGTGAGACTGTTTATTTCTACTTTTTTTTAGCTTTCCACTCTTGTTTGCTTCATTCTGATTTCACATCGTTGGCATAAATCTATTCTCTCAACACTAATACAGTAAATATCTTCTGCTTTGTCTGTAGCATCGGATAAGGTATAAGATCTACTGAAAAGTGAATATCTTCTATTTTGAGTTGATTATTATGATTATTGGTCACCCAAAGAGCAATGGAGGTCTATGCTCGAAGTTTCCCTGCGAAATTGAATCAGAAATGAAGAAATCCGCAGGCGACCCAAAGTAACCGTCATAGCCTGAAGAATTGCCAAACTTAAGCGGCAGTGGGCGGGGCATATTGCTCGTAGAACCGACGGCCGCTGGGGCAGAAGGGTTCTCGAGTGGTGAACACGAATCGGAAGACGCAGCGTAGTCAGGCCCCACAAGGTGAACCGATGATCTTGTGAGGGTCGCGGGAAACCGCTGGATGTGGGTAGCGCAAGACCGGCCATCGTGGAGATCCTTGAGGGGGCCTTTGTCCGTCTTTCGGCTGATATGATGATCGCTGGTTGAGCTGTATTCAAGAGAAGAAAGCCACATCTAGTTTTTGCCTTTTCTTTATTGATGACTAAAGGTACAATTCCGAGGCTCGCGGCCGACGGCTGACGCGCGCGGCCGACAATCCTGGTAAAATGTATGGCGTCGGCCGCGCGCGTCTGTCGCGAGACACGGAAGTGGCTCCATACATTCCCATAGGTTGACTATGGCCGCGCACGTCTAACGCGCGCGTCAGTCGTCGGCCACGAGCCTCGGAAGCCTACCTTAAGAAATAGTAATGTACGATGATTTAAAGAATACAAATTTAATCGATTGGAACTTAATGATCGTGCTAGTTTTAGAAAAGCGGTCGCATAAGTTGTGATTTTTTCAATTTATAAAATAAACCCTGTCAATACAAGTGCGTTGGGTACGAGTACCTTTTATTGGCTATTACGTTAATTAACAGAACGTGTGACCTTTACGGCCTGAATTATGACCGGATTTCCGTGTCGTAAATAAATCATCATTACAAAATATGACGATAAATCCAGTGACAAAATGGATATATAATTTCAAAAACAAATCATGTTATTCAGAGATAGGTATTGGGCATGTAAGTAAATTGTCAAGGACACGGTCTTTAGTATTTTATTTTTATATTATTTACCTACATTGATTTATACTTTTGTATTACAAAAGTAATTAAAAAGTAAATAAGAACTTTTCCAGCGAATAATTCTTTATCGTTATTAAATTATTCAGCGTTAAAGCTACTTGTTTACCAAAAAAATCAAAAGAGGTATCCAAGGCCTGCGATAAAATTAACAGGAACGTGCCTCTAAATTCATATAATTATAAAACGTAAAAAGAAATTACCGACGAAAGCCGTCCAAAAGGTAGGTAATTTCAACAAAAACAAGGCCAGGTAAGAGTATTTTTTCACTTTCACGAGTTGTTTTCAATCGGCATTTTTTTTCGTTTTCCTTTTTTTTGTTTAAACTGGAACAGTCATTAAAACTTTTTGACGGCTTGATTTTAATTGTAACGGATATCTTGTTAGCTTTACAATATGGCGTTTGTTCTACGCAGTTTTGTTTAGGTATTTTAATCTTTGACTTTACTTTGCATTTGATTCGTGGTTATGTTGATGATACACTTTTGGTTGTAAGCAAAAAACATTTGAAGCATTTTAGCAAAACGCTCCGAGCGCTGTTAAACTTGCCGCAACTTTAATATGAAAACATTAATCTAACATAAACTCATGGAGTCAAAAGCAATCAATATCTGTTTATTTCCCCAGACAATAAAGTTTGATATGTTGGATAGATAGGTAACTTGAATTTCACTTTGACAAACATTAGACCTTTACCAAAATTACTTTACTAAAACTTATCTTAAATTATTATACCTCAACGTTTGTAGGTAATAATTTCGCCATTCTCCCTAGATATCGATTCTCAGGCATATTTCTATGTATAGGCATGTTTTTGACTACAATCTCACCTTGGTCAGATGTGGCCGTACGTGTTCACACAAAGCGTAGAAGAAAACTGGCTCTGAAAAGTATCTATCGGAACACACCGGTAGGTGCTTGGCGTCAGATTCATGTCCCTACTAGCTTCCGCTCCGTGGTTTCACCTGCAGTATCTTATGTTTTCCTGAGATAAAAAGTAATCTACATGTTATTTCAAAGTATGATCTATCTATGTGCCAAGTTTCATACAAATCCGTTCAGTAGTTTTTTCGTGAAAGAGTAACAAACATTCATCCATACATCCATACTCACAAACTTTCGCATTTATAATATAAAATTAGTAGGACATTAATCAAAACTATTTCTGTTACCAGTTGCTGGCTATAAGTAAGATAATACTGTATTTCATTAGTTTCTATTAAAATAATGATTGTCCACTGGCCACTACAAAATAAATCTTACTGTCCTATTTTCTAATACAATTCCAGGAAAAGCAAACACTGTGGTGCAATTTAACTGGTAACATCACACCATAAAAAATGCGTTGACGCGATGTGACAGAGTGCAGTAGCGTCGTGTGGCTAAAGACAGAACGATGCCATTAACCAGTGCTGTGCAATTCTGAGCTTCTGGACGGTATTTAATTTAATACAGTATATAGGTCACACTGTACCGAGATCTAGTTAGCGACTGATCATTTTATTCGTACACTAGCGACCCGCCCGAGCTTCGCACGGGTGTACAAATCTTTGAATTTTCTGTACTGTAGTAGGTACTATTATACATGTAAACCTTCCTCTTGAATCATTCTATCTATTAAAAAAACCGCACCAAAATCCGTTGCGTAGTTTTAAAGATCTAAGCATACATAGGGACAGACAGACGGGAAGCGACTTTGTATTATACTATGTAGTGATTAATATGTACCAATAAAATTTAACATAACATGTCTATAAGTTAATTTTATGGACTTGACCAAGTATTAATATTGGTATAATAAGAATCTGATCAACGTTTTTCATCAGTCAGTCTTCATTAATGATCAGTTATGGTGGTAAGCACACATCGCTTAGATGAGCACTGGCTCTTAATTACAGCTGTCGGAACACACCGGTAGGTTCTTGGTGATAGATTTCCTACATAAGTGTGTGGTAGCTAGCCAGGCGAGTAGGTATTTCATAGTATTTACTACCACTGTGCTATAGTTTTTTCATGATGTATTCCTTCACTGAAAGCTTGAGCTCACGATTTTTATTGGTCACGACAATTTCCTCGTAAATAACAATGACAAAGACTAATTTGTCAGCTTTAATATCTCTTAGCGTGACCTCATTGGTGCGTTGCTTTGCGTTTAGTCGTCGCGGCGTCAACGCTGCGTTGTTATACATAATATATTTTTTGTGGCTTGCTACTTTATGCGTTACGACACGACGTTTTTACGGAACAGAGAGATGAAGCGAGGGGGGGGGGGGTAATGCGCTGTAATCCACTCTGAGACTACGCTGCGACGGCGGGCGTCGCCTTCGCCCACAATGCGTTGATCCGACGACGCAGCGCACTATTGACGCCTCACCCTTATCCTTTTTCAATAATGTTTGTAAGAGGAGAGATGACGTGACTAATATTGATTTAGTTTGTAAACATAATCGGCACCAATATTAATGAAAAGACATCAAGACTTGCGTTAAGCTACTTGTATAAGCTTATCAAAGTGCAGTTGAAAGCGGGAGGAACAGTCTGCACCGCTACAGCCTAGGGCTAGGTTCAACTGAGTCTCAAGTCAGAGTAAATTTAAGTCTAACTTGCATTCACAACCAAGTATTCGGAATAGAATTAAATTCAATGGAATTGGTAGTAGCGTGAACAACTACTAGACTAGACTAAATAATGTGGTCTTAAACGTTTGTAGACATATTAACTGGGAGTTTATTTTTTAAAGCAACGGCTTTTGTGTCATAAAGTTTTTATAGATAGATACTTATATCACAATCTCAACCCTAAAATGCGTTTCAATATTACTAAACTTGTTAACAAAAGTTAAGGCTTATAAAGTGAATACATAGAAATAGTTATTAAATATTCAGGAATATGGCTATATATTATATGTTGAGAAATATAAAAATAAATCGTAAATAAGTCAACACTAATTTGAAGAGTTTATTTTCGTAACAAAATATAAGCTGATAAAAAAAAAAACTAAACAGCAATTATCAGCCCCACGAAGCTATACCTGATTCAAACTACTAGAGGCTCGTTTATAATGGCTTTGTATAAAAGCTTGACATATAGCCGTACGCACGACATATAAATATTTCAACAGATTTTCTTACAACACCAATATTTTTATTCCGCCCGCATTGCATATTGGATACTTTAAAAGTTTTTTACCTTATGGTAACAAAACTTTGTAATTGCCGTGAAAGCATCTTTAATGAGAGTTGTTTCGGACAAAAATACAAAATGTTAGCCCACTGATGACGCTGTCAAACATTACAGAAATAAGTTTGCTTTGATATAATTCAAATCATGTTTTAAGCTAGCGTGTCAAAATAAAGCATAATCACTACATAGTATAAAACAAAGTCGCTTCCCGCTGTCTGTCTGTCCCTATGTATGCTTAGATCTTTTAAACTACGCAACGGATTTTGATGCGGTTTTAAATAGATAGAGTGATTCAAGAGGAAGGTTTATATATACATATTACATTATAGTAATATAATATAATACATGCATATTATAGTACAGAAAAGCCGAGAATGGGGCCGTGCGAAGCCGGGGCGGGTCGCTAGTCTATCTATATAATATATTGTCAGATCGTTCTGCTGTCAAATAACCAACGTTACGTGTTAAAAGCATTATTTCGTTAGTACACTGAACTAACGAAATAATGCTTTTAACATTTCCAGTATAAATTTAGGTCCAATTCTCCAGTACGAAGTAACTATTCCTGTCAATAATACAAATGCAAATCGACTCTGCCTAAAGTACCCGTAATATTTATACCAGAATTGGTGTTCTTACTTGCAGATATGATCTAATAGTGAAAAGCTTATGGAAATTCTCTGCGTATTTTTATTAATGTTGAAGCTAAACTGTCTGTAACGTTGTCATGAGAAATTGAAAGCTATTCAGATGACGGCATTATAATTATAAATATGTGTTTTTTATATTTTGTTTGGCTGTACGAGTTATTAATGACATATTTCCTAATCTTATTACAGTGTAAGTGACATCATTATGATGGATACCATGGGTTCAGTATCTGATCCTGGAAAAGTTTACCGTTAACGTCGATTAAAAAAAAAACCAGAGGATCTGTTTAATTTCCAGGCAAGGTATTCCCAGTAGCAATACAGTATTTATGAGATTTCATACATATTGTGCACTCCAAAAATTTTGAATATTAGTCAACTTAATTAAACGGTACGTAAAATTCTAATCATTAAATGAATCTATGGTATCAGTTTTCGTTAAGGTGTCACTTGTAGGTACTCGGTATAGAAGAAAGTAAAAAAAATCTTTAAACCTTAACAAAATACATGATAAAAGCTACACTAATGTAAGTACTAACGGAAAAAATAGCATCAGCCATATTAACCGTGTAATGTTCGCTAATTTTCAATGTGCCCACAAACTAATTTACATAATTAATTCGCCACCACACACAATGGACGTGAAATATTAAAATTGCGGTCCGGACTTCGTTCCCTAATTTAAAATTCTAAATGGTGGCAAAGGTTTATACCTAACGTTTCCTGGCCTCATGTTGTTTTTGATTTCAATATCGAGTGCGAAATTCTTATTAGGTAGAAAATATGGTATGTTAATTATATTGTTTAGGTAATAATACGTACACTTGCGGGTGTTTATAGGTATTTCTGTTTCAGTATTTTAATTTTAATAAAAAAAAAATATCTAGGTTTTTTTACATTTTTAAATTACACTTATTGTTTAATTTTTCACAATCCGTGTACCGTATAACACTAAATTTAAGGATAGTTTAATGTAGGTAACTCTGCGATTGGCAAATTAACAAGTAAAACACAATAATGTTAGCATAATAATATTTGAAATGCTGTAGATTTTGTTCCTTTGGATTAAATAGATAAATAAATACATAAATATTATTATAATATATATATATTGCAGCTGGTGCGGAAAATTCTAAATCCAAAAAATTCGCTTCTATTGGCCCAAATTATTTATTTTTGCCTTTTGCAGTCGAGACCATGGGTCCTTGGGGGTCCGAGGCTCGCCGATTTTCTCGAACATTATCTTCAAAATTAATTGAGGTCACAGGGGACCGGCGGGCGGGAAGCTTTTTCCGCCAACGCGTTAGCTTGGCCATACATAGAGGGAACGCTGCCAGCCTTCTGGGAACCTTGCCGTTGATTGGCAGCAGCGGCCGCCTCGAAGAATTTTTTTATATATAGTTTGTATATTTGTTGTAGATAATTGTAAATATTGTATATTAAAATTAATTATTATTAATATTTTTTTAATATATATGAGTTTAAATTTTAAACATACCGCTTGGAATCATAATTTTCTATTTAATTTAAATTTATCACGAGATTTCAAATCCTAAACCACATAGATTGACGAATGGATTGGAGCATTTTTTGTAAATGAGTTTTTTATACGTTTTTACGAGTTGTGCTAGCTTGAATTCACCTCCAATATATAATCATTTAAGCAATTGCGATTCAAACGAAAAGCATTATGATAAGAGACACTCAAATCTTCACATTATAAACAACTTGATCCAATATTACAAAACAGAGGCAGCTGTGCCTCCGGTCATCTATATAAAGTGCATCAGATAATATTGCTACAAATGATATAGGAAACTATTCTACGACTGCGCAAAGCACAAAGCGGCTCCAATTCCGTTTGCAGTTGCCCGCCTTTATGCACCCGGACTAATGTGGCCAGGCCGGGAAATCTTTTGCAGGAACTTAGATTTATTCCTTGCGTTGTAGAGAAATGTGATATATTTATCAGATAGCTAACAGATTTATTAGTAGACCTATCAGACTAGACTGTGAACTGTCGATGTCCTTTAGCTGAATTTAAGAAACAGTCCTTTTTAGATTTTAGTATAAATTAAGGCGACGATATCCGAGAAATGATGATTCTAAATTAAGTTTTTTTCGGCATTCTTTGTTGCAAGAGATTTGTAAAAAATATATGTTTAACTAGAGAATATGTGATGAGGAAAGGTTTATTTTTAATGTTTCATTAGTAACGTCAGAAAAAATAGGAATATGCCCCTTTTTAAAATTAAGTCAATAAACTGCAATGCGGAAAGCTAGATAATATATACTAATAATACCTAAAAGCGAAGAGTTTATTTGTTTGAACGCATTAATCCCTGGATCTACCAGTCGGATTCAAAAAAATCTTTCATTAATAGAAAGCTACATTATCCCCAAAGGATATACTTTTTATCCCGGGAACGTAGGTAAAACCGCGGGGTACAGTCTAGTATATAATAACTGAAAAGTCCTACTCAACTGGTGGTTACTGTACAAGGAGCGTAGATTATATAATAGTTTCTTAATTACTGTCTTCTAATCTTGCTGCGCTGTATCTACCTTGTAATTTGTGCTATTTAACTCGACTGACGAACTGAGGGCGTATTTCACGCCAAATTAGATGTGGAAGCATTTGTTCATGTACAGAGTGAATCCTGTAGATTTTTAGAGTTCTGTTTTGTGCGGCCTTAATTTTTCCTTTGCGTTTTTGATTCAAAAGGGTCGGATAATGAAAGTGTTGGAATAAATTGCGTACTTTTTTTTTAGCTTCAGTATAGCTAAAAGGCTTTTGCCTTTTAAACCCAATGTTGGGTGTAGTACCGAATACAAAATGTAGGAATTACACGCTGAGTAAATATATAAAATTTGTAGATAAGAGGATTACGATGCCAAAGTGCAAATAGGCAGATATTTGGTAGCATGGAATAAAGGATGGACAAAGTGGAATTTAACTGACAATAACTATATTAAAAAAATTAAGAAACCCCCGAAACACACAAATAAATACGTGATGATCATCAAACGGCTGAGTGGATTTAAAAAAAATATATTATCTATAAAAACGGCAAAAACATCACGTTTGTTGTATGTCATCATCATCATCATGTCAGTCGAAAGACGTCCACTGCTGGACAAAGGCCTCCCCCAAGGATCTCCACGATGGCCGGTCTTAAAAAATAATTGTTGTATGTGATCCCCTTAAATATTTATTTTATTCTGTTTTTTTGGTATTTGTTGTTATAGCGGCAACAGAAAAACATCATCTGTGAAAATTTCAGCTGTCTAACTATCACAGTTAATGAGATACTGCCTGGCGACAGACGGACAGATAGACAGACAGCGGAGTCTTATTAATAGGGTCCCGTTTTAACCTTTGGGTACAGAACCCTAAAAACCGGTTCATCCAGGAGCTATGATGCCACAGATACAAAACACTGCAAACTTAAATAACTACTTACGCTCTTTTACGTCGGGGGTTAAAAAACTAGAACGGGCCAATCACCTACACTACGCCACTGCTGACTCTAGGTACTATCGACAAAGTTGAAGCATGATAACCTTAAGGGTGTATTTAGTGTGCAGTGAACAGCCGCTACCTGTGTCTCACACAATATAACCAGACAATGCGCTTGTCATAAAATAGTAGATTGTCATTGTCAGTAAATAGTCTAAACAAAAGATTTTACAAGAGGCCGTTTTATTGTCAACAATGGACAGGGCGAACTATGATTACTGGCTGCAAGCGAAAAGGTCTCAAAACTGATCATGCTTCAACTTTGTTGATGGTACCTGTAAAATTTATGTGAGTTTTGGTCCGTGAAGCTAGATAGCTAAGTATGTGCGTGTATGTAGGTATATTACAGAGACAATATTTATGTAAATATGAATCATATTAAAGTATTTATTTGTAATGTCAAAATAAAAGCTTTTTGGCCATTTGTTTATGTTTTTTTATTCTGGCTTATCTCCAAAACGGCTGAACCGATTGTGACGCATGTTTCACTGGCAAATAGTTTATCTTATAACTTAGGTTTATTTTATTTTCGAAATAGCAGGTCTAACCATGTGTGAAAGCTAGCATAGAATATATTCTGCACAAATATTAATTTCAAGGTACAGTATGACACAACTTAGATGTAGCATCGGCAAATCGTTTTCGTACACTTCACTTCCGATTTACACAACTAATTAAAATCATTCATTATTGCGCCATTCAACGTTCAACAAGATCATTTTCGCCGATAATTTTAACATGAGTATAATGTTGTAGACGCACTCTTTTCGGGAACGATCGATTTTACGAATTTTGCCGATGCTTCATCTAAGTTGTGTCATACTATATCTGTTTACCGCCCGAAAAGTTTAAAAGCTCTATTTACTTCTAGTCTGCTTTATAAGCAAAACTATATTATGATCATGCATAACAAATGTAGCGAGAACGTTTCAGGGGTAGGTACTTGACAAAAACCACATAAAAATACATGGTCCGTATTCAAGACAAACGGCTTGTGTATACTGCTTGGATACGCTTTTGTCTTCTTTCGGACGATATAGCTTTTTCCATTTTATATGTGTTTGTAAGAAATTCAGTGTTCTAGCTAGAAAAGTTCCGATATTTGGACGTAATCCGACTTTCTGTGTTTGACTTTGATAAATATTTTTGTAATGCTGTTCACTTATTGTATTGTAAGTATATAACATCTATTTCTGCATCTGTTTTGATTTCAAATTACATTATCAGATCTTACCTAAGAATAATATCTTTATCTTTACTTCTAAAACAAAGTAGCTCCCGCTGTGTGTACGCTCAGATAATTTAAACTACGCAATTGATTTTAATGCAGTTTTCAGCAATAAATAGAGTGATTCAAGAGGAAGATGTATCTGTATAATACATGCATATTATAGTAGCATAGTATATACAGAAACGCCGAGAAAAGCCGTGCGAAGCCGGGGCGAGTTGCTAGTTTTATATCATAAATATCAACATGCACAGAGTATAAATAGTTTGATTTATGACAACATCATAAATTTAGTTTCTATTTGTAAAATTAAACTATTTATCACCTCAAATATGAACCTAAAATATTTGTCAGTTTTATGCTTTTAATATTCATATTATCACATTTCTGACTCTTCTAGTAATTTTTTCATATCCGATTCCATACGAACGGAAAAATTAATGAAATCGAAAAGGTATCCCAGATCAAATTAAATTAATTAAAGCTAATGCGTGTCGTCGTCATAATGTTAATTGCATGTAATTAATATACGTGAAAATACGCGACACTGATGGGAGATCCAACAGTGTCACTCAGACAGGATTTTGGTAATATTCGATGTCAAGTCATTGTTATTAATCTATGTTTATAGCTGAAAAAAATACGTTTGAAGATCTTTATTTTAGGTACTTTATTTATTTTCTTTGTGATTTATCTATACTAATAATAAAGCTAAAAAGTTATTTTGTTTGTTTGATCACGCTAATCTCTAGATCTACCAGTCAGATCCGAAAAATTCTTTCACTAACAGGAAGCTACATTATCGCCAAAGGTTACAGGCTACTTTTTACCCCGTGAAAGCGAGTGAAATCGTGGGAAAAAGCTAGTTGCATAATAAAAATGTGTTGCCAACATGACATAATTATTCGCTCTCAGGCAATATTATAGCCACTCCGAGCGATAACGTTCCTACTGATTTATACGATTAATTAACATCTGTTATCGACGTTTTTCTTCACTTACTCCCTTAATGGACCTTTATAACTGAAATTAGTTCAGCCGTTAAATGGGATTTGCTTTGCTATTTTCCTGGTAACAATTGAACTATTTTAATTTGGAATAGTTCTTGGATCTATATTTTTTTTATTAAACTAACAGAGGTTCTTATTTAACTTTAAGTAGTTATATAATATAAATGAGAGCTATTAAGTTTCTAGATATCTATGAAGAAAATAGTAAAGAGAATTTGCAGCATGAAGGGTCAATTAGTATCGCATAATTTTCTATTCACCACTAAAAACTGATTATGTATAAAACAGTGTAGTTTACATCTGCAATAACGATTGAAATTCACATATTTTACGGGGCGGTAAAACCTTACGACAACGAGTTGAAAAGGCGTGCTTACACTATAGCATCGCCACAATCTAGAGAGCTAGCACAATTAGCCGGGTGTTTTGCATAAAATATACTCGCGTGATACGACGTGGATTAAAGGAAGAACGAAGCGGTGAATGTACAAAACAAGACAAAAATTCTTTATTGTTTTTTTTACAACATACAGAAAAATACATCAATAAGAATAACATTTTGTCAGTTATTTTTAATTAATGTACAGTTTTAGAGAGTGGCAATACTCATCAGGATAAACAAAGCCAATTCTGAAATCACTAAAAATACCAAGATTTTCATAAAACACACAGACACAGATTCCTCAATCAAAATATATAAAAACATTTTTTTTTCATGATTCTGACTTGGTCCTATAGTAAAATTTTATTGAATTCATGAGTAGGACCCCCTAAAACACTGCAAGTGAATAAAAAATATCTCTATTATTATATTGAATCATTGACACCCAAAAGTTTCGATAAAAAAAAATAGTATATGTAGTATAATCAGTTATCTGGTTTCCATAGTGCTCTGCTTAGTTTAGGATCAGATAACCGCGTGTGAAAAATTTCCCAGGATTATTATATAGGATTATAACTTGCACCAAACCTCCACGTACACTGATTCACGTTGATTGCAGAGGCTTCACCGTCACGCGAATTCCGCTCCGTGTCGAGAATAGAGGGCTATCTCTATACTTAGCTTACGTTCACTCAAATTTATGCTTCATAGAGACGATGGAATCTCTAAAATTTGTAATACTTGGCTCTTGCATTATGCAATTAATTTTAGCAAGCTTGATATTTCAACTTTATAACCTTTTTGATGTTTTTTGTAACCAGAGATGGATTGCACAATTTCATAAATTATGCAGAAGACTATTAATTATTAATTCCTATTTGACCAAATCTTGTCACTTGTCTCAAATAAAGAGTAAAGTGATCTTATTTTGCTATAAGGATCTTTTTGCCATATTTTGCCTTTCATTTACAAAATGTATAAACCAATATTTAATCGAAACAGTAAATTAGTCAAAACGACAATTTAATCAGCGAATGCTCAATTACAAAGGTATAAATCAAAAAGCTGTTTAACAACAGACTGTACGAAGATATGGTATTGAGTGAAGGTCGTCAATCTAAATGGTATTTAGGCATGCAAATTCTATATAAAGATAATGATCAGAAATTTTACGGCCCGTAAAATAAACCAATAAAGTTACAATAATAAAATAGTTTCAGTCGATTTTAGAGTAGTGTTTGCGGTATCTAATTTTGTTGATACATGCACCGTGTAAGGGCATGTGAGGTAAAATATTTGGGAAAGCTGAAAGGAGCCGTGAATGGGGCGGCGGCTCGTAAAGTGTTCCGAACGATTAAACGCCTTTGACCCGGTGCTTGCCGTAAAAGCGACTCTGCTATAAAATTTAGTGTGAGGAATGTTACGTTGGAGTTGCCGGATTTTTGTGACGTGTGCGATTTTAAGAGGAAAAAATATAATATTTCAGTTTCTTGCTTTCAAAATACTGGCTAATTTATACATTTAGCTGTAGGTAATATTCAGCGCAGCGTGGGCAGGCCCCCCACAAGGTGGACCGACGATCTTGTGAGGGTCGCGGGAAACCGCTGGATGCGGGTAGCGTAAGACCCGCCATCGTGGAGATCCTTGGGGGAGGCCTTTGTCCAGCAGTGGACGTCTTTCGGCTTCATGATGATGATAATGAATGAAGGTAATATTTAGACGCTGTATTTTATTTTTATTTCATGGTTTGGTCAAAAAGTTTCAAAGTAATATTAGGTATTGAACTTTTAACATCAAACGCCCGCTTCCACCCAATTGGTGTGGGGCACGTCGGAAAATCTGTGCTTATTTTTTTATTTATTTTATAAAATACTCGCGTATCAAACAAAAATCACGTTTCAAACGTTGCGCGTTTATCATGTGGATTCCTGGTAACTTTTTATTTTATACAAAAAATATAAGTACCGAAAAGATTTTATATGTTTCAACAGCAGTCTTTGATCTTATTTATGACTTTTTTTTAGTATGGGACTGAGTCTTATTTATGTTTCAGACGTAATCAGCCAGAATACTCACAAAAAACTCAATCAAATTAATAACGATGAACTATTTATTTCCACATACTTCAACTATAGCATTTTATGTCTTCCCATCCATCATTTCACTATATATAACCTCACGATAATGTTATGATCACAAAAAGAAATGTTGATTTAATTAATGCTTATTATAGTAGGTATACTAGCTGTCCCCCGCAGTTTCACCCACGTTCCCGGGATAATAAGTATCCTATAACCTTCGGAAATAAGTAGCTTTCTATTATTGAGAGAATTTTTCAGTCGGACCGGTAGGTAACTCCGCAGATTAGCGCGTTCAACCAAACAAACTCTTCAGCTTTATAATATTAGTATAGATTAGCAATACTTAATCTAAATAATAACTAGCTCCTGCTTTAAATCAAGTTTTAAACAAATTATATACATCGTGTATCTAGTGAGAATTTGATATACTTTAACTCAAGTTGAAAATCTGTCGCCAAGCACCTTTCGGTGTGTTCCGACAGCTGCACTTGAGAGCCAGTTCCTTTCTAGGCTTTGTGTGCTTACCATCATCGGCCACATCATCACTGACCACGGTGAGATTGTGGTCAAACACAGGCCTATACATAGTAAATAAAAAAAAAAAAAACTTTTTTTAAATTCTAATCACATGAACGAACACGTTTTCTCTTTACGAGAAGTCAGAAAAAAAACACAAAAGCACAAGCAAGCGCCATACATTTTCCTAATCCCATTAAACTCACATTGATGTATTTAAAATAAACCCAGTGCACGAGTACGAGCTTTGTACATTAGAAATTCTATCTAACGTGAGAGTCCATTCATCACGAGTCTTACGAAATAGCGTTTGTGGAAAAGTAATTAAACCTCTTTCCCCGTCTTCAGAAGCAAAACACCCGTGAAACACAATTTTAAATACAGAGAAATTCTCATTTTACTTGTAGGTACTTAAATTGAAAATATAATAAAGCTCGCAATTCATGCCTGAAACAGTTACTAAACTGTTTATTTCATCACATCAAAACATCTACAAAATGTAGTTATATGCCAATCATTTAACTGAAAGCATTAATTAAAGAATAGTCATTAACAATGTAAGTAAGTACTAAGTACCGAGTGACTACTACTTCTTCTGAAGAGTCAGAGATAATCCTAAACTTAAGCCGTACGTCATATTACTCAATTTTAATAAAGGTAAAACAAATTCATAGTACGAAAGCTTTCAGTACCCTTTTACAGATTAGGTAACGTCCCAACAATAACCCAATTACAATCCGTTTCAAATATTCATATAGAATAGTGGCATTAACAATCTACCTTCTATTTGAATCCTGAAGGTGAAGAAGCGTTTCAAAGCTCAGTAAATAGGTCTGTGCCTCCAACAAATGTGTTAATTTATTATGACTGCCTTCCGCATACCCCTAAGTTAATTTACCCTCGTAAATTTTCTATTACTTCCCTTTTAAAATGTCTGTCAAGGATTTACTTTACAAAAGTGCTAAATTGCCTAGTTAATGGATTATTGCCTAGTTGTAATTAAACTGGTATTCTGAACTTTAAAGGATTTAGTTTATTTTTCAAGTTAACGTTAAATCATAAATGATTTCTATCTATACTAATAATAAAGCTGAAGAGTTTGTTTGTTTGTTTGTTTGTTTGTTTGTTTGTTTGTTTGTTTGAACGCGCTAATCTCTGGATCTGCCAGTGGGATATGGAAAAACCTTTTTGCAATTGAAAGCCCATTTATTAAGGAAGGTTATAGGCTATAGAACATCACGCTACGACCCTCAGGAGCTGAGCAATGATAAAAAGAACGTTAAGCGGGAGCATGTATAGCATGGGTGAGCGATGCGACGCGGTTGTCAATGGATGACAGCGGTCGCCTAGGTAACAGTTTTTGTTATTTTTAACTGTCATCAAGACGAGGTTATCAATTCGTCGGAATCTTTTTTTATGTATGTTCCTCGATTACTCGAATAATGCCTGACCCGATTTGGAAACTATACATACAGGTGTTCACATGGTCACCAAGTCAGGGTCTGATGATGGGATCTTGAAGAAATCGAGGGAACTCTTCAAATTTTATAGGCACTAACAATGTTTTTCATATATTTTCTAAAACTATTCAGATATTTGCGTCTGGTAGTCGTCACATGTTGCTGAGCTGATGATGGAAGGTACAACTCCTTAACGGGTAGGAGTTAGGGGATAAATCTTTAAATATTATAGGAACGATGATGGAAAGTACAACGCTAATATGCTTATCCTAGGTCAGTGACCTTGAGAGTCATTGATTACACATAAGAAACTAAAAAATGAAAATTTAAAATACTTTTAACAAAAAAAAACCACAAAGGCACTAATAAGTATAAAATAACTATGTAAGAAGTCAAATCTGATAGTTTTGAAGTCAACGAAATTAGCCATTGCTGTTGCATCATCAGATATTTATTGCTGCTACACTATTGACAGGTAGAAGGCCGGGTCATTTCACTTCTAAACAGACCCTTACGGTATTTCTTGAAAAAGACAGCGTACGCTCTATACGTAAAAATGGAACATTGGGCAAGGTTTTACAAGATGCAAACCTAATAATATGGGATGAGTGCACATGACTCATAGAGCTCATCTAGAGGCTTTAGTAGAACTCTCAGAATTATAAAATGCACAAATAGCCATGGGTGGAATAACTTTGATGTTTTCTGGTGATTTCAGATAAACGTTGCCTGTTAGGGAAACTAGAGCAGATATTATTAAATCTTGCTTAAAATATTCCTCATTATGAAAGTCTGTTGAATTATTGAAACTGTATACCAAAATGAGGAGTCACTTGGGTAGAGGAAGCACAGATTTCCCAATAAAGCTCCATTTAATCGGGGATGGGAAAGTACCTGAATCAGATAAAAAAATTGCTATTGACAAAGACCTTGGTAAAATCGTGACCAACATTGAAGACCTGATCTGTAGAGTATATCCGGATATAGCCAATATCGACCAAAAAAAAACATTAATGGATGTGTGAGAGGGCAATTTAATTTAATTAGCTGCCAGAAATATAAGCGTTGACGCAATAAACGACAAAATAATGGCTAAACTACCAGCCGACAGCGTAGTTTTCGAATCGGACCAGTAACTCCGGAGATTCGCGCGTTCAAACAAACAAACAAAGTTTTCAGCTTTATTATTTAATGCTAAATAGCTTTCCACCCGCGATGCCCCCCGCGATCAGTCAGTCAATTAACCAACTTCAAGCGGAGGTTATCAATTCGTTGAAATCTTTTTTTTTGTATGTTCCCCGAATACTCGAACGCCTGGACCGATTAGGAAAATTATTTTTTGTTTGAAAGGATATACTTCACAAGTAGTCCCATGGTCACCAAGTCAGGATCTGATGATAGGATCCTGGACAAATCGAGGGAACTCTTTAAATTTTATAGGCACTTACAATGTTTTTCATCATACTTTCTAAAGCTATTCAGATATTTGCGTCTGGTATCAGCTCAGCAACATAAGATGATGACATCTTATGTTGCTGAGCTGATGATGGACGGTACAACTCCTTAATGGTTAGGAGTTAGGGGATAATTCTTTAAATGTTATAGGAACGATGATGGAAACTACAACGCTAATATGCTTATCCTAGGTCAGTGACCTTGAGAGTCATTGATTACACATAAGAAACTAAAAAATGAAAATTTAAAATACTTTTAACAAAAAAAAACCACAAAGGCACTAATAAGTATAAAATAACTATGTAAGAAGTCAAATCTGATAGTTTTGAAGTAAGCGAAATAAATCTGCGGTACCATGATATCGGTTCAAATTTTTGTTAAAAGTTTTATATATTTAGATTGGCTCTTGGACGCTGATCAGTGTTATTATCACCATCAGCATCAGCGTAGGCATCAAAGTGACCATAAGAAAGATCTTGGGAAAAACGTAACCTTTTGATGGGTTGGTCTTCTGTACCAAATTTGGCATACTGGTTTCCATTTCGATTTACTTCAAATACAAATGGGTATATTTGACCGGCTGCAACTAACTCGCAGAAATGTAGAGTGTTGTAACATCTAATTTATACTTTTCTTTTGTCCCATGATTGTTGCCAAGACGGTCATGAGACATAACAGCAAATTCATCCCAATTGTTCGTCATATGCATTTCATTTTACCAAGCTTTTATGTGAGTTCAAAAGCAGTATTGATATCAACTTCGATGCAAATCACCACCAAAATAACTTTCTACCCTTTTTTAACCCCGATAGGCGATGAGTTTCAATAAAATACAAAACACGTCTTCCATCAATTATCTTAAAGAATGTTTATGCAAAATTTGAAGTAGATTGGACCAAGGAATCACGTTGTTCCATACAAACATTGTCCCAGTTTTTCAACCCCTAAGGATTTCGGAAGATCCTTTCTTATAGGATGCCTACTTCATACGAAGAACACACCCTCTAAGTTTCAGGTCTCTACGATCAGCGGTTTAGGCTATGCGTTGATCCGTCAGACAGTCATTCAGGACAATGCATGTTAAATAGATATTAGACCACCAAATTTATGTTAAGTAATGGTACCAGACTTCAAGTAAAATTTCTAGATTTCTGTCATAGTAGCGATTGGTTTTGACTGAGCCAGCAGTTGGGCAAACAGTACTGATACCTCGCATTCCGATGATACCCACAGATTTACCATATAGATTTAAACGAATAGGTACAATTTCCTGTGAAATTACCTACTTATCGTCTGAAGTCAATATAAATAAAGCACAAGGACAAACTTTTAAGCATGTTGGAATATATTTAAGAGAAAACTGTTTTTCCCATGGACAATTATTATGTTGCCTTATCTAGATCAAGTTGCATATGCTACTTTTTATTTGGAAACGCGGGTGGAACCGCGGGGGACAGCTAGTACAAAATAAAAGTAAAAAAAAAAGACAAGTGAGAGTCTGACTCGTACTAAATGTGCTAAACATTGTGATTGGTCTTGATTCGGGAAGTAATGGACAGTTCGAAAAATAGGCCTTATAAGGACAAATCCTTTGCATGTTTTTATTCTACTGATGAGAAACAAATATCGAAAAGTGCTTATAGTATCTTATGTATATGTTAGTGAATGATATCTCTACTAATCGCACCTTAGTATGAGGTAATTATAAAACAATTAGTGCATCGCGTGTTGTGTGAACCCATACTCGGTTGGCAAACGATGCATTCCACTGATAGTTTGTCGGATTTTGAAGGCGTTATTAACGCGTTCGTTTTAGTGCTACTAAATTTACTAAGTTTAGCATTACTAACTGTACTTAGTTTAGGATCAAAGTATCGTATCAGATTTTTAAAAATTAGACTCACTACTCACTACCAAATAAAGACTAAATAAAAATCTTGAATGTACAGGATGTGCATTGCTTGTAGGTCGATACTATCAATTATAGTATTTTTCACAGAAAGAATGAAACTACACACAATATTGCATAAAAACTTGTTCTAATATTTTTTTGGATTAAAGTTAGACAATGACGTGTTAATAATGGACTAATCTCATAACCTGGAAATTTACGGAATCTTCACTAAACTATCCTTAAGAAAATACCAAATCTTTCCGAGATAAACCCATAATCATTCATTGATCTTTGTCAGAAAAGCATGCTTTAAGCAGCTGCACTTTAGTGTTTATAAAATAATATAAAGCTATGCAACACTAACCAGCACTATCAAGTATGAAAGCAGGTGCAGGAAACAATGAAAATATTGAATTTAACAGTCCAGATATAATAACAGAAAATATAATAAAATACTTGGAGTCACGTGTCGGCGAAATTGATTTTTGCTGGACGACGCGCGACGGTCACGTTACATGGTACATAATAACGGCACGTTTTCTTATGAGATGTTTGGTGTTTGTATTTAGTGTGGTGTATATTCAATTCAATGACCTGCTTAGCACCTATCTAGTTATGAACTTAAATTGTACAATTGTACAACTCTAAGGTTTACTTAAACTACGTTACAATACTCAGATCCCCATTGGCGTGGTTCGGAAATTTGCCCTGAGTCTGGTTGTAATTATTTACAAAAAAAGTAGTACCTATACGTAGTATATGAGTTAAGTAATTGGTTTTTATAGTATAAGCTCTACTTAGTTTGGGATCAGATAACCGTTTTTGAAACGAAGTTCTAGCCACGTTACCGTTGGCGGGCTAAGGGGCTAGACCGAAAAATATGTATACAATGAAAAAGCCGACATACTTAAGCAAGGGGTCTCTTAGACCACTGTCCACCTACAGCTATCATAAAAATCATAATAAAGTATGGCATATGATGTTCAAAAAAATTTATTCAATCCATTGGTTTGCAGAGCCAAAAACAATTATGAGCATTAAAACGAGCCAGGAGCTAGTCCCTTGAGGCAATTAAAAAGAGTTAACCGAAGAGTTGTGGATATATTCCTTAAAATTTAGAAGCAACGTGTTTTGTAAGTCCCATTTATATTTTTGATTAAGTTAGTACAACAATAATATGCCTTAGCATGATTATATAACTCGACCCTATGATCCGCGATTGTTTATAAATGGTCGCGGATAATCTTTGCTTAGCTCATCGCATATCGACCAAACGCCACATTTCCGTTTGTCGTAAAAGAGCCCGATACACGCCCGTGACATTTCCTCGACAATCAGTTGTTTCCCTTATCTCACTTTTAATACCGCTGTCTATAGTTTCCGGATTGAGGGAGTATTACTTGATGACGGTTAGATGGAGGTCGTAACGTTAAATGAGAAACAATTTTGTGCTCCAATTGTTTAGTCTATAAAATATGAATAAATAACGTGATTGAAATTGAAAATTGCTTTTTAGCGTCAATAGGGTAGAATGGATAAGTGCTGACAGTATCTAATGTAGTATTAACAGTATTGAATAACTTTTGTATTTAATGTGAAGGTCGTTTATGCTAGGTACCTAGTAACAAAATACCGGAAAAATTAAAAGTATAATAATAAAGTAGCATCGCAAACAGAATGAATAAATTTAATAAAATTCAAAATGTTAAACCGTGCAGTAATTTTCATAATTACCAAGTGTCAGTTTATTAAATTCGTCGAAAATCTGTTACGAATAAAAAGGCAGATATAAGGGGAAATTCGTATTTCACCCCTAAATCATGGCAAGACAAGGTTAATGGGGTTGAAACCCCACGGCCTCCCGGCGGTCACGTAACTTAGACGAAATTAAATAAATTTAAACTCCATTACAATTCTTTTGCAATCGCCGTGGCGTTAGTAACAACTGTTTCTTGTTTGCTTTTAATACTCAGTATACTTTAATTGATATTGGTTAACCTTTTTTTAGGTTAACTTTTAGGTTTTTTGATCATTATATGATCAAATATCAGCCATATTACGTTTTAATAGGTAGAAATAATAATAAATGAAACAACTAATTTCATATACCAGGTGATTCGGTGAAAGGGTAGGTACCTATAGTAGGTCGGAAGGGCATTGATGCATATCATAAACTGATCATGAAACATATTTTAGAGTTGTAAACAACACTTCCATACAAATAAAAAATATATCAATAAGTTAATTTAGCTTATTACCTATCTATTAGATTACTTGAGTAATAATATTATAGCAATTTTTCCCTGTCACTATGTTCCTACTCGAGTAAAGACTTGACTTGAGTTTGTAACAATGAGTTTTGTTAAACTTGTACTTGTCATTACGAAATTTTTATGGATTACTAATAAAGATGCTAAGTATCCGTAGAATTTGGGCTAAAATATCAATTCAAAATCATCCTGTATATTTTTTATTTTCTAAATAAAGCTGTATGTACCTACTTATTATTAATATCAATTAGTCAATGGCGATATTAACATGAACACACTTTTATTTACGCTATTTTTTACAAATTGAAAAATATTTGCCTACACAAATTTATAAATTGGATACTGAAGGTCTTTTTCATTCATTTGACTTATCTCAAGGTGGTATTTTCATTTATGAAATTCAAATAATTAACTGAATGTGTACATATACATTACACGTATAATTTTATTGGTAAGTATGGTAGCTTCTTAGAAATTATTATTCCATTTTTTTAGTTCATCAATCAGTGTACTGTATAAATATAAATATCCTGGGACATTCTTCACACACGGTTATCTGATCCCAAACTAAGCCGAGCTTGTACTATGGAGGAAACCAGATAACTGATATACTACATATAATACGTTTTTTTCTATAAATACATACTTATATAGATAATTACACCCAGACACATATATATCTTCGATATTTTTAAACAGTGAGGCGGTACTAAATTTTACATAAATTCTGTATATAAATCAGGTCCACCCCTTTTGAGTGCTGTCTTGGCATGTGCTATTTGGCGCCAGTAATTGCCGCCTTGTCAGCGCTGTTGGCCCCTTGATTGAACATTTGAATTTAGCTTTTAGAAAGACGTGACTTTAAATATTTATCAGTCCTCTATAAAGTAACAAATTATGGAAATAAATAGATACATTTATTTCCATAATACATTTTGTTAAAATAATAAATAATTAGAAAAAGGTGTCACATTCTGACAAAAAAAGTTCTCGAGTGGCGACCACGAACCGGAAGACGCAGCGTGGGCAGGTCCCCCACAAGGTGGACCAACGATCTTGTTAGGGTTGCGGGAAACCGCTGGATGCGGGTAGCGCAAGACGAGCCATCGTGGAGATCCTTGGGGGAGGCCTTTGTCCAGCAGTGGACATCTTTCGGCTGATATGACGATGATGATTCTGAATATTATGAAATATTCAAAATGTGACGTTAAAACGACGTAGCTTTGGTAAGATTTGCGCATTTTTCAGTCAAGTATTATTGAACGCTACAAACATCCATATTTTGTGGTCAAATCTTTCACTTTCGATAAAATATCGCCTTTCACAGGACCCGACTCACTAACTAAATTAACCGTTAAGCCTCGCGTTAAGGCAATTGTAATTAACCTGCCTGAATACGGTGCAGAGTGAATCATTTATTAGGTAGTGATTCGAGACCGATCGAGGATCGAATCAATCTTACAGAATATAAACTTGTTGGGCTTTTCACGGGTTCACAGTTTATTTTTAGTTTAATTGTTTTGTGTTATTAGTTATTATACGCTACGCTACGATAATTAACGCTCAAAATAAGAATAGTTGTCTCTTCAAATCAAAGATACTTTCACTACACATTGCTATCGACAGGCCAGTTGGCGCAGTTGGTTAAGACGCCACCTATCGCACCGCTGGTAGTGGGTTCGATTCCCATCCAGGACAAACATTTGTGTGCTTGAACATATCTGTTTGTCCTGAGTCTGGGTGTAATTACCTATAAAATATGTATTTACAAAAAAAAGTAGTATATTTAGTATATCAGTTATCTGGTTTCCATAGTACATCAGATAACCGTGTGTGAAGAAATCTCCCCAAGATATATATACTTGCTATAGGTACTAAAAAGTAGGTATTCCATTTGTATTGATTGAAAGGTCGCCGTAATTTTGCTTACTGTCTGGCTCAGATTGATCAAAGAGCTTGAGTTGTGTATTTAATCTTGATAGGAAACGACACTTTATAAAGCACCCAGATTAAGGCTGGAATTAAGGTCAAATCGCAATAATACGATGGGTTTAGATGTATTTTTCGACAAATCCTTTCGTTTAATTTGTCTTACAAAAATATATGTTATTGTTTCTTTTATAATGTTGTAATTGTATTGAAGTAAACATAAAAAAATCCTTTCACATGTAATTTTAACCTAAATAGGATATTTCTGACAAGACGGCTCATATGTGAATTTTTCACCAAAAACTAGGAAATCATTTTTTTTTCAATTCGTACTTTATTAAAGTAGTAAATAAAACTCACTATCGCGAAGCATAAATCCGTCGCACTCTCCTCTAAATCCTATCC
Organism: Tethea ocularis; assembly: GCA_963555595.1. Taxonomy (NCBI): domain Eukaryota; kingdom Metazoa; phylum Arthropoda; class Insecta; order Lepidoptera; family Drepanidae; genus Tethea; species Tethea ocularis. Next base: position 11,347,103 of record OY741961.1, on the reverse strand, counting down.
GTAGCTTTGAGTACTTGGTTGTATGGACGAACCACTAAAGTTATTCGTCTTAGTGATCACCTTTTTAAGCAAATAACTTCTCGTCTTAATTTTTTTCAAAACAAAAAACAGTTGAAGTACCTACAACAGTTAACTATCTATGTTCACCGAATAGAGAACAATCCGAAAAATTATAATCGGGCGTTTACCATGGATTTTTGTAGGAAAAAGTAATCGTAAACGCCCGATTATAGTTTATCGGACCGTTTTCGTGTTGATGAACAGTGATATAACCTAACGGTTTGCCCAAACCGTTTTTTTAATTAAAACTGAGTTTTTTTCTCTACTACTATTATTGGTATAAATTTCTTAACATATTTTGTTTAGTTTACAATATGGCTCTGTGTCTATATAAGGCGCAATGAGGCTGAAGTTTTGTTACTGTCATCCAGAGAGGAATTTAGAAATTTAGTACCACTACGATATTGCTCGGGGCGGTATTCTTATTTTATAATCTCCAGACTCTAGTATCTTCAGTTATATTTTATTGTATCAAACTTTATATTTTTGAAACTATTTTAAGAAATAAAGGGTATTGTTGGAAACTGTTTTGTACCTATAGTCCATGGTTCTATTTTCCTTTTTTTACTTCAATGTCAATGAAAAATAAATGAGTCGTAATGTTGTGTCAGAGCTTCGTGGTTTTCATTTGCAGCATACTATCCACTTATAAGTTTTAATTCCTAACAGGTATATAATAATAATAATATTGCTTATATTATTATTTAGAATAATAATTGTTCAGTTATAGAAGTAAAACGTTCCCACTATACATTCAGCCAAGGCAAACATTTTTTTTCCTGTGTCGTTTTCATAGCTTTATGTCCTAATATTCTTAAAAAAAATTGGCAATAATCATAATAAAAATACAGTTACATAAAAAACGAAAAACATTCAATACAAAATTTTAACTGTAGGTATATTGGACATTTTTCTAAATTGCAACTGGTATGAAAAATATATAAAAGAAATCAGATACCGTCCTCAGAGATCAGTTTGTACCACATTAGGTACAGGGTACCGCATAAAAATGAATAATATAAAGTAAACAAAAGAAAAGTAAAGCAGATTAATATAAGGGACTCCTATTATGTGGAGTCGACGCCATTACATTATATCTATATGTGGGGTATGAAACAAGCGATTTAAAAAATAAACTAGGTAAGTCTAAAAATATAATAAAAATTAAAACGTGATTGACTGACTTACTGATCAACGCTCAGCCCAAGCCACTGGACAGATCGAGCTGAAATTCTATCATTGAAGTATTTTATTCTTATACCTACATCCAGCCAAGGAATTTTAATGCTCACTGTTCTGTTGACTTTGACCATGACGTTGATTGAATTGGTGGGAGGCTATCTTGATCAACAGTTTTCAGTATATAACAACTATACGAGCCGTTTATTATTTTTCAAAGACAAACGACATAATAAATAAATTAAATTTACTTTTATGCATTAATAAACATTATTTCACATTTTGATTGCAATTGATTTATACACCCTCATATTCAGCGTTAAAATAAAATTATAAACGTTGCTTACTTTATTTAATACTTGATTTTGTATAGCTAGAACTGCATCATTATACAGGGTGGAATTTTGTAATGCCACCTGGAGGGGAAGTACTCTTAATACTTTAGATAGAAAATTTTGCTCAAAGGAAACATTCCTTTATTTTTGAAAAGAAAAAAAACGGCATTAAAGATTTTTAAAAATTCGCTTGCTGCACACGGTAATCGAACCGACTAAAATCTGTAAAAGTTGCACCGTGTACTTCTATTGCATTGATTGTTAGGGTCAATAAGGATGAAATCTCTTTAACAAACTTCATAAATTGAATTACATGAAAACAATTAAATTTTAAATTAATTTAATTATGTACAAAAATTTAAACTAACTAATTAATTGCTCGAAATGAGCTCCATTTTCAGAAGTTAAATGAATGGAAAACAATGAAATCTTAAATTATTAATTCAATCGGTCAAGTTAAAGCACTTTTACTCAAAGATCTATCTGTGTACTTATGTTATTCATTAATTATTATCATTGACGTCATTTATCCATCGAAATGACGAATTACTATTTAGATAAGACGATTGCAATTTGCACGTGTTTGTAATGCAGACTCCTTTCTTAAATGTGACATAACTGCGTGTATGACGTAGTTTAAATATGGAATGTTACATTTGAAAATAGATTTTCATCTGTTATTCACATTTGATTGTTTTTACAAATCATTTCATAATTGTTTCACGGTAAAAATGGCTTATCAAGAGCAATTTGATTTAATGGAAGCTTATTTTTTAAATAATAAAGATGTGAATCGTGCTCTGCGGTAGTATGGAGAGAGATATCGAGACCGTCAGACACCAACTCGATTTGTACTGAAAAGAATGATAGATAATTTAAAGAACACTGGAAGTTTCAAAAAGCGACGGCACCCTCTTCAACAAAACAACTTTGATTTTGAATTAAATATTTTAACATATTGACCCTAACAATCAATGCAATAAAAGTACACGGTGCAACTTTTACAGATTTTAGTCGGTTCGATTACCGTGTGCGGCAAGCGAATTTTTAAAAATCTTTAATGCCGTTTTTTTTCTTTTCAAAAATAAAGGAATGTTTCCTTTGAGTAAAATTTTCTATCTAAAGTATTAAGAGTACTTCCCCTCCAGGTGGCATTACAAAATTCCACCCTGTATAAGTAATAAATTGACTTTTTGGCGGGAACTTGCGAAGTGACATTGCGTTTTCGTTTTATTTTCATAAAATCGTGTATTTTGTGTTTTATTGAATATTATCGGTAGTATTTTGTACAATAAAGATCAATACAAGTGCACCAGTGAAGTGAAATGAAATGATTACGTGTATAGTGGCTTTTCAAGTTGTCTCAAGAAGTCCATGAAAAGTTTTAGTAGAACGGCTACCATTTTACTAAAATATAACTTAAACTGACTGACTATGAATTGAAGATGATTTAACATGACTTGAACTTTATTAGAACTTTGAAACTTGACGATTGACAAAAAAATACATGAAGAATATAAAATACCTACACTGCTCAACTTGACACTGGCAAATACACGAAGTGTGATGCCAAATAAAAAAAAAAGTAATAAAATTGCCTTATTTTAATTAATGGAAAAAAAAATTCAATAACATTATTCGACCAATCAATTTCTTTAATGTAAATCCCATTAAAAATCGCTACTTTAGAAGCCACCAATTTAGCAAAGAAAACACAAAGAAGCAACAAACAAACAGTACATTTACTTCGCCGTCAAAAACAACTTTTATCAAATAAATTGTATTATTCTATTCAGTGAGGAGAGCTATGGTAGATATCTCCTACAAAAAAATCTGTCAATGCTAAATCATTTCTACATGAGTCATAGTAAATAATAATAATAATTTACTTTTAATTTTGTTGGATACTAACACGAATATTTTTATTTTTTTTACTTATTAGTGTAAAGATACAGACACAGTATATTTCATTAAAATTACTCTTATTAATTAGAGCCATTATTTTGCCATGAAAGCCATGTCTATATTTTCTAACATTATTTCAAGTTTGCAACATATTTTAGCAAGTAACGCTACGGGGTTGAACGATGCTATAAACTAATTAGAACTAGGATCTGTATTACATTACCAGTTTAAGAACCTTTGTTATTTAAATGCTGAGATGAATCGCTCTACTAAGGAACAATGGCAAATTGTTTCGAAAACAAAAGGCTGGGATTTAGAATTTATTTACAGTATATAAGACACTAAAGTGCTCTAAATATATAAAAGGAAAGCGTGACTGACTGATTGACTGATCTATTAAGGTGGAGGAGTCGGTTGGAGCGCGAAATTCAAATTTTATCACGTTTTTTGCAAATTGCAGCTCAGTTATAGGTCGTAAGATATCAACATGTTATTTGCGAGAAGAATGATAGTATATTTACTGATTAATGACAAAAGAAATCATCAACATATTTCTCCAAGGTATATTACTGACATATACGACTATTTCATGAAAATGTTACTTAGGCCGTATGCCGGTCTAAATTCTTGTTTTTTTGACATCACACGATGTCAAATAATTTTTTGTCTATTGTCTAATAAATAAATTGTCTAAATAAGCTAATCTGAACGGAAAATTTACAAAACCATTGCTTATAACTTACCATTTTGCACAAGTTTTACTCAGAACTAGATTACTCGGTATAAAAGTTTTTGGTACTCTATATGAAACGTTGTACATATTTTATACTAGAGCACTTACAAGATGCTTGCACGCAGTTGAGCAACATAAGATGAAATTAATTTTAATTCAATGCTTCTTGTTACAAGTTTAGTTTTGGATGCATCTGTTCAGCTGAAGTTGGAACACATTTAGGAAAGCCAGTGAATTTGTTATTCTGAATAAGTTACATTTAGTTTGTAGAGGTGATGTAAGTTATACGGTTCCTAATTAAATAATTGGAGTTCAGAATAATCGTGCAAGGTAAGTTGATGTAAGTAAATTATCTCTACACTCTGGTTAAGCCCATGGTCTCCCATTTTACCTCTCAGGGATTGAATTTTGAAAAACTATGTGGATTCCTAAATTGTGTGTGTATTTCATTAATTTTTCTAGACCCTGTGGTTTATGCTGTGATAATGTTACTGACTGATTTATCAACATTATCATAGCTCCAAACTCAAGACGGATCGGACTGACATTTGGCATACATATTGCTATTATGGGGAGTCTGGGTGTAATTATCTATATAAGTATGTATTTACAAAAAAAATAGTATATTCAGTATATCAGTTATCTGGTTTCCATAGTACAAGCTCTGCTTAGTTTGGGATCAGATAACCGTGTGTGAAGAATGTCCCAGGTTTTTTTTTTTTATATATTATTTATTATATTTATTAAATATCCGCTCAGTAAGGATTTTTGAAAATTTAAATAGGGAATCGCACTTTAACAAAAACGCTTGATGAGGAAACTTTTTTTCCAAGTAAAAATATATCTATTATAGTAAACTATTTTTTTTTGATATTAGCACTAAAATAAAATGTAAGTGAAAGATATTATCACATAAACTAAATACTCGTGTGAACCCAGTAACAAGAGCTGCAGCATATGGCCGATATGTGAAAATTAAAACAGGGGGTTAGCTTTAACGCCGAGTATACACGCGAGGGTTGACCGGGTCGGGTGATATTTGAACTTTTTTAATACCATGTTGGTGCTTGTAATTTTTAAAATATTATACCAACATTACAGCATGGAGGGTTAAAGTGAGTTTTCTTGGAGAATTTATTGTTATGTCTGGTTATGTGGCTTCATGTTCTTGAATATTTCGTTGTTATTTTTAACATACCATATTGACTTCCGTTTTATTCTCAATACTGCCTCGTTATACAGGTATTAAGGGAATCAGTTCTATAATACGGGTATTATAGAACCCTAATACTATTTTTCTGTATTCTACTTCTCGGTTGCAGATATTCTTTCCGTTATAAAAAAGTTAGGAGTAAATCCGTAATTATAAATGTATATGGCTCCAGAATCAAGTCCTCGAAAGCTCTTTCAAAGGATCACTATGAATAAATACAAAATAAAACCACAATCAAAGAAAATCGTGTATATTTCCTACTGCCATAAAAAATTTATACCTCTAAATAGTTTTATTTACGATGTCGTTAACTTGTAAAAGTCGTAAATTACTTAGATTGTGATCATAACTTAGTTCTAGTTTAAAGCTTGTGTTATTTTTAATGAGTACTTTTTGTTATTCTTGTACATGAACTAGACTACTGTTTAGTTCCAAAGCAGATGGCATGCATCTGAAGTGAGAATAGGGTAGTTGACTGACATATCAAATCAGCTACTTTTTAATAAATGTCAAAACGATCGTTTATATGGAATTTTGTATGAAATATTACACTATGACGTCATAGGTTCACAGTATCAAATCATCTACTCTTGGTGGTTCCACTGGTCATTAAAAATCATAAAAAGCATTAAATGTACAACATATTTGATAATGTTTCCGCGTGTTTTAAGATGTTTTATGCATTGGTTAGTGTTTGGTCATTTATTTTTGACACTGTCAACTACCCAATTATTACGCACGTTGGCTTTTTTTTAAGTACCTACCAGTCCGGCTGGCTACCATCTTCAAGTTGAAAATCTAACGCCAAACACTTACCGGTGTATTTTGACAGCTGCTAGATAGAGCCAGGTTCCTTCGAGGTTTCGTGTTCATACTTCTGCCACATCATCACTGACCTCGTTGAGATAATGGTCAAACTGTTATAAAAAATTGCGTTGGTGTTATTTATTATAATTCCTCGCAAGTTTTAATTATCTCGCAGTATGTGGTTTTCATAGCAGTTTCATTCCGCAAACGCTCTGGTTGTGGAACGATTTCTCCACTGTACTTTTCTTAAGGGAGACCATAGGGTTTTTCACGAAGATTGAAGATATTTTTGCAGGGTCGGCAATGCACGAGTGATACCCATGGTGTTGCGAACGTCTATTGGCTTCGACAACCGCTTACCATGATGGTTACTATGTGGTACTTATTTGCTACCTCAGTAGTATAAAAAAATAGATTTACATAGATTAAAAATATTACCTAATAATACGTGATTTTTAGATAAGCCTATGACATTTTTTATAAATGACTGAATGAAATTTATTGGCAAAGGCAGACTAGTACATTAGATAAATGAAATGATAAGGGCCGATAGTGATGAAAATTCGTCAGATTAACATACTGTAGGTACTTCTCATCTTCGGACATAATAATACTTTACCGTTATCCTCATTTTACTTATACAAATGCATGTAATATAGGAGCTTTCAAGCGATTGCCTTCAAACGTCTTGCAAACGTGCTCCCAGCTATACTATGCTATAATATGCTACGACTTGAGCATATGTTGGAATACTTGCAACATTCCTATTGAATTCTATGTTTCCCGAAGGTGCTACGAATAAGTTAATGTTGCAATAACAGTAACTATTTTCAACTTATGCTTTCTTTCAAGATTATTTTTAAATCTTCGTTGAGTATTTTATGATTATAATATGATGACATTGTAAGTAATTTTTTTTTAAACTAAAGAAGCAGTTACTTTATGTAATAAAGTTGATGCTAATTATAAATATGAGCTAAACTGAAAGAAAAGGAGACTATTTTATACTAAACTTGATGTTTCTCGCAGTTTAAGGGTCGGCCGTGAATCTTTACGTCATGACCAACCTAAAAAAATACACCTAATAATAAACATAATAAAAAAAACGCAAAATAATTGTGGCGCGGCTACTGTTAAACTCTCGTGCCGTTGCTCTATGTAAAGAACTACTCACTTCAAATTGGAAAACAAGAGCGAGTCGCAGACGACAAAGTCTCAGAAAAAAGATGTTTTTCTTCGGTTGTTTAATAAATTTCTGTTTATTTAATTAAAATGTGTCATTCCTAAGTTTTCTCGTGTTTTCGGAGCACTGGCGACCGACGGCTCCAAGAATCGCATACGACCCGTTATACAATTGATTATTTAGTCATACAAAACATGCATTTTATGTGCTCAAATAATAATGTCTTTACTTTCATGCACTGTTTTTTATTTTTTCCGTTCCGCCCTTCTATCCGTCATATCGACATTCTCTCGTTTCTTACTCATATCATCAAAAATGTGAAACTGTCTCGTGCCTCTGTGATAGCGAATTTGCCAAGAGAAGTCGAAAGTATTTTAAGCATCGCGAAAGTTGAGTCCAAAATATTTTTCATATAAAAAGTCATAACCGCAAGATATAAGCATAACCGTTATACTGGAGTCGCCTTATACTTATATCTACCAACATTGTTTATAATAAGTTTCCAACGCGGCACAATAAAACTCGAGTCGTGACGTCAGACTTGAAGACTGATGGCAGACCAGAGGCGTTGTTGTGGAAACTTTACACTGTTGGAAATTGCACTTGGCGAAGAAATAAAAATAAAATTTTGTCTTAGCTTAATTGCTTTGCTGTTCTGTTATGAACATTGATACTAATACATTTTAAGGTTATTTTATATCTTACTAGCGACACGCCCCGGCTTCGCGAGGTTTTTCTCAGCTTTTCTGTACTGTAGTGTAAGTATAAGTGTATTCCGAACCGGTAGTAGAGTCTATTGTAAAACTGTAACTTTTGACATTCATAAGTGCCTTATTAGGGCCTAAACTGAATAAATGAGTTTTGAGTTTCATATAAACCTTCCTCTTGAATTACTCTATCTATTAAAAAAACGTAACGTAATGTTGCGTAGTTTTAAAGATCTATGCATACATAGGGACAGACAGACGGGAAGCGACTTTGTTTTATACCCCGCGGTTTCACTTATCATCATCATCACCATTTTGAATCCACTGCCAGACATAGGCCTCACCCACAGCGCGCCACTCCTTTTGATTTTCAGCCACCCGCATCCAACCTAGTCCGGCTACTTTTTTAAGGTCGTCAGTCCATCGTACTGGAGGGCGTCCCACATTACGCTTGCCAAGACGCGGTCTCCACTCTACCTCTCGCGGTTTCACTCGTGATCCTTAAGTTTACCCCCTTTTCGGGTTGAATTTTCAAAAACGCTTTCAATATACATTTTAATAGGTAACCTTCCTTTATTATTAGGCTGTAAATTGGGAAAAGCTTTCTTCAAGTCTGATAGTTCTTGAGATAAGTACTTTCAAACAACCGAAAAAACAAATTCTTCAGATTTATTATATTAGTATAGATAGATTCAGATATACCTAGTAAATAAGTACTTACTTGTTACCTAGTAAATACTTGGTATCCAAGATGGCTTCAGTGAAGGCTTCAACAGTTTAGTTTACTGCATACTAATTTTAGCGTTATCTGGTATTTATTTTACGTGTAAATGAAATACTTTTTTATACGAACTCTGCAAAGAAGTGGAAAGGGCCGCCAAGTAATGATTTTTTATTTTACCTACTGTCATAAACGAAACAGAACAGTCGAATTTCTGGATTCTAAAACATATATCAGAACAAGTAAACTAATATCTTGAAACCAATTGTAGTAAGGTTACTACAGTATTTCGATTTGCGTACAATAGTCGAAACCAAAGTTAATAAAACTAATTTTATACACAGTTCTATAGAAATTACTGTTATTACTCGAACGAAATCGGTTTAAGTTGTCAAAACCCACATAATAATTTCTTCGACAATCACGCAATAATAAAATAAAATTTATCTATAAAACGTACTTATGAAGTGAGGATTCCGCATATAAATAAATAATAATTTTACATATCCAAAGATATTTTTGATTTATTTTCTACAGAGACTATTTTAAATCTCGTAGGTACATTAATATTATTATGAGATTTTAAATTATATAATCGAGAAGACATACAGGTATGTATTAGACCTTTTTAAATAATAAAAGGTATGTATTTTTACACTCCTGATTCAATTCAATTAGATCAATTTCAACATTATTAATTATTTTACATAAAAAAACAATTACATTAAGTAAAATATTGACCCATAACATAAAAAAAAATGTTGAGAGTTATTAAATATTGGGCTCCGTATGCAACCAACTTCTTTTTATAATTCTAGCACTCTACAGTTCACGGTAATGGGTCCTTATCGAGGGTAATCTTGCTTTCCATCGAAATTTTCTTTTCGTTCGTACACAATTAGCTCTGATAGCTTTAAAGTACTGCGTCATGCTCGCGTGCTGGTTTAGGTATGCGTATTGTGGATATTTGGAATAGACGCTAGAAAAATAAGGTCGAAATTTTACATGAGAAATGATTTTGTAAGTTATGCATTAAAATTATCTGAAATAAGCCCATGAATTTCAGTTAAAAATATCGAGACTAAAAATAATGGATAGAGCCTATAAATTTCAATGAAAAGCTTCTGCAACATTTAATAACAAATCTAAATTATATAGTGTCTCCAGTCATGAACTAGCGATGTTTTAGGTATCTACTTATATTTGACCACATTTTATGAGACTTTTCTTAGGACCCTGGAAACTCGAAAAAAAAACATCTATCTTGTTCGGCCAAAATGTATGAAAAGTTTGACTTTGTATTAGTGAAATATTTTTTCAAAATCGGACCTTTAACTGAGTAAATTACCTCTTATCATACGAATTTACAAACATACAAACTTTACCATAATATTAGTTAACCATATTGTTAAATTATCATTTAAGGGCATCAAATGAATACATCGTTTTGGTTCTAATGTTGTATCTGTACCGTAAGTAGTAGTCCGGAACGAGCCCCTTAATTGGTTCAAGGGCTTTCCCTCTAAGTTTAGTTTGAATCCAATATAAAAAAGTAAATTAATCACGACACCTATTTGTACTGTTAAAGATCTTTTAAGTACTGTTTCATGATATTATTTACTATCTTTAAAGGCGATCGGGATTTAAGTGGTTTATGTTCGGATAAGTTTATTTTTATAGAGCATCGTATTTTTCAGATAAAATATCTTATGGATTGATATTTTTCTTATAGGTGATGACTGTATATTTACCTCTTTGTCAGTAAAGTAATTATGGTTATAAAGCTAGATAATGATAATGATTTTCTAGGCAAAATTATATATAATATATTCATTTCGCACGATAATGGATTATGTACAATTATTGAAGCAAACCAAACAGATTTATTACTGACATATACGACTATTTCATGAAAATGTTACTAATACACCTTAGAGGAATATGTTGATGATTTCTTTTGCTATTAATCAGTAAATATACTATCATTCTTGTCGCAAATAAGATGCTGATAACTTACGACCTATAACTGAGCTGCAATTTGCAAAAAACGTGATAAAATTTGAATTTCGCGCTCCAACCGACGCCTCTACCTTAAATCAAATCTTTTATTTATTATTCACCAACAATATTATCATCCGTATACCTCATGAAGTTAACCACTTCAAAAACAGATTTCAATAGTTGTAACTGCAAAAGGAAACAAAACAAAAATAACAAACGATATTTTCTTCCTAGTCGCGTGCAATGGCTGCGCAAATCTGTTTTCTCTCAATGATTTGTCCCCAGAACGCAACGAATATCAGCTGGGCGCCAGCCAAATGTGCAACTTGTACCATCTTAACTGCATCATCATTAAAACCTTATTACGTGGCAATATGATCGAAAACTTGGGAAATGATTAGTATCTGTAATTTTGTAAGTGTGTTGCTTAAATTCTGTTGGGCTACCAAGCTAGTGCCAGACGGCGAAGTGGAGTCTCTAGTGACCCTTCCTTGAAAATAATATTTTATTATTGTCATAATATCCGTTTTGATGGTGCCGTGGATGTTTACTTGCGTTTGAGTGAGGAAATAGAAATATTCTATTGTGCAGCAATATTTCCCGCGAGTAAACAATATTAACATCTAGTAAATAGCAATTTGGAGAATATGAACAGAACGACATGTAAAATAAGAATAAAAGTAAAATAAACAAAATGGCGATCTAAATAAGCATTAAATCAGTGTAAGGTTATGGAATTTATTATTGTTTGTAAAATTTTCAAAATATCAAAAATATAGAAGAAAAAAGCAGATATCAAAATAAGCTTTAATATTAAGCTTACAGATTATTCAACTGTTTTATTCTATTATTTAAATATTCTCTTATTGTAATCATTTAATCTCATTAAAAATACAGGATTTAACAGTATAGTACTTGAGTCTATATATTTGATAATGAACACTGATCAAAAATAGGTCAAGACTTAGATCGGTCAGACGGTTTCCTTCTGTGAGATTTAGTTTCATATTTTTTACGGGCAAACACCATGCCTATTCGTTATCTATCAGTGAGATACAAAAAATAAACGATGAGTAAGAGTTCTTCATCAGTTTATGTAAGTGGCTTGATTCCTTGCTGAGTTTCTTGCCGGAGTCTTCTCAGTTCAAGTGTATTCCAAACCGGTGGTAGTGTCTATTGTAATGATTGTAACTATCGACGTTCATAAGTGCCTTATCAGGGCCTAAACGGAGTAAATAAGTTTTGGTTTTATTTGATAAGAAATGTTTCGTTTGTTTTAATGCATGCTATAGGTGTACTTGAATGCAGTATTTTGCACAAATTATCCTTGTGTATACCTGGAATCTAAACAATATTTTTCCAGGCAACCCACGCAAATCCATAAAAGTCCTAGTAACTCTATTTAACACATTATTAACTACGTTGTTATTCCTTAGTTATTTAGTACCTGCTTGTTTCAACTTGCAACTGGAAAAAGCTTTTTGCGAATTCTTTCAATGAATTACGTGGAAAAATGAAGTCATTTTCATAAATGTACTTACGGAATCCTCTCGAACCGCTTTTCGCCGCATTTTTGCACGAGCGATCCGCAAAATGTCTAGAATTTCAGAACAGAAGGTCTAATATAAAGTTGGGCATCATTTGACTGTACGGAGTTAGCCACTAAATTTGAAAGGGGAACCCATTTCAGTCGAAATGCAGCTTAATTAAAGTTTAGCTGTGCCGTTGAGAGGGAATGGCCCGCCCTCATAATTTATTCCTGCGGGATATAATTTGGCCGGATTTAGTAACAAACGCGCAAACGAAATGTTAAGGATTTATCTAAAATTTTCAGACAAATACATATTGAAAGCAAACCATTTCATTTCTTACGCAAACCAGAACGATCGAAAATACATTCAGTGTTTGGAACGTTAAAGTTTAAATTTCAATAGGGTAGTTTACTGACATATCAAATCAGCTACTTTTTAATAAATGTCAAAACGATAGTTTATATGGAATTTTGTATGAAATACTAACCTAATGACGTCATAGTTTCACAGCATCAAATGATCTACTCTTAGTGGTTCTACTGGTAATTAAAAATCATAAAAAGCATTAAATGTACAACATATTTGATGTTTCCATGTGTTTTTAAATGTTTTATGCATTGGTTAGTGTTTGGTCATTTATTTTTGACACTGTCAACTAGCCTATTTGTAGCTGTACGGATTTATTGTTAAAGTCTTTATTTTGTTTGGGAAATGATTCGTATTTTTCACAATTACTTGGAAGTTTCCACGTTAATCCATCTTCTTTGTCTCTCAGTTGGATTTTATTTGTGGAATAAATCACGACGCTGCCTTCTATTGTTTTAAATTTTAAACTCTTGTATAAAATTGAGCGATAAATATCTGTTAGGTAGACTCTTACAAATCTTAATGTGGTGTGACAATAAAGCATTATCTATCTCTTAAAATCTTAGAGAGTGACACAGTTTCCTTTTTATCCCAAGTTTATGGATGAAACCGCAAGGGACTGTTATTTTCATCATCATCAGCCCAAGGATATCCACTCCACGTACGTATCGTAGGATCTCCATTAATTTCTAAAATGACGGTTTTAGGACCTCCCTGTGACTATCCAGATAGTCAGGCCATCTGGATAGTTCTTGGTCTCGCTTGATGTTTTCGGTACATGGTAGCCAAAGCTAGTTTGGTTATAAATAATATTAAACTTTTCTAACAATATTATTTATTTTAGTGCCCCATAAATATAATAAACCTAATATACTCGTACCAAAAGCGTCTTTGTATGTTTTTAAACGGTATGTATCATTAGATTTATATAATCTGCAACAGTCACCGCTGGTAGCTAGCCACTAAGCTATAAATTAAAACCAAATAATTAATAATGAGATCATAATTGAAATACCTATCTATACTCTTCATGTTTAGTTCTATATTGGTTAAATAAAGGTTAAATACATAAATCATAGACAATAAAAATAGTGAAAAAAAAAAATAGCTAAAGCTTTCTTAATTTACAAAATTGAAAAGAATTCAATGTTAATCAATTGACTATATCTTAATCAATCCTATTGCTTCAAACTCTTGCTGCACAAGTATCTACTACAAGTTCACAAATTATTATATGCAGGCTAAAAACGGCAAAAAATACTAGCGACCTCAGGACCGCACTAAATTTTGCGAGGAAATTAAATTTGTCGCGTATGCTGTATATCATATTAGGTGGCTCGTCCTAATTTAACTATTTATATTCATGATGGCAACTCCTGGTTGTATCGTTGCCGGCTTTGTTTATCTCATTTACGACAAATTTGTGGCTGTAAAGTTTGCGCATTGTAACAGTTTCATAGAGATTTTCCCAAACAGTTTGAATGAATAGGGATGTATTATTGTGCACTTCTGGTGTTTATGTTTTTGCTCTAGCAGTAGAGTTTTTGATAGTGATGTCCCCTTTGATTGCAGATGATAAATATATTAAAGAGTTCCTAAAGACTTTTCAAAAGCGTAATCTTGCCTGTTATTTTATACTTCAAAACTAATTATTTAGTATGTATTGATAAAACATCAAATTCTATAGGTATTTTCTTTATCTTTACATAGTATAAAACAAAAGTCCCTCCCGCTGTCTGTTCGCTTAGATCTTTTAAAATACGCATCGGATTTTAATGTAGTTTTTAGCAATAGATAGAGTGATTCAAGAGAAAGGTTTACATGTATAACACATGCATATTATAGTACATTAAAGCCGCGCGAAGCCGGGGTGGATCGCTTGTTGATTATAAAAGAAAAAAATGGTAATCAAAACTATTTTCATTTTCTAGCTAATTTAGAATTTATTCTAAATTAAATTTATGTATTTGAAGTAAAATATTAACATTGCTAAACAAATAAATTAAAACGAAGTAACTAAAATTTTTAGAGATTGACTTGTTACCACTCCGTTTAAACACAATTTTGATTTAAATTAAACAACTTTCCTTAAAATTGACGGGCAAAGTTAGTTCTTTCATTAAAATTGTTCAACCGCACCGTTTTATAAGATTCGTCAGTCTGATTCATGGAATAAAACTAATTAAAATGGAAAGGAATCCAAGTCTTTGCGTCGACGTTTGCGGCAGAACACTCTGTTACAACTCAGTTGTCACTTGTTCATTGTTTAAAAACACGATAGCGGAATAAAGAAATTATAATTCCCTGGATACGGATAGCGCAAGACCGGCCATCGTGGAGAACCTTGGTCCAACAGTCGTCGTCTTTCGGCTGACATGATTATGATAATGATTTATTAAGATTTTTATATTTTATAAATAAGGTATAACTGGGTATCATCAAGTTCTCTGGTCACATCTCCAGGAATTAACAGTCGATGGAAAGACATGTTGACTTGGACTTCAGGGTCAGGTTGAAGGCAAGCGGTCTCGTGGTCGATCACCCATTGGATGGATCTAATAAATACTTGCAACGCTACAAACCGCCAAAGATGGAGAAAAATTGCGAAAGCAACAATTCTAACCAACGAAAATATTGACGTTTTTGACCCTCCAAGTACTCCATCTAAATCAACCACGACCACTGTGACAAGAGTGCCCGTCTGTGAAGATACCTATAACCGGGAAAAAATACCTTTAACTTATCGCTTAACCAAGCGGGCCATTATGTTTGTTTGGCAAATTTGTAGCATGAAAAAAAAACCTGAGAATTACTTTAGTAATTTTTAAGAGCCAGTTGACGAAACAGTAAACTTATCTTACCTGCTATAGGTGTATTTTACAAAAATACAAATACAATTAGTGGTTTTCTAACAATAACACATCAAACAGAAACTGTATTATAAATCAAAACTATTAAACTGCTGCACAGAATTCCTGAACAAACTTTAGGCGGTTACCATATGTACCAAGTTGTGAGTTTTGGGCGATCAGAAATTTAAATTGGAATAACCCAGGGGATGCAGCGTAACTTTTATTGCTGGAAAATTATATGGAAATAGTTTGAACTAAAACTAGGTACCTATATGTTTTATTGATGCATTCCTTTTAACTCTAGATCATATCAGGTTTTCAATTTCATTCAGTTTTTTCTAATCTTAACTAATATTATAAATGCGAATGTAAATGTGGGTTTGTTAAACTAGCACAATTATGATAATATTTTTTTTTTTTTTTTTACACACGTTTATCTGATCCCAAACTAAGCAGAGCTTGTACTATGGAAACCAGATAACTGATATACTACATAGACTACTTTTTTTTTGTAAATACATACTTATATAGATAATTACACCCAGACTCAGGACAAACAGACATGTTCATGCACACAAATGTTTGTCCTGGATGGGAATCGAACCCACGACCTGCGGCGCAATAGGTGTTGTCTTAACCAACTGCGCCAACTGGCCCGTCAAATTAATATAATATAATATCTCTGGGATATTCTTCACTTACACACGGTAAGTACTATATTTTTTTTTGTAAATACATACATACCTAAGTCTTAAATTAAAGACAAACAGACATGACCATTTCTACAAATGTTTGTCCTGGATGGGAATCGAAGGAAATCGCGGCCAATTGATCACTGGCCTGTCAAATATTACTGTGCTAATTTCAAATTGTTTAGTTAGACAATTCTAGTACGTATTCACATACACTTTATGAATTAAACCAGATTCCTCTGCCCTAAGCCGGATTAAACCAGCCTCCAACTATTCGGAAAGCCACCCCTTTGATCGGGTTTTCGATTGCAGCATTCCAACTCCGACAGTTGTGGTGATAATAGGAACAAACTTTGGATGTGATTGGAGTGAAATTTGGGAAAAATCACGATTTAAAAATACGATTCAGTTGTCCCTTTCTAAAGTGACAGAGACAAGCGAGACGACGCACACTTTTAGTAAAAATTACGGTTTTATGTTATTTAAAAAGAAAACTAAGCCATATTTAAAAAGTGACAAAAATATTATATTATACCCTACCTACTAACATATATTGGACATCAAAATATATGTTAATATTTTCAAGTTATTTGGATAGGCCAAATAAGGGATAAATTCAATGTTAATTTTAAAAAGGGGTATATTCAGTTTTTTCTGACGTGACTAATGAAAAATTACAATTTAAAAAAAGATCCTCGTCACATATTCTCTAGTTTAAGCTCTAGTCTAGTTTCTAGCTAGGTACATTGGCAAAAATGTGAAATCTACGTAGGTATGTAATATTTTACTCTCAAAGATTAGGTAGGTACCAAGTCTACATTTCTGTTTGTAGTTAGTTACTTTGTAAGTAAAAATAATCCAAACTTTTCTATACTTCCATAATTACAGTTATTATATAACTTCGTTACTTATTACATGTTACCTTGACAGGAAATAAAAAGATTTTAGATATAATTGTTAGGTACTTTCCAAAATCAATAAAGAGTTTTTGAAGTTTATAAAGAATTGTCCATGTAGCCTTTACGGATTCCTTGAAAGTTTTCCCGAAATTAAGTAATAATTTTCAAATAACTTTATTTACGTTCACAAAATTTTATAAACTTATTCATTAACCAGAAAAAACTGCTGCAAAATAAACCGTAGAAAGTACAATCAGTAAAAATGTCGCGGGACCAATTATTGGTTAAATTAAACCATCAGAGGCCAACTCTGCACGTCAACCCCCGATAATTGGCTAAGTGGGGGCCTGAATTAGATCCCACTTTAGTCACGCGATCACATGAGCACCTATGGGGGATTTTCTTCACGATACGAGTTTGGAATTAAACTTGTTTCGTTCTTTTTACAAAGATTGAGTTGTTGTTGTTTTAAAAAGGCTTTTATCTACTCTCATATCGTAATGTTCTTATTATTAAATCAAAATCAGTACTTTAATGACCCACTTTAGGCACACCCGTGTATAATGAAATTAAAAAATTATATTATAGCACAGTTTTCTTCCCAAGATAATGCTAGAAAATAACTTTTTTTCATTAAAGTACAAGTATATGGACATGTCTGGCCACTTATAATGTTTTTTGGGTTTTAATACTTCAATTACTGTCAGTCAACTTGTCAAACGAAATAATAAAGAAAAAAACATTATAAGTGGCCAGACATGACTAAACAATTAAATTTAGTATTATATTCTCTTTGTTAACAATTAGGAATCAATCAGTATCAATTCAATTTTAGATGCAAATTTACTCTGTGGTCGTGTATGCGGTAGGGAGTTTTTCCCAACACGGATTTGGGCGCCATGATGATTAATGTTTGTTTATTTTATTGATTTTATTGCATACATATTTTATTTTGGCCAAAAATGACAGTAAAATGGCAGTGATAGTAAGGTGAAATAAACTTGGATCTGAAATTGTGGAGGCGGCAGTGGAAATGACGACTAATCGATACCCGTGAGTCATGAAAACTTACGACAAAATATTATCGATTTTTTACCTTTAAATTACATTATTAGATGAGTTTAGATAAAGTACTGTATGATACTGCACATAATTCGTTATTAAAAACTCGTGTGATACTATTAAGAACCTCGCCTACGGCTCGGTACTTAAACTCACACTCGTGTTTAATTACCCCTATTATGCAACAGTATCATAAACTACTATTAGTACTTTAGTTAGCTTGCATTTAGTTTTCTTGATGTGATATTTAAGTTACTAAAGTTAGGTTTTAAGAAAGTGTCTTTCTTAGTATTTTGTTTTATATCAGAATATAACATGGTTTAAGAAAGTAATTTATATAATAGAACATTTAAACCACCGAGGTTTGTCTTTATGCTAAAAATGTTCTACATAGATTAAATATAAATATTATAATTAATGTAAGTATCCAGTTATTTTTTTTTGTCCTAGAGTTCCAAAACTTTATTACCTACTTTATTTATATTATTTTGTATATGAAAATATATAAAAGGAAAGCGTGACTGATTGATTAATTAACGCACAGCTCAAATCACTGAACAGATCGGGCTGAAATTTGGCATACTACTATGACGTAGGCATCCGCTAAGAAAGGATTTTTGATAAGTAATTATTAAAACAAAGTTCAAATACAATAGAATATTAAATAAAAAACCCTCAGTTATTACAAAATCAATTCATAATTTTCGACTAATCAATCATAACCCAAATAATTCCTAATGTAACAAGCAACATAAAACCACAAAGTAAAAGTCACCCTCAAAAGTTCAAAAGCCTTCAAGAAGTCGACTAATCCCCAATAATCCTTACTACTTAATAATAAAGTGAGAAGGCAATGAAACACATTTATTCACTACTCAACGGTAACCGTTTCACAATATGTAAATTATTATGGCATGTATAATTTATTATTATATAATCGTTGCGAGTCTAAAAAGCAGGTTGTTGCGTGACCATTGCGTTTCGTTTCGTTTTAGTACGAACGACGACAATTCAAGGTAAACACTGCGGCATCTTATGCTGTTGTAATAGGAGCTATTTTGCAACAAAAAGGTATAGTCTGATGTGTTGGCGGTTGGATTTAAGTTTAACCATGTTATTGTATAACGTTATTCACACAATTTATAATTCAAATATAATTTGTGCATAACATGTTTAATACATGATAACCTTTTTTTTTGCTGCTGTTTTATGGTTATTTTATCAGACAATAACCCGGTTTAATTTATAACGCGTTATATTGCTATACGAAGCCCACAGACTAGAGTAAGCTAGACACCGCATGAATCCGTGCGTGCTTTGGCAGCAGTAGACGTCTTTCGGCTGATATGATGATGAGATATATGTCTATTGAATGGCTTACTACCAGAACTAGACATTTTACTAGTCACAAACTAAAGTACAAGCGTGGCATGTTGGTACATTGAATTACTCTCAGAGCATACGGTTTGTGGTTCCCGGTGTTTTCTAGATTTTGTTTAGAAGCAGCTTTGATGTAATTTATTAGTTAAATAATTTTACAAGAACAGTGTCGTGTGTCGGTGATTGCTCTCTCGTACACAGTTTACAAAACTCTTTAAAAAAGCTACACGTTTCTATTTGGCTCGCCCACTTCCGCAGTGGAATTGCTCGTGACTTACGCCAGCTTAGCCGCCATAACACCCTTAAAAATGTTCGATAAAGTGCCGTAATTGACAACTAATTACTTTGATAGATAACAGTAATTCTATTTGTAGTTCTATGGTTGTGAGGCAATAAACTGCAGAAAATGTATGTGTAATTTTTATCGTTAGTTTTTTTTTACTATGCTGTTTTCTATTTGATTTTCACATGTTCTAAATTTTAAGTAATTTTAATTAATGGTTATGGATAACTATAACGATAATGTTTATTAAAATGAGCATTACCCATAAACTATCTAATTTAAAAAAAAAACTTTTAAATTAGCCACGATCTTTGAGGCTAAAACGTAGACATGAAAACGATGAAAACACAAATGAATATTTTAATTAGTAAGTATACATTTTCACTTATTAAATATTTTTAATTAAAGTTAAGTGTTTAATAAGTAAACGTCTACTAACACTACATTAGCTATAACAAATATTTTATCAATTTTGATGTAGAATATTGAAATAGGTACGTTATAATTTGGAGAACAAGAAATGTAAACGTAGTTATTTATAATTGGCTAAAACACCTTTTTAGTAAAGCTCCAAAAAGTTTATATCGCTGCTATAAATCTAATTAAAGCTAAGTAACAAGAATGGCTTACATCAACGCCTTTGTTCATGTTTATCACATTCATTAAAAAAACAAGGTATGTAACGTAAGGTTTTATAAAATAAAAACGAGGCTTTATGGGGCGTTATTTAAAGTTTTATGGATAAAAACACGAATCTCAATAATCTACTATTTAATAAGTCCTTTATTTTTTATGCTCCTATAAAATAAACGATATCAAACATTCCACTAGGGTAACAATTATTTCATTGACAGTATGATTAAATTAAAATTAATTAAATTAATTACCCATTTTCATGTTACAACAAGAGAAAAACTTAATCTATTGGTTTAAAATTTGAATCGTTACTTGTCCATACATGTTATACGTTTAATTAAATAACTGTAGGTACCTACCTAATTACAGTGCTTTATGAAAGACTAGCTTCCGTCCGCGGTTCCACTCGCGTTCCACCGCATCTTATGTTCCTCCCGAGGGGTAAAAAGTGGCCTATGTGTTAAGGTGGAGGCGTCGGTTGGAGCGAACCGAACCTCTCCAACCGAACGTTTACCCTTAATCCAGGATACTACATCCATACCAAATTTCATCAAAATTTGTCGACCTGTTTGAGCGTGAAAAGTAACAAACACTCACAAACTTTCTCATCTATAATATTAGCAGGCTCATTTCTTGTAAGTTTTGAACTGGGTATAGTTTTATTTACATCATCTTGAATACACTGGGAAGGGTATAATTATAAGTGTTATTCAGAGTAATAATGTATATTATTTAGTTCAATTTGAAAGTTAAAACCACCACAATTTTAATATTTTTAGGAAAACGAATTAAGAACCTTATTTACAAAGGCAAAAGCAAACAAATTATGAAAAAGGTCAATCAACAGGAAAACACCTGACTTAAACGTCCATATTCAGGTAAAATGAAAGCAATATCGTAACGTTATGTATTCTGAACACGTACCAGGTGATATTATCGACACATTTTCATTACAAAAGTTCCTGACAAAAATTTGCTTAATCATCCCCGTCATTACTGGGGCCCATGATGGTGGGAGTACACTGCTTTCTACAATGTGATAATTATAGAACCTATTGTAACGTAACGGATTTTAACCCCCCCCCTTAGTAGTCCGATGCGTTAACCCCCAGCAATAAATGAAACAAAGGTTAATTACTGGCTTAGTTCTTTTACTGAAATATATTATATTATATTTTGTAAGGTTATAAAAATGGTAGTAGGATAATATAAAAATGGTAGTATGCCACAGCTTCTCAGAAGGAGACTAATGTGGGCAACCTGAGATGAATTGCATTACTTATTTTAAATTATATTTAAATTCAAGGGCGCCAAAAGCAGGAACGGCTGCTTTTCCGTAATTAAAGGGTTACATTATTGTAGTAGTTATTTATACGATACAATATTTATAAAGTGATACGAGCCGATACGGCCCCACCGAACATCAACTCGAGGCAAAACTATGCCCCCACCGAACACCATCTCGAGGCCAAACTATGCCCCCACCGAACACCTACTCGAGGCCAATCTAGGCCCCCACCGAACACCAACTCGAGGCAAAGCTATGCCCCCACCGAACATCAACTCGAGGCAAAAATAGGCCCCCACCGAACAGCATCTCGAGGCTAAAATAGGCCCCCACCGAACACCGTCTCGAGGCAAAAATATGCCACCACCGAACAGCATCTCCTAGGCTAAAATAAGCCCCCACCGAACAGCATCCCTTGGGCCCCAACCGAACACCAGCTTGAGGCAAAAATAGGCCCCCACCGAACACCTCCTGGAACGGACACCAATATTGTCGACATTAGGGTGGTGTGTCTACAAGGCCAGAGCATATAGAAGGATGGACACTGGTCACAGATGTCAAACATGTGCTCGGTTCTTGGGCATCCTATTCCCAGGGAAAATTAATAACAATAGGGACAGAAATAAATTGAAACACTCTGCCACAACTGAAGGTTGGGCAGAGCAAACCCTAGAAAGCATCCATGGTCAGTACAACATAAGTTGTCTGCCATGTGCCTGCCTACTTGTCCGGACCTACTCGGACAAAAGTTAATAAACCCTAACGAACTAAAATAATTAAAAAAACACCATAAATACCTTATGGAGGAAAAGAACCACGCTTAGTAAAGGTGGATCATGTCGACTCCGGAGGGAAAGGAGGTTTAAGATGACCCTGGCTGGCCACGCCACGCGGTTGTCATCGGCCGCGTCAGCTAAGGCTAATCAGCCGAAATTCTGTAGAAAACCGAATAATAAATGACGAGACACTGATTTAATGATAGAACTAAGCTTCCCAAAGAGAATACTCACAAAAAAAGGTTAGGTCATTGACATTCGACCTTTAGATGCGTATACGCCGGGACGCCGGGAGTGAAAAGAAAGAATGTTCCATTGAACTAATGAACTTGACCTAATTACGAAAAGGGTGTACACAACTCGAAGAAGTCCCCTAATCGGTCGAAAAACTCCGAAATACCGGTCAAAAACACTAATCCAACAAACACTGAACTAATGAAATACGGACGGGAATACGTCAAAAACACACTGAACTCTAATTTGATAAATGAACATCAAATCTAGCACTTTCCAAAACAATAATTATTACCAAATTTAGATAATAAGCGAAGTAAACAATGTAGATTTAATCGGTAATGTGGGAAAAAAAACAAAGCAAATTTAATTAATAAGCTGACAGCCCCATCAGTGTTGCCTCAGTAAGAAAAAAAAATGTTGCCACGGGAATAACTTTACTTTGTACCGCAAGCAAATCGATTAATCGATTTGATAAAATTTAAGTATTTATCGAATTACAAATAATGTTTAATTGAGTATTAATAAAGAAATGAAAAATTGATAATTGGCTACAACTCCAACTACTATAAAAAGGTATAGTCAATTAATAAATTCCAAATTATACTACGTTCAGGAATATGACAACTAATCGACTGAAAAATCGATAAAACGTAATACATGTAATAAATAATTGAAGACCCGATTTTACTACGTGACACTATGTATGTACTGTATAATATTTGACCAGTAATAGCCACTGATGTATATTTGTATATAACTCAGTGGAAATAGCTCATACATTTTCCTGTAATAACGAGGGTTATTAAAATCATATTTCACATTACAAGTCCAGTGTGAATTGGTGGACTTCTGATGCTTTGAAATGCTGGTGATGAATCAATCGAAGCATCTCATGACCAGAATGTTTCCGGTCGACATTTTTGTCCTTTTTATTTTTAAATTGGTAGGGTAGGGTACTTTGTAGTGCCCGTCTGGCTGGCTACCACCCTCAAGTTGAAAATCTGTCGCCAAGCACCTTTCGGTGTGTTCCGACAGCTGCACTTGAGAGCCAGTTCCTTTCTAGGCTTTGTGTGCTTACCATCATCGGCCACATCATCACTGACCATGGTGAGATTGTGGCCAAACACAGGCCTATACATAGTAAAAAAAAAAAAAAAAATTAAATAAATGAATTAAAACTAAACTTAAATCTAACTACCTACTTACTATTTATTTAATTAGTTTTTAGTTTATTTCAAAAGATATTGTAATTGTTTTAGATAGGCCAGTCAGATACGGTAAATAAATAACCTAATTAAAAATCTCAATTAAACACCTTCAAATACTATACATATATATTATCCTATTTCGCATCCTATCCTAAGGATAAGTAAGTAGGATAAATAGAATAAGAATTTTACTTCCTATCCAATAATTACCAATATTGGTATATTATAAAATGTGTGAGTACCTATATATTTTTTTCCCATACAGCACCGTTACGGCTGAACCGATTTCGACAAAACTTTGCGTAGATCGATCATGAACTAAAATAATATAGGTACTAAAACATGGTACTTTTATTCCGGGGAAAGATAATTTTTCGCGGGTACGCTACTTATAAATACATCTTTTCCGCATTAAACAGTTTTATGCGTAGTAAAAGTGTGTTACTAGCCTAAAAATAAAAAAATGTTTTTATAATGACAAATGATGATTCTAAATGAAGGTTTTTTCTGCATTTTTCTTCTTTCTTTTTATCAGCTCAAATAATTTCCATGAAACGTTTGTCTTGAATTGACAAACATGCGTTTCATATAATGGAAATCTATAAATAGCTTGTAATATCGTCGTGAGCAGTATACATGTCCGTTAATAATGCGAGTGGACAGTGGTCATTCAGAGAGAGGGTCGGCCCAAATTGAAGGAGAGCAGGCGCACCCATTGTGTTCCAAACACTCATTTTTATTATTACTAGGGCGCCATTTAATTTTCTCCGCTCCTGTTGGGATATTTTAACTGTCGTACGAGTTTTTCTGTTTTTTCACAGAGTTGACTTTTTCTGGGTATTGATGTTTTTGCGCATTCAATTGTTGTGTTTATGGATTTCATTTAATCTGGGCCAGGCAAAGGTAATGTAGTATATCTCATAATCATAATCTAGTAATTTGTAAATAACATGTATTTCTCGGATTTTCATAGAAACTTTTGTTTTTTAAGGCGATGCTATACGTGAAATGATAATTATAAAATGCGTTTTTCTCTGTACTCTTTGTTCCAAGAGATTTGGACAAAATATATGTGAAACTACAGAATATGTGACGGGGAGTAGTTTTTTTTTAAATTGGAATTTTTCATTTGTAACGTCAGGAAAAAATCGTAAATATGCCCCTTCTTAAAACTAAGAATGCATTCAAAGCACAAAGGCTTCCAAGGATCTCTACGATGGCCGGTCTTGCGCTACCGCATCCAACGGTTTCCCGCGACCCTCTCAAGATCGTCGGTCCACCAACTAAGTACATGTATGTTTTAATAAGGATCCTAAGATACTAAAGATCTTATTATAAATAGGTAGGTAAAAGATTTTTTGTACGAAGAAGATATTTTTAGGTGATTAGCTCCAATTCTGAAAATTCTTTCACTAATAGGAAACTACAATATCCCCGAGTAATATGCTGTTTTTATCCCAGAAACGTGGATGAAACCGCTGGAAACATTAAATTTATGCAAAGTTGTTCTACAACCGCTAATTAACCGAAGGCTATATTTATAAACATTTTCGTGGGTGGTTAAACGACAAATCCGGATAATGTATTCAAGAAATAAATTATGAGCCCTCCCACAAAGGGTTCCTTCCTTTTTAAGTATCATTAAAATAACATATGGGAGAATGTCTCGGTATATATTTTTTGCCACGTAGAGCACTTCTTTTGACTGATGACTTTTTTAGATATAAGGGTTCTGTACTATGAAGATATATCCAAACGTAATGTTGCTACGTAATATTATTAACTAGTAGGAGACTGGCCAGGTCTCACCTATCACGCTGCGGGTCGTGGGTTCGATACCCATCCAGGACAAACATTTGTGTGCATGAACATGTTTGTTTGTACTGAGTCTGTATGCAATATAAACAAAAAAAAAGTTGTATGTCTATTTTTTGTCTCTGATACAATAAGCTCTAGCTCTTTGGGATAAGATAGCCTTTTGTGGACAACGGTGCCGATTCTGTTGTCTACGAACTAAAATAAATTTAATCTCACTATATCTCTTTCTAATAGTAAAGGGATGCAAGATATTTTAGTCCTGTCAGTTTAATCCGCTGCAGTGTAGTCCTGTCACACATTTCAACGTGAATTTAAGCGCGATCTTTATTGGTCACGATTATTTACCCGTACATACGAAGGTATGTATTAAACTGACAGCATTAAAAATGTTCTATCTTTTTTCAGTAAGGTTAAAATGAAAGAGAGGTGACTTATCTAATATTAGTTAAGTTCGTAAACAACAGAATCGGCACCAGTATCCCAGGATACTATGATATTAATGTGCTATACTTTATACTTTTTTTTTCTTATGTTAATAATGAGTTACGTCAGAACGATTTTGTTAGGTTAGTTACTGTAAGGTAAATGATGTTCGTCTATAGATTGATTGGTATTGGTAATTTCATTTTTGTATAATATAACTAAAATCCGAAGCTCAGATAGTAAAAATCTTTCAAAATTTAACATTGGCTGACTTTCTTAAAGAATTATCTTAAATATGACCGAAGTTACAGCAAATTCAACCAAAGACGCAGAATATTTGATTTTAATCAAACTAAAGCCTCTACTATCTATATGTGGAAAGAATCAATACACACCTACCCGCTTATATCTGATTGCTTCAAGTAAGCCTGTCGGACTTAAGTGAGATTGGTCTCAACAAGTGTAGTGTACAGGTTGTCCATGTCGATCACACACGTTTGGATAAGGCCAGAGCTTAACAATAGCTCTTGAAATCCAATCGTTTTACGTCCTGGTAGCAATGCTTGTCTAAATAACGGTAAAAACACTATTTTAGTTAAACTTTTATTTTTATCTACATATAATCTTTACATCCTCTTTGTCCATTTCTTTATGTATTTCAAGACAGTTTAAGCTTAGTAATAAAACCACTTATACCATCAGGTGGTCCGTCTGCCTGCTTGTCAACCTTCTCACATAAAAAAGGGCCGTAAGCTACCTTGATGATATTGTAGCATATAAAAATACTATTCAATTTCAAAACCCAAACAAAGGTATGTCATAACTATAAACTAATAAATCCCATTGTCATGATAACTTCAAAAAACTGAAATCACTAGCTAGCTCACGCGTGCTAATCTACTTTACCCGTGTGAACGTCAGTCGGCAAGGTGTCATCAGTAGGGGATAATCCTATAGATTAACGCGACCCTCTATTTTGTGGCTTCTATATTGGATATTGATACCTATCTATTACTGCCGTTTAGTAGTATTATTTAGAATAATTATTTACTATTGTTAAGTACTTTTTCAATGATTGAATTAATATATTTATTTATTGGTCTACAGGTGACCAAAGAGCTGGCACTTACCTCGGGCAGCGCATCAGCCTTGCAATCCAACGAGGTAACGTTGCCAGCTTTTTGGGGACCCTGCCTGCAGGCGGCGATTTAAATGCGGTATATTATTTATAGTTACTCTGTATATAGGTTTGATTTTGTAGTTTAATTTTAATTTAATATTTCATTATAGATAGATTATATAAATTATATTTTGTTGTAAATATTGATTATTATGAATAAACAATTTATAAAATGTGAATTTCCACTATACTATTAACAAAGTTGAGCATGATCACCTTAAGGGTGTATTTTGTGTGTAGTGACCAGCGGGTAAGTACCTGTGCCTCAAACAAATAACCAGACAATGCATTCGTCATAAAAATATAGTCTAACAAATGATTTGACTTGAATTTATTATATGATAACTGGCTCCAAACGAAAAGGACCTACTTTGTCGATTACCTATAGATTTTCAGTCCTTTTAAACATATAGAAATACATGCCCATCAAGCAACATCACACAACATCTAGGAAATTACAAAGCTTAGCAAAATGTTGTATATCCTACCTACAACTAATATCATAAATGCGAAAGTTTGTGAGAATGTATGTATGTTTGTTACTCTTTCACGTAAACACTACTGAACGGATTTGGATGAAACTTAGCACATAGATAGATCATACCCTGGAGTAACATATAGGCTACTTTTTATCCCGGGAAAACATAAGATAACTCGGGAACGCGGTTGAAACCACGGGGAGGAAGCTAGTTGTACATACTTATATTTATATAAGTTGCATGTTATTGTATAAATATTTTTCTTGTCTGTCAAGTAGCTTGTACAATGGCCTCATTTTTAATGTAATAAAATGATCGCCTACTATGTCCAATCATTATGCGACATCACGATCGACTCAGGCCGCGTAATGAATGCGCACGCAGATACGTGCCACACGCTCTGTTTGCAAAAATCAACTTTTGAGCTTTAAAAGCTCATATTTGAGCATTTTCATACAAATATTTAACTTTTATTTTTTTGCGTAAAAGCTCTTTGATAGGCAGAAGTAATGTACCGCATAGATAAATTTATTATCTCATCCAAGCAGTAATACATATTTTGTATATTTTAAAAAGCAATTTTTTTTCATTGCATTGCCCAATAAAGACAACTGCGGCAAAAAGACACGTCCTATTCTTATTTGTTTAAATGCTAATATTATGTGAAATCCAAATGAAATATGTAGGTCAGTATATGTAGTAGTATATCTTTACCTCTCTCTCGTACTCTTAATAAGTAGAAAAAAATAGCAGTTAATAAAATAATGAGATTAAGTGTCAAATAAATTATTCATCTAGTTAAATCGAAATGGATATACGTGGGGACAGTTTAAATTATTCATCGAGGCATCTTTTATTTGTGTATGCACGTTGAAAATGTCTGCTTGCTGTCTGTACGTTGTCGTAGGTATGTAGATAAAGTCAGCGGATTTGTTCCAGCGATTTGGAGTATTGATGAACTGTTCAGACAAAAATGAATTGTAAGGTTTTTTCTTGTTCTGCCCCCGTAGAAAAGCGTAACAAGCGTCTAGAGAAGACTCGAATCTCCGGCTAATCAAATCACATAAATATGACGTGATGAAAATAGTCCGCGATTATCATTGGTTGAAGACTCAAGTATTCTCTATTAGGCTGGTGATAAGTCTGTCCAACTTCCTACTATCCTTTCCTACTCCTACTACATCTTACTAAAAATACTACCTATCCTACCTCCTAATTCCTACTTACCTACCTTACCTAGTTTGTTCATTTAAAAAATGGTTCACAATTAAACTCAAATCATTTAAGGGTAAACCTTCGGTTGGAGCGTTAAATTCCAATTTTATCACGTTTTTTGCTAATTGCAGCTCAGTTAGGTCGCAAGTTATCAACATGTTACTTGCGACAAGAATGGTAGTATATTTACTGATTAATAACAAAAGAATCATCAACACATTCCTCCAAGGTATATTAGTAACATTTTCATGAAATAGTCGTATATGTCAGTAATATACCTTGGAGGAATGAGCTGCAATTAGCAAAAAACGTGATAAAATTTGAATTTAAAGCTCCAACCGAACGTTTCACCTTAAGTAAAATATTACTACAGTGTTATTAATACTACGTACAAATATTACTAAAATTAAATGGACCTGAAAATTATTATATTAATAACATCGTGCCAAAATCTATTCATTTATCAAAGTCATGGCGGTTTTGGAACTAATTTTGAAAAACAGTATTGTACAACCTATGAGAAGCTTGGCCTGGTGCCAGCTCACGGCCGGCCCTGCCAACACCTGAGCATAAAATTGCATTGCACAATTTCTGATTTTTGAGTTGATAAATATCAATGCGATTAAAATGACACATTTATTTGTTTTTATGTTAGTAACTATTGAAAAAAATGTTACAGCTGAGGAGTTTAAGAGAATTTAAAATTCTGGTCAAAAATTAGTATTTGCTAGAATTTGTGTTATGGGACAATAAACAGTAATAAAAACAAATAATAAATATAATCTGGGTAGTTAAAAAAAACTTTCCCGGGATATAAAGTAGCTTATATATATGCCATATCACTATCTGCATGCCAAATTTCATCGCGGTCGGTTCAGTGGTTTAGGTGTGAAAAGGTAACACAAACAAACAGAGTTACTTTCAAATTTATAATATTAGTATGGATTAATATAGTTGAATATGAAGCGCTAGATATCTTTTTAATAATGTGCTGCTTAAAAGACAACAAAAGAAAAAAAAATTATAAAGACAAAGCATTTATTGTAGAACACTCGCCAAAAAAAATTCATTTTAGAGTAATCACAAAGATTCATGTTAATAGGAAGTCGAGTAACCATGCATCGGTTACTCGGCTTTACTATCATTATCTTAAACAGCATGAAATTGAATAAAATGTTGGTTTCCCATATAAAACGTCTCCGTAAGGGTACTTACGACGTCGTACGAAAACTTGGCAAGGTGCCAAGTTGCACTGATTCTGGTGGCCCCAGCATTCCCAGAGGTTATTGCGTTTTAAATGGTACGCTTTGCACCTATGATCGCACTTCTCGCCTGGGACCATGTCAGCTTTTTAGAGATGAAGACAACTTAGCTACGCTTGAATGAGACTGAGCTTTTACTCTAAAGAAAAATATCTTAGTGAAGCTTTATGATCTTGGCTTATTGTTTTCGTAGGATATCTAACTGATTATTTTCGATAATCTAGTACATAATATGAGTTACATTGCAGCTACTGGAAAAGTTGTTTTTATCTGTTTTATAGAACAATATAATGACTGACTTACTGACATTATTTTTTTCAAACAGCGTTTTTGTCCAAAAATGTCTCTAAGTGCTAAAAGTACTATAAAATTGGGTGCATTAAAGAAGGGATTTTCAAAAGCAAGTGAAAAAGATTGCGGAAGAAACCGCAGGGTGGAAAGTTTTATCAGAAATGTGTTTTATCTAAAAACTGCTCATCTATATCAACTATCACATAATATGTACATTATTTTATCCTGTTTTCTAATAGATAATAAGCTTACTGCTATTATTAAAACATGAGATCCTTCGGGAATACTTGTAAAACTACGGGATGAAAGCTAATTAGTTCATAATATGGGTTACTCGCAATTAAGGCGATAATTACTCGTCGAATGCCTTGGAAAATGTTGTGAGCTCATATAATAATAATCTATAATAAGCTTGAGTTTTCTGAGAAGGAAAACATCGGAGAGTAACCATAGTACGGCAGTTAGCTAGTTTATAGAACTACCCTCAAGTTGATTTAATATCTGTCGCTAAAGTATCTGCCGGCAGCGGCACATGAGAATAAAATGATTATATATAGATTTAAAATGACTCCAAAAAAAATGTTGCCCAGATGAAAGAAAAGAAAGAAAGAAACATTTATTCATAACAACACACAACATTACAAAATTAAAAAAAAAAAAAAGAGTACAAAGAACTAAACAAACTAACAATAATGTAATGTTGCGCGATGTCAAGAGTAGGTCCTTACTCAGCATAAGGCTCAGGTCGATAAATGAATATCAACCCTCGCGCTGGTTTTCAGTCAGGGCGTATATTTATGACATCACGAACATACAGTGACACCGAGAAGCTATCTAATATAAAAATTTACAAAAACAACTAAAATATAATTAAAATCATTAAAATAATAATTTAAAATAACAAAATACGATTAATCACCCAAATCTGTGATATTATATTGCGAGTAAGATCGGTTTATATAAATCTTTCCCTTTTAACCATGACATTGGCAAAGTCATCGGCCACTCGATGGACCATAAACAAGAAATAGGAATAGCGAGTAGTAAAAAAAGAAAAAAGGGGAACAAGACAAAAGACAAGACTTTACATTTAAATACGACACGAAATATACGTAGTATTTGTATCCTCTTTGAATTATACTAAAAGTAGGTACACAGGATAATGTAAAAAAATCAAATGTACTATAAAAACGTATAGTTCTGCGCTAAATGAGAAAAACGTCGTTGCCTCATTGAGTTACCGCCAGCGCCATGCACATCGAGTAAACCATACTGTGAGTGAAATAATTACAATAATAATGAATTATAGTATAATTTTAATTAGACTACACTACTTGATTACAGATGCATGGATGATGAACTTTATTTATGCAATTTTTTACCTACAGTATGGATTCCAATAGTAATCCAAATGCAGATATAATTTTTTTACCAACAAAACAGTTTTAATCTTGCTTTTTTGCTTCACATTTTGGCTTCTCAAAGGCTTGCTAACAACACGTGGAATATATTACTTAGAGCTGGTCGTAATTTCACGTTTTAAACTTAAACGATCGTTGGGGATGTCCAGGTAATGTTAGCGCGTTCCAACAACAAATTAGTTGACCATAACGGAGAAATTATTGCTATTGGTGACACGACTATAGGCAAATAGCCAAATGTCCTGGGTAAAAACAAATATACAAAAGCCCATTTAAGGTGCAATGCGGTTGAGATGTAATGCTTAGCATTATTTTGAGTGTTTGTGAGTTCAAAAAAATCTTACTAGATTTATCTTCATTCTTACACAATTCGATCGTAACTGTATGAAATATCTCTGTAATTACCGGTCTAAACGGTTGGCAACTTTACTGTAGTAACGAGAAACTTGGAACTTTGCCAATTAAATACTCGGAGTTCATATCCCCGGCTCAAAAATCAAAATAAGATAACTTTTGGATGAATTCTAATAAGCGGTGAATAATTTATAGCTTTCTATGAAAAACTAATTAACAAAATGAACCTTTGCGCAATTAAAATATTTTATCACTAAGATCCGCTTGCATTGAACCCTTAGTAATAGTAAAACTATTGGTTTGTTATTTAAAAAAATCTAAAGCAACCCACCAGACAAAAAATTAAAAATATAAAAAAGTCTTAAATTTTGTTTACTTGTCCTCCTAATTTAAATATTCAAAATGATTGTCTGTTGACAGGTAATAATAGCTCACGAGCTAGCTCACCAATGGTACGGTAACCTCGTCACCATGAAGTGGTGGTCAGACCTCTAGCTGAACAAAGGTTTCGCCACATTCGTTGCATTTCCTTCGGTTTTGCGCTACCCACATCCAGCGGTTTCCTGCGACGCTTACGTCTATCTTGTCTATATTTAGGTCATTTGAATTTGTGATATTGGTTGAATTGCTTTATTTTAAGGCTAAATTAATCTTATTTTGCTAGGTGCCCTAGATAAACTTTGCAGATCTAACATATCGCAATTACAATTTTATACTTCTGTATTTGAATCCAGCTCAATTTGCATTTACTTGCCAGGTTTCCGTCCCAATTTTATTGACAAAAGGATCTCGGAGATCTTCGATGACATCTCTTACAAGAAGGGCTCTACCCTCATCAGGATGATGACCATGTTCCACCGTGAAGAGGTGTTCAGGAAAGGTCTATTCACAAGTTCGTATTCTATATTATATAGGTAGTCACCTATAGGCTACTCCTAACTTAAACACAAACATTTTCTATGTAATCTTTAAATTTAAGGCGATGATAGCTCAGTGGTAGTAACGACGGATGGTTTGAATTATACAATGAGCTTGAGCTTTCGATGAAGGAAAATATCGTGAGGAAACCATGGCTCGGTGTACCTGTCTGCTGTTAAGCTGTTACTGGCGTTTAATTATCATTGAATGTCGACAGATTCTGGAGCCATAGGAGTCTCAATTATATTATTACTTAATGAGAAAGTTTGGATGTTTCTGACTCACAAACGGCTGAATGGATTTGAACGAACCTTAGCATATATGTAGATAGATCATACCTTGGAATAACATGTAGTGATACTTTTTATCCCGAGAAAACATGAGTTTTGTCGGGTATACACGTAAGACCCTAGAGTGGAGCTAGTAAATATTTATATTATACTATTTTTAAATGAATTTATGGCTATAGAGTGCAGACCTATTGTGATTGTATTTTTTTTTAAATATTTCAGTTTCAACGGCCAAGGTCGCCGTTTGGACTACATCATCAAAACTCTGCTTAGCCAGTACACAACACAAAAGGAACTTAATGAGGTAAGATTTTTATAAAACCTATTATTGTTTCAGGACACCCAGACGTATCTTATCCGGAACATAAATAAATCTTTTTTTAAATATTTTGGACGGCAAATATTAGTATAATATTTAAATTTAAAGGTTGTAATAATATCATTATTTATATTCAGTTCAGCTAACGTTCAATAGTGAACTTGGCCTAATTTCTCAACAATTCACTTTTTTTTATACAAATAAGGTAACAAGCATAAAATAGTTACTTTCCTAATTTTCAGTTCCTGGCATAGCGCGAGAAGAAAGGCAAATACCTAGAAGAGGTGACCCTCGGTGTGGAGCAAGCCATAGTCAAGGCGAAGGTCAACATAGACTGGATCACCAAGAAGCGACGGTTGGTCGTCGATAAACTTAGGGAATTCTCCGCTTAAGACTCTGTGATTGTCTTGTGTAGTTTGATTTGATTTTTGAAGGAATTTTGTTTGTATTTAATCTTTGATAATTTTTGAGCCATAGAAACGTTTACTTTGAAAGTCTTTCGGAGTGACACAGTTCCGAAGTTTAGGGCTCAGAATATCTGTTTCGAGTTACGCAGTGTGGAAGTTCTGAGTTCCAAATTCATAGACAAAAGTGTATCGATTTTTCTATTTGACAAATCATTATAAATTTTGTAAATCCCTATAAGCTGAGCTCTTTTTAGTATTGCCACTATACACGGTTTACGTCGGAATAGTACGGGTACCTGTACAAAAAAAACTAACTAAAATTCCTCCAAAAAATCTTTAAAAGTATTTATTTAAGTTTAGAGTTTTATTTTGTATGTATTTTGTTTGATGTAGATCGATTACAATATTGATGAATTGGTTAATGGTTAAGCGTAGTATTGTAAATTTTATTGTAATTAATACTTAAATATACATAATTGTATTTTTTAACTGGTAATACTGTGACAAAAACTTTCAAGACCTTTTTTCAAGGCTAGAATAAAAAGAAACATTAATATTTTTTCACAATAGTTCGATAGATGGCGTTTACTTTACGACAGGGGACAGCTATAGATAAGACATGACGAACAGTAGACTGTATGGTTTTATCACCAGATTTGCGGACCGTAAATTATAAAACACAAAATTGATATTTATGTTTTTTCTTCTTCATAGAATCTTCTTTGGAAATTGTATTTTACTACACGGGTTTTGAAATATACGCATACGTATTTAATAGATTTTTTTGGGCTCTTTAAACGAAATAACGTTCCCGTTGAAAAAAACGCCATCTAGCCGCCAGTCCCACTTAAAAAGTACTATTATATAATTTCATTTAGAATTTGTTTTAAGGCTTTATCAGAGGTATGGCCTTTTGAGTATCGAGTCGGGAAATAACTTGAGGCTATTCCCTTACCCATAAATTATTATAAAACGACACATCTGTTTGTACGCTTATCATAAGCGACATAAGTTATGACACGAAAACCAATATGCGGTTTTTGATGTGATTTTCGCAGTTACCTGAGAGAAGTAGTGAAAAAACTTCGTCCTTGGGCGTTTTCACATTGGACGATAACTACAACTACACGATAACTGCACGATATCGTCGGACGATATCGTTGTCTTCCGAGTGTCGGTATGTCGTTATAGTTGCAGTGTGAAAACGCCCATTGGGTAAAGATTAGTTTTATAAAAAAATGTTTGATTTTAAATATGATGATTAATGAATTTATGACCATTTCAGTTGTTAATTTGTTCTCAAGCTTTGGTTCTTAGCAGATAAAATAAGAACAGAAATTAAGGGTGTCATATTATCGTTTGTCATAATTATTTAATCACTTTCCTTTGCACTTTGTACTTACCTATATGATTACATGGTTGAATCTGACTCGATACTCATAAAATTTATTAACAAAATCGATTTTAGTAACCAAGTTCCAATAAATATACATTATATTTTGTAGATAGGTACATAAGGAAGTTATTTCTAATATAGGTTTCTTAATTT
The DNA here is from genome assembly GCA_963555595.1 of Tethea ocularis. NCBI lineage: Eukaryota > Metazoa > Arthropoda > Insecta > Lepidoptera > Drepanidae > Tethea > Tethea ocularis. The sequence continues at coordinate 11,311,122 of OY741961.1, read as the reverse complement.
AGTTGTTTTTCAACAATTAGGTATATCAAATAGTTTTAGTCTGTGCTTCCTTGTAAAATTTATTTTTAATTTTTGTACAAAATCTGTTGTAAACAAAATAGGGTTGTACTTATTGAATGACAATAGTTCCTGGGTAACCGAGCTTTACTGGTTTTTTTTTAAATCAATGTTTCCTAAAAATGAAATCTAGCAAGATCGATTTATCGCCCCCGAAACCCCCTGCATACCAAATTTCATGAAAATCGTTGGAGCCGTTTCCGAATTCAGATGATTATATATATTATATATATACAAGAATTGCTCGTTTAAAGGTTAGATTATATAATTATTATAGATTTATTTTTTTATAATTAGTTACTAGTGAAAATGCCGTCCAGTATGGTAAAACAATATAAATAAAATGTATTATATTAAACTCGTTACATCGTCGTTAAATAAAGATTATGCATTTTAACTATGTTTTTTCTTTTTTATTTATTTTAATTCATTACATTATAGTAATGGATGGTGTGGAAGATAAGCTAAGCTTGGAAAGGAACTGGCTCACAATTTACAGCTGCAGGATTACTAGTGAATTCTTTACGACAGATTTTTGAAATGTGAGTGGTAGCCAGCCAGTCGACTACTAACTACATAAACCATATATTGAAGCATGGACTGATTGAGCTATGTAAAAAGTACTAGGGTATCAGAAGTTCTAAGGAGATCTCTTTATGTTATCACACAAGTCGGTCAACAGTTTTTGAATATGGCAAAGAGTACTAGGGTATCAGGAGGTCTAAAGAGACATTTTTATGTCAAACTCATCACCCAAGTCAATGTAGTGTTACTGAATAAGACAAAAAGTACTAGGATATCAGAAATTCTAAAGAGATCTTTAAATCAACTTATCTTCCAAGTCAACCGAACGTAATATTAACAAATATGACAAAAAGTACTAGGGTATCAGTAGTTCTAAGGAGACATCTTTATGTCAAACTCATTACACAAGTCAACGATACCATATTATGGTATTAATGAATATTGCAAAAAGTACTAGGGTATCAGAAGGTCTAAGGAGATATGTTCATATCAAACTAATCACCCAAACCCATTGTAGGGGTAATGAATAAGGCAAAAAGTACTAGGATAACAGAAGTTCCAAAGAGAGATCTTTAAATCAACTAATCACCCAAGTCAACCGAACGTAATATTAACTAATATGACAAAAAGTACTAGGGTATCAGTAGTTCTAAGGAGACATCTTTATGTCAAAGTCATTACACAAGTCAACGATACTATGGTATTAATGAATATGGCAAAAAGTACTAGGATATCACAAGTTCTAAGGAGCCATCTTTATCATCTTCATCAACCAAGTCAACGGTAGTGCTAAATAATCGACAGGCTAATCGTAGAAAGGTACCAGGATATCAGAAGTACTAAGGGATAGTAGTAGAAAGTATTTAATATACTGACAAAATTCATGTTTTCAGAGAGGACGAAGAGAATGATAGTACACATATGAAGTTTAGATCAATAAACAATCCACAGTACAGTTCTATGCAACTTTACTGTTATAGTATATTGTGTGAAATTTACGAAACTTTTTTAGAATTTATACATAATCATAAAATAAAGATAATTTTAATTCAATATCGTAATTTATTTCATAATAAAAACTTAATTACAAATTTATAGTAATACTACAAGAAATGCTTCAATTACTATAAAAAATCTCATATAAATTAAACACTGATGAAACCAAACCAATATTTACGAATAAAATCTACTAACAGCAATTTTTTTTTAAATCTTAACTACTTTATGTTTGATATAGTATCACAAGTATCTTGAAGGCCTATACCAAGGCCGAGACATAGGCTTTGCTAATTTCATCTTTATTCAGTTTGTTATAAGGTCTTAATGCATTTGTAAAATGTGAATATTAACGTGAAAGCAAACATGTCTAGATAAGCGCCATCTTTTAATTGAGTTTCGAAATTCATTGAACAATTCCAGCACACACAAAAAGAGGGCATTACTTGCCAAAATATAATTGGTTTTTCCTATAGTTTAATTCCATCTTCATTTTACCACAAACAATATAAATAGCATCTAATATTTAATTATAGTTATAATAAATACATTTTGTATGAGTCTTAACTCCTTAAAAAGTATTCAGATCATGATATAAACTTATATATTTAAGTCACAAGTATATAATTTAAAATTGTGACAATTAAAATTAATAAGTATATCAAATTTAGTACAAAATAATTAAACGTTTTTCTATGGTATACCGTTAACTAACTTTGCTCTGTGAGAGTGCTCTGAGAGCACGACAACTGGTGATAGACAAATGCACAGGCAATGTTATGCGATCTAACATAGTCCCAATCATGTCCCGATATTTGTGGATGGGATGGCTTGCTACCAGTGACCTAAGTCCCTATCAGAGACAGCTAACAAGCGTGCGCGATCAGATTCCGTAGAAAAATTAGTGAATCCGTAGAAAAATTTCAGGTGTGTCTAAAGCGACGACATCACTAGAAAATAGCAGATGTGCTGCACCCTTGAAATCGCTTTCATTGGCTGAATTTTCGGGGAAGTTGACGGCTACCCATGCCGAACGCGCAGGAAGAGTAGAAAGGTGAAGCGCTGGAGGCGGATCACCTCCCAGCAAGATAAGGGCAGCGTTCACCAACCACCTTCCTGCAACAAAACGAATACATAAATATTAAATGAATTTAATTTAGGTATATTGCAAAGAAAATTTTGAACCGTCAAGGTAGACGGTTCAAAATTTCCGAGATCCAGATTATATATATACTAGCTGACCCGGCAGACGTTGTCCCGCCCTGAGAACAAATAAAAACTGGGACCTAACTACCTATCGCCTATCTACCCTACCTACGCCTATCTACCCTACTTACCCCTACCTACCTACAACAACCTATTTACCTAACTGTTTTCCACGTAACTTTTTTTTTCTGTACTAATTTTGCGGAGAGTCTCACACAAATTTCCATCGCCTATTATGATTTCCAAAAAAAAAATAAGGCATGTATTTTTCGTTGGTAACAAAGAGTCTGTATACCGATTTTTAGCTTCCTACCTTGAAAACTGCGAAAAGTCCCATATAAAATTTCACCCCCTCTTTTAAGGGGTTGGAGGCTGATATCCAAAAAAAAATTATGCTAAATTTTTTTATTAGTCCCAAATAGTCCGCATACCAATTTTTAGATTTCTACCTTGAAAACTGCGGAATGCTCCTTACAAACTTCCACCCCCCATTTTAGGGAAGTGGGGGGTTAGAAAGAGACAAAAAGTAGCCTATGTCACTCCCCACCCCTTCAATTATCTCTACTTAAAAAATCACGTCATTTCGTTGCTCCGTTTTGGCGTGAAAGAAGGACAAACAGACACAGACGTTTAAAGGTATTAGATTAGATATATTATTAGATAATGTGAAACTCATAAAAACAAGAATTATTATCAACACACTATTCAATTTGAAGAAATATAATACTCTTAGAAACAAAAGACAGTAGGAAGATTTATTACATTTTGGAGTTACTGTAATAAATAAAACCAGGGGCAAATTCGCCTTGACCGTCCGTTTGTTTGTGCAGTCCCTAATTCAAAGTAACACAGTTTACACAACAGTGGCGGTGGTTATTTGTGTTTGTTATTTACTTCACAACACGTAGGTAGCTCGATATATTTACTCGATTCTCGCAGGTAATGTTTTACGTACTCGTATTTTATAACCTATGTTGCATAAGGTTTATAAATTCTATTATAAAAGATGAATCATAATTTCAAAATGAGTTTCAGCTTGTTCTACCTATATTGAACTGTTATGGAATTTGGTTTCTGGAAATCCAACTAGGTATATTTCTGTTTTATTTATCAATTTTATTTATAGGCCTGTGTTTGACCACAATCTCATGGTCAATGATGATGTGGCCGCAGGTCAATTCGCACTCCCCACCGAATAATATGGTAATCGTAAATTCTAAATTTTACAGGAAAAAATAAAAACTGTTTTATGCATATATCTCAGCACGGGTCGATCCTATGATAGCCGAATACGTCAAAACAAAGCTATTTTTTACAGTCTGTTTTATTTTATGTTCTTTTTTATTATAGTGTAAAAAAAATAAGTTTTTGACGAAAATAATGTTACCAAAAATGTAGTGCAAAACTATAGTATGCAACACATCATTACGATATTATTCCTGTGTAAACTCAACGATGTCGTAGTCGGTATAATACGGTTTTATTCGTTGAAATACGGTGCAAAAAACCTACTGGCAATATGATATTCATTCATTACGTACCGACACCATCGTAATATTTTATTATAAAACCAGCTTGATTTAAAAATATTTACAATTTGATACCGTGAACGACATTACGATTTTGCATAAGTATCTGTCATGTATTGTAAAACGACATTACCAAATTCAGCAAATAAAAATAACCCACGAATATAATTGTTTTATACTTTACGTGGAACAAGAAAATGGATTTCTTACGCGAATAATATGGTAAACGCCACTTACCAAAAAAGTAAAAATTGCATAATCTGTAATAACTTGTTATGATATTATTCGTGCAAAAAATGTGTTGAGATTTTAAGGGAATAATATTGGTAAGTTCATTACGGTACCTTTGAAATTATTGTACTTTTATAAATAAACATAGAAAAAATACAAAAAAAAATTACAAGATGTAATGAATGTTCTAAACATCGAATATGCAATAAAACGAAAACTACCGTAATACCACATTACCATATTATTCGGTGGGGGGTGCGAATTATTCAGGTATATTAAAGATCATGTAATAACTTTGAGCACTGTCTTATTTAGGTATAATGGTTTTTTTAATAAAATTGTGTACAACAATATTTGTTTGGAGCATGCATTCACGAATAATATTGAGACAGAGATATAAAAGAGTACCTAATAAAGATATTATTATTTTATTAATTATTTCCATCTCCCCTTGGAAGTGAAATTTTGTATAATAGAGTTGTTAAGTATAACAATTCTTTTATACTGGTTATTTGGCCCTAAGACGAAATCCCTTAAATTATATGGGTACTTTAACCCTTTACCGAAACAGTATTGTTGCCGAGACCACCACCCTATTTTATCACCATCAATCAGTGTCTTAAAAAAAACACATTCATTGTTAGCCAAAAACGACAGCATGGGTACATTGTAACATTTTATTCAAATGGAAGTTCGCTCAGCTCAGCGCTTTCAGGGAAAACACACTATTACAGAAGTGCAAGTTTTTGATCAAATCCAACAAATGTTAAAAATCCAAGAGTTGTCGCGACTAAGAAGTCCATAAAATATTGTGATGGTATTAAAGATGTCGTTGATTTGGCTTGATAATATTTTTATCGTGATTGAACTAAGTTGTTCCAAATTGGCAAATTAATATGGTTTAATAGTTGCAAAAAATGTTTATTTGTTTCTGGTAAAAATGACAAAATAACTATTATTAGTCTACTAGGAAAGCCTGACTGCTATAATAACTTAAACTACAAAAAAACTTACAAAATAATTTAACATTGCATTAAATTTATCTAAAACAAAAATTTCCAGATTTCGAATCAAAAACAAACAGCCGCAAAAAGACAACTTTATTGTAACCTCGATTCGAACTTTTACTGAAAGAACAAAAGATAATACATCGTAATTGACACCCGTCATGAAATAAAAAGGGGTGAACTATCGTAGAACTTGGTACACAATCATGAGAAGTTGACAGTCGAACCGCTTCAAGTGGTGGGTCAAACTTTTGACTCAAAGTGACAAACTGGTAGGAAAGTTTGAGAGTTTGCGACACCCGCCTACCAGACAACATCCGTTGTTATTGTGACTCTTGGAAATTCTGTACTGACCGCAGATTGAGTTGTAGAGATTGTCATATTAACATTTGTTGTAGGTCTTCCACGTTTAAATTTATTAGTCTCATAAGGTCGTCGTGTATTTTAAAAGTTTATTGTCAAATGAAAATGATATCATTACATATGGATAACTAGAGCTTCAAGCCAAAAGTCTGTCGCTAAAGGCTTCGCGTTAGTCACTGGTGAATTTCGATTGATGCCTACATATTTAAGGCATCGCTCATACCTTATTAATCATATTAATCCTACATTAAAAAAAAAGAAAAATCTTTGTTAAAAATCAATCAAGCATACCTAACAAATCCTTTGAATTTTGTCGTCCACGAAGTGACCTCAAGCCCTCGGTTAAACTTTGAAATCGCACATTTCATTCAATCAGATATCGCCATTTGATCGCATCCCCGCATACATTTCCTGGATTTGTGGGTCGTGACCCAACATACGACATCCGACTTTGCAATCATACGGAGGATGGCAAAACTTTTTGGAACTCATTCTAATCGACACACTGACAATTATGTTCTTCTTTTGTTATTTCGTTGTTCTTGCTTCAGACGTAGTAGGTACACAAACGAAAGTTTGTCCATGTTTCTTTCTTTATCAAAATTCTTTCGACATTTGAAGAGCGATTGTAATCTATCGTCTGATATTTTAAATAATATTTACAAAATTTCTTTTCATTTGTGACTTGTCATGTAGAGATTTTCATCGTTGAATACCTATAGATTTTACAAAATTTTATGATAAAGGATATAATATTAATTTTAGCATATCTTACCTACATAAATTTCATCGTTGAAAAAAACAATGAAAAGGTTGGTTCTGTATATATCTTGTCTTCAATAAATAAATAACTTTTCTAAATAATAAACATAAAGAGCACTAATTATAATTGTTATTTAAAATAATCAACTGATAAATTGTAGGTTTTATTTATCGAGAACACAGTGTTGTCTGAATGTCGCAGTGTCTCAATAACTTTATTTTCAGTCTACCGTGGTTCGACTTTAATTTAAAAGTTTGCTACAATTTTTTTACGTAAACGATAATATTTTCTTATAATTCTTATCCTATATTTTTAGACCCCAAAGCAATAATTATTCGAATAATGCGAGCTATTACGGACGTAGTAGAATAGTATAAAATTACAATATTCTACTTCTTCTACAACAAATATTCTACTATGTTATGTTTAGTTTTCAAAGGAGTCGAAGTGTCCGAAGTTTTGAACCTGATAGCAAAGTAATTGTACTTACCCTGCACGTTGTTTAAATAGATCTAAGTTTGTGAATGAACAGCTTTAGTAGAAACTTGATGATACAATTGGATACATATTATATAATGTACATCAAAGTAGGTACTACAAACGATGTAAGTTTTAATAAATAACCATAGCACGGTGGTAGGGTATACTTTGTAGTACCCCTGCCTGGCTTTCAAGTTGAAATCTTTCGCCAAGCACCTCCCGGTGTGTTCTCACAACTGCACTTGAGAGCAAGTAAAACGAAACTATAACGCAAATATATATATTTGAAAAGTTCCCTCGATTTCTCCAGGATCCAATCATCAGATCCTGAACCTTTGACCATGGGACCACCTGGGAACTATACCCTTTTAATGTAAAAAAGAATTTTCCAAATCAGTCCAGGAGTCTTCGAGTAAATATCCAACAAATTACTTATAACTTCCTCCGTTTTTGAAGTCGTTTAATAAATTATTATTTTATCCCAATACATTTTTTCCATGTAGTAATAGAGCCTTTAAAAGCTTTGCGAACCAAGAAGGCTATAAAAAGTAACATGCGATTTATACCATGCCACAGTAAGTAGCAAAGAGAGTCGTTTAAAAGATATATTAACTGAGAAAATGCATGGAAATATGGGACCACTGTTATGCATCACGAAAGGAGCTGATTTAGAGCGTCTTTATTACAAACGCAGTTAAAGCTCATATTATGATTATAAATTGCTCGTAGGTAGGTTTTTCTCGGTTAAGATATTGTTTTAGCCTTCATGTAAAATTGGATTTTATTGTATTAAATACATTTCAATTTGGTTGTTATTCAAATAGTAACTGCTGTACTATGTGTGGTTTTTTTTGGTGATCAAGTTGAAAATCAGTGTCCTGTTGCTGTCTGTTTTTACCAACCTTATTATAATACAGCAGAGACTATTTTGGTGAATAAAACATTGCATTAAATTCCATATTATAATGTATGTCATGTAGCTATTTTAATGCGTGTCAAGTTGAAATAATATATTCTATAAACAAAACCAGTTTTTTGTACAATTTATTTATAGTTGTTTCCTCGATAAAGAAATTTGTTTCACTAAAGGAAAGTCGCCCGCTGGGGTTTGTGGTTTTCTATATTCTGGCAACACGAGCAAATTCCACGAGAATTTATTGCCTTTGATGCAATATGCAAAATATCACAGATATTTTTTAGGGTTGCAAGTAAATCAAAACTTTTTTTAGTCCGAAAATACTTATTAATTTATATTCTTTCATAGCAAAAACCAATGTAGATAAAGCCCTTAGATGGCTTTTATATACGTCATATGATCTATTACTGCCACACTTCGTCTGAGATTCGGCACAGTCTATTAAGGTCAAGACATTATCCTTTTAAATCACAGGAAACGTCCAAAACTAATAACATTAAACTACGTCATGTAATAAAAAAAGATGGCCGCATTACTATCTCGTGAGGGTGTTTTCTACTGTGGACCGTTACGTAGTGGTAAGATCTTGTTAGGTCTTGTTAGTTTAGTACTTACACGGACGTCAACGACTCTTATGGGACAAGTTGAACTTGTGAATATTGAAGTTACCAGGTATCTTATAGGTGTCAGTTTTTTCATACGATCTATCAAAACTATTCAGTTTTATTTTTGCAACGTCTGGTAATTTTGAAAAATAAGTTACTATTCTTTTTAATAGAAATTAGGAATAAAACCTACACATAAAAAGACCTCGAGACGACCGCTGCTGACAATCAACGGCAAAGACACCAGAAAGCTGATAAAGCTTCGTATTTTTAACTAATACTAATAAGTCGTCTTACTAATACTTATTAATCATTTAAAAATAACATACAATGCTATTTCTATACAAAATCACGAAATAGGTAATATCGAGCAACAAAATTATATTTCAACTCAAGTATTAACAATCTTGAGTATCAAAGGAGAGAAACCTTAGTCACACAATAAGATGGTCAAGATGCGGACACAATACAGAATAACGTGGAAAATATAATTGCAATTGTCACACAATGTACGATGTTACACTTCGTTGAATACAATAAAACTACAAGCAACTGGTAACACTGGTGCCAGAAGTTCCAATATTGCTGTCATGTAGATATTGGTGCAGCTGTGAGATACAATGTAGCTTTCATTGTATTAATTAACGTTTGTTGTTCAAGTTATAACTAGCGACTGCTTTTATGATATTTATCGTTCAATAATAAAAAAATATTAATTAACAGTAAAAACAAAAATATATAGTAAAATTAAAATAAATTTTAAAAATTAGGCGTTTCGGCATGGTTCCGAAATTGCTGGCAGCATTTTCTCGCTGTATCGCAATCCCTATATGTTGCGCAAGAAAGCTGCGTCAACGTACTTTCAATTAACATGTATGACCTACAAAAAAAGATAAAATGCTTCGAAGTGAAATTACCCAATTCTATAAAAACGGAGAACTAATAACGTTTGAAAAAAACGTTACCGTCGGACATTGCAAACATGGCAGTAATCCGGTACCGGAAACTTTTTCCGTCAAAAACTGCCACTTGGACCCGATCCGGGTTTTAGCATTTTAGGTTCTATATTGAAGCTAGTTACAGCATGAAGCAGGATATATAATGTAGACTAAAATATTTGTAAACATATTAAGTAATGGAGTATGTAATAAATTTAATTCAAACTCAAAACTCATTTATTACGTTAAGGCCCTGATAAGGCTCCTTATGAATGTCAATAGTTACAATTATTACTAGTAACTAATAGTTAGTATGCTTTGCTATCACGCCGCAGATCGTGGGTACGGAGGTATTAGAACCTAAGACAAACATTCGTGTGTCAGTTTGTCTCAAGTCATTATATTTACAAACAGACACACAGACAGACAACCATGTGTTCTTACAAGGTATAAGGATTAATTTCCTTTTTTAATATTTATATAAGTAATCCTAAAAAATGCGCTTTATATGATTTGCGATATAAAGTTTCGTATAAAATATGAGCTGGATCAAAAAACTATAATTCATTCAAAATTACACACAAAGAATATACCAATATGGTTTTGCCGTTCTAACTTGGACCATTAGGAATCAAGTTAGTAAACTAACTTTGTCCAATACGGTTACAACTGACAGATAAGAGCAAAACACAATTAGCTTAGACAATCAGCACTAATAAAGGTAAAACTTCGAGCATTACTAACTAAGCTAGAAGAATCAGAAAAATAATTTATAGTCTATTGTAATTTTTAATATCTACATAGTTTTCTTTTTAAACATTATGTAATAGTAGGCCTAAGGTCATTGACGTGCCCATGCAAGTAGAATGAAGCTTTTCCAACAGAAACTTGATAGTCTCTTAATTTTATTGTTAATAATAATTTTTTTAAGACACCCCCGAAACTCACTGGGACATTGGTGATAATTTCCAAACGGCTGAGCGGATTTTCTTGAAACATAGCTTTTGAATAAGACACCTTTAAAAAAAAACTAATTCGAAATCGGTTATAACATCCCTCTTATTTCGCCGGGGGTTAAAAACCACCATAAACACTCTTTACATGACTCATAAAATTTTACTTTATTCTTCAATTTCTTTTTATTTAAAGTTTTTTAACAATTTATCTTAAACGCTCGAGGGTGCGTCAGTAGGTATTATGTTTCTGCCCGGTTTAAAAAAATCGTAGATCTCCATTATTGACAATATCGATTCAATTTTAGTATTTAGTCTTCTATTTGTCATTTGTATTTATAAAACTACAGTAAATGAACCAAACTTTATTTTACAAATGAGGAAAATAAATCCTAAATTCGTAAAACAAACAAAATTATACACAAACAAGAACTTGTTACATCAATAAACCAAAAAGAAAGAAATAAGTATATTCATCAGCAGCTCAAACAAATCGCTTCACACTTTCTGGATGTTCATAAAAGTTCCTCAATCGTGTAGTAAACCTCAAAGTTTAGTACGAGGCCTTCACCACTTGGCTTCCAGCTAAAACTCCCGGTATCAAGACGGCCTAGCATGAAACCGCCAAAACTTTGGCCATTGCCAACGACTTTAATACGAGTTTCGTGATACCCCGGGACGATATCGTTATAAAATCGACGCCATGTTGTTCTTTCCTCTTTCCTTCCAACGTTATACTGAATATTGACTCAATAAGGGATATCATTTGCAAAATTCAATTTACTGACAAAAATAAACAAATCCACTGAACATTTCAAGACAATCATTGCTTAATTGGCAAAAATAAAACCAACCGTTATATTTTGTATTATAAAAAATTCCTGTTTTATATCCATTTGAACAGTAGCGAGCAATCAACTGGAAAGAACAATCGCTACTAACGATGTTGATGATGTAATGATGTTTCGTTTAACGACAACAATAAAAAATATAAATAGCCCATAGTGGCCATTCGGACGAAAACTGACTAATCACGGCACGTGGTGGCCCTCTTGGAGGGAAATAGCTCTGTGAGGACACAAAACATTTGATATTGTCCCAACCCCCGCCACCCTCGAAGCCTTTACCGCGTGCAACGCTCAGTCGTATGGGAGCCTCCGTCGTGACTAGGCGTCTTCTAAAATTTTAACGTATAAACTTTTTGTTACGTCATACGATATAATCCGCGGGTGAAATTCTGATCGTGGATGATAAGTGACATTTCGGGGTGATTCTATGAATTGGTTTAGTGGGTTGGTGGTTCGATGATACTGGTGCGATGGTGCGTAGGCATGGAGTCAAGCGTGTGGCTTTCACGCATGTGTGCACCACATTATTGTGGCTGCTCACCTGTTTCAACGGTAAGTTGTAGTTTTATAAATGACCCTTATTGGGCGAGGATAGGGTTGCCCGGTGATTCGTTGCGGTTCGGCGGTCACTGCCGTTACTAAATTTTTTGACCTCTTTTAGTTTACAACTGTTAAGAGGAACTGGGGAACAAAAGCGGACTTGTCCACTCTGAACGTTTTGTTTTTCATGGTTTCCGTCGCTTGGAATTTAATGTAGGTACACAAATAATCGGTAATTGGAGGGTAGAGTAGACAAAAATTATCGTACCTCGTTTTTTAACCTTGACCTATACAAAAGCTCTCAGTGAACTCGGTTTGGTTAATTTAATACAACGTATTCAAATTCAAATTCAATTGCGTTTTGTATAGATCGTTCTAGTATTAATTTATTGGAGTTTTGTGACGGTTAATATAGGTACCAATTTTGTGTCTTGCGTTAAGTCCTTTTTTTAACGAATTTATAATAGCCATATTTTTATTTGCTTTCATGAGTATCACACCAGATAATTAGCAATTATTAAGTTAAGTATTTATTAGAGAAAAAAAATACTTTTAGACGATTTTAAAATGACCTAATGTTATGATTATAATTCCAGCAAATTGTTATTTTACCTATATGAAATATTATCAAATTCCGCATTTTTGTTTTATTTCTCAATGAATGAAATCATTTCTGGTCTCGTTTTGACCATTGTAAAATATTTACATAGATTTATACTTTTATTCCGGGATTCAAAAAATTAATTAATTTTATGTGAGTATAGTAAAGTGTGGAGCGGAAATAAATACCTACTTACCTTTTTAAATTTTAGCACACCGGTAAAAATTAAAAAGAGAATTTATCAGGATTGGACGTCACAAATGTAATTGATGACTTTTTTCTTAAAGAAAATGATAAAAAATTCTAAATTCAAGAATATGTTTCATTAACTTTATTTCCTGTTAGATTCATAAGATCAGCTGTCATTCTACTTTATTACGTTTCCGTAAGACAAATGTATGATAAGCCAGCTTGAGAAAAAAATAGATTTAAGAGGGTCACGATCCCTTAAATCCAAAAAAGCCAGACCTGTCAACAGAAGATTTGTCAGATGTACGGCTTATATAGAACGAGAAAACAATCCAAACTTTTGCGATTTGTTTGAACGTGTCTTATTTTATTATCTTTATTAAGGATAATAAACAGTTACACAACAAAAAAAAAAAGGTATAGCATAGTGTCACCGACACCATTATCCACAAGTTACCATACAAGTTATCTCAACCAATATGCAAACAAATGTAAAACAAGGAGTCTACTAAATTTAAACAAACAGGGAACTAAAACTAAATACATCACCATAAATAACATCCGATACACAATCCAGTAACAATAACAATAATAATCAGTGTTTTTCTTTTAAATTTGCCATGTTAATAGTATCTATACCTAATCATAAAGCATATTTAATAAGGAAGGGTACAATGGACAGTGAAGTAAAGTGGTAGATAGTTAGGCACTACATTCCTGAAAATCAAAAAATTGGTATAGAAACTACACCTTTTGTGCGTAAGGAATTAACAAAATAAATATTAAAGTTGAATCAAAAATGTTTTTTTTTTTTTTTACATTGTTGAGTTTGATAAGGAACCTCTTCCAATGTTATATTTAGGCATTTTAATAATAGATAATGTTACTAATTATATATTCCTTTTCACAAGTATCGATAATATAATTAATGCTTGGAAAGGCTTATATCACAGTTAATTAGAGACTGTTCATAAATTAAAAACGGAAGATCCACGTGTTTGGGCTATTCCCAAATACAAAGCACAATTTGTATTTATCATAATTTATGTTTTATTCTGGTACATTATATAACTTTTGTTATAATTTTTTTCATGAATATAAAGTATAAATAAGCGCGTTTAAAAAATAATAATGAGCAAATTCTAATTTCCTGTTTGAGATATCAACGCAGAGCAACCGCATGAAATTTGGTGGTGAGTGGTTTTTCGAAAATTCACTCATGGGGGTAAAGTTGAGGATAGCGGGTGAAACTGCGTAGCGGAAAAAAAACTTATCCAAACCAACCGGCAATAGTCGACATTCCTATGGATATAAATAAATATTTAAAAATTCTATTCACATGTTTTATTTTATACATCATTTGGTACATTACATTTTTTGCGACGAACACTTCAAATTAAGATTAATCCAGAAACTAATTTGATGAATTTGGTTCAGTCTCTAAATAGCCAGTAAGGTTCATAGCTCTCTAATATGTCAGGTTAAAATAGTTAATTCCTTCACTGCCCAATCGGTTTGTCACTCAAATCGGGTCTGGTCAGAATAACCCCCTTTCTCATAATAATGATGTTATCTAATCATAAATATTGAAGATATTCATTAGAAACTGAAATTCGAGCAGCACCTTTAGACCTATGAAGCTTACAACCGATTATTCAGCATCATCCGAAACCTTACTAAAGCTCGATAAGCCCAGAAATCTTAGCATAATGTCCGGACGATTAACCGGGCCTGATATGTTTGTTTTGGGGTTCTACCAGGGACCGACCGGATGACTAGTATCCGGCTACAGGCCGGTGCCGTGTGGGTGATTCTATATGTATCGCACAAGTATAAATCACTCCGTAAAACAAAGGAGTTTATTTGTTCTGTTTTGTTTTCGTGGAGCTTTTATTTTGTTTTTGTGTAAAGTAGAGTTCTTTTTTGGACGAATTATTTTAACAATATTTTTATTTATCAACTAAGAAAACTTTTTTAAATATTTATATTATGTTTATGCCTGTGTTTGATCAAAATCTCGCCAAGAGAACTGGCTCTAAAGAGCAATTGTCGAAACACACTGCGATAGCTTAAGCTCATTGTAGGATTCGAACCCGCGACCTTCGTCTTAGTATACGACGTCACTACCACTGAGCTATCATCGCCTTAAATATAATAAACTAAACCTGACGGTGTTTTCAAACAATATTTACTAACGATGTCAGTTGACTGACTGACTGACGGAAACTTCATTTTCAATACTTACAAAAATATCGCCCATGTTTGGGTTACATATTTCAAAAACAAAATAAAACTATTTACAAATCTACAACCATAGTAAAAAAAATAGCACTAATTTCAAAATTTAATAAAACTCCACAATATTCCCACGCTTCCACTTATCTCAAATCATAAATCACCACAGTTTAGTGCAAAAATAGCCACTTTAATACGATTTATTAGTACTATTTACCTAATTTGTACTTATTTAGGAATTATATGCTTTATCTATTACTAGCTGTCCCCCGCGGTTCCACCCGCGTTTCCAAATAAAAAGTAGCCTATGCAACCTGATCTAGATAAGGCAACATAATAATTGTCCATGGGAAAAACAGTTTTCACTTAAATATATTCCAACATGCTTAAAAGTTTGTCCTTGTGCTTTATTTATATTGACTTCAGACGATAGGTAGGTAATTTCACAGGAAATTGTACCTATTCGTTTAAATCTATATGGTAAATCTGTGGGTATCATCGGAATGCGAGGTATCAGTACTGTTTGCCCAACTGCTGGCTCAGTCAAAACCAATCGCTACTATGACGGAAATTTTACTTGAAGTCTGGTACCATTACATAAATTTGGTGGTCTAATATCTATTTAACATGCATTGTCCTGAATGACTGTCTGACGGATCAACGCATAGCCTAAACCGCTGATCGTAGAGACCTGAAACTTAGAGGGTGTGTTCTTCGTATGAAGTAGGCATCCTATAAGAAAGGATCTTCCGAAATCCTTAGGGGTTGAAAAACTGGGACAAAGTTTGTATGGAACAACGTGATTCCTTGGTCCAATCTACTTCAAATTTTGCATAAACATTCTTTAAGATAATTGATGGAAGACGTGTTTTGTATTTTATTGAAACTCATCGCCTATCGGGGTTAAAAAAGGGTAGAAAGTTATTTTGGTGGTGATTTGCATCGAAGTTGATATCAATACTGCTTTTGAACTCACATAAAAGCTTGGTGCAATGCAATGCATATGACGAACAATTGGGATGAATTTGCTGTTATGTCACATGACCATCTTGGCAACAATCATGGGACAAAAGAAAAGTATAAATTAGATGTTACAACACTCTACATTTCTGCGAGTTACCCATTAATATACCCATTTGTATTTGAAGTATATCGAAATGGAAACCAGTATGCCAAATTTGGTACAGAAGACCAACCCATCAAAAGGTTACGTTTTTCCCACGATCTTTCTTATGGTCACTTTGATGCCTACGCTGATGCCGATGGTGATAATAACACTGATCAGCGTCCAATAGCCAATCTAAATATATAAAACTTTTAACAAAAATTAGAACCGATATCATGGTTTATTTCCCTTACTTCAAAACTATCATATTAGAGTTACTAAATAGTTATTTTCTGCTTTTTAGTGCCTTTGAAGGCGGTTCTATTTTTTGTTAAAAGTTTTTTATTTTTCAATTTTGAATTTCTAATGTGTAATCAATGACTCTCAAGGTCACTGACCTAGGATAAGCATATTAGTGTTGTAGTTTCCATCATCGTTCCTATAACATTTAAAGAATTATCCCCTAACTCCTAACCATTAAGGAGTTGTACCTTCCATCATCAGCTCAGCAACATAAGATGATGACTCTCAGACGCAAATATCTGAATAGCTTTAGAAAGTATGATGAAAAACATTGTAAGTGCCTATAAAATTTAAAGAGTTCCCTCGATTTGTCCAGGATCCTATCATCAGATCCTGACTTGGTGACTATGGGACTACTTGTGAAGGCGTTCGAGTATTCGGGGAACATACAAAAAAAATGATTCCGACGAATTGATAACCTCCGCTTGAAGTTGGTTAATTGACTGACTGACTGATCGCGGGTGATATCGCGTGTGATATCGCGGGTGGAAAGCTATTTAGCATTCTATATTAAAGCTGAGAAGTTTATGAAAAACATTGTAAGTGCCTATAAAATTTGAAGAGTTCCCTCGATTTGTCTAGGATCCTGACTTGGTGACCATGGGACTACTTGTGATATATCCTTTCAAACAAAAAATAATTTTCCTAATCGGTCCAGGCGTTCGAGTATTCGGGGAACATACAAAAAAAAAGATTTCAACGAATTGATAACCTCCGCTTGAAGTTGGTTAATTGACTGACTGATCGCGGGGGGCATCGCGGGTGGAAAGCTATTTAGCATTAAATAATAAAGCTGAAAAGTTTGTTTGTTTGTTTGAACGCGCGAATCTCCGGAGTTACTGGTCCGATTCGAAAACTACGCTATCAGCTGGTAGTTTAGCCATTATTTTGTCGTTGATGGCGTCAACGCTTATATTTCTGGCAGCTAATTAAATTAAATTGCCCTCTCACACATCCATTAATGTTTTTTTTGGTCGATATTGGCTATATCCGGATATACTCTACAGATCAGGTCTTCAATGTTGGTCACGATTTTACCAAGGTTTTTGTCAATAGCTATTTTTTTATCTGATTCAGGTACTTTCCCATCCCCGATTAAATGGAGCTTTATTGGGAAATCTGTGCTTCCTCTACCCAAGTGACTCCTCATTTTGGTATACAGTTTCAATAATTCAACAGACTTTCATAATGAGGAAGATTTTAAGCAAGATTTAATAATATCTGCTCTAGTTTCCCTAACAGGCAACGTTTATCTGAAATCACCAGAAAACATCAAAGTTATTCCACCCCCATGGGTGGTAAATAATGGCTAAACTACCAGCCGACAGCTTAGTTTTCGAATCGGACCAGTAGCTCCGGAGATTCGCGCGTTCAAACAAACAAACATTAGCCATCTATTTGTGCATTTTATAATTCTGAGAGTTCTATCTAAAGCCTCTAGATGAGCTCTATGAGTCTTGTGCACTCATCCCATATTATTAGGTTTGCATCTTGTAAAACCTTGCCCAATGGTCCATTTTTACGTATAGAGCGTACGCTGTCTTTTTCAAGAAATACCGTAAGGGTCTGTTTAGAAGTGAAATGAGCCGTCCTTCTACCTGTCAATAGTGTAGCAGCAATAAATATCTGATGATGCAACAGCAATGGCTAATTTCGTTGACTATAAACTATCAGATTAGAGTTCTTACATAGTTATTTTATACTTATTAGTGCCTTTGTGGTTTTTTTTTGTTAAAAGTATTTTATTTTTCAATTTTTTGTTTCTTATGTGTAATCAATGACTCTCAAGGTCACTGACCTAGGATAAGCATATTAGCGTTGTACTTTCCATCATCGTTCCTATAATATTTAAAGATTTATCCCCTAACTCCTACCCGTTAAGGAGTTGTACCTTCCATCATCAGCTCAGCAACATGTGACGACTACCAGACGCAAATATCTGAATAGTTTTAGAAAATATATGAAAAACATTGTTAGTGCCTATAAAATTTGAAGAGTTCCCTCGATTTCTTCAAGATCCCATCATCAGACCCTGACTTGGTGACCATGTGACCACCTGTATGTATAGTTTCCAAATCGGGTCAGGCATCTTCGAGTAATCGAGGAACATACATAAAAAAAGATTCCGACGAATTGATAACCTCGTCTTGAAGACAGTTAAAAATAACAAAAAACTGTTACCTAGGCGACCGCTGTCATCCATTGACAACCGCGTCGCATCGCTCACCCATGCTATACATGCTCCCGCTTAACGTTCTTTTTATCATTGCTCAGCTCCTGAGGGTCGTAGCGTGATGTTCTATAGCCTATAACCTTCCTTAATAAATGGGCTTTCAATTGCAAAAAGGTTTTTCCATATCCCACTGGCAGATCCAGAGATTAGCGCGTTCAAACAAACAAACAAACAAACAAACAAACAAACAAACAAACAAACTCTTCAGCTTTATTATTAGTATAGAATAGATAGTCGGTTATGACAGTTAATAAGAAAAAACATTATATGTTTCTATTCATTTGTCTTCTATGCGTATCGTATCATTCATCCAAGTCCAAGTGATTCGAAAATGTATAGAGTAGTTGTGTTGAATTAACTTAGGTGAAAGTTTCTGATAAAATCAAAATAATGAAAGTACATTGAGAATGAAATATTCTAAAAAAAAAAATAGTAAGTAATGGGATCTTTCACACTATTAATTTTACGATATAATTATTGTACGCTCCAATTATACTTACACTCAAGAGCACTCCTCTATAAGCAATAGTGTAACGAACGAACTAGAATTAATTCAACAATGTAGGTGGTTGTTTTTTTTTATTCAAATTCTGAGTTATGAGAATAAACCCTGTATATTGATTTAATTCCATTACATTATATTTTCCAAATTCAAATCCATTTTTATACAGTCTTGATAAATATTTTTAGAGCGCATTTTATAGTAGGTACCTACGTGTGTAGGCATGCTGTTATTCTTAGCACATGAATATTTAAAAGGTTACACTGTAGGCCGAATGTTTGGAAAGGCATAAAGTGTTCTGTCAACCATGCTTAGGGTAACCAAGCGGGGCTTCCTACAAATAATATGTATAGGGAGGTCCGCAGTGTTGCTACTATGGACAGTTTTGGGATTATTATTATGGATCGAAAAGGTTAATGTGTCAAAAGAGTATCGATTGAAATATAATTTTTTATATAACTACAGTACCTATGTAGATTTTAAATCGTAGTTGGAGTTTGATTTCGCTTCAATCATGAAGGATAAAATATATTGATTTTAGCAAAATCCTTTGAAGTATGGTTATGTACCAAATGCTGGACATAGGCCTCTCCAATTGCACGCCACTGAGCACGATCCTCAGCTACTCTCGTCCAGCTCTTTCCAGCCGCCCTGCGAAGATCATCGCTCCACCTGGTCTGAGGGCGTCCTACACTACGTTTGCCGATTCGCGGTCTCCACTCAAGAACTCGTTTACCCCAACGGTTGTCGGTTCTTCGGCTAATATGGCCGGCCCACTGCCACTTCAGTTTGCTAATCCGCTGAGCTATGTTGATGACTTTGGTCCTCTGTCGAATCACCTAATTTCTGATTCGATCCTTCAAAGAGACTCCGAGCATAGCCCTTTCCATAGCTCGCTGAGCGACTTTAAATCTGTGGACCAGTCCAACCGTGAGTGTCCACGTTTCAGCACCGTATGTGATGACGGGTAGGACGCACGGTTGAAGACTTTCGTCTTCAGACTTTGCGGAATTGGCGATGTGAAAACTCGACCTAATTTGCCATATGCTGCCCAGCCCACCTGTATTCTTCTATTGGCTTCTTTCTCGAAGTTGTTTTTACCCAATTATAATTACTTACATTAAAAAAAAAAACTTGAACAAAAATTACAAGCACTTATGTACTTTTTTCCTCATCAATAAAAGTATGTCTAAGCACATTTCCATGAGCTATTTTGTGAATAAAATATGAGGAGGTTTGGGTCTAAACGATCTACGTCCAAATCGGGACCCATCGATCAAAGAAATCACATCTCATTTATAATGTACAGTTGAGTAGCAGTTAAACTATTGAGTAGACGTGCCGTAAAAAACTTAACTGCTGTACTTATTTTCAGTAATCATATTAGTTAGTAGTACTAATGCTCGTACATTTAAGTTTTAGTCAAACTTAACCTAATTATTACCATACTTTAAGCGTAGAGTCACTTTGACGATGACCGATCTCCGTCGGTCGGTTATGGTTACGGTTAAAATTTTAGTTAAAGTGACACGAGCAACCCAGTTTGCTTTCTTTCGGCGGTTAAAGTTAACTATAACCGTAACCTAACTATAACCTTACTATGACCGCGCTTTATGCAATCGACCCTTAGAAGAAGTAAGCGGAGAAACAAAAAGGTACAGATTAGTTTCAAAATATTTAAACACTCTATCTACAGATAACAAAGAGGACTATCTCAGCTATTACTCAATTTCCAAGCATTTAGTATTTGACCTGAAATTAGGCTCATAACATTCTGACTAAGATTCTCTGTTTAGAATAGCCCCATATTTCAACGCAACGATCATTAACGTCACGAACAAGATCGTCGGCTCGAAAAATATGTTATTATATAATGCCATACTGCCACTTTTATCAAGTACGGTCACTTTACATACCTACTGTAGGTATATATCTTACTAAGGGCCAAAAACAACCACGATGTATACCTTCTATGCGACTACTTATCTGAATTCTGAACTCAGTGCCGTCTTTATTTGATTTATGATCTGTTTTATTTTATAAATATTTGCTAGCAATTATTAGTGTTACGACAAAGAGCTTATTGTTTAACGTGTCATCCAAAATGAACTAAAATGAACTGTAAACTATTGGTGTGATCTATCTATGCACCAAGCTTCATCCAAATCCGTTTAGTTTAGTAAACTCCAAGCTTTTGCATTTATTATACTTGTGATGATGTCTGTTACTCTTTTACGTAAAATCTACAAAATAGATTACGATGAAACTTGGCACATAAATAGATAATTTCCTGGAACAACATATAGGCTACTTTTTATTGCGATAAAACAAGATCACTCGGGAACGCGGGTGAAACCGCGGGATGGAAGCAATCTTATAATATAAGTAGGAAGTAATGGCTTTTAGTAGATGTGTAGGACGCAGGGTCGAACACAGGGCTTAATTAGTTCTTCGAAAAGTGGCCTGTATGTATTTGATGAAAGAATACAATTTTATGCCATGAAAAATCTATACTAATAATAAAGCTGAAGAGTTTGTTTGTTTGTTTGTTTGTTTGTTTGTTTGTTTGAACGCGCTAATCTCTGGATCTGCCAGTGGGATATGGAAAAACCTTTTTGCAATTGAAAGCCCATTTATTAAGGAAGGTTATAGGCTATAGAACATCACGCTACGACCCTCAGGAGCTGAGCAATGATAAAAAGAACGTTAAGCGGGAGCATGTATAGCATGGGTGAGCGATGCGACGCGGTTGTCAATGGATGACAGCGGTCGCCTAGGTAACAGTTTTTTGTTATTTTTAACTGTCTTCAAGACGAGGTTATCAATTCGTCGGAATCTTTTTTTATGTATGTTCCTCGATTACTCGAAGATGCCTGACCCGATTTGGAAACTATACATACAGGTGGTCACATGGTCACCAAGTCAGGGTCTGATGATGGGATCTTGAAGAAATCGAGGGAACTCTTCAAATTTTATAGGCACTAACAATGTTTTTCATATATTTTCTAAAACTATTCAGATATTTGCGTCTGGTAGTCGTCACATGTTGCTGAGCTGATGATGGAAGGTACAACTCCTTAACGGGTAGGAGTTAGGGGATAAATCTTTAAATATTATAGGAACGATGATGGAAAGTACAACGCTAATATGCTTATCCTAGGTCAGTGACCTTGAGAGTCATTGATTACACATAAGAAACTAAAAATTGAAAAATAAAATACTTTTAACAAAAAAAAACCACAAAGGCACTAATAAGTATAAAATAACTATGTAAGAACTCTAATCTGATAGTTTATAGTCAACGAAATTAGCCATTGCTGTTGCATCATCAGATATTTATTGCTGCTACACTATTGACAGGTAGAAGGACGGCTCATTTCACTTCTAAACAGACCCTTACGGTATTTCTTGAAAAAGACAGCGTACGCTCTATACGTAAAAATGGACCATTGGGCAAGGTTTTACAAGATGCAAACCTAATAATATGGGATGAGTGCACAAGACTCATAGAGCTCATCTAGAGGCTTTAGATAGAACTCTCAGAATTATAAAATGCACAAATAGATGGCTAATGTTTGTTTGTTTGAACGCGCGAATCTCCGGAGCTACTGGTCCGATTCGAAAACTAAGCTGTCGGCTGGTAGTTTAGCCATTATTTACCACCCATGGGGGTGGAATAACTTTGATGTTTTCTGGTGATTTCAGATAAACGTTGCCTGTTAGGGAAACTAGAGCAGATATTATTAAATCTTGCTTAAAATCTTCCTCATTATGAAAGTCTGTTGAATTATTGAAACTGTATACCAAAATGAGGAGTCACTTGGGTAGAGGAAGCACAGATTTCCCAATAAAGCTCCATTTAATCGGGGATGGGAAAGTACCTGAATCAGATAAAAAAATAGCTATTGACAAAAACCTTGGTAAAATCGTGACCAACATTGAAGACCTGATCTGTAGAGTATATCCGGATATAGCCAATATCGACCAAAAAAAACATTAATGGATGTGTGAGAGGGCAATTTAATTTAATTAGCTGCCAGAAATATAAGCGTTGACGCCATCAACGACAAAATAATGGCTAAACTACCAGCTGATAGCGTAGTTTTCGAATCGGACCAGTAACTCCGGAGATTCGCGCGTTCAAACAAACAAACAAACTTTTCAGCTTTATTATTTAATGCTAAATAGCTTTCCACCCGCGATGCCCCCCGCGATCAGTCAGTCAATTAACCAACTTCAAGCGGAGGTTATCAATTCGTTGAAATCTTTTTTTTTGTATGTTCCCCGAATACTCGAACGCCTGGACCGATTAGGAAAATTATTTTTTGTTTGAAAGGATATATCACAAGTAGTCCCATGGTCACCAAGTCAGGATCCTAGACAAATCGAGGGAACTCTTCAAATTTTATAGGCACTTACAATGTTTTTCATAAACTTCTCAGCTTTAATATAGAATGCTAAATAGCTTTCCACCCGCGATATCACACGCGATATCACCCGCGATCAGTCAGTCAGTCAATTAACCAACTTCAAGCGGAGGTTATCAATTCGTCGGAATCATTTTTTTTGTATGTTCCCCGAATACTCGAACGCCTTCACAAGTAGTCCCATAGTCACCAAGTCAGGATCTGATGATAGGATCCTGGACAAATCGAGGGAACTCTTTAAATTTTATAGGCACTTACAATGTTTTTCATCATACTTTCTAAAGCTATTCAGATATTTGCGTCTGAGAGTCATCATCTTATGTTGCTGAGCTGATGATGGAAGGTACAACTCCTTAATGGTTAGGAGTTAGGGGATAATTCTTTAAATGTTATAGGAACGATGATGGAAACTACAACACTAATATGCTTATCCTAGGTCAGTGACCTTGAGAGTCATTGATTACACATTAGAAATTCAAAATTGAAAAATAAAAAACTTTTAACAAAAAATAGAACCGCCTTCAAAGGCACTAAAAAGCAGAAAATAACTATTTAGTAACTCTAATATGATAGTTTTGAAGTAAGGGAAATAAACCATGATATCGGTTCTAATTTTTGTTAAAAGTTTTATATATTTAGATTGGCTATTGGACGCTGATCAGTGTTATTATCACCATCGGCATCAGCGTAGGCATCAAAGTGACCATAAGAAAGATCGTGGGAAAAACGTAACCTTTTGATGGGTTGGTCTTCTGTACCAAATTTGGCATACTGGTTTCCATTTCGATATACTTCAAATACAAATGGGTATATTAATGGGTAACTCGCAGAAATGTAGAGTGTTGTAACATCTAATTTATACTTTTCTTTTGTCCCATGATTGTTGCCAAGATGGTCATGTGACATAACAGCAAATTCATCCCAATTGTTCGTCATATGCATTGCATTGCACCAAGCTTTTATGTGAGTTCAAAAGCAGTATTGATATCAACTTCGATGCAAATCACCACCAAAATAACTTTCTACCCTTTTTTAACCCCGATAGGCGATGAGTTTCAATAAAATACAAAACACGTCTTCCATCAATTATCTTAAAGAATGTTTATGCAAAATTTGAAGTAGATTGGACCAAGGAATCACGTTGTTCCATACAAACTTTGTCCCAGTTTTTCAACCCCTAAGGATTTCGGAAGATCCTTTCTTATAGGATGCCTACTTCATACGAAGAACACACCCTCTAAGTTTCAGGTCTCTACGATCAGCGGTTTAGGCTATGCGTTGATCCGTCAGACAGTCATTCAGGACAATGCATGTTAAATAGATATTAGACCACCAAATTTATGTAATGGTACCAGACTTCAAGTAAAATTTCCGTCATAGTAGCGATTGGTTTTGACTGAGCCAGCAGTTGGGCAAACAGTACTGATACCTCGCATTCCGATGATACCCACAGATTTACCATATAGATTTAAACGAATAGGTACAATTTCCTGTGAAATTACCTACCTATCGTCTGAAGTCAATATAAATAAAGCACAAGGACAAACTTTTAAGCATGTTGGAATATATTTAAGTGAAAACTGTTTTTCCCATGGACAATTATTATGTTGCCTTATCTAGATCAGGTTGCATAGGCTACTTTTTATTTGGAAACGCGGGTGGAACCGCGGGGGACAGCTAGTATATTATAAATTTAGATGGATATACATTCAAGACGAGAGAAGACAGAATCAGAATGAATAGAAAAAACAAAAGAATTAATAATATTAATATTCAAATTCAAATCGTTATGTGTTGCCAACAAGATGAATTGCAAGTTTTCCAGAAAATACTCTCACAATGTTTACCCTTATGGGCTTGATGTGCGGCATACAATTTTCAAAATTGAACATTTTGTTCCCAATGAAAAACTAATTTACACAAAGGATAATCACAAAAAGAGATTATATTCCATAAAAAAAAAACAGAACTGGGAGGCTTTATGGCTACGGCATCCCAAATATAACGTAAAGATAACACAGTCTCGTTATTAACGTCTCTCTAAATCGGACATATCCGGCACGGTCCGGCGTTACGCCTCGATAGACCCGGCATGGCGTTGTTCCTGATTTTTTGGTCGGTAAAGGTTTTATATTTTCTCCTAGTGTTTTTGGTGTTTGCATTTTTAATAAAGCATTTTTTTGTTTTGCACTGTGTACCTACAAATAAACATATATATCAGTACTCATGTCAATACTTACTTGTTTTTATATTATACTTAATGTTAACTTTTTCATTTCTCACAATCCATGTAAAATAATAGGTACTATGTTTAAGGATAAATTAATGGAACTGTAATTGGCAAATTAACTATATAATAATAATATTTGAAATGCTGAAAATGTATAATACATATTTTTGGTGATTTTCCTAAGTACCTATAGGTATCTAATCATTAAATCATCATAAAAATCGATTAAACAATCAATTTATTGCTTAATCCAATAATAATGAACTGGGACATACTGAGCATACATGCAAAATACCATCGTTAATGGAGAGGCGAAGGGGTAGTCTAATCACCTAACATAAGCCCACACGTCACTCAATGATGAATTACCCTACCAAATGTTACCTACGATTATTGATTGTCGATTATAAAGTGACATTATTCATTTATTGTAGGTACTAAATTGGCTTTAATAAATTTTGCATGTTTGAAACATGTATTATGGCTTATATTTTAGTATCCCGAGGGATCTTATGTTCTAGATTCTAGAGGGATATAATTTAACCTGTGTTATTCCAAGGTATCAGCTATCTCCATACCAAATTTCATCAAAATTGGTCATACAAACACAGTTACTTTACACGATAGGTACTCACTCCTAGTATAGGGCGAGCGCTTTCAGGTAACTCATTAGCTTATACTACAAGGAATACTTAGTACAATGGTACTAAGTATTTCATAATTTTAGTAAGTGAGCGCAGAGATGTTTTCGGGTCACTGATCTAGTCGTTACTTGCCCAACGTTAGAGGGCGTGGGTTTATATAAGATCTATTTGCCTAATGAGTTACCTGTAAGCGTTCGCCTTATATTAGCCTACAGGGTATCAAGTCGATGCCCCGACTCTTTCTGACAAATCACGTAAGAATGTGACGGATATATTTAAAACTTAAGGTATACAAGACATGTTATAAAATGTCTCGTGTAATCATCACGAAATAAAAGGTATAAAGTCTATCCTTACATGCGACTCTAACTAAATTATGTTTATCAGATAGTTAAGAGTCATATAAAACCTGTGAAAACTAGATATTATATCTATATCAAAATCCTGGACCAAGAATTCTACACGGTGAAATTAGGCAGTAAAAGTAATCAAAAACAACTGTCACCTAACGTCAAACTCAAATGCAGAATTATCTTTATCTGACATAAGAGCTGACGTTCCATTTGTCAAACGTCAGATTTTTGCAGTAACCCATCGAAAAATACACCTTTGCGGAAAAATTCAGGAATCCACACAACTGTGAAATATATTATGTATGCCTTCTACTTTGGGTAGTTATTAGTTTAGTCCCTAAGCCAAAATATTGGTATCTATTCTGTTGTTTGTAAACTAATTTTATTCTACATTCAAAAAGGAAAAAAAATTAAGCATTCAAATGGGTCTATGCCAGTGTAATTTACTAAAAATAGTCTAGACTGATAAAGATTCAATTCACCTTGAAACACGCAATCGGACTAATGTGACACGACTAAATTGCTATTAACCTTTTATCATATTTTTTGTTAGAAAGAAATATACCTAGATAATGTACGGGTAAATAGTCGTGATTAATAAAGGTGGCGGTTGAAATAAGCAATTGGACTAATTTGACATGACTAAAATTTCTATCTCATTATTTTATACTTTTGTAAGGCCCAATTTCAACAACGTCGGATTGCACGATTCCACGGGGTAAATATAGCTATGTGATACCTAGAATTTGTATAAAGAATCTGTCACATTTACACATAATTATACGACGTTGGTGTAATTGGGCCTTAGAAAGGTATATAGTGAGATTAAGTTTGTAAAAAATAGCCAGAACAGACCTAAGTTAGTTTGGTTTTTAAACTAATATTTGGACTGTCATCCTTTCTTTGATGACGTTTTCATTTACTATACCTACAGGTTAACAATTTATTATCCACAGCTGCCTACTAATCTCAAGCATTATCATAAATGAGATTCAAAATTATATGATCGACGGCTACGGAAGCAATTTTTATTAATAGAACTACGACCATCTCAACATTTTCCTAAAAGAAAATGTCTTTTGTCATCTTTTTATGTATAACCACATAGAATTCGCTTAGATTCAGCCAGTTCTATAATATTACTATTACAGTATGTGTATAAATCGGACATTTTGTGAACGCTTTTTATTACATTCCGTATTCAATAATTAACTTTTTACTTTCAATAACATGGAATTGTACGAATTTAATTATAGTGTTTTGTGTTCTTTTGATTGGTTTTTTTTCTTTAATTCAAAAATCTTTTGGCTATTTCCTAATTGTATGACATTGCTTTTGGAACATACCTACTATTAAAGTATTTAAGACATTTAATTGATATGTTTGTACGCTGTTTTTTTTTTTTGCTGTACATAATAAATAAGAACATGTCAAAAGGTAATTTAACTTACCTACCGTATCATACATTCTCAATCTACTTTTATAAGAATCTGAGTTCACTTGCCAATGTAGTCACCCTACCCCATTTCATACGCTCCGCGGTAAAATATGACGTGTCTGTAATTACTTAGTAAGTTAAAGCATAGTCATGCCTTGTCATTTCGCCAGCGTTGGCCCCTCGATCCTGAAGGGTGTAGGTACAATTTATTATGGGAGTTGAGATTTTTCAAGGCCACTGTTTTACGCCTTTGTGCGTTACTCACAATGGTGAATTAAAATAATAACGGTTTCTGAGTTTTGAGGTTGCCACTCCATTTGACCTTTTCGTGTCATTTATTAGGAACCCACCCTGACTTTGCACGGATGCAATTTATATACACAGACCTTTCTCGTGTATTGTTCTTTCTATTAGTGAAAACCGTATTAAAATTCTTTGAGATTTGCTACATTAACTTTACAGATCTATTAAACTACTCAACGAATTTTAATGCAGTTTTCACTAATAGAAAGAACAATACACGAGAAAGGTCTGTGTAGGAATGTTTATCTATATTACATGCATATTACAGTACAGAAAAGCCGTCAAAGTATTGTACACCCGTGCAAAGCTGGGGCGGGTCTCTAGTACGTTATATTTGTCAAAGACAACAGAAACTTATTAGAGACGATCGAAAATAGGAGAGGAAAGATGGACATGACGAACTAATAAAAAAAACATCATAGAAGGAAAGCGAGGAAGTAGAAGACCTAGATTAAACTAACAAGTAATGGCAAAATTGGATATCTTGTCGTATAAGGAGGTGCAGATATACGAGTCAGTACATCATTTGCAATTTAGTTTTCAAAAAATATCTTAATTCTATCTAAATAATCGCTCAAAAATGTTAATCGTCTAAAGATCTCAACAAGTTGCAATGATCCGTTATCCTGAATATTCCAAAAAGGTTTCGCTTAGCCTTTGAGTGGGGGAAGCTTTAGGTTAGATTGTCAGATGTAAGCGGAGCTCACTCTTGAATCCTCGTTTGGAAATGTTAACATTCCTGCTTTTTCAGGTAGAGATCTTTTCTGGTAAAATGTGCTCAAACATGTTCAATATTTGTGCACATTTTATATAACGTCAAAAGTTGAAAAATTAAGGCAAAGAGCTCTATTCTTCATTATGATATTATAAAAATATTGTAACGGCGACTATAGTTGCAAAAATGATTAATCTGTATCATGATAAGTTATTAATTTAAGTAATATTATTTTGTGGAAATTCTTCGAGATAATAATACCAAAAGGTACATTTTACAGCCTTACCCACAAATTTAGTTAAAAAAAATATATAAAAGAAACGAACACATCGAGACAAAGGAGTTTAACTCACGATAATTTTTTTGTATGTTGTGCTGACAGCTTTTTAAATTTCGTTCTCTGTGTAGATAAAATTGTATTCGAGAAAACAAGGGTATTTATGTCTTTTTTATTATCACCCCGAGCATGATCTATTTATCAATTAAAATAATGATAATTAAGTTTGTGCTTGTTTATTTAATGTTTGTTAAAAAATAAAACTTTCGAAGCCAAATTATTGAAGCAATATTTTTTATTTATTGTATTGTATTTTACGTATTTTTTTAAACTCTCAAAATAAGCTTAAGTTTTTTTTTATAAATTCAGGTTGCTGATCGTATTCTCTAAGTAAATGCAAAGATGAAAATCGGAAAGTGCACATTCATGATCGAAACTTATACCTACCTACATCAATAATCTATATTGAAACAGTAACGATTTGACCTCGATGCTAGTATCAAATGTCAAGATGGGATGAGCTTTCAAGAAAATTGGTGCGCCCGACAATGACATTTTACGAGCGAATCTTTACTATGTGTTCCTACATATCTTGCTATTGTGCTAAAGTCTGAAAAAAATGAGAAGCAAGATAAATTGAGAAATGATTGAGAGAATACAATATCGGATGATTGGTATTGCTATGCGGTCAAGAATATAAATGTGTAATAGAGTTTTATCCGTTTTTTTCTGGTAAATATCCTTTGCAGATTTATTTGCCGTTTGTAATAGAAAGGATATATTTCAGCAATCAAATAAATAATAAATGTTACTCATCTGGAATGTGGAATAAATAGTAAAGAAACTACAGTCAAAAATAAAGAAAAGAAGAATAGCAAAGTCAATATTTTAGCAATTCGCATAAACTAAACGATTTCTTTACACATTATTAACTTTCTTTTTTGTTTTTATGAAACTGTATCATGTTTGGAAAACGAAACGTTCAAAGCTTGAACTTTTACAAATAATAGGTATATACCCTACAATACCATATGGTAGGTAATTTATGAACATACATATTGAATCTAATAAAAATTGCATGATTTATGGATGACTTTTGCATAATTAGTTACATTTTGACATAAACTAGGTCTTTAGTTTCTTCTAAGATCGATTTGTGCTAAACTTCAAATTATCAACACCGTAAGGGTAATGCTGAGGTTCGTAGAATTTTGTAGAATTATTGATATTATGTACCTACACTATCCGCAGTACTCGGCCTAATATACCCATTCAAAATCACTCTGTATAATAATATTTATACTTTAGTCATTTTGTTTAGTAGGCAATACTTAATAAGGGCCAATATTATTCTTTGGTTAAGGTGGAGGCTTCGGTTGGAGCGCGAAATTCTAATTTTATCACGTTTTTTGCAAATTGCAGCTCAGTTATAGGTCGTAAGTTATCAACATGTTATTTGCGAGAAGAAATCATAAACATATTCCTCCAACGTATATTAGTAACATTTTCATGAAATAGTCGTATTTGTCAGTAAAATAACTTGGAGGAATATGTTGATGATTTCTTTTGTTATTAATCAGTAAATATAATACCATTCTTCTCGCAAATAACATGTTGATAACTTACGACCTATAACTGAGCTGCAATTTGCAAAAAACGTGATAAAATTTTAATTTCGCGCTCCAACCGAAGGTTTACCCTTAAGTTGATATATGCTTGTAACTCAAACCCTAATGATTAACATACTTAGTTTCCTTGCGCTAGGTAGGGTCATCAAAAGTCACTACGTAGAAATTTACAGAAGTGATAACGTCTATATGGAAATTTGTGTTCAGAGTAACGTTTACGTAAGTGTGAGTCTATTTTAGCTGCTCAATTACTTGAGCGTTCGACAGACATTTCCTTGCGAGTGACACATAGATTAAAGGCGAGCTCTTACGTGCTCTGTGGGACGAAGATGGCGTGTTGGTGTCTAGTTAATAGTGAGTCAAGAGATGTAGAGCTTGAAGCGAGTCTTTGACATCGACGTTTAACTAACGTTTAGTTATTTCTCGCTGTATTTCGTATGTAATGAGATAAATACTGGATTTTGTTAGATATTTGTATCTTTTGTAAAAAAAATGTGTAAAATGCTAAAGATGTATTGTAATTTTAGGTTCCATCTTTGTTTCTTGACGTGGAAATAAAAATATAAATGCAAATTTAGATGTTACTGAAAAATATTTATGTCAACAATTTAGCCAAATAGCCAAGTGAAGTGCCGGCATAAGGAGAGCATGATGACGTCATATGCGAACTAAGAATGGCTTTCCACTTACTCCTTTCCTCGTTATTTTACATCTTTGTAACTTAATCTAGAGACTATGACCTAGATTTGTGCTCGTTTTAATTTCATGTAACAGAAATATTTTTGTAACTTAGTTCTTTATTAAAATTTACATTTCGGTATAATTATAACTGTTGTTTCTCCTACTTGTTAATGTTTATTTAACATAAACAAAAGATTACTTTTTAAGTACTCTATTAATCATATATCAGTGATGATAAAATGAGTTTTACCGTGTGATGAAATGCGGGAAACAGTTAAGGTAATAAGTTTGATAAAGAATAAGAGTTATGCTTAATAATAATAATAGGTGATATTGAAATTTTTAACAATAGAAGTACCTATTACCATCTTGCATTCATTAAGCTTGCAAGACTAGTTCTATCGAAAATTGTATAGCAAGTGTTCACTGGAGAAGACTTGAGACTTCCACCAATAATAATCGCGGATTCATTTCATCACGTCATATTTATGTGATTTCATTGGTCGAAGATTCGCTTGCTACGAGCTACATGTAGTTATAAAATATATATAAACCTACAACTTTAATGCACCTAAAGACTTTAAAGCGTCCAGGGAGAAATAAACGAGTTCTTAAGTGGTAGGTACAAATGTAGGAAAGTAGGACACCCTCGGGCGCGATGGAATGTTTTGTAAAGTAGTGTCTGTCATTTACATACTTCAGCCTTGTGGCTCTTTTGTGACTACTTTTTTTTTTTTTTTTTTTTTTTTTTTTTTTTTTTTTTTTTTTTTTTTTTTTGAAAGGACATGAAGGTGTTAGCCAGAGGTGGCTATAACACCCTTACGCGGACAACTCGGTGAGCGCTGAGGGCTCTCAACCGGACAAAACAATTTTAGGTAACTGCGCCTGAGGGCACCCCCTGTGGGGTACGGACCTCGGCTCAGGGCGTTACCGGGGGGAGGGGGAGGACATAGTAAGATACTTTTGGAACCCGTGCGGTTCTTATAGTCATCTCCGCTCCCCTCTACGCACAATCTCCTTTGTTGTCATTGCTCCACTGTAAGTCGCTGGCGTGACTGAGTTATCCGGTCACACTATACCATGAATTACATATTATTATAAAATCGCTCTATTGAAGTTTACATACAAGTAGGGAATGCTGTGTTATTGAAATCTTAAATCCGGGTACGAAAATGACAACAGCTGAACTGATTTATACCTTCTAGGTTCTTTCTACGTACTATCAATGGGTAATCGGCTTATGCCGGTCTAGACATAGCTTTTTTCAACCGGCTTAAGCTGACTGAGTATGATGAGACACAATATTAGTTAGTTAATCAGCTCTCAACACATTTCGTAAAATAATTACGAAACCTAATTTATGTAGCACAACCTATTGTTGTTATAAGTCCTAACTTATAGGAAAAATATTTACAAAATCTAAACTATCATTAATTATTCAACTTCACTTCTCGTTTATATAAAATACTTAATATTTTATATTATTATATAAATAAATCTATGTATAAAATCAATAGTCGAAATGTACGTAAGCGCATCACTTCAAAGCGGCTGCAGCTATTGAGAAAATAGATTTTTTTATTATGAAAATAATGAATTTAAAATGAAAATTTACTTTATTTGTACACCATATAAAATACACGAAACAATAATCGTTAAAAAATTTGTACACACGGCCACAGATCAAGCTACACATTTTTTGTTGCAAAATAGCGCCTATTACAACTGCATAAGGTGCCGCAGTGTGTAGCTTGATCTGTGGCCGTGTGTACAACACAGGCGGCCTTATCGCTTAAGCTTATTATTTTGTTTGTTTGTTAATTGTCAGGACAAGGTTTGTATGAAAGATTTGTTTGGAAAATCAACCGGAACAGTCGGAAATTTTGATGGCATTTTTGTATTAACATTTCAATAAAAAATCACCTAAGTGACTCCACCCCCGCACATCTAGTTTATAAATAAAAACAAAACATAACAAAACACAGAATTAAAAAACAAAAAAATGTAATAAACAATTGAACGATAAAAACGATAAACGACTGACTAATGACTGAAAAAATGGTACCGTTACTGTCAGATGCATGTTACGTTAGCAAAGAAGGCATATTATTAATTGCTGCGGACCAGCCCAGAGGTTCCATTGGGAAAATACTCGTAATATATTGTGACCTTTTAGAGCGAGCGGCACTTGAACATGTCGTTTATAATGACCCTGAACTCCTGTTTGGATCGAGAGTTCCAAAGTAATGTAAAATAATAATTTCGTCAGTTAATTAAAAAAAAAACTGGTAATTTTTATCTGAATAATTGTTTAGCTGTCTTAACTAATATTATAAATGTCAATGTTTGTGAGTATGAATGGATGGGTGTTTGTTACTCTTTCACGTAAAAACTACAAAACGGTTTTGTATGAAACTTGGCACATAGATAGATTATACCCTGGAATAACATATAGGCTACTTTTTATTCCGGGGTAACATAAGATACCTCGGGAACTCGGGTGAAACCGCGGGGCGGAAGCTAGTTAAATATAAAGTGCATTATTTATGATAAATACCGACAGATATCTATGGTTTGATTAAATCTGTGTAATTTTTCACACTTTTACTCAGTTTTATAATTATTAATATTATCCTTGACGTAATATACAAACCTAATTAACATAAACAGGACACAAGAAGCTTAAAATTCTATTTTACGATAGATTTTACTAACAAAAATATTACTTACATAGGAACTCCAAATAAAGACCATCCTCCAAGGAAATAAAATAACCTTTCAAAAAAACCTCCACCCAATAGAAGGTGCATTTGTTCGAAATTGAATATACGTGTCCCTAGGCGTTCGGACGAAATTAAATATAAATACCATGCTTGGGTTTGCGGAGCCAAATCGAAAAATAAAGCCTCGAAGACATGATATCAATTTACGATTACAATGAGAGATGATAATGTCAATTGCCTTTTGTGAAATTATTTTAATGTTGTCAACAAAATGAAAATAATGTTCATAATATTAGTTACCAATCATTCTGTAGAATATAAAAATCTAAAGAGCATTTATGATTATATTATACGCTATAAAATGTTTCTACCATTTGAATAAAATATAACATGCTACATTTCATGCATAGAAATCGCCGAAAGTCAGGTAGATATGTATATATAATTAATACATAGGTAAACAAACCCATTTTTCTCATTTTTATACTCGTTGGAGGTATAAGTCACGTAAACTTATAAAGGTATAATTTTATTACTACAATAATAGCCTTGTTTATAAAGGCTACAAAACTTTCTTATTACTACATAATTTTGAAAGTTGCGTAATTTATAGTCTTTTTGTTATTTTCTCCAATGGAAAAAAGTACTTTACCTTTATTTGAATTGTCTAGCTAGTTGAAATAAGTCTTAAAACAAAGGGATTATAGTTGAATATAGGTTCATACAGTTCTAGGATCCAATTAGCCTTGGTAATGGTATTACGTCAGAAATCAATCGTCAGTGAGTTACGCGGTACGACGAAGACCACCACTGGGTTTCAAACGTCAAAATTAAGCCCTTTATTATAACCGAAGTTACGCGGTAGACCCTCAGCTCGATGGTACCAAATTATAATTAATAAGTCCCAGCTTCGCACGGGAGTACAAATCTTTGAATTTCTCGGATTTTCTATATTATAATATGCATGTATTATAAATATTGACCTTTCTCTTGAATCACTCTATCTATTGCTGAAAACTGCATTAAAATCCATTGAATAGTTTAAAAGATCTAAGCGAACAGAGAGCGGAAGCGACTTCATTTTTATGCTATGTAAAGATTTTCAGTAAGATTTGTGATTTTTTAAAATTAGTGTAATAAAAGTAAGTTTTAATGGTCTATATATTTATGAAAAGTTAGTTAGCAACATCTACCTATTTGTTTATTACAAATTCTGCCACCATTATTTAATTTAATTTTCAATATCAGAATAAATCTTTGATAGCGTCAAATTTTAACAATGGTGATCCGACAGCCAGACCACTACTCAATTCAGTTCAGCTGACCTCCATCCAACTGACAAAGGATTTTCACCAGCGTTGAAAATTTTTGATTCAAGACAAGTTTAATTTTGTGAATTACATTTTCTGGTCAAAATCAATCGTAATTGTTTAGGAAGATTTATACCGAAATATCAATGACAAACTAATCACCTATATCACACACACCATAGAACTTCTAACTAGATATAATTATTTAGCAACACTGTAGTTTTCAGACATGTGTATCATATTAGCTAATTCGATAGATAATCTTGTCCAAATTCCCAGTTGCCTCTGTGGCTGTATCAATACTTGGTTTATTACCTAGGTAGGTAGAGGTAGACGGGCAGGTAGGTCCCAGTTTTTTATACTCAGGGCAGGACAACAGCTGCCGGGCCAGCTATTTTTATATAAAACAAGGTTCAAAATTAGTGTACCCATTCATGTTTCTCATCTATCTATACTAATAATAAAGCTGAAGAGTTTGTTTGTTTGTTTGTTTGTTTGTTTGTTTGTTTGAACGCGCTAATCTCTGGATCTGCCAGTGGGATATGGAAAAACCTTTTTGCAATTGAAAGCCCATTTATTAAGGAAGGTTATAGGCTATAGAACATCACGCTACGACCCTCAGGAGCTGAGCAATGATAAAAAGAACGTTAAGCGGGAGCATGTATAGCATGGGTGAGCGATGCGATGCGGTTGTCAATGGATGACAGCGGTCGCCTAGGTAACAGTTTTTTGTTATTTTTAACTGTCATCAAGACGAGGTTGTTATCAATTCGTCGGAATCTTTTTTTATGTATGTTCCTCGATTACTCGAAGATGCCTGACCCGATTTGGAAACTATACATACAGGTGGTCACATGGTCACCAAGTCAGGGTCTGATGATGGGATCTTGAAGAAATCGAGGGAACTCTTCAAATTTTATAGGCACTAACAATGTTTTTCATATATTTTCTAAAACTATTCAGATATTTGCGTCTGGTAGTCGTCACATGTTGCTGAGCTGATGATGGAAGGTACAACTCCTTAACGGGTAGGAGTTAGGGGATAAATCTTTAAATATTATAGGAACGATGATGGAAAGTACAACGCTAATATGCTTATCCTAGGTCAGTGACCTTGAGAGTCATTGATTACACATAAGAAACTAAAAAATGAAAAATAAAATACTTTTAACAAAAAAAAACCACAAAGGCACTAATAAGTATAAAATAACTATGTAAGAACTCTAATCTGATAGTTTTGAAGTCAACGAAATTAGCCATTGCTGTTGCATCATCAGATATTTATTGCTGCTACACTACACTATTGACAGGTAGAAGGACGGCTCATTTCACTTCTAAACAGACCCTTACGGTATTTCTTGAAAAAGACAGCGTACGCTCTATACGTAAAAATGGACCATTGGGCAAGGTTTTACAAGATGCAAACCTAATAATATGGGATGAGTGCACAAGACTCATAGAGCTCATCTAGAGGCTTTAGATAGAACTCTCAGAATTATAAAATGCACAAATAGATGGCTAATGTTTGTTTGTTTGAACGCGCGAATCTCCGGAGTTACTGGTCCGATTCGAAAACTACGCTGTCGGCTGGTAGTTTAGCCATTATTTACCACTCATGGGGGTGGAATAACTTTGATGTTTTCTGGTGATTTCAGATAAACGTTGCCTGTTAGGGAAACTAGAGCAGATATTATTAAATCTTGCTTAAAATCTTCCTCATTATGAAAGTCTGTTGAATTATTGAAACTGTATACCAAAATGAGGAGTCACTTGGGTAGAGGAAGCACAGATTTCCCAATAAAGCTCCATTTAATCGGGGATGGGAAAGTACCTGAATCAGATAAAAAAATAGCTATTGACAAAGACCTTGGTAAAATCGTGACCAACATTGAAGACCTGATCTGTAGAGTATATCCGGATATAGCCAATATCGACCAAAAAACACATTAATGGATGTGTGAGAGGGCAATTTAATTTAATTAGCTGCCAAAAATATAAGCGTTGACCCCATCAACGACAAAATAATGGCTAAACTACCAGCCGACAGCGTAGTTTTCGAATCGGACCAGTAACTCCGGAGATTCGCGCGTTCAAACAAACAAACAAACTTTTCAGCTTTATTATTTAATGCTAAATAGCTTTCCACCCGCGATGCCCCCCGCGATCAGTCAGTCAATTAACCAACTTCAAGCGGAGGTTAACAATTCGTTGAAATCTTTTTTTTTGTATGTTCCCCGAATACTCGAACGCCTGGACCGATTAGGAAAATTATTTTTTGTTTGAAAGGATATACTTCACAAGTAGTCCCATGGTCACCAAGTCAGGATCCTAGACAAATCGAGGGAACTCTTCAAATTTTATAGGCACTTACAATGTTTTTCATAAACTTCTCAGCTTTAATATAGAATGCTAAATAGCTTTCCACCCGCGATATCACACGCGATATCACCCGCGATCAGTCAGTCAGTCAGTCAGTCAATTAACCAACTTCAAGCGGAGGTTATCAATTCGTCGGAATCATTTTTTTTGTATGTTACCCGAATACTCGAACGCCTGGACCGATTTGGAAAAATATTTTTCGTTTGAAAGGGTATATATACTTCACAAGTAGTCCCATGGTCACCAAGTCAGGATCCTAGACAAATCGAGGGAACTCTTCAAATTTTATAGGCACTTACAATGTTTTTCATAAACTTCTCAGCTTTAATATAGAATGCTAAATAGCTTTCCACCCGCGATATCACACGCGATATCACCCGCGATCAGTCAGTCAGTCAATTAACCAACTTCAAGCGGAGGTTATCAATTCGTCGGAATCATTTTTTTTGTATGTTCCCCGAATACTCGAACGCCTGGACCGATTTGGAAATATATTTTTCGTTTGAAAGGGTATACTTCACAAGTAGTCCCATAGTCACCAAGTCAGGATCTGATGATAGGATCCTGGACAAATCGAGGGAACTCTTTAAATTTTATAGGCACTTACAATGTTTTTCATCATACTTTCTAAAGCTATTCAGATATTTGCGTCTGGTAGTCATCATGTTATGTTGCTGAGCTGATGATGGACGGTACAAATCCTTAATGGTTAGGAGTTAGGGGATAATTCTTTAAATGTTATAGGAACGATGATGGAAACTACAACACTAATATGCTTATCCTAGGTCAGTGACCTTGAGAGTCATTGATTACACATAAGAAATTCAAAATTGAAAAATAAAAAACTTTTAACAATAAATAGAACCGCCTTCAAAGGCACTAAAAAGCAGAAAATAACTATTTAGTAACTCTAATATGATAGTTTTGAAGTAAGCGAAATAAATCTGCGGTACCATGATATCGGTTCAAATTTTTGTTAAAAGTTTTATATATTTAGATTGGCTATTGGACGCTGATCAGTGTTATTATCACCATCGGCATCAGCGTAGGCATCAAAGTGACCATAAGAAAGATCTTGGGAAAAACGTAACCTTTTGATGGGTTGGTCTGCTGTACCAAATTTGGAATACTGGTTTCCATTTCGATATACTTCAAATACAAATGGGTATATTTGACCGGCTGCAACTAACTCGCAGAAATGTAGAGTGTTGTAACATCTAATTTATACTTTTCTTTTGTCCCATGATTGTTGCCAAGACGGTCATGAGACATAACAGCAAATTCATCCCAATTGTTCGTCATATGCATTGCATTTGCACCAAGCTTTTATGTGAGTTCAAAAGCAGTACTGATATCAACTTCGATGCAAATCACCCCCAAAATAACTTTCTACCCTTTTTTAACCCCGATAGGCGATGAGTTTCAATAAAATACAAAACACGTCTTCCATCAATTATCTTACAGAATGTTTATGCAAAATTTGAAGTAGATTGGACCAAGGAATCACGTTGTTCCATACAAACTTTGTCCCAGTTTTTCAACCCCTAAGGATTTCGGAAGATCCTTTCTTATAGGATGCCTACTTCATACGAAGAACACACCCTCTAAATTTCAGGTCTCTACGATCAGCGGTTTAGGCTATGCGTTGATCCGTCAGACAGTCATTCAGGACAATGCATGTTAAATAGATATTAGACCACCAAATTTATGTAATGGTACCAGACTTCAAGTAAAATTTCTAGATTTCTGTCATAGTAGCGATTGGTTTTGACTGAGCCAGCAGTTGGGCAAACAGTACTGATACCTCGCATTCCGATGATACCCACAGATTTACCATATAGATTTAAACGAATAGGTACAATTTCCTGTGAAATTACCTACCTATCGTCTGAAGTCAATATAAATAAAGCACAAGGACAAACTTTTAAGCATGTTGGAATATATTTAAGAGAAAACTGTTTTTCCCATGGACAATTATTATGTTGCCTTATCTAGATCAGGTTGCATAGGCTACTTTTTATTTGGAAACGCGGGTGGAACCGCGGAGGACAGCTAGTAAGTAAATAAAGTTTGTTTTAACTTTTTTTTTCCCTTTCTAAACGCGAATATAATAATATCGAATATTTTTTTTTATTATTCATCTGACTGAACCACGATCAAAATTGGCGACTAAATATTGAAACTATAGTATGGCATAATATTTTAGGCAGAGGTCGGTTTGTAATGTGTATTATGGAGGAACAAGGTGGATGATTCCTCCATTGAAAAGGGAAGATCTTCATCGTAACTGGGGACTGCGGTCCAACTGATGTTGGAATCCTGTTTATACATATGCGAATGCGTGAACAAACTCCACAAGAGCGATGTAGGTTGTATCTTGGCTGTTTGTAAATAATTGTGCGCCATCTGTTCTTCGGTTTTGAACTTTTTAGCTACAGTATGATTTTTACATTTTTTTTATGTTACGGAATGAAATGTTGTCTATTTATGGCAGCATTTGATTTTCTGAGCAGTTGTCATTGAGGTTTCAACAAAATAGAAACAACTTCTTTTGTATGAAGCTAGTTTGCAGTTTTAAGACTTTATGAATTCATTATTTACCCTCTTTATTTACACAAAAGCATCAACTGATGAAATTTTAAGTGCGACTGAATCCAATTTTTAGGTTGCGCCTTCGCTTTTAAGTAGGACCAAGGATGAATTTAAATAAGCTCTCAACAGCGTTGACTTGAGTATTGCATAAATATTAATGGTTCGCGGACTAGGAGACTGATGGATATGGATTAGCTGGAGGAAGTTTCTTTAAGCAGCTCCAGAACGTTGTGTGTCGCCAGCAAATTGTTTCTTGTTGTCCAATGAATATTAATTGTTTACATTATCGTATAAATTCTCTGTTCTGTTGACTTCAGTATTGTGAATTCCCGATTTATTTATTATAGCATCCCTAATGCGACGCCGTCAGTCAGAGGGCGTAGCTGTTTAGGCGTTAAATAAACGGGGGATTATTATTCTAAGATGTTTTCTTGCCGAATTTTGTTCCGTTGGCTCTGTTCATAAAATATCAATAATATTAATGTTTCTATTTCGTAACGATTGAATCCGAAAAAATGTGTGTTGTATTTTATAACCATTGAAAATATTTATCATTTTAACTATAATTAAGGCGATGATAGCTCAGTGGTAGAGACGTCAATGTCGAGACGAAGGTCGCGGGCACAAGCTTGAGTTTTCGGTGAACAAAACATCGTGAGAAAATCATATTACGGTGGTAGTGTAGTCTGTAGTACCTGTCTGGCTGGCTACCACCCTCTAGTTGAAAATCAGTCGCCGGTGTGTTCCGACAGCTGAATTTGAGTGCCAGTCCCTTTGTAACCTCTGTGTGCTTAACTTGGGGAGGGCTTTGTCTAGTAGTGGACGTTTTTCGGCTGAGGTGATGATGATGAATTCAAAATAATAATGTTTATTTTTTCGTTGTTTCAGGTATAGATACAGTGAAGATAGTGAAAGTGGTAGTGCCAGAAATAATACAATATGGTGTTCAGGACGCTGTAATTTTAGACTGTGATTACACTTACACAAATGACACAGCCGGTCTGATGGTCAAATGGTTCTTCAGGAACAAAGCCAGACCAGTTTATCAATGGATAGTGTCACAAAAACCTCAAGACATGGGGATATTAAGAGGTAGAGTTGATTTGACTTATAGGGCCTCTAGTGATCCGCTAAAAATGCATAGAGCATTGCGTATAGTTAAGCCTAATACAGACATTTCTGGTGATTACACGTGTGTAGTATCTACTTTTATGGAGGAAGATTCCAGAACTAAGCAGATGATTGTCTTTGGTGAGTATTTTGTTTATAATTAACATATAATATATTAAAATATTCATTTAAATTAAATTACAGTCAATTTTGTTACATATTCTTTTACTAACTTCCGCCCCGCGGTTTCACCTGCGTACCCGAGGTATCTAATGTTTTCTCGGGATAAAAAGTAGCATTTATGTTATTCCAGGGTGATCTATCTATGTGCTAAGTTTCATCCAAATCCGTTCTGTATTTTTTACGTGAAAGAGTAACAAATAGAATATTAAAACTTTTAAATTATTTATCAGTTCAACTTCAGATCAACTACTAAAACTCTTAAGATTTTATATAGTTCTTATGTGCGTTGCCACATGGAGTACGCATCTCAAATTTGGAACTCCAGGTACCTAATATACATAGAACGGATTGAACGTATTCAACGTAAATTTATTCGCCATCTTAATTTTAGGTCAAATTTAAAGGAGATGGATTATTTAAAATCATGCGCTAAACACCACTTCCTCCCCCTAAACTGTCGACGAGACATATCCGATATAATAACCTTGAAAAAAAATATTGCCTCTGTTATAGATTACCCCGACCTGCTTTATAAAATTGACTTCTATGTACCTAGCTAGCAGGTCCTACCGAAATAGTGCACTTTTTTTTCTCCCCTCAGTCACTACAAATTATCGCCAGAATTGTTTAATTTATCGCGCATGTAAAACTTTTAATGAATTAACCAAAATTCACAAAATTGACATTGATATATTTCTGGCAAGCATACCAGCAGTGAGGAAACAACTTAGTGATAGTTTTTTTTCTCGCAACTATTGATTGGGTAGCGCCGCGTATGTATAATTTACCTATAATTAATATCTAGCTAGTATTATCAACTAATTGCATGTGAGTGCAGTACCTACTGAATTATTATATTCATTATTTTTAATTTTTTATCAATTAGTATAGTGTATAGATGACGCTGTGTTTATGCGTATAGGGTCTACAGTTTTATTTTATTTTTCTTATTATTATAACTTCTTTTATTATGTAAATCTATTACTGGAGACTTATTAATGACTTCTGTGTTTTATATTTAAGAGCTATATTGTACCAAAAAGTCGATAGTCTTCCAAAAAAAATAAAAAACTTTACAATTATTTTGCGGCTGACGACTGACGCGCGCGGCCATAGTCAACATATGGGAATGTATGGAGCCACTTCCGTGTCACGGCTGCTGGCCGCGGAAGCCTACCTTAAGTTCATAAACAAGGAGCTATTAGTTTTTAGTGTACACCTATAGAAACCTAAGAATTTTTGACGCAATAAAATAGGATTGCTCATAAAACCCACGAAATATTATGCTCGCGTATGCTTACTATACGAGGCACCAAATTTATCCAAAGACAACACTGAAT
Source organism: Tethea ocularis (assembly GCA_963555595.1). Classification (NCBI taxonomy): domain Eukaryota; kingdom Metazoa; phylum Arthropoda; class Insecta; order Lepidoptera; family Drepanidae; genus Tethea; species Tethea ocularis. Next base: position 11,267,664 of record OY741961.1, on the reverse strand, counting down.
TTCATATTTTGCGATGCCAGCGCTCATAAAACGTTTACTTCTACGTATGACACGTACTTCCACCATCCTCTATCGTAGTATATTGGCTCTGGCGTAAAATATGGGCAATTGGCGATTTTAGAATCCTATTATATATAATACTACCTATTCCCCGCGGTTTCACTCGCGTTCTCGGAATAAAAAGTAGCTTATAACCTTTGGGAATAATGTAGCTTCATATTAGTGAACTGTTTGAGTTCACGTGTGAGGTCATTTCCCGCACGAGTCGGATAGGTATAGGTATAGCGGGGAGCGTTGTGTTGTGTTACATTGCGCGCTCAAAACCGCGCTGTAACCGATGACTTTTGACATGATTGATTTCTAGTGTTATTATATGCATTCAGTGTAACTTTTTCCCAGAGTTTTCGGTCGGCTGTCCCTTATACCCGGTATAGGTATGTATATGCCTATGTCACATCCGCTATCAGCTTATCCCTAGGGTCAAATACCTTTTTCGTTGGGCTAAGCATGTTTTATACATTCCGACATCTGGTATCCGCATCACATATCTTTTTATGTCGATAGCACTTGTAAAGCTTCAGGGCAAATGGAAACAAACCGGAATCACTATGACATCTAATAGTGAAATATTTTTAATTATATGCTTGTTCGGAAAATAATTCAAAATATTTTTTGAATTATTTTACAATATTTTAAGCGTGTTATAAAAATAAGATTTGAATATATTGATAGTGAGGCAAAATTAATATCCGAGGCCGATTCGCTTGGACATTATCCAGACTTATTAGGGAGCTTTTTCCGTTTGCTGGTTATCCAAAGAGGAATGCTGCCAGCCTGTTGGACACCTTGCCGTTGATCGGCAGTAGCGTATATTTGTTGTAACTAACTATAAATGACTATAAATAACTAACTATAAATGACTTTTTCCTACGAAAATTCATGTTAAACGCCCAATTATAAATTATCGGACCATTTTCTAGTCGTTCTGGTAATTTTGTGATTCAAATGGTAATTAAAAGCATTTGCAAGCGTGTTTTTAATATTATTAATTCTAAATCCTATTCATATAATATAATTATTAGCATGTCGACATAGATTAAATATGACTGAACATCGTTGTAATTTATGATCAATCGTCATTTGGTTGTATATTGTAATATATCGTATTCAATTTCTATTCATGACACCGTTAATAACTGAATGTGTAATTAGTTCGTATTGATTATTCATCAATTATGTTCAATCGCATACTGCAGGTTATTATTGGGGTGATTACATTATAATAAAACCTATTGCCTAAGCAGTAAACAGTATTCACTGCTTACCTGTCTTACTTAACTAATACAGGGTGATTTTGGTAATAGGCAAAAAGGCATTGAAGTACAATAAAGGTCATGATATAATATTTTGAGTGGAAAACAACACTTAAATATTTTCATACAAATTACAAAAAACTTTCAATAAATTTAGTTAGAGTTGCGTTGTAGTGTATTTTATTGATACCTAATAGATTACTCGAGTATATAACTATCTTGTTATGAGATTTTGACTAAACCTTGTCATATTTTCGTAATGGCAGTACTGGCTGAGGCCCCTAAGGTATTTGAAGTACAAGGTGTACAATAAAGGTCATGAAAAAATATTTTGAGTGGAAAACAACACAAACATATTTTCATAGAAATTTCAAAAAGCAAATAAATATTTGATTTGATTTGAAACAACTTTCAGCCACTTTAGTTGGACGTTTTAGTGTATTTTATTGATACCTATTAGATTACTCGAGTATATACCTATCTTGTTACCAGAGATTTTGACTAAACTTGTATCAACTGTCATATTTTAGTAATGGCGGACTGGTTGAGTCTCCTAAAAAATGTAGGATTACTGATAACGACACACTATCCGTAGAATCCAGGCTAAAATACCATTTTAAAATCACGTTATACAGGGTTATTTAGGAGACAAGTACCTACTCATTAATGCAGATTTGTTTTTTTTTTAAATAAAGGAATGTTTTCCTTTGAGTAAATTTTGCTATCTTCAGTATTTAGGTAAAGTACTTTCCCTCCAGGTGCGGTTAGAAAATTCCATCCTGTATAGGATCCTTAAATTCCATGTATTTATCGTAAAAACGATTTGGATAACATTTTGTGTTTAAATAAGGTTTTGCTAAAAAAACACGGTTTCACAAATATAAAAACGGTCGGTAGGATACTCAAGTTAAAATTAGCACATACTTACAAGGAAAAAAACAATGTCGCAAATACGTTTTATAAATAAACTATCTCATTACAGTACCGGAGACGCACTTCCGTCTTATCCAGAACAAAACGGATGACGACACGGTAAACGTCATCTGTGCGGCGGAAGGAGCCTTCCCTGCGCCGAACCTCACGCTGGCCACGCCTGAGAGGTAAGTTATCAAGTATGTTACATTAATGGATGTTTAAGGCTTCTTTGTTAGGCTGTTATTGAAGTTTTTCAATATGAATACAGTAGGTATTTTATGTTTCAAATTGACTTTTAAATTAAATGGAATTTCATCTATAAGACACTGAAAAAAATATGGTTGCTTCTCTCGTAAAATAACTTTATTAAGATCTATCTAAAGCTAATGTTTTTGTTCAATAATTGGTGTTAGAGGTACTTTTTATCAATTAATTCGATTAAGAATATGGCCTTTGTCTAGCAGTGGACGTCTTTCGGCTGATATGATTATGATTTCAATTAAAAATTGAAACATAGATATAGTATAATAACTAAAGAAAAGCCTTCGCAAGGCGGCTGGAAAGAGCTGGACGAGAGTAGCCGAGGATCGTGCTCAGTGGCGTGCAATTGGAGAGGCCTATGTCCAGCAGTGGACTAGTATATGCTGATGATGATGAACTAAAAAAATGTTGAACTAAATAAATAAATATCGGGATGTTTTTCACACACGGTCATCTGATCCCAAACTAAGCAGAGCTTGTACTATGGTAACCAGTTAACTAATATACTTTGGATATACTACATAAAATAGGTACTTTTTAAATATTAAATACCATTTTTTACTATGTATAGTATAGGCCTGTGTTTGACCACAATCTCACCGTGGTTAGTGATGATGTGGCCGATAGTGGTAAGCACACAAAGCCTAGCCTATAATTTATATTCCAAATATAATATTAAAAAAAAAAATTGAACTGCTGTCAATTCAACCATTTATCATCTCAGAATTGTTAGTGCTTGCTTGCAATGTAATAGATTTTCCATTACTAGATATTATCATAGGTACTATGAAATTCAATGGTGAGTGCGAATCAGACGGAAACAGTTCCTATCTTTCCTTTGTTACGTCACATAATGATCACACTACTACGACTACTCACGATTATATCAAATGTAGATCTTCAGTTGTCTTTGTTTCGGGTACATCAAACGGTGACAGCTTTTGTTCGCATGTATATCTCACTTAGTTCTTAATTTCGTTCGTAGACACAATACTCGTAGATGTGTGAAATGCGTTAAAGAAATTAATTAAGGCTAGTAGGTACCTATTTCGTTTTTTATCTCTAAATAACAATAATGAGATGGAAGGACTATTTTTTAATTATTATTGATTGTTTAGAATTGAGGTAAAAATCCTTACAAATAGCATGGTAGGTATACCTAAATAGTTTTTTTAATATCTTGAAAAATCAAAATGAAAAAGTTATGAACATTTCTAATTCCTATTTAAAGAGAGAGGAAAATACCTACGTCACGGCTCAATATCGCCATAATCGCAAAACTTCGTTTTGTAAGAGAGAGACACAAGGAACTTTGATAGGCTATAAGTTTATTTATTTATTGACCAATTTCAAATTTTGTTTGGAATAAATTTATTGTATAACGTACATTAATATATTGTATTTAAATAAATATTGTAATATTTAATATCTGTCAACTAGCGTCTTCATTTTAAATTTTGACTCGTTTTAAAGCTATATTACTTATTACTGCTGTATTTCAAGACGTCCCTATCCAATGATTATTTTCTATTTTCAACCGAGACATTTAACAAGAAAGCAATGTAGAAAATACAATGTGGCATTCCGTATTCTCCTTAGCACTCTATTTTTAAGTTGGTATTCAAGAATTGCCAGATAGAATTTCAAGTGTAAAGTTAGACTCGTTAAACTATGATGTATGAAGTTACCGTTGCACATAGAAACCGCAATACGGGATGGATCATGTAATGCACTGTTGAGCGAAATTTAACATGCAATTTTGCCACGGAACGATTGTTAGGGATTTGAGGTTCGTGTAGTTTGTAATGCAGTACTTTGATGCTTTGTGTGAGATGTGAAACGTATGTAAGACTTGTTGATAATAGTTTATTGTTAAGCTAGTTGAATCTTGATAGCTCTTAAACAAGTTGAAATATTGTTAGTATAATAGTCATTGACTTAACATTACTCAAGCTTAAAGCTTATTTATTTCGTTTAGCCCTTACGGACGTTAAAATTTCCCTACCATTATACTTTTGATTAGACGCAACTTAGTTTATTTGATTGAGTTTTTTTGACAGCACGTGCAAAGTCACGTCACAGATTGCATCTGTAAAGTCAATAACATAAAAAACCTGAAAAATAAAAACAAACAAAGAGATTTTACACAATATTCTTGAAATAAAAAGCTTTTGAATAAAGCTTTTAAAAACATCTGCTTTAAAAGACATTTGTGTTTGTGATGTAGTCTCAGAATTTTCAAGATGGAAATTTCAAAGCTGCTTTGTGAATTTAGAAACTAGTTTTTTAGTGAAATAGTAAAGGAAAAAGACGTTTTAAATGCCATAAATGCTCAGATTTAACGATGTAGGTACAACGACGTTTGTTATAGCCTAGTTTAGTATATGAAGCTTATTTTTTGGAGCCTAATGTTCATTGTCGTAATATGAATTTATCGTAACCGTCGAAATGACGAAATGTAGTAACCTATATCTTCTAGGCAACCTAGGGTATATATGGAATATCAAATACATACATACAATCTTAAGAGAAAGAAAATACTTTATTACCTATAATAATAACATAGACTATAACGATAATTGAAACTGTGTCTGGATGTAATTTTTTTTTTTTTTAGTTTGTATAGGCCTTTGTTTGAACACAATTTCACCGTGATCAGTGGTAATTATCTATTTAAGTATGTATTTTAAAAAAAGTCATAGAATATGTAGTAGGTATATCAGTTATCCGGTTTCCATAGAACAAGCTCTGCTTAGTTTGGGATCAGAAAACCGTGTGTGAAGAATATTATTCTTAATAGGTATATATATATATATATATATATAGATATCCCTTTACGGTAAATGTTGATCAGACGCGACTTCACGCGAGCACTTTGTTGATCCAAAAACGCATGTTGATCCGGCGCCTTTTGTTGATCCAATATGCATCTCTGGTAACTAATGTGGCTCCAACCGGATCAACATCTACACTCACGGGACTGTTTACTAGCGTTTGCCGAAGTTGATCCGATATACAAATCCACCTTGCGATAGTTACGGAAAATGTTGATCCGATTTAAATGAGCCAATCAGAGCACAGCAAATAATCGGATTGGCTGAAAGCAGCGGCGACGTTGCCGCTGCTCCTCGCGCTGCCGGCAATAATTACCTAAATATTGCTGCGGCATGATTGAGAGAAGTATGTGTTTACATACCGCGCTTTGTCTTTTTAACCGACTTTAAAAAAGGATTTGATCATAGGATCCTGGAGAAATCGAGAGAACTCTTCCAATTTTATAGGCACTTACAATGATTTTCATATAATTTCTAAAGCTATTCAGATGTTTGCGTCTGGTAGTCATTTACGTTGCTGAGCTGATGATGGAAGTATACAACTCCTTAACGGTTAGGAGTTAGGGATAATTCTTTAGTTATATAATTTGATGTGATGATGGAAGGTACAAAGATAGCTTATACTAGGTCAGTGATAAAACATAATAAACTAAAAAATTTAAAATTAAATATCCTGGGACATTTTTCACAACAGGACAAACAGACATGTTCATGCACACAAATGTTTGTCCTGGTTGGGAATCGAACCTACGACATGACCTGCGGCGTGATAGGTGGTGTCATCTATACTAATATTATAAAGAGGAAAGATTTGATTGTTAGTTTGTTTATTTGTTTGTTTGTTTGCATTGAATAGGCTCCGAAACTACTGAACCGATCAGAAAAAATATTTCACTAATAGGAAGCCACATTATTCCCAAAGGTTATAGGCTACTTTTTATCCCGGGAACGCGAGTGAAACCGCGCGGAACAGCTAGTAACCAATAATGTTATGACCCCAGATAATGTGGCACCAAAACTGAAATCGCGAAACAAAAAATTTGCTGGTCCATACGGTTTTATTTAATATGTTTGTATGTATAAACAGCTGTTTTTTTATTTGCGACTAGCTGACCCGACAGACTTTGTCCTGCCCTGAGAACAAAAAAAACTGGGACCTACCTACCTACCCTCTACCTACCTACCTATCCCTACCTACCTCTACCTACTTCTACATATATATATATATAGATATCCCTTTACGGTAAATGTTGATCAGACGCGACTTCACGCGAGCACTTTGTTGATCCAAAATCGCATGTTGATCCGGCGCCTTTTGTTGATCCAATATGCATCTCTGGTAACTAATGTGGCTCCAACCAGATCAACATCTACACTCAAGGGACTGCTTATTGCTTTGCATTTTGAGAAACACTGTATTTAATATTGTTCTAATTGTATCGAATAATTTATATTTAAAATATGTTTCACCCTTTCTAACTTTATGCCGCATGAAAAGTTTGAGAAACTTAGTAGTACATTTCGAAACAAATACTGTGGAACGCTCATATCCCAAAAATCAAGCTTCTGCTATGAATATTAGCTCAGATAAACAGGTTGCTAAAAGTAAATTTTCAACATTTTTACTTTGTTTATGGGCAAAACTTTGACAAACACCAAGTTGAAATTTATAGTATTTGTATAGGGTAACTCGTTTACGAAATTTTATTTTCTTAGCTTTAGCCGTTGCAGAGATAAAGGAGTTTGAAAAACGCATCATTTCCATCGGTAATAACTTCTTCGAAGAACAATAGTTTGAGAAACGCCGAGATTACATTTTAGCAATGTTATTAAACTACCTATACTATAAATTTTGAGTTAGTATCATTTAAAATCACAAAGTTATGAAGGTTTATCGGAAACAAAGCAAAACCCTTATTTTTTTAAATATTTCGTCCCATAGACAAAAGTTTGAGAAACGCTTGCACCGGTTTCTAACAATTTTTACTGAAAAGGCTACATTAAAATTAAACTAAAATTTCACTTCTAGGCCTTACGGTTCCAGAGATATTATGATTCTTAAAATCGTACAAAAGGGCCCTTTTCCACCGCTGCGGAAACGAATTAAAAAAAACCCTTCATATATGGTGTCAAAATCTATTCACATGTCAAATTTCACATTCATCAGTTCAGCGATGTGGGCAGGGCGATGATGACTCAAACGGCTACTCTTTAACTTCCGCCCCACATTCCCAAGGGATCTTAAGTTTTCCCAAATGATGGGATGCTAAGTTTAATCCAAATCCGTTCAGTAGTTTTTGCGTGAAAGAGTAAAAAATATACATAATGGAAGCCCGCGGCGTTTCCCTCGTGGTGTTCGATAATTGTCCCACGGGAAAATACTATCGGGATTATTCGGAATAAAAAAGTAGCCTATATGTTATTCCAGGGTATGATCTACCTATGTGCCAAGTTTCATCCAAATCTGTTCAGTAGTTGTTGCGTGAAAGAGTTTCAAACATACATACATTTACACATCCATCCATACATGTATACTCACAAACTTTCGCATTTATAATATTAAGTAGGATTTTATCTTTAGTCCTATAATAAAAGTTGCTTGTTTTCACGAGTACAATAATCCCTAAAATTATCCGGGATGGTAAAAAAATAACCCAGTATATGTAGGTATCTACGATGCATTCCATATAACAATCGGACGGTGTTCGTGGTTAAAAACTGTCCTTAAACTCAAGCGCAGCAGCTAACGCATCTTTCTTACCTTATTACTCTAACGAATTAATATACGGGGTTCTCTGTCACACGCAGATCGCGACGTTGCCGCTTTGTGTTTCAGTACCTATTCGTCAATTTTGGCTCCGGATCAACTTAGTCGAAGTAAATGTCGCATATAAGTTAAATATATTCTGGATCTAAGAAATCACATTCAGTATGATTTTTTCGACCGTTAATGGATCAACAAATAATGGTCAAATCGTTGAGGAGTATGTTAAAAATCTGTAAGTGCAGATCCACCTACGTCACACGCGCATCAAAGACGGATCAAAGTATATCAGTTTGCGAGACGCGGAGCTGAGTATACACGTGAAATAGGTGGATCAACAATTGTTCTAACTTCTCACTGGAGCAACATTTACCGTGAAAGGTTGATTATATACTTATAGTAATATATATATAGTATGTATGTATAATATATTGTGGTTTGTTGTTTCAATACAATGATATTGGCATTCCAAGTAGTAACACAATTTCAACAATCAGCTACGTATTTCAGTGAGAACAAAGGAATTGGCTACGTTACTAAGAGCAAGATTAAACTTGGTTGCATTCATCGCACCACCTGCTCCGCCCCTGTGCCAAGTTTCATGTTCTCCTCAAAATATGCTACGAAGGAAATTTTCATTTTCTTTTTTACCCACCATGACTCGATATAAAATTATCGTCATCTAAAAAATTCCTGCGAGCATTTTTAAAATTTTCATATATTTTTATATAACCAAGCATATTTCCCACGGGATAGCCACAACATCATTGTTCAGTACAAATATGTGGTCGCCGTAATCATATTGGTTAAACAAAGTTAAATTACAAAGTTTCACATCTCGTTTAAGTTTGCCACACTCATTGCAGAGCTAGTGGTCTGTAAAATATTTTATCTACTCTCATATCGTAATGTGCTAATTATGAAATCAAAAACACTACTTTAATGACCCACTTTATGCACACCCGTGTATAATGATTTATTATAGTATAGTTTTGTTCCCAAGATAATGCTATAAAATAACTTTTTTTCTATAAATAATTAGGAATCAGTATCCCGAACTGGTGGTAGAGTCTATTGTAATGATTGTAACTATCGACGTTCATAAGTGCCTTACCAGGGCCTAAACTGAATAAATGAGTTTTTGATTTGGTTTGATTTGATTTATCAATTATATTTTAGATGCAAATTTGCTTTGTCTGTAGTTACATGTAATAGTGACGAATTTTTTACTTGAACTTTAGAGGTAAAAATTTTTGGGAGTTGGCAACACGGATTTGATTATACGATTATTGTGTTTGTTTATTTTATTGTTTTTGCCTACATATATCATTGTGACCAATTTTTTTTTGTATGCCAAATACTATATCGATTTTTTAACCTTGAAATTACATTATTTATATGATTTTAGATAAAGTACTGTATGATACTGCACATAATTAGGTATTAAAAACTCGTGTGATACTATTAAGAACCTCGCCTCAAGCTCGGTACTTAACCTCACACTCGTATTTTAATAACCCCTATTATGCAACAGTATCATAAACTAATATTAATACACTTTATTTAATTTTATTTTCAATCTGTATTAGGAAATATTGTAGTTACTTGTTTAGTCATTAAGTTTTTTTTAATACTTCTAAGGTAGCAAACAAGCATACGGACAACCTGCCAAAAAAGCGATTACCAAAGCCTATAGACGCTTGCACCACAAGGGGTACTTGCGCGTTGCTGACCTTGCAACAATCTTTTAGGGGGGCCGATGCTTGTTTACCGAATTTGTGTTTAAAAAAATAATATTGCAGCTGTGAAATTAAACTTGAAACGAAATAATATTTAGTTGCATACACATATAGATATTTAAATTGTTATAGGCATATATAGCTTTAATTATAGTTGATGCTGATAAAAAATTAAAAGCCAAAGTCCCACCCACAAGCAACCGCAACTAAATCAACATTTCGAAACCTCGTGACGTTGATTCGTGTAAACACATTCAAGAGTTCCGACTCATTTGGTTTGTATAAACTGTCACCCAACCATGTCACCAATTTAGATTATCAATTGTTTTGAAATAGTTATTAGGCATAGCTTGTGAATAGTGCAATACAAGAGTGCAATAATATGTTATCAGATATTGTGATTCAGTATACTGAGTACAGGAGGTATACTGAAGTCTAGTGTTATGAAGTGCAGTAAAACTGGCATAAGACGATTTTGAAGGGACCCAGCCAAAAACGCGTTTTATGCGGGAAAGCGTATTATGCGAGATAGAAAAATAAAATATTAGATACTGTTTTTGTGGAGGTATTGAATTATAGGAACATACCTAGTACATTTTGTAAAATTGGTTATTTGTAAGTTTTCAGCAATTTACACGCTTTTTCGCATAATATGGGGCCACTTATGGGCAGTTTTAAAGCTCGCGCTTGATGTAGCCATTCCACTAAAACCTTTTCTAATTGATCAAACGTTTCTACTTTTTGCTCTTCACACCTCCCAATCTGTATTTTTAGTTCATTTGGTTCCTACGTAACGTTGAAACTGGTAAGTGAAGCTTTGCAGCTAACTCTGTTTCATTTCTTGTTTGAGATTTTTCATCAAAAACTTTCAATTTCTTCAACAATGCTTTTTGCATACAATATGTAAGTAAACAAATTACACAGATGGCGTATTAAACGGGATGAGGAATCGTATTATGCGTGATATACTTTTTAATTATTTTTTTATTTTAATAAACTAACTGACTCTAACTACTAAACATACTAACTATATACTTATAAATGTAACTAAAAATAAATTAATTATAAATAAAAAACTTCCCCTAACTCCTCCCCTGGTGGCAGAGTACCAAGAATACTGGCGGCATTGCCTCGCTGTATTGCGAGGCTTATTCTTTGGCCTAAGTAGCCGCCAGCTCTGGGATCCCGCGTAGCTTCCACCAACCGCTTAGAGATTTCTCTAAAGAGGTGGTGAGCTCGATGACCCCAGGGTCCTAAGGTTTCAACCCCAAACGGCTCAAATATATACGTACTTGATATTCCGCTATATTTGTGCCGTTTGAGGTTCTCTGCACTGTTGGCTGCTGCGCCAGCTTCGGTCGATGATATACTTAAATGTATGAAAACATGCTTCTAGTTGCAGGAACTGATTTAAAATAGCTTATGTCTGTGGTTATGTACTATCTTCTGTCTGCTGGTTCTTTTGGTAGAATCAATTAACTGATATTTTATGGTACTATGCGTTTCGCGCGTTTGCAATTCAAAATCAAAACTCATTCATTCAGTTTAGGCCCTAATAAAAGCACTTATGAATGTCAACAGTTACAGTTTTATAATAGACTCTACTACCGGTTCGGAATTTGCATGCCGAATACTTTTTGAAATAGTATAAAAAAAATATGGTTAAAAGCTAATTAATATAAAAACTTTCCACTGGTTATAAATTATATGGAAGATATATAAAAGAAGTCAGCGTAAATTTAATAAATATCCATTAGATCAAGATATTCCGTAAGTAAGCCAAGTATGTTTGTTTCAGGCGACTAGATGGTGTAGCCCATAACCTGAAGCTAGTCAACGGCAGGTATTCTGCAGTGGCATCAGTAACGCTCAATGATGCCGACCTCCCATCACCAGCTGAGTTCATCTGCACATTGAGGATATCACAAGCGAAGTACGCAGTTAGAAAAGAAGCTATTTATTATCCAGGTTAATAACATTTTTGTACTGTAAAATGTGTCGACGGTGACAGTAAATGATAATCTTGTCGCTTTAGTACGAAGGTTTCGTGAAATACGACAAAAAATAGGATTAATATAGAAATGGTTTTGTTTTGTACTTTTTCGTTTTAATTTGCGAATAAAACTCAAAAAACTTAGAATTATTATAATAAAATTTTCAACATTTTTATTGAAGACCAACGTGGCATGCCACCTTCTGGGAACGATACCTTCTGACAGCGACTTTTTCATTTAGTTTCGTTAATTTTATTTACCGAGTTTTTAGTTTATTTTTCAAGAATAAGTTCAAATGAAAATTATATGAATTTGCAAATAACTAGGATCCAGACCGTAACATTTATTCATATATAAAATGAAAACAGAACAGTGAGCTTGCTGCACATGCAATTTCCTATTGAATAATAGACAATGTCCGGGTAATATGCGTCAACATAGAAATATCTTACTCGTATTTATTTATAACAAACGATTTAACCGCTTTATAAGTCGACGAACGTTATTAAAGCCGGCTAGAGGGAATAGATAGAATAAGAAATGGAAATATTTTTAACGAAGGCATGAAAATAACAATTCACGGAATAAATTTGCGAGAGGGCCATTTAAGCTTTTTATCAGCGCAAAGTTTGTGTACACAGCTATCTAAAGTGTAAGAGTGAGATGAAACATTTCCTGCAGCGGTCTCTGTGAATAATTTTGTGCTTCGTTAACTCTATTGTGGAGAAAAAATGAGTTTAATAGAACTTCGCTGAGGTAGCGAGCCGTGTACATTTTTAGGCATTCACTGCTCATGATCCTAAATGAAAAGTCAACAAACAGTTCCAGGGTTTACCTCTGGATACCATTTTCGATTGGACGTTGAAAGATGGATTTTTGTGATGGATAGAGTTTTTTTTTACAAATCTCAAGGGTATGGAACTAATTTATCGATATCATTTTTTAGGAATATTATGACGTAGGATAGGAAATCTAAAGTGTGTTATGTAAAAAAATATAAGTGATACTGCAAGTCTAAAATCTACTGAGCTTAACTTAGCACATAGATGAGTCATACTCAAGAATAACATATAGTATACTTTTTATCCCAGAAAATCATAAGATCCCTCGGGAACTTGAGTGAAACCGCGGGGTGGAAGATTGTTAGTATGGGAAGATGTTTGTTACCTACTTTTTAACGCAAAAAACTACTGAACGGTTTTTGATGAAACTTCGCACATAGCTCATACCTACTCAATAAGAATAGCAAATAGACTACTTTTAATTCTAAGAACGTGAGTGATATCGCGAGGGGCTAGTTAAAAATATATTCACTTATTTTCTATCAACAGGAATAGATCTTGAATTCAAATTACTATTTGACAAGGAGCCCGGAACACTTTTGAGATACCCGCTATTGATATAAATTTAATATTAATGGGTTTAGTTCTCGAAGTTATTTACTAAAAGCAGTTATAAAGTAATCAATTTTAGATGTAAGTTTTAATTGTTTGATGTTGATACTACCTCCGTTCCTTTGCAACAAACTGGATGATAGTATATAATGATATAGATATTTAAACAGTTCTATTAATTTATCTTTCTGTGTAACTCGAACTATAGATTTGTTTATGTTAATAGTTGGATAAAATAAATGATTCACGGAAGACTTTTTTTGCAAATATAATGACATTACCTACGTAATATTTGAAAAAGAAAACATATGTCCGTTGTTCACGTTTTCGTCGTTTCAATTTCATCATGTAACTAATAAATATTAAGGCTTTCAATACATTTCACTTGTTTTAATAAACATTCGTACACATCAATATATTTCCATGGTACTTAGTAATCCAACCCACAACACCCTATGGTCTAATCTACCACCCTCCTGGTCTAACGAATAAAACTGATGCATTTATATTACGTATATCAACAAAAATTACGGAAAATTACGATAATAAAAAGAGACTATAATTTTTCTATTCATAAAGATTTTAACATTATAATAAATACATTATTTTTTGCATCTGAATAAACTGGTATCATAAATTGTGATTATTGTCAACAGGGCCTATAAGCACAACTCCTGAGATGCCCACAGCAGCTGATATGCAACTTGCAGCAGCAGTTGGATCTAAAGGTAAACATTGATAGTTCTTTTAGTTGTATGATTATTATTCCAATTTTATTCTAACATACTCTGTACATTAACTTCAAATTCTAAAATTTCATAAATCGAAATTTTAAGTAACAGGAAAATTTATTGTCTGATACATCGTACAAAATTATTACTTCATGAATTTATGTAAATAATCTTCATGAAGTGTAATTTTATTAAATACAAATGCTTGTATTATTTCAGTAAATGTTGTAGCGCATGAAAGTATGCAATGCCGACATCTGGTAACAATTCAGGGTAGGCAAAAACCGCAGCTAGAATTCTGGACATGTTCTATAGGATTAAGGAGTACTTTACGCCTAGATAGTTGATACAAATTGTTCGTTGGATTCAAGTGGAAGTAGTGGGTGTTCGTCGACACCTAACAAGTTTATTTTGGCTGTAGATAATGTATGATACTGTAGGAGCATTATGTATTATTTAAAACCATTAGTTAAGTAGGTATTGTGGTCTTTATTACAGACACGCTTTTTTGTAGCCGTTTTCAGTGTATTTGAATTGATGTTATTTTCATCTGAATACCTTTTGTATGTAAATGAACAATTAATGAATAACAAATGTAACATTTTTTTTCACAGGGACAAATCTCTACACAGCAATGAGCATGGTCCTGTTTCCGGCTTTAGCTCAAATACTCGTTTCATAAAGCACCTATGGCGCAGGAAGAAATTCTGACATGAAATAAAAATGCTAATAAAATCTACCGTGTCGCTCGAATGTGTCATCATGCCAGACATTCCCGTTTCAAGTGATAAAGATAATTTGACACTCGATACGACCTTGTCATGATATGAAAGTGATTTTTCTTTACTGTGAAAAAATCTAGTTACTGAAAATTGATGGTTATGCAGTGAACGGGCATTTTTAGGACTTATTTTTAGTTAAGAATAAACAGAAGCAAACACATCATAATATGATAATAATTGTCTTTTGATGTGAGATTGTGGACAAAAATTTGCGTACCACAGCAGATAATAAATCTTGGTAAAAAAATATTTTTCAGTGTATTTTGGCGTTGATAAGTAATATAGTATTTGTTCGCACACTACAGATATTTAATAAAGAAAATACTCAAATAAACATAAGGTTAATTTTCGTCATTTTTGAGAACCAAATCTATTTCAAACACTGGCTCCGATTTTGTTGTTTAAAAACGAATCTAATTTTAACTCACTAACTACATACTCGCATAAGTAGCTCTTTCTAACAAAATACATAAGAAAGGGATAAAAAATTATCTTGTCAATTGCGTATTTCAACGTGAACTCTATCTTTATTGGTATTGGTATCTATCTCTTTTCCCGTAAATGACAATGGAATAAACTAATTTGCAAGCTTTAATTCAAACACTAGCCAAGGAAGTGTTAAATATCTGATAACCTATTTCAATAATAGGTACTTGTAACGTGGCTAATATTAGTTTAGTTAAAAACAACAAAACCGGTACCACTAATTTACTAAATGTAAAATGTCCTAGTCATAATATCCAAAAAAAGCTTAACATGAAAAGTGTTAGGTACTAAAATATCGATTTTATGTAGGTAGATACACCGTTTTACAAATTATTATAATGTCATGCAAACAACTAAAAATGCTTTGCGAGCACTGACATATGGTTATAAACCCGTGAAAAGCTGAAACTAAACTAGTAGTTTTAGTTTTATAGCTTATAAAGGATGACTCACGCTAGACCGTGTCGGGTCCGAGCCGAGGGTCGGCCGTAGCACCGGTCAACTAAAGGGCCTCGGCCGTCACTCGGCTGCCGCTCGGTATAGCGTGAGTTAAAGTTGACCGGGCTACGGCAGACGCTCGGCTCGGACCCGACACAGTCTAGCGTGAGTCATCCTTTAATTGTACAGATACCTAATATGAAACTTATTAATTTTTCGAAAAAATATATTTTTAATATTATAAAAACCAAATTGCAGTTTTAAAAGTGTATTTATAGTGATAATGTAATTTCTTTAAAATAAGTGTGTACCGAGGTTCTGAACGTAGCTAGTTATATGGCCTAAATGAAATGAAAATAAAAGTTGCTGTATTAACGTAGTAAATGTGATTTTGTTATGTAATAAAATACAGATCATTCATTATTTTAACAGACCGAGTTATACTATATACCTACCTACTGTGAAAATATGGATGATCATTTTAAATAATTTTTAGTTAGGTATAAAGTATCTACACCTCTTTATTTTATACCTAAGATTGAAAATTCATTAATTAACGAAAGTTTCTTATAGTATTAATATATATGTTTTAACCAAATTTAAGAAAGATGATATACGTATTCTTGTACAAAGCCATGATGTATCTATTTTGTGTTGGTAGATTAAACAAAATACAGATTCGATACTTACAGTTTATGAAAAAACCGGCTAAGTGCGTGTCTTCGTACATTTAGGGTTCCGTACCAATTGTAGAGTACAAATTAGTTGTCATTGGAAAAATAAGGAAATTTCAAAGAAAAAAATTATCAATATAATTGGTATTTGTTAATAAAATATATGTAATTTTAAATATATATTATTACCTACCGAATTTCAAGTTCAAAGGTAAATGGGAAGTTAAAAACATCTTCAGAACAAAATTTTGTGATAGACGACGGACAGACGAACACGTGAGTGACAGCAATAGGATTCCGTTTGGACCCTTCGGGTATGGAACCCTAAAAACTGGCAATGAACTACATATATACAGGTTGTATGTAGTATTCCATTAAAATTAATGAAATTCAATAGGTACCGATTAATAATAATAGGATTGAGTATCGCATCTGATATATAAAATATTCTACCCAGTTTATTGTATTTCGGAGAGAGATGATCCTGTAAAAACAGGGTATCGAATTCTGTTCATTTTATTTTTTTAATTTAAGTCACGAATTTAGGACAATATTGTAAATCGTACCTTTGCCCTTATTTGTAAGCTTTTTCAAATATTTGCTGTATTACATTTTTAATTAGGTTAAAATTCGATTGTCTTCATAACAGTGGATATAAAGTTTATGAATAAGGGTCATTGTAAATATTTGTATCGAATTTGTATGAATTTAATATGTAAGTTGAAATGTAATTAATTCATTTGCTGTGCATATTTGCGGTTTATGGATACGATCCAGTCAAAAATTTTATCATCAGATTTCTTAAAAATAAATTAAAGAAGATCGTTGTGTATGACAGTAGTTTTATTTTGTCAAACACCTTTTATAATAATATATTTATGATTTTTTTTATTTCTTTTCATCGTGCAATAAACTGTACAATACATACTGACCCTGATGTTAAACTAAACTAAATTAAACAAAAAAACGTATGTTTTTTATTTCTCATGAAAATGATACCAGAACTTTAGTCCTGTCAAATTAGACCGATTGCTTGTTAAAACGTGAATTTAGGTGCTGATTTTTGTCACAACTACTTACCCGTAAATATCAATGACATAATATACTAATTTGACAGCCGTATATACCTTCTATCCTTTTTCAATAATGTGTATAAGAAAGAGATATGACTTAATTAAAATATGTTTAGTTTGTACACAACAAAAATGGCACCCATATTTTCATAATGTTCCCTTAACTTCAGATTAAATTAATATAAAATTTCCTACCCTCATCAATCAAACATCGTCAAACTGAAATTAAAAATCAATTTTCGGATACATTAGACTATTTTCATGTGTTTTGTAGAATCCTGAATAATAGATTCGTCGGCTTAACTCCCAAACGAATTACCCGACTAAATTATGGAGCACGCCACCTCTGACCGTTAGCGTAGAGAATAAATCGACTTCGTTACCTACATATTTGACCTATAATACAGTGAAGTCAAATTAAGTGAAGTTTGATCAAAGTGGGATTAAACGTAAAGTAATTTAGACATAAATGATTTATCATTTTGATAACAAGGTTGATGAACGGGAAATTTAGTTCAGTGTAAAAACACAAGTATAAAAGTGTAATTTAAATATATAAAATGAAAACGTGACTGACTGATTGATATATCAACGCACAGCTCAAACCACTAGACCACGGGGTGAAATTTGGCATGCAGGTAACTATTATGATGTAGGCATCCGCTTAGAAATGATTTTTGAAAATTCAACCCCAATGGGGGTAAAATAGGGGATCGCCGGAGAAATCGCGGGGCGTAAAAGTAAACCTATTTTGAGAAATTAAATTATTATTACGTTTTAACATAGAATTATTTACACGAATACTTGTATGCTTATAGACAGGCCCTTATTTCAGATTTCAATCAGTCGTATTATTGCACAAACTAAAAATGATTAAAGTGGCGATTTCTATTTCATTTTAATATGAGGAGCGTAACTAAGCCCAAAATACAATTTACAATATTGCTCTCATACCTGTATAATGGTGCCGATTCTGTTGTTTACGAACTTAACTAATATTAGACAAGTCACCTCTCTTTCATTTTAACCTTATTGAAAAAAGATAGAACATTTTTAATGCTGTCAGTTTAATCCATGCCATCGTAATGTAAATGTCGTACGGGTAAATAGTCGTGACCAATAAAGATCGCGCTTAAATTCACGTTGAAATATGTGATCGGACTGAACTGACAGGACTAAAATATCTTGCATCCCTTTCTTATATTTACTATTAGAAAGAGATAAAGTGAGATTAAATTTATTTAGTTCGTAAACAACAGAATCGGCACCAATACAGTCCTAATTCAATATTGTATAAGCATTCATAAACTCATCACTGGATATGGCAATACGTATTAGTTAATACCTACCTAAATGAAAAATATTTCAGTATCTAATCCACGCGTGATACGCACTACTTTAAATTCAAAGCAGAGCCACTCTACGTGGGAGAAGCTTTTGCACTTATTCGTACACAGACATAGAATATGGAATAAGATCCACATTCTATGAAAATAAAAATGTGAACATATCATATATCTAAAGGATAGATTTACATACATGTTCATACATACAATGCTCTAAAAAGAAACACACAAACTTTATATTGTAGTTTAGTTTAGTTTTATATAGTGGTTTAGTACCTAATCAAATCCGTGTTGCCAACTTCCAAAAATTCTTACCTCTAAAGTTCAAGTCAAAAATTTGTCACATTGTCATTGAATTGATATTGATTGATTATACTATTGATAGGTCCAAAATGTACTTTAATAGAAAAAAAGTTATTTTATAGCATTATCTTGGGAAGAAAACTGTACTATAATGAAACATTATACACGGGTGTGCCTAAAGTGGGTCATTAAAGTACTGATTTTGATTTCATAATAAGAACATTACGATATGAGAGTAGATAAAATCATAAAGTTCACAAAGTGTAGGCTTAAAAACTCTTAGTTGTCTTAAAAAACACTATTGCGTTATTGTAATGTAAAAAGTGTTTTATTATGCAGTGCAAAAATGCCACTTTGCAAGAAAGTGTGTTGAAAAAATATCGTCAAAACCTCTTAATCTGGACCATAAAAACAGCTATAAAAGTGCTGAGAGAATCAGATGAATAATTAAGGTGATGTCACCTCATGAAGTCTGTTAAAAAGGGTTTTTAAAGCTGGGTATCTCCTATACCTATTTAAATAGGTATTTATTTAAAATGAAACAATATATTTACCTTCTCCAGAGCGGTAGGGTTAATTTTGACACATTTGATGAATTTGACAGATTTGTATGGAGTTTTGTAATATAGCCCAATTTTATGCGAAACAAATATGTTGAAGAAATGCTATCCAAAATGCTATGAAGCTGCAATTGTGACAAAATTAACTTTTAACGGAACTCAAGATATTTGAATACACTTAGATAAATAAAAAAAACTTTAAACATACCCCTCTCTCCACTGTCTATTTTATTTGAAATTAAAAATATATCACAACCACATACATGACAGATCCATTTTTAATTAATACTCAATGTTTATACAAGTTGTACTTACTAGCTTGATTTCACTTCAAATATATGAGGCGATAATTTTAATATGACAGGGCCTTAATAAATAATAACAGCGAGCCCTGTATTTTAGTGATTCTAGCAAATAACAGTCTTTGCCTGGCCGTCTCATTTGTTTTGCACGGCGTACGTAATAACGCGATCAAAACGTATGAGAATTTTGACAGAGCAACGTGATGCGAAAGCTTAACTTGTAGGCATTGAGGTATATTACCTACTACGTATAGAGAAGCTATCCTAAACAAAAGGTTTATGCTTCATTTTGTTAATATTCGCTGAAACAATAATTAGTCGTCTAACCAGACAGTTTAAGCACGTAGCGCTAGAACGCTCTTAAGGGTAAACCTTCGGTTGGAGCGTTAAATTCAAATTTTATCACGTTTTTTGCTAATTGCAGCTCATTTATAGGTCTTAAGTTATCAACATGTTATTTGCGACCAGAATGGCAGTATATTTACTGATTAATAACAAAAGAAATCATCAAAACATTCCTCCAAGGTATATTAGTAACATTTTCATGAAATAGTTGTTTGTCAGTAATATACCTTGGAGGAATATGTTGATGATTTAGTTTGTTATTAATCAGTATATTATATATACTACCATTCTTGTCACAAATAACATGTTGATAACTTACGACCTATAACTGAGCTGCAATTAGCAAAAAACGTAATAAAATTTTAATTTAACGCCCCAACCGAAGCCTCCACCTTAAGGTGTAGTTTTTTCGCGACCAAAAATTCGTAAGAGCCATAAATATCACAGCTCTTACGCGTTTAACCAACTAAGTGAAGTGTGGCCGGATGGCTGCACTTGAACGGAGCATAGTGGTTATATGTGGCGTCTTCTCTATACGTAGTATTATACCTCAGTGCTTGTAGGTGGAATTCATTCGAGAACAAATGACTAACTGAGTATACAAAACGGCGCTCATCTACGTGTCTTGCGACCTTGTTTGAATAGAGTATCGTTAACTAAGGTATACAGGGTTGATTAAATTTAAACATGTCATGTACTGTTAGTTTAATTAATGTTATAAATAATGAGTTAAATATAATTACACCTATCTCGAAGAAAATAAATATTTGAAGAAAGGCAGAGCATAGGATCTTGACAGTACCGCGATGCTATACGTGGAATGATGATTCTAAAATGCATTTTTCTCTGTATTCTTTATTCCCAGAGATTTGGAAAAAATATATGTTATAGTAAAGAATATGTGACGGGGAAAAGTTTTAAAAAAAATTGGGATTTTTCATTAGTAACGTCAGAAAAAAAATCGTAAATATGCCCCTTTTTAAAACTAAGAATGCATTCTTCTCTAATTTGGGCCATCCAAATAACTTTAAAAATATTAACATACATTCTGAAATACATTAGAAAGGGAATCAGTTTCGTATTTTTTTTTAAAATGCTTAGTTTCTTTTTAAATAACATAAAACCATATTTTTTACTAAAATTACGTTTCTCCTGTCTCGCTTGTCACCATCAATTTAGTAAGGGACGGAGACATACACAGATAGCCTCCTCTTAATTTTAATTTTAGGCCTGTATTTGACGACAATCACACCGTCATCAGTGATGAGGCCAAAGATGGTAAGCATATGTGATACACAGGACGGACCGGAGCAAGTAATTTGTGCTGAAGCTTCTATAGGCCACGGTTCTGCTTGCCATCAGGCGGGCCAAATGCTTATTCGATGACTATATAATATGAGGTTCTAGGCTTTGTGTGTTTACCATCATCGGCGAAACCATTGCTAACCATAATGATGGCCATAGGGTTTGAGGTCAAACACACGCCTAGTAAAAAAAGAGAGGTCAACAAATTATAAAATGGTATATATGAATTGTTAGTTACCTACTTGTTACGTATGCAAGTAAAATAAGTTAAACACAAAATATATCAATTCATTCTAAAATAACAATTCCTAGTAGCACTACTACTAATTCAATGCGAGTTCAACACTAATTACATTTCATAGATTCATTACGTTCCCTGGAGAAGCGAATTAATTTCAATTAGAATATAACATAATGTATCAGCTAATAATTTAGGAGTCTATTCTTGTGACATGTATGAATTGAAGGAATTGAATCGGGTAGTTGACTGACACATCAAATCAGCTACTTTTTAATAAATGTCAAAACGATAGTTTATAAGGAATTTTGTATGAAATATTACATTATGACGTCATAGTTTCACAGCATCAAATCATCTACTCTTAGTGGTTCCACTGGTAATTAAAAATCATAAAAAGCATTAAATGGACAACATATTTGATATCTCCACGTGTTTTTAGATGTTTTATGCATTGGTTAGTGTTTGGTCATTTATTTTTGACAGTGGCAACTACCCTATTAGACCTGGAGACTTTCAACGCTTTTGCTAGTTTGGCCAATAGGTATTTGGGACCCAAATACCTATTATGTATGTGTTGGCAGCGATGACTTACGGAGCAGAGAAGTGGTCGCTTACGATGGGCGCAAGACCGGTCATCGTGGAGATCTTCGGGGGAGGCTTTTGTCCAGTATTGGACGTCTTTCAGCTGATATAATGATGATGGCAATACCTAGGTACAGTATGCCACAACTTAGATGTAGCATCGGTAAATCGTACCTATATCTACACTTCACTTCCGATTAACACAACTAATAAAAATCATTCATTATCGCGCCATTCAACAACACATGAGTAATTTTGTAGGCGCACTCTTTTCGGAAACGATCGATTTTACGAATTTTGCCTATGCTTCATCTAAGTTGTGTCATTCTGAAGTAACTTTTTTCTTATTTAAATGCGAAGTGACGAGTATGAACCTGTGTCAAAGTTTAACATGGATATCTAATATATCAATGAATCATCTAACGAGGAATCTTACAAATGACGAACTACTTGAATCCCTTACACACACAACTCAACAAACTGTGAATCGAAATTGTCTTCCCAATTATAACTTGAAATTTACTTTTATCAAATATGTGTAATATTAAACACGGAAGGAAGGCTATAAATATGTGTATGACAATATGGAGGCATTCAAATAATAATCAGAAAAGTTACTAAAAGTTAAATCGTACCACGAGTTTTGGAGCCAATTTGTTCCGAGTAATGCACAGAATTTACTAATTCTTTTAAAGTATACCTATATAGTAGGAGCGTCATATAAAAACTGTTTTGTTAGATTTTTCACGCTTCTGAACTGAATCAGTGCCTGTTTTTTGCCTTAAATATTTAGAAAGTGAGTATATCCATCGTCTAAGTAATCAAAAAATACAGTGAGTGAAATATAATAAATTATCAATATTTTCTGGGACATCAAAGCTTTACGGTCGTGAGCAGTCATATATGCGTAAAGTTTATTGATCTTCGAAGCAGAAGAGTAGTTTTGCCTATTTGGGTACTTATGCTTAAGTAGGTACGTGTCCTATGAATAAAAGCCTATCATTTAAAATATGCAAGTGATATCGGGTAGGTAAAAAACAATCGCTCATTTTTAATTGAATACGAATTGAATATTGATTACAATTTCAGTAAAATACGATATATTTTTTATTTTAAAAGTGATGACATTTTCTTTTCTGTGCTGAATTTTAAGCACTTGACCTTTTTTAGAACAACAAAAAATTAACAAAACCTTCTTTATGATATCAATAATAAGTAAACTATTTAATAAATATCATTGACATTATTGTGAAAAAATAACCACGATTCCCACTAAAGCCAACAATTTTCTGCGACGCACAAATAAACCGCAAGATACAGTAAATATACAATTATAATTTCGTATTCGGGACGCTGGCGACACAATAATTTAAGCTTACGAATACAATTTGTACGACAGGGGAAGCGAATGAAGTGTGCCGAGTGAATAATTTTGTACGTCGTTGTTGACTGGGGAGGGGGAAAGGTCTGTCATGTTATAAAGGTTTGTTGTGCCTATGGTTGGAGAGCGCACTGTAGTAAACCCTACCTCATAAGGTAACAACATGGGACTAGTTTCTGGTGGTGTATAGTAAAAAAATACTCTTAAAAAAACAGGGTTGCGTGGGCGCAACCTGGAGGGTTTTGAGGAATCGGCAGTTAAGCGGTCCCTTTTTTTGGTGCATTTTACCTCATCGAGTAACAACTTGAGACCTAGCCCATTCGATAGAAGTCATCGAAAAACGTATAAAAAAAGTTGGTTGCCTCATCCTATCCTGGCACTTTCTGAAATCGGCCAGATTTTAGGGTGCTGAAAAATGACCGATTTAACCTCATCGAGTAACAACATGCCACTAATGCCATTCGATAGCTTAGATAAGCCCGATGATAAAAATATAAGGTTGCGTGACCTCAGCCTGGAGGATTTCCTAGTCGGCCAGGTTTTATGTCGGATTTACGAAGGCAAAATTTAAGGAAATCATCTATAAAACAATGAATTTGACATAATTTCAATGGTTTAACTGTATGAGATGGCTATGATACATATTTGAGTTCATACAAAATCGGTCAAGTGTGTGTCGGACCACGCATCCGATAAAATTTCATATTTTACAGATTTTTTAATGCTTTAAAATGAGCGACCCTACCTCTTCGAGTTACAAGATGTGTATAATGCCATCCGATAGCTTAGATAACTCCGATTATAAAAACATAACGTTGTCTGCCCTCACCCTGAAGGATTTCCTAGTCGGCCAGGTTTTAAGTCGGATTAACTGAGGCAAAATATATGGAATGAATTTCACATTATTTCAATGGTTTAACTTAATGACGATTGTTTTGATACTTATTTGAGTTTATAAAAATGCTGTCAAGTGTGTGTCGGACCACGGATCCCATAAAATATCATATTTTACAGATTTTTTAACCCAGGTAGGGTTGCTTATTTTAAAGCACTTTATTCATCTTATTTTAGCGTTGCTTCGAGTAATAAGATGTCAATAATGCCATTCGATAGTTTAGTTAGATTACTCCGATAATAAAAATATAAGGTCGCCTACCCTCAGCTTTGAGAATTTCCTATTCAGCCAGGTTTTAACTCGTTTTTACTAAGGCAAAATGTACATTATTTCAATGGTTTAACTTTATGATAATTGTTTTGATACGTATTTGTTCATGTATCAATATTTTTTACCCAAACCTAATTTACACATTATCGTTTTAATCAAGAATTCCATAGAGGGGAACTTGTTTCAGAAGTCTAATGCAAACCTTATTATAAATCTTTACCTGTTTGTAGTCGTCATTTGGCCATGCTATGCCATATATTACGGTTAATTTATGCATTGATCGCTACATGATTTAAAACATATGTAAAACGTAAATATGATTAAACTTACTTTTTTAAACAGGGATCCTAATATTTTTTAAGCAATTTAAAAAACGATTGCCAGGGATATCCCTAAAATATTTCTATAATGATCAATCATCTACTAAAACTTTACTAACGTTGAATCTATACTAATAATAAATCTGAAGAGTTTGTTTGTTGGAACGTGCTGGTACTGGTCCGATTCGAAAAAATATTTCATAGGGAGCTACATTATCCCCGAAGGTTCTATTATACCTTTAAGCTGTATTAAAATAAAACTTCTATGTCAACGCAATCAAAAGAAACAGCAATTTAAGCCGCATATTTTGAAACTCGCAACTACTCGCAAGGGAATTAAAACCTGAAGGATACTTTCTGTCGACCTAGAGTCTTGAAATTTGGCATGAAGCAACGTTTTATAGCACAAAAAGGTAAAAAATTTAAAACTTTAAATTATTAGTCACATCACATAATATTTTTTTTTTTAATAATTATAACCTTTTCCTCATGAACGCGTAGAGATATCAAATGTATATCAAATACTTAGGTGTAATTGCCATTAAGCTGTGAAAAAAAACTAATTTCTAAGTCAACGCAAAACGCAAAGGTACAACCATTTAAACCGCATATTTTGCAACTACTTGCAAAGGAATCAAAATTTAACGGCTACTTACCGTTGACATAGAATTTTGAAATTTGGTAAGAAGCATAAATTGCAGCACAGGTAACAGAAAAATTCAGAAAACCTTAAAATGTTTGGTAGTTACCGCAATGACTGCGACTTATCTCTATGTATGTGGAGGGGACAAAATTGTTCAAACTGCAATAATGACTAACTTAACGTCATCCAATCCGGATGGTTTGGTTGGTGGATGTAGCCCTAAATGCGTTTATTTATATTTCTTATTGTGGGTTTTGTTTATTTTCAGACAGCTTGCTTGTATTGTTCCTACTGGCGAAGTGAGACAAAAGTTTTGCAAACTATTTTCTGTGACATTTATACTTTTATACTAATATTTTTTGATTGTTTGTTTGCATTGAATAGGCTCCGAAACAACAAGACCGATTTGAAAAATTCTTTCACTAATAGGAAGCTACAGTATTCCTGAAGGTTATAGGCTACTTTTTACCCCGGGAATGCGAATGGAACCGCGCGGAACAGCTATATCAAATAAAAGGGCTCGTTGTGAGGATCTCAAATATAATATTTCTTTTACAATTTTAAGACGAATATTTTTTAAGTTATTTAAGAAAATAAGCGAATCTCTCTCTGGAACAAAAATATCATACTGTGGTGACATTAGGTATAAAAAAAATATCACCAAACTTCAAGTTCATAGTGAATCTGGAGGTAAACTTTAGCCCTCTTATTCATAAACGCTGTTTAACTAAATCAGTGTTATAGTGTCCTCCATCTCACTCTTTCGATCACCATACGTCACTTGTCAGATAAATATCCAAAATATCCTACAAAGATAAAGACTACGGAATTTTAACTAATCAACGTTTGGTAACTTTTTTACGAATAAAAAGCCGCAAGTTTATAGCCCCAGTGGTTTAGGCTCTCCGTTAAAAAATCAGTTAGTCAGAAGATATGTAGATATAAACGTTTGTAAGCCATTTTTTTTGGAAAGGACTAAAGTTATATATTATAGATAGCCTCTGATGGCTGCTTCAACCTCACCGGACAAATTTGTAAATTTAATTTAAACTATATTGGGTAAACAAACTGTGATTAAAATACTAAACTCTATGCTATGCTTGGTCGAGCACTCTACAATCTACAATATTTCGAAGATTTTGGAAGTTTATTTTCAGCCAGAATACTATACAAGCTGTTACGGAAAGGGTATATACATATAAGTGCACGGCTTCTTTCGATCATAATAAACTATATTGCAAAGGTTTTTAAATCCTATATCTACATGTTAGGAAGATATGAGGAATGAAACCAGAAACCCGAACATTTCAACTTGAAATTTACACATCACTAGCAACCAAGTCAGCTGATCGGTGTAAGTAGGTAACTCACGATACATTCACCTGTGAAAACAAACCTCTTATGCTCTTACTCCTGGTATTTTTGGATAATGGGTTCCGGATATTTTATTTTGTTACTCACTTTTTCTGACAAAAACTGATTATGTTTGTGAACAAGCTAAAATACAAATCCTTTAAAAATTAACAAATCATCAATCAATCATCAGTAAATCATTTGTTACCTTGAAAATGATATTGAATTTAGGTAGGTAGTTAATGAAGGGATTAGTAGGGACTAGTAAATAATACTTAGTTACCTATCTACGTAAAACAATCTAATAACAAACATAACGGAGTATGTAATGTGTGAATCTACGTAATCATTGAAATTAAACCACAGACACAGAATTTGAGTATCCAACATTTCTTTTTTATGTTGGTTGACATACATAGGTACTCTACCAGAAATTAATTGCTTAGGTAAATACTGCGAAAGAACCTAATGGAACCTAGAACAGAAAAAGGATTTCGTAACATAATTTATTTTCAAATGAACCCTAAATAACTTTCCTCCGCAACTTATGTGTGTCCTGGTACATAAATAATGCTAAAGGGTTCTGTTTTTAGTTTAAATTAAATAATTAAAAAACTAGGGATTGTTTGTAAACAAGTTCAAATGCAAATGCTTGTTTGCAGCTTGGAAAATTATTTTAAAACTTAGGGTGTAGGTAATAATAATAATACTTAAAGAAAAGTAACAAGAATTACGGAGTAGGTACCTAGTTCACGACTTTCGGTGAACGTGTAAATGTAGGTGCCTAATAATTATGCACATAGTAACTTTCTACCACATTTTTTTTACCTCACAATAACAACAAAACGGGATAAAGGATAACGATACGAACGATCCTTTTAATGTTGATTTTTTTTATTCAACTCAAATAAGTATCAAAACAATCGTCATTAAGTTAAACCATTGAAATAATGTGAAATTAATTGCATTTCTTCCATATATTTTGCCTTAGTAAATCCGACATAAAACCTGGCTGACTAGGAAATCCTTCAGGGTGAGGACAGACAACGTTATATTTTTATAATCAGGGTTATCTAAGCTATAGCATGGCATTATTGACATCTTGTAACTCGAAGAGGTAGGGTCGCTCATTTTAAAGCATTCAAAAATCTGTAAAATATGATATTTTATGGGATCCGTGGTCCGACACACACTTGACAGCATTTTTATAAACTCAAATAAGTATCAAAACAATCGTCATTAAGTTAAACCATTGAAATAATGTGAAATTCATTCCATATATTTTGCCTCAGTTAATCCGACTTAAAACCTGGCCGACTAGGAAATCCTTCAGGGTGAGGGCAGACAACGTTATGTTTTTATAATCGGAGTTATCTAAGCTATCGGATGGCATTATACACATCTTGTAACTCGAAGAGGTAGGGTCGCTCATTTTAAAGCATTAAAAAATCTGTAAAATATGAAATTTTATCGGATGCGTGGTCCGACACACACTTGACCGATTTTGTATGAACTCAAATATGTATCATAGCCATCTCATACAGTTAAACCATTGAAATTATGTCAAATTCATTGTTTTATAGATGATTTCCTTAAATTTTGCCTTCGTAAATCCGACATAAAACCTGGCCGACTAGGAAATCCTCCAGGCTGAGGTCACGCAACCTTATATTTTTATCATCGGGCTTATCTAAGCTATCGAATGGCATTAGTGGCATGTTGTTACTCGATGAGGTTAAATCGGTCATTTTTCAGCACCCTAAAATCTGGCCGATTTCAGAAAGTGCCAGGATAGGATGAGGCAACCAACTTTTTTTATACGTTTTTCGATGACTTCTATCGAATGGGCTAGGTCTCAAGTTGTTACTCGATGAGGTAAAATGCACCAAAAAAAGGGACCGCTTAACTGCCGATTCCTCAAAACCCTCCAGGTTGCGCCCACGCAACCCTGTTTTTTTAAGAGTATTTTTTTACTATACACCACCAGAAACTAGTCCCATGTTGTTACCTTATGAGGTAGGGTTTACTACAGTGCGCTCTCCAACCACTAGGTTGGTGAAAATTATGGCGTATTGTTTGCGAATTACAGTTACTTTGTATGCTTTTAATTTTAAAATTAAATGCTGGAGTAAAAGCAGCAGTTTTATAGCATTTTTATTGTGTTAAACATTATGTACTGAAAATTCAAAACTAACCTGAGAGTACTTACTATCTTACAAACTGTATTAACCCTAGACTGCTCGAATGCGTGTCATTTTAATCACTGACATTTATTTGGATTAAAAGTTATTAAACATCAGAAAAAAATATATATTGCCTATATTTTATTGCAGTATTTTTGAGAAAAACTTCTATAGATACTACTGTTCGACTCTACATTCTGCTCTACTATCGATAAAAAATCAAAAAACTGTCAAATTTACGGATCAAATACCGTATTGCTAAGTATCACTATAATCTACTTGCAGCCTGCAGGAATACTGGAAATCTGGAAATCATACAACGTATCTCAATGACCGATCATATACTTGAGTGTTTAGTCTGGAGCGTGGCCGAAGAGGGTTAACCGTCTAAGAGCGTGTGAGTACACGGGCGTAAATCGTTTCAAATGAGTGCTTCATGAGTGCAGATAAATTACATTAAATCTCCGACTCACGTGCCGGAAAATTCACCAATATTTCACTAGATTTTATAGGGTGACCATGATTACGGTCTGGATTAGATATTGAAATGATATGTTTTTTTATTGTATAGTTAATGTACCTAAATTAATAAAAGATCAGGAAAAATCTGGTTGTTTTTAGTTTTTAATATTATATGTGTATATTTTCACACCTCGCACAAGACACAATAGTCGGTTGTTACACAGGGAGCAAATAATTGTTGTCATTCTTTGAATCATTAGCGCAGCTAGGAATAACACTAGGTCTATACCTAGTGTTATTCCTAATTACACTATTGTAATACTTACTTTTTAACTCGTATCAAAAATAACCAAGTGTTTCTAGTTTTTTGTAGTTGTAGGTATATCTATACTAATATAATAATATAATCTATCTTCTATCTTATATCTTCTTCTTCTTCTATCTTTTTGTTTCTGTTTGTTTGTTTATTTGTTTGTTTGCATTGAATAGGCTCCGAAACTACTGAACCGATTTGAAAAATTATTTCACCAATAGGAAGCTAAATTATCCCTGAAGGTTATAGGCTACTTTTTATCCCGGGAACGCGAGTGAAACCGCGCGGAACAGCTAGTTGATAATAAAACAGTAAAAAAATATAATTTTCTCAAATATGAAAACAAGGGAATAAATTTTAAAAAATCCCAAATTTAAAGTTGGACACTCTATTTGTAAACACTTGCCTTCTGAAGTTACTTTAAGTATGTACTCAGTGAGAATTATGGCGACGTGGGTAGGTATTACTGTGTTTTATTTCATTATTTTTTTGTAAAATAACACTTTGTATGAGTTGGATTTGTACCGCGTTTGTACAATTATAATGTACTCAACACACCATAAACTGTATATTATATACCATTTACACACCCTCAAAGTCCCTCACCTACACTTCACACTTCTCTCCAAAAGTAAAAAAAAAGTAAATCCCTATTTGGCATTAAGTATAGTTAGTTAAGTTATATAATTAATTTACCATAAGCTGTGGATTTAGTATAATAATTAAAATAAAATATTAATTCCCAATACCATTATAAGCCTCAGTCTGGGAAATTAAATAAGGTATTTTTTTCCCCAGCAAAATATTATGTAGTTTAGGTGCCTTGGATCCGGGGCTTTCATTATTATTAAGGATAATGAACCTAGTTTAATAATAATGAAAACGTGGATTAAATTGCGAGATCACTCTATAATTTCGTTCATTCATTAACGGCTTTTGTGTCCCCCAAACACTCAGTCAATAGTCGATTATTCAAATTCGATTGTATCGATAAGGAACGATTCGCTTGATTATTACATGAAATTTTAAACACAAGGGACAAGTGCAAATACATTATGGTTCTATTGTCAGCTATTAATAGTCATTTAAACGGGTCGAAATTTATTTATAGCACCGAGCGGTCGTTTTGGAGTTAATGTTCAATTATTTCAAAATGGCCGTTTAATTGAAGGTTTCAAGGGAGAAATATTATTACAAACTTTTTCACTGGTATAAACATTTCGTTAACCATTTCTAGACTGTGTACAATAATGTCGCTGTCTGTTTTTCCGCTTACTCCTCCTAATCTACGCAACGGATTTTGATACGGTTTTCACTAATAGAATGAGCGATAAACGGCTTGTGTTCGTTTATATAAATTGAGCCCGTGCGAAGTCGGTTGGGTATTATATTAATATTTATTATATAAACATCAGTAGGACTGGACTAGAAATTTCTATAAATTTCTGTAAGCAGTCCTTTTGTACCTTGGATCTGTTTTGTCTTTTCTTTTTACTTGTCTGTGTGTAAGTGAACCTATATAATAAGTATATAAAAATAAATATATTTTGTATCTGACCGGGACTAAAAACCTACTTCCTATTAATAAAGTAATAGTACATACAAATGTGTAAGTAAAGTATGTAAAATCTTCATGGGTGAATAGATTTTAAAGGGTACGTAGATAAAATTATATCATTTTACTAATATCGATCATACCCTGGAATAACATACAGGCTACTTTTTATCCCGGGAAAACATAAGATACCTCAGGAACGCGGGTGAAACCGCAGGGTGGAAGCTAGTATAAAATGTCCCGAGAAATCTTTAGATCATGAGATACTTAAAAATATAATGTCGTTAGACCACAACCTATTCAATGACGACTCTAAAGTCAACGTTATTGGAAGGCCACTCAATATTATGTTATAAGTTTCAAGGCAAACAGAATATAAAAATACAAGTAACCAGTTCAATATCTGTATACCTTTTAACAAAGATATATATAGCAATATCAATAAAATCCAATTCCATAGTAGCGTATCAAAAGTGAAGCGCTGATGAACCGACTAATTTAATCAGTGATATCTATTCACAGGATCCAATTTACGCGAAAGATTCTAGCTCCGGTTTCTGAAAGCGTTAATATTAAATTTAGTATTAGGAATATACATACATAAATATATTATTTAGCAAAAAATACTTTTACATAGCGTAAAATATCTTCTTGTCTTTGAACCGGTCGAGCTGACCTAAAATACAAATATGGCGTGTATTTAAATATACATCACGGGTTGTACCTACTCCATACACATTTTATTATCAAAGTCATGATTATTTTAACTTCAATATACCTAATTAAGATTAAGCGTTGGTTGCTCGTACATTTTGGTTAAAGTTAACTTAACTATTATCATGCTTTGACTGTAGAGTCACTTTGACGATGACCGATCTCCCTCGGTCGGTTATGGTTACGGTTCAAATTTTACTTAAAGTGACACGAGCAACCCAGTTTGCTTTCTTTCAGCGGTTAGCATGGTGATAGTTAAGTTAACTTTGACTATAACTTTAATTAAAATGTACGAGCAACCGGCCCTAAAACAAAGTTAATGAGAAATTTGTGCGTATTTGAATCTTTCTTCGGATCAAATTAAAAAAGGATTTTTCTATAACATCAGATTAACATTCCTTTTAGTGAGCATACGTTTATGAAACCAGACTTACAAGTAAGTATGTGGGGAATCTACAGTTATTACTTCCTTACTACCCTATAACGTAACAGGTGCGTAACGCGAGTAAAACATATTATTATTTATCTTGGTACCTCCCTAATGGCAGTTTTGCGTCGTCCGTTAATGAACTTTTAATGAAATCATGGTTATTAGAGTATCATTGGTAAAGTTTTGCGCTACAGTGTGAGGGAAAATAAGGGTTGCTCAATAAATATACAAAATATATGAGGGTTCTGATGTACGACTTAAGGGTTTTCTATGGCCCCACCGTGTAAAAGACGTACTGAGTAAAAGTGTCTGATTTTAATTACTAAGGTAAATACCTACTTTACTTCGATAATTTAATTCTTTACATTAAAACGTAGCTCTGTAAAACGGTACCGGAGTGCAATTGAGCTGAGAATTGCATCAGTTGAACACGAGATCCATTAAGCGTACACCTCAGATGTCTATGACCTAAAAACTGCAGACTGTACGTACTGTAGGTAGCTCTCACTAATGTGATGAGTTTAGGAATATGATCAAAAGGAAGGTTCTGTTTTATTATGTTAGTTTAATCTATAGAATTAAATAAAAGTGTATGTTTATACTGTCATATGATAATAACAGTTTTTTTTTACAAAATGCGAATGATCACATTTTTTTTCTGTCTGTTTGTTTCGGCTAAGCTCACTACAATTACCTATGTATGTTATAGCGAAACTATTTTATATTTTTTTTTAAATAATGCATTTTAAGGGAAATATTTTAATGTACTTAATTATTTTGATAAGGGAGTAAGGTAGGTTTTAAAAATTTGAGATCGCGGATGATAATGCTAATGTTATTTATTAATATATACCTACTTTAATTGATATTAAATACCCTTAAATACCCGTAAATTAGCTTTTATTGAGATAAACTCATCCTTCAGATCTATCAGTTTCACAGATACTAAGAATTAGGGTTCCTTTATTCATGTTCGTGTCACTGACTCGGCTGAATAAAACAGAAATGATGAATTCCCTGTTTGACCCATCTGACAGGTTCCGATGGTCTTTTTTCCGTTTCGATTGATGGGTTGGCAGGTGGTTGGAAAAATCTACCGATTCAATCCAGTGAACGAAACTTTATAAAAGAGGTAAGGTTCTTTATTTCGTTTAAAAAATCATTATTATTACATTTTAACTTTTTGTCTCCCATCTTTTTTGACGATCAAGATCTTATTACTATTGTAATGTGAAAGTTTGATAGAATGTAAAGATTTTTGGTACTATTGAACCCTAATCCTTTCATTAAGTATTGAACGTATTTGAAAAATTTTACACAGATAAATAACCCTAACCTCAGATTGATAATACAAAAATATTTGATAGGTACTTTATTATCCTGGAAAAACATAATATTCTCGTGAACAATGAAACCTCGCACTAGTTTATAATAATAGGAAAAATCTATGCATAAATTCCATTCCATTATTCTAGCTTTAATTAAATTAATGAGGTCAAAATAACCATGTATTTGCTAAAATAATCAAATCCTTACTAATATTATAAATGTGAAAGTGTGCATGTGTGTCTGTGTATCTGTTTGTCCGTCTTTCACGGCAAAACGGAGCGAGGAATTGACGTGATTTTTTAAGTAAAGATAGCTGAAGGATTGGAGAGTGACATCGGCTACTTTTTGTCTCTTTCTAAACCCCCACTTCCCTAAAATGGGGGGTGGAAGTTTGTATGAAGTATTCCGCAATTTTCAAGGTAGAAAGCTAAAAATTGGTATGCGGTCTATTTGTGACTAACAGAAAATAAATTTTTTTTTGGAAATCCGCCCCCAACCTCTTAAAAGAGGGGGTGAAATTTTATATGGGACTTTTCGCATTTTACAAGCTAAAAAGACTCTTTGTTACCAAAGAAAAATACCTGCCTTATTTTTTTGCGGATGGAAATTTGTGTGAGACTCTCCGCAAAATTAGTACAGAAAAATAAAGTTACGTGGAAAATAGTTAGGTAAATAGGAAGTTGGTAGGGGTAGGTGGGGTAGGTAGAAGTAGGTAGAGGTAGGTAGGTACAGGTAGTTAGGTCCCAGTTTTTTAAAATAATAATTATTATGAGAGATATAAATGTTTTTAATTTGTATGGAGTACCTAATCGTGACATCAAAGTAGGTATATGCCACCATAGTAATTTGTATTAGGTAAACTCGACCGTTTTATCGCAGACAATGACGTCACACGACTTGAAATCGCTTAATCTGAGTCATCGAAAATAATAGTACAGG
Source organism: Tethea ocularis (assembly GCA_963555595.1). Lineage (NCBI taxonomy): Eukaryota > Metazoa > Arthropoda > Insecta > Lepidoptera > Drepanidae > Tethea > Tethea ocularis. The sequence goes on along the minus strand of OY741961.1, from coordinate 11,232,495 downwards.
AGGTTATATTCCTCCAAATATAAGTTATTTCTGCAAAATAAGTACTAAATTGATGCATAATGATATTCCCCATTATTATTTCTATAATTAATTTTCAATTTATTATAATTTACCTTTCTAAGCCACCGTATATACTCGTTGTTGTAAAGCAAACAGTGAATACCAACGCCAGAGTTGATGGTACATAAATGACTCGATGCGAGGTCAGGAACTGAAGGATGTCACCTATGAAGAAAAAAAAACACTATAATATTTTTTTCAATAAACTTCATTACTTTACGTCTACTTACAATAACATTTTTGGTCAAAAAAGACAAAAGCATTTTACCTCTACTGTTATAATTTTTTACTTTTAATTTATATTAAAGTAAAACCACAAGTAAAATAAAATATATATTTTACGTAATATTTTTCACACACACACGAGTTATTTTGTTTGAACGCACTAATCTCCGGAGTTACTGGCTCGATTCGAAAAATTATTTCACTAATAGAAAGCTAAATTTTCTCCAAAGATTATAGGCTACTTTTTATCGCGGGAACGTGGGTGAAACCGTGGGTACAGCAGTATAATATAAATATATAGATCAAAATGTGCCTGAAATGAACTTCATGATTGATTGATAGAACATACAGGATTTATTAGGACGTACATGTCAAATCAATACTGTGTGAAATTCAACGTGGCAACCCTACGGCCCGGGGCGGATGATGGTAAATCGATAGACATTAACCCCGCAGAAGCCCCTGGTCTAATCTCAAACATTATCTATCTGTTAGCTTTTACGTAACTTCGAGCAATATGTTTACTTGTGCATAACTATAGTTCGTGAAATCACTATAATAGTTGTTTATCCGGAAAGTGTTATATTACTTGTTAATTTATAAGCTGGGAGTTGAAACACTTGTCTTTTTCCAACAATTTTTTATCAATTTCAAGGTAATAAAAAAGTAAAATTCTTTTAATATTTTTTCATATTATTCTGTAATTTATTTAGTTCTAATATTATTTTATTTCATATTAAAGGCTACTCTTTTATTAATTTCCACTCTAACAAAACATAATTCTGATAAAAAACAAAATATTCAAAAAATACAATAAATTTTTATTTATATACCAACATAACATTAAAATAAGTTAGCTTTATAAAAATGTTGGTAGTCTTAAAAATAAATCCAGAGAAACGATTTGTCAACCAAAAAAACTACCTATAAGAACAACGACGTTCGACAAACGATATATTTTATTTCCAAATCATTACACTCTGATATATTGACTAAATGAATGACTGGTGGCAGACAGCGTCAGATAAAAGTATATATTTATGCTTGCTCTAACGTAGCTAGAGATCGATAGAGACATTAATTTGTTTTTGTCGGGCTTGGTTCACTTAACTTTGCAAAAAAAAAAAAAATTATACAACTTCAAGAGCCGATTTTAATAAAAGTATATTTTTTTAAATAATTCCAATTTTTAAACCAATTTGTGTCTTTTCTTAATTTTGGTCAATTGGATCGGAACCTTATATACGTAGCTTAGTTTCAGTTCCATCGAGTTTCCAAACTCGTTTTTCACACTTATATAATAATGGAATGCCCAACATTTCAGAAATTGACGTTAAAAGCAGGAAAAATCCTCCATTAATTCTCTGCAAACGGCATTACGTACCTAAGGAACTTTCAAAACTGAAAGAAAAGAGTTTGTTAAGTTTTAGGAACTTTTCAAAACTTTAGGGAAGAAAAACAATTACCAAATTGGAGTTTGACTAATTTACAGGAAGCCCGACGTTTTTTGGAACGGTTCGACTATTTGGTCAAAAGATTTAAAAGTTTAATGTTCATTTTTATGTTACACAACTTGTCATATTGACAATATTAGGTACCTACTTATGTATATTTTTTACTACTATGAAGAAAATTAAGTTATTTATTACTCCTTTATTATCATCGTACGGTATAAATGATCTTGTACCCTAATAATTGTCTAACCTTACCTAGCTTACTGAAGAACAAATAAGTACAAGCTATAACCATTTTCATTTGGAAGCCAGTTGCTTCTTGGCAACCATCTGACATAAGCAATTATTATTGTGAAATATATCTATACCAACTTCGTAAAACAATATTGAATATTCTCGTTAAAATAAGCAAATATATTAAAGTACAGTTTTCTAATAGCAAAGTAAGATTCGAAGACAAAAGATCACTACTCCATAAATAAATTTAATCTACAATCTGACTGAGCTCCATTCCACTAACGAACCAATGAAAATGTACGCAGCAATGCATAAAGTTTTTTGGCACGAACGAAAATACTGTTCTGATTATTGAAGCAGAAAATTCCACATTTCTTTCAAATACGTTCGGTGAAAATTAAAACTATTCTGGCAAGACGTAAAATTGTTGTTAGGGTTGAAACATCGTAGCTGTTATTTACGACTTTTGTTAGCCATTGTAGTTAAAAACAATTTCTGAACATTCCTGTATCTTGGTATTTATGGGTTGACTTTAAATACTCAACAATAGGAGTGTCATAAATTATCAGGCTTTTAAAACATAGAGTTGAAATTATACCATCAACTGACGGTAAAACAAATTGCTTCTAGAAAAATGTATAGCAGAAACATTCTCCCAAGTTCTTAAAATATATCGTGACTAGCTTCCGTCCCGAGGTTTCACCCGCGTTCCCGAAGGATCTTATGTTTTCCCGGGATAAAAAGTATTATATCTATTAATCTAGGTTATAAACTATCTGTGTTCCAAATTTCATCCAAATCCGTTCAGTATTTTCTGCGTAGAACCGGAAGACGCAGCGTGGGCAGGCCCCCCACAAGGTGGACCGACGATCTTGTTAGGGTCGCGGGAAACCGCTGGATGCGGGTAGCGCAAGACCGGCCATCGTGGAGATCCTTGGGGGAGGCCTTTGTCCAGCAGTGGACGTCTTTCGGATGATATGATGATGATGATGATTTTTTGCGTGAAAGAGTAACAAACATCCATCCATCCATACTCACAAACTTTCGCATTTATAATATTAGTAGAAAACGTCATGGACATCTGAAAGTACATAGATGTATCATCCAAACCACGACATTTCAGATCCCATAAATATTCGACTAGGCAGAGGTGACGTAACAGCTTCCAGTGGTTACAAGCTCGCAAGGGTCATATTTTATTCCCACCCACAGTACTTGTTAGTCAAGCTGACGTTTACTGGTATCATTCATATTTTAAGTGCATTGATGTCAAATGTCTATAACGCTGCGACTGTCAGCGTCTTTTACATTGATTGCATTTTGTTATTACACTATTTGACTTGATTTTTATTTATCTCAATTTAAAAAGAAAAAATTTAGGTACATAACGTAAATTATTTATTTTATTCCATTTAAAGCTTGAAATTGTAATCGTTTTTATGTTTCAGTGGTTAGGTGTTCACTAAGAACGTGCTTAATTTTGTTTTATTCGGGTTGTATTAAAGACATATTTTTTCAAAGCTTTTGTACTACTAGTAGACAAAAATGTCATCTAAAAATATTATGCTACATAATTCTAAATAATTTAAATTAAAATAAAAATAGCACTCGTATTTCTGTCAGAAAATAATATAAAAAAAACATTACTTTCCACAGATGGAGAACATACAATAAATGGGAATACCTAGGTACATAATTCCTAAAATACGGTAGTCATTTTGAAACAGATAATATAATGATTACACTACACACACATTCGTCTTAAATTTTATTAAATCTAAGCTGTTGATATAAAATAATACCATAAGAAATAAGAAACTCTAAATAAAGTAATAGAAATTCCTAATTTTAGACTATAGTAAAATCTTCACATGAAAATAATAATCCACAAAAGCACCCACCTATAAAAGAAACGAGAAACCCACCTAAACAGCTAAAAGAGTTAACGAAAACTCGTAAAGGTAACGTTCATTGCTACTTTCCTCTTCAAAATAATATGTTAGCCTCTCTTAGTATGTAATATAAGCATTGTGTAGTTTTTTCTTTCACTTGGCATAACATAGTACGGTAAACATTTAAGTGTACAGTTAACTTTACACCAACATAATATTATTTATGCAAAATTGTATGACTGTTTGTTGACCAAAATAATAAAAATAAAATGAGGCCAATCAATGTAATAAAATAAAAATTAAAATAATATAATTTATTTTGGAAAACATCGTAGATTATTAACCAGCTTGTTTCTTAGTAACCTAAGTTTCAGTTACAAAAATAATATCTTATGAGAAAATATTTGAATTACAAAACATGCTAATGTTCGTTTTTTTTTATACTACTAAGGTAGCAAGCAAGCATACGGCCCACCTGATGGTAAGTGGTTACCGTCGCCTATCGCCATTTGCAATACCAGAGATATTGCCAATGTGTTGCTGACCTGTTACTTGGTATTGTAATACCGAGAAGGCAAACTGGCTCTCAAGTGCAATTGCCGGAACACACCGGTAGGTGCTTGGCGACTAATTTTCAACTTGAGGGTGGTTGCCAGCCAGACGGGTACCACAAAGTATCCTACCACCGTGCTATGGTTTCCTCACGATGTTTTCCTTCACCGAAAGCTCAAGCTCATTGTAGGATTCGAACCCACGACCTTCGTCGCGGCATCCGACGTCACTACCACTGAGCTATCATCGCCTTTAAATTCGTATGGATGCTGTACAACAAAACAAAAAATATAATAATATATGATTAAGTAGGTACATAGGTAGCCATAGATATAATTTCATTTATTTTGGAAAATATCTCAAAAGTTTTATCAGCGATTTCCTACTGTTATTCTTAAACTCAGCCAAAAATCTTATTATTCAAGTAAATCCCGCACGAATGTTGTGAATATTTTTTGATTTCTGAATTTCAGATGTTACTCTGGACAGTGTCTCTCTACAATATGAATATAAGATCCCTCATACCGCATTGCGACGACTCAGTTATTCGCCCACACCTGGCCACGTTATGCTAAGTGTGTGCTGCATGGCGTGGGATGCAGCGGTTCGTTTATATTTTATTGTATATATTGATATAACTAAATAAAAAATGATTTCTAAAATAAGAATAGCTGTTTTCTGATTACAGTTTATGACCCATATGATTTCAATGAATATTTCTCCCTTTATTTTCAATTTTTAGCAACATAATTATGATTGTTTTATTTGCATTTTAACTTTATTGGCTATAAAAGGTAAAAATCAGAAGGCGTCGACAATAGGGTAGTTTACTGACATATCAAATCAGCTACTTTTAATAAATGTCAAAACGATAGTTTATATGGAATTTTGTATGAAATACTAACGTAATGACGTCATAGTTTCACAGCATCAAATGATCTCTTAGTGGTTCTACTGGTAATTAAAAATCATAAAAAGCTTTAAATGTACAACATACTTGATGTTTTATGCATTGGTTAGTGTTTGGTCATTTATTTTGACACTGTAAACTAGCCTATTACTGTCTCATTTAATATACTAAATAGTAAACAATTTCTGGATTAAGTATATTAATAATAGTTTCACAATTAACTTCAATCATGTGAATCTAATTAATAGATAGAGTAGATAGAGTTTGGAGAAATATTATTGGTGTTTACAATCTTAAATTCTATGAAAATGTCTCATAACTCACACCAAGCGATAAATGCATCCAAAGATGCGATGAAAGAAATATTCTTATTCAAAAGTCGACGGCATTCCGTGACCAGTTTATAGCACTCTATTTATAATACGATATAGAACTTACGGAAATGCGAATTTTGGTAAAATATAAGTAATATTTGGGAAGTCATACGACAAAAGTTGTTTGTAGTGATGTACCTAAGTCACCTTTAACTTCATTATGATTCATAGGTATTCTTATATTTCTTGTAAATAATTCGATTTAGGTTTTGTATAATATCTTCTTCTATTATTGACATATTACTGCGAAATTAAAATTTGATTAATTTTTTTTGTTAATTTCAGCATGAAAAATATGAAAATACATGCTTGAAAACCTTTATTTTAGCAGTAATCCTTATAATTCTTTCCTAATATTATAAAAGTGAAAGTGTGTGTATTAGTTTGTCCTTCTTTCACGCAGCAATGACGCAACGGATCAAATTGATTATTGGCATAAATATAAGTAATGGGCCGGAGACTAACTTAGGCAACTTTTTTTTACTATGTTTAAGTCTGTGTTTGACCATTATCTTACCGTGGTTAGTGATGATGTGGCCGATGGTGTTAAACCTTTGATCAACAATATCACAGATATCGGGACACATAAAAAATCCAAGCTAAATGCTGTCCGCGTGAATATATACTTTTATAGCTGCATTTGTTTACTAACAAACGGAGAGAAATGTTTTAAAACAGTTTTAAGTTCAACCTAATTACAACCATAGCACATAGTAATAAAGTCACAAATCTTCAAAATATTATCTAATACTTACGATCATTCGAACTAAACAATATAAGAGCTCACTTCTCTAGTGAGCTGTTATTTACCGAGATGGATTTTTTGCGGCGACCCGAAATCTATGATATCGTTGATCGAAGTGTTAAACACACAAAACCTAGAAGGGAACTAATAATCAAAAACTGTGAAGTAAAATTTTGTTATTTTGACTTTAAAAATCTTGAAGAACTACAAATACCTAAATCTAAAATTTTATTTATAACGAAACAAATTTTATTATAGCCGTATTATACATCAATCAGTTGTATAAAATTGTTCCAATATAATATATACATATATATTACTATACTCTCTATCATAAACAAGATAGAAGCCGACATCTTAAACAACTTTAATCACGGTACACTATTAAGTTTTCCTCAAGGAAATAATGCTTCATTAAAATTTTAAGTTGCGGTTTAATTTTCTATACGGGAAGGGATTTTAATGAATCGTGCAGCAAGACTTTTAATCTAGGGGTTTTTGCACCGGGTAAAATAATAGCCAACATGTAGACGTTTTTGTGGTGAACGTGAAAATTATATTTGATTTTATTAGATTTTTCATCAAATATTTACTATAAAGGTAAAATTAAGAAAAAGAAAAGAAATATGTTTTGATGGTAAGCACTCAGAATAAAAACGCACATATTATTTTCTATGATACAAATAAATTGTGTCTATTCGTGTTTATTTATTTATATATTTGTTATATATATTTCAGTTCATATTAGTTAGCTTTATTTATTAAATGAATAGGTATATAATAAGATATTTTTTTTATTTCCTCACCATCAAAGGATGCCCAGTAGAGATCATTTTTAGTGATAAGACCATCAATCGAAACATTGTTATTGAATTTGTATTTTCTCTCTTATCACGGCGATGAGACTAAAAATCATTTATCTATCAATATACATACACCAAAATATTATACCTAGCTCCTTTCAATTCACATTTAATATAAAACAAAGGAACCGCAGGAGACAAATTACTGTCTCCAAGAGATGGGATTTGCGTAAACCTCAAAATCTATCAAGTTGCCGATACCGATGCGGGGTCGTTACCAGAAGGCCTACTCCGAAAAACGATACACGTTAGTTCGATCATCGTTGTCAAATTATTAACCAATAGAATAGTAGCAAACTGATGTGACGTAAATTTTGTGCAATTCTATTGGTTAATAATTTGACAACGACGATCGAACTAACGTGTATCGTTTTTCGGAGTAGGCCCTCAGATAAATACGATCAGTTGTTCCAAAAGAAAATTATATAATTCATTGAAAATATCATTTTCAATATTCTTTATGGGTAATTATTGCTCGTAGTAATACTAGTTCAGATACAAATATTTTTTCATACCAAATTTACTTTTAATAATGTCAAAACGACGGTGAAATACAAAAACTAGTTTTGTAGTAAATAAATCAAATAATAAATTATCTCAATATTTTCTCCTTGGTTAAGTTAAATTTATAACAGTCCAGGGGTTTTTATCCGTGGGGATGGGGCACGCTTTACAAAGAAAATGTAGAGGCGGTGCGGGCGTCTTAAAGATATATACAGGGTGGAATTTTGTAATGCCACCTGGAGGGGAAGTACTCTTAATACTTTAGATAGAAAATTTTGCTCAAAGGAAACATTCCTTTATTTTTGAAAAGAAAAAAAACGGCATTAAAGATTTTTAAAAATTCGCTTGCCGCACACGGTAATCGAACCGACTAAAATCTGTAAAAGTTGCACCGTGTACTTCTATTGCATTGATTGTTAGGGTCAATGAAATCTTAAATTATTAATTCAATCGGTCAAGTTAAAGCACTTTTACTCAAAGATCTATCTGTGTACTTATGTTATTCATTAATTATTATCATTGACGTCATTTATCCATCGAAATGACGAATTACTATTTAGATAAGACGATTGCAATTTGCACGTGTTTGTAATGCAGACTCCTTTCTTAGATGTGACATAACTGCGTGTATGACGTAGTTTAAATATGGAATGTTACATTTGAAAATAGATTTTCATCTGTTATTCACATTTGATTGTTTTTACAAATCATTTCATAATTGTTTCACGGTAAAAATGGCTTATCAAGAGCAATTTGATTTAATGGAAGCTTATTTTTTAAATAATAAAGATGTGAATCGTGCTCTGCGGTGGTATGGAGAGAGATATCGAGACCGTCAGACACCAACTCGATTTGTACTGAAAAGAATGATAGATAATTTAAAGAACACTGGAAGTTTCAAAAAGCGACGGCACCCTCTTCAACAAAACAACTTTGATTTTGAATTAAATATTTTAACATACTTCGAAGCATTTCCGAAGGCTTCAAGCAGAGATGCTGCCGAAGTAATTGGAACAACCCACACTCGCATACTTAAAGCGCTGAAAAAGTATAAGTTTAGATGTTATCGTGATGGTCGGTTGGTACAAAAATCCTGGGGATTGTGAGAGACGACTACAATTTTGTCAAAACATGCTGAGAGAAATTGACCGTAACCCTAATTTTTTGAGTAACATTGTATGGTCTGACGAAACCAACTTCAGCAATAACGGCATGTACAATCGCCGCAATAATCACTATTGGTCTAGAGTGAATCCTCTTCGTGTTCATGAAACTAACAGTCAAGTAAGATTTTCTTTCAACGTTTGGTGCGGAATTATGAGAAATATGGTTGTGTTAGTCCATGTATACGAAGGTCACTTAAACACTGTGAAGTATTTAGAAATACTCGATTTATTAAGAAACGAGTTAAATGGTTTCCCCGAGGAAGAGCGAAACCAAATAATTCTACAGCAAGATGGTGCTCCAGCCCATAACAGCAGAATCACTACTGCCTACATTAATAACCATTTTAATACCTGGATTGGTACAAACGGCACAATCAGATGGCCTGCGAGATCACCAGATCTCACCCCTTTAGATTTTTTTTTGTGGGGATATGTAAAAAATCAAATTTACACTAAATGTTATGAGAATATAAACGAGTTGAGAGTTGAAGTTCAGAATACGATTTATAACATTCACCACAATACGTTATTGAAGGTAACTAGAAATGAATTCGTTAGAAGAATAAATTTGTGTATACAAGAAAATGGAGCCCATTTCGAGCAATTAATTAGTTAGTTTAAATTTTTGTACATAATTAAATTAATTTAAAATTTCATTGTTTTCATGTAATTCAATTTATGAAGTTTGTTAAAGAGATTTCATCCTTATTGACCCTAACAATCAATGCAATAAAAGTACACGGTGCAACTTTTACAGATTTTAGTCGGTTCGATTACCGTGTGCGGCAAGCGAATTTTTAAAAATCTTTAATGCCGTTTTTTTTCTTTTCAAAAATAAAGGAATGTTTCCTTTGAGTAAAATTTTCTATCTAAAGTATTAAGAGTACTTCCCCTCCAGGTGGCATTACAAAATTCCACCCTGTATATGCAAACCTGCGACACACTAATTTAATCTTTTGTTTACTTATATTCATTAACATAGGTGGCACACGTCAGCGTCGTGTCGTAAAACTCACCCTTTTTACCGTAAAAAGCACAGGGACGCAGTGAATTAAGGACAAAATTAGGGACAGGGGGCCTCTACGGTAAAACGTTGGGAAACCCTGTTATGGAACAACTCGTCAGCACACTGATGCACGGTTTTTGTAATCATTCCCAAATAGCTTTAAAAGCAATCGATTCAAGCATCGTTGATTTATTTCATCGTCCCATTAAGCGTCATTTAACTTAAAATGCCGGCTTTTAAACTGAACTGTGTGTATGGTAAATAAAATTGAGCCAATGAAAATCGTTTCGATATTATTTCTCATTATAATAATTATCGTCATTAAAGGTGAAATGTGTTTTATTTTTCTTCTTTGGTACCTATTTCAATATCAATGATCTGTTCCAATCAATAAAACGAAGTGTAAAATACAGCGAATAAAATGTCATAAAATACAGGTCAAATCAAATCACGCGTGAAATAAAGCGACCGCACTAATTGTGTCTGAAAATTGACTTATCTCGGTCAGCTCTTACAAATCAATACTGATCGTGAAGTGTAGTGAGTGATAGTAAAGGATCAAGAACAAGCAGAGTCTGCGCAACGTATGGAGCGAGTACCAAGAAATATTTAAACAAAAGAGATAGGTTACTAGCGCGGCAAGAATGAAGCGTACAAAAAAAAGGTTCCGACGAATTGACAACCTCCTTTTTGAAGTCGGTTAAGAAGACGACAATAAAATTATTGTCTCTGGCCTAAGTCGCTCTGGAATACTGTTTGTACGTGCTTGTCAATTCCCGCTAGCCGAGTTTTTATTACGATTTCATTATCAAAATGCTGTCCCTTTTAACTCAGTTGACGATGAAGTGAAATATGTAAAGTCTATCTAATTAGGTATATAATAGGAAAGCATAACTGATTAACTGACTGATCTGTCAACGCACAGTTCAAACCAATGGACGGATCGAGCTGAAATTTGGCATGCAGATAGCTATGCTATAATGACATAAGATAGGATTATTGAAAATTCAACCCCTAAGGAGATAAAATAGGGGATTGCAGGTGAAACTGCGGGGCGGAAAGCTAGTGAAAAATATGTATATATGCTGCGCTCCGCTGCGTTTAAAACATTCATTTTGGTTGATTTGTTAGCATAATTACTAACCCATTAATTCATATATATAAATCTTAGCTAGAAGGTATAATTTATGTACCAAGTAAAGATATCAAATAATGTTTTATTTAACTAATATTATAATATGGGAAACAGTATTAATTAAGCAAAAGCAACATAATATGATAGTAGGTAAGCCACAAGTATAATGTACGCTAAAGGCTTTATGTAGCTTCAGGCTTTGACGTGAAAAGGTTGTAGTCATTTATTAGTAGACTCCTTCATTACTATGTATAGGTACCTAATATATGAAATTGGTATAATGATCTGAATCAAATAGTTCTTGGAAGCAAAAACTCAATTTAGGAAAAAAATCTACAGTAAGCGAAAAAAAATTATGTCTTTTTAAATGGAATAATTATTATTTTTTCCTGAATGGAAGAGGAGTAGGTTCATATTGCGCCGAACCCAAATGATTGGGATCAGGGCAGGGAGATTATGATGAATCTTAGTCTTTATAAAAGTCGCTAACACATGGAAATTTCATTATTTATTTACTAGTACACACGGACACAGATCAAGCTACACACTGCGGCACCTTATGCAGTTGTAATAGGAGCTAATAAAAATATGTAGCTTGATGTGGCCGTGTGTACACAGCATGAGATATATCTGAGTAAAAATGTCCAAATATATCTGATATTTAGATATCTGTGAGCACAGATCAGTGTGGATTCGATTTGAGCTGTGCGTTGAAAGAAAGACGTAAAAACAAATGACTGACTGACCTGTCATTCAGTTGTTTTCTTTTAATAAGTATATGTATTTCTAAATATAAAATAATAATTGTTTAGATCAATCAAAACTAATATGATATGAAGTCATAAGCTTCGGTAAGTAAGTACTACAATATATTTTCGCAAGCCTGCACGGAACTGGCAAATTGTTTATGTCGTGTCAAGACTTGGCCTTGTGTAACTTGATGATAAACTGCGAGTTAATGTTCACGGAACTATGGATGTGATGAATGAACGCAATTATATCAACATAATATGTACCTACATAAGATGTGATAGTATATCGATTGCTATAGTCAAATAGGGTGTAAGTAATAATCGTAACGTAAACTGATATAAAGGAATCGGAACATAGTTCCGCCGCGGAGGTATATCTTTTGGTAGCAATCGTATGATTGCATCGAATGACGCGCTAAGCTACGACGAATACCATTTTATGAGCGTGGTGAGCCCTTATTAGATGATTTTCAATAATAATATTGATACGATTACTACCAAAGATAAACGGTGGAACCCCTGAACTCTTTAGCATACTATAAAACTCGCAGACAAGTAGGGTTAATTTTGTAACATTTGCAGCTTCATGATATGTTTTGGAGGGCATTTCAACGACCTCTCAACTAACTTTTGTTTCATCTAATTTGATAGATTCGTATGGAGTTTCGTAATATAGCCCAATTTTATGCGAAAAAGATATGTTGATGAAATGCTATCTGAAATATACCTACTATGAAGCTGCAAATATGACAAAATTAACCCTAAAGATCACCACAGTTAGTATGAATGTAGTGTTTAACTAAAAGCAAAATAAAAGTTTAAAAACTCCAATTTTACTTTCAGCTATGTTAGAAGAAAATACAAGATACATATCCTACCTACTAAAATATAAATTACTTTAATATTTAAAATTCCAAAGTATACCCCAGGGTAGCATTACCGTTCAAGTAACTTACTTACTTGCAACTTGCAAGAACTGTGTACATAATTTAGTTAAGTTATATGAACATTCCACCGTTAAGTTTAGCACGTCCACATTACTTGCAACTTAAGTAATATTTACTTTAGAATTCCAGTTTTTCCCGGTTATAATTTTCAGCACGTATATAATTGGAAATTGGAATTGCTCGTGTAATAGATATATGCGAAAGAGAGTTTATTTGTTATTTTTCCACGCTGAAATCACGGAACCGATCGCGATGAAATTTGGCACAGATAACGAAAAGGACATTGGCTGCTTTTTATCAAAAGAGTGTGAAAGCTAGCTTGACTGTAAACATGACTTGAGATAGACACTGTTCTAAGCTACAAATGTACATCTCAGAATAAAAAAACCTGCCGAGTCCCGGTCATACTTCGATCTGTCAGGATTCTATATGGTCTAATTACATTTTATGACCACGACATTTTTTTTCAGGGTTATTTTTCGATTCTGAGCTTGACATCGCCACGAACCTATTAAAAAGGTATGTGTGTTATTTTGATTATAAATTACATTAATTTGGTTCTTAAAACACAGAAATCACACATTCCTAACTAATTATGTTTTAGTAACATAACTAATTTACAAGACACCTACTAACAACTAATTCCGTTTACAAGCTCAGCTCCTAAGGATAGTAGCGAAAGTATTCATAATGATTGTACTATTTATAGAAAAAATATATTTTTAAATCCTATAGGTAGTTCTTGAGATAAGCGCGTTCAAACAAACAAACTTATTAAATCAAGTAAAAATAGATAACATAGCAATTGGGCTCTGCTTTGCCTTTTCGGTATGGAACTCTGGAAACAAAAATATCCCATATTCCATCTTTGCAACTGTCAATTTTTCACTTTGACATAAATACGAAACAATGCAAAGTACCAAGTCCCCAGTTCCAGATATATCAAAAGCGTAGTATATTTTCATGGGTCCTCAGATCGCATTTGTCACGTAGGACCAATATTTCCGTAGGGACCTTCCGCCAAATAACGCTACTAAATTTTTTACCGAAAAAGACAAAGACTTTTTTGTAGCTTTCGGTCTCGGTCGCTGTGTCGAATAAATTGCCGGCAAATAACGAACAAGAATGTCCTTTTATTTTTATTTAGATACGTAATGGATTTCAGACTTCTACCACATGAGTAACACTCATGTGCTTCTACATATCGCGGCCAATAAGTATTTAACAAATACTCAAAGCCTGTTGTCTTTCTGGTATTGTAAAAGGTCGGCAATACATCAGCAATACCTCTGGTATTACAAACGGTGACAGGCGATGGTAACCACTTACCATCAGGTACCGCCTGCCTGCATGTCAACCTTCTGACATAAAAATAAAGAAGCTAATATCTATATACCATTATCTCGAATATTAAAATTCTAATAAAAAATACTAATATAGCACTAAAGTTGAATAGAGATCCAACGAAAAGTTTCGACACTCTTCGTAGGTATCCAATTTGAATTTCATGAATATTAACTGGAAAATCATTGGGTAAGTAAAGTCCTGAGCTTAGTTTGACCGATTAATCTAAATAATAAATTATCATCATACTGTAATCCCGCTATTGTATATAATTTAAACTGGAAATATATAATTTTTTACCCAAATTATATTAAATTTTTAAGAGTTCAGGGTGGGGTTTTTCAAAAAGAGATGTTTGTGAAGAGGTTTTTACAAATTCAAACCGCCCCCTGGTTTCCACAGCGATCTCTTATTTTACCAAAAAAACCGCTCTGAGCGCATACCTACACAGCTATCTAAGCTAAATTCCAGTCGATTCCTGTAGGTATGCGTTGATAAATCATTCAGTCAAGCTATCCTATTATACGAGTACATTTAGTCAAAAGTCAGATTACTTTTCTTTATTTTCAATCATATAGAGTATTATAGTTTTTAAACCTATGTCCTGATGATAAGCACCTTTTTCTAAGTGACACTTTTTTAGTTCATACCAAAACGTCAACATTACACGAGAAGTATGAAAAAAAAATCGCGATTTCGAAATAAGTACGTTGTGTACCTGGTATATTTTTTTAAAATTATCCGTCATAATAATACCTAAATAGCCCTACGGTTCACAATGAATAATTTAAATATTATGGAGAAATATTTTAAAGTGGCATAATACTTCGTCACGTATGCAGTGTGATGTAAAAGCCCGTCAGAGAACCTTCCACGGCAATGGCTTCCAGGGGGGTAATATATGGCCAACATTATGAGCCTAATCTTCAAGCCTTTCTCATATAAATTATCAACCTCTACTGGATATTTACAGTGAATTTTATGCGGTGTACGTTGGAAATAAACAGCGGGAAACTTTATTAATTTTCGAAGCAAGAACGTGAAAATTATTTTGGTACTCTTTATTAAGCGTTTTAAAGTTTTTACATCGTATTACATCATTCCCCGCGGTTTCACCCGTGTCCCCGTGATATAAAGCACCTATATTTTATTCCAGGGTCTGGTCTATATATTTGCCTAGTTTCATCAAAATTCGTTATCTAGTTTTGGCGTAAAAGTAACAAACGTCTTCAACAAAAAACCAACTTTCAAAGGATGATCAAATAATTTTTAAGCAGTCAAATCAAACCACTTGAAGCCTTGAGGTACCTATGAGCCTATGTCAATCAATCACATTAAAATACGTAATCTCATACATAAACATAAAAAGGTACCCCTTTTATTTATTAGAATACCTGAATGGACCCAAAATGGTGAACGGCTCAATCGTAGGCGTAATGTATTATGAGTTTACCGGAATAAAGTATTGAATTTGTTCCTGAATGGATTCAGTTAGTGTGTGAATCGAATTTAATGAAAATGTTCGAAATTATTCGAAAGCAAGTTCGATATTGGTTTAAATATTACACTTGAAATATTTGTTTATATTTCTAGATTTTTTTTTACTAAACTAAACATTACTATTTCAAAAATGTATGCACACTATTGATAAATAGTAATCTCTTAGTGTCTAGATCATTTCTAGAGCTTCAATATGAATTATTTAGAATTAATTAGAAATGATAACGATTATTTATTATAATGAATTATTTTATTAACTTACTCAAACACATTACTCAAAAAAATACTCAATGTCATATTCGATAAAAGCCACAGATATAGTATGACACAACGTAGATGAAGCATCGGCAAAGTTCGTAAAATCGATTGTTCCCGAAAAGTGTGCACCTACAACATTACTCATGTGTTAAAAAATGATCGGTGAAAATGATCTTGTTGAACGTTGAATGGCGCGATAGTGACCGATTTTTATTAGTTGTGTAAATCGGAAGTGAAGTGTACGAAAACGATTTGCCGATACTACATCTAAGTTGTGCCATACTGTACCTACTTACTTTGCCAACAGTTTAATCTATAGGTATACAAAGAATTAATAAATAAATAAACATAACTTAAAAATAACTAATACAATATACTAATAAATAAATACTAACTCCTGCATTAACAATTAACAACATTTTTGATCAAATTTATTCACGTTTTTGCTTCTGTAACATGAGAAGGTGTATATAGTACCCTTCATAATAAATTATGAATATCAGCATCCACGAGTAGGGTTAGAAAATAAGAGTTTACGAGTTATTCGTAATCACAAATAAACACTAAAGTATGACCTTTCTTATATCGTAGGCAATTTACCTATAGCATATTGAAATTGTACTTAGATGTAGAGATATGCTAGAAATGATATATAATTTTTTTTTTAATCTTGGAATCCTCATTTAAATAAACTTCAAAGGAGCTTCCCACCACCCGCTAAAGTTGTGTAATAAAAAGGGTGTGAAGAGCAACGAGTGGTGTTGCAAGCGTCTACAGGTTACGGTAACCGCTTACCATCAGGTGGGCGGTATGCTTATTACCTTAGTAATATTAACTAAACTTATAACATACACAGACATTACAAATATTGATTATTTTTAATATCGAGAAAACATGACATCCCTTGAGAAATCGATTACTATTTACTAATCGATTATTTTACCCAAATATCAAAGTTTACTAGATAGATACTAGTTTGCTAGCACACTAAGTTCCTCATTAACGAGTGGAATGTCATTTAAGTCATTTAAGGTGACGATATACGAGAAGTGACGATTCTAGATTCAGTTTTTCTCTGCTCTCATTGTTGTAAGAGATTTAAAAAAAAATATGTTTAACTAGAGAATAATGTGACGAAGAATAGGTTTTAAATAACATAAAACCGTCTTTTTTACTGAAAGTGGGCCTCGCCTGTCTTTATCCTCGTTAGTTCAGTAAGGGACGGAGTCAGTTGTGGAGAGCATCTCTCAATTTGACCGCGTCAATGCTACGGTTTTGCTGTAGCCAATACTACGGCAACGGCTACGGCTACGGCTACTACTACTACTACTGCTACGGCTATGCAGCTACTGCTATGGCTGACTTTTGCAACAGTGAATATAGCTACGGTGATCATTGGGGTACAGTATGACACAACTTAGATGAAGCATCGGCAAAATTCGTAATTTCGATCGTTCCCGAAAAGAGTGCGTCTACAACATTACCAATGGCGCGATAATGAATGATTTTTATTAGTGTCAATCGGAATTGAAGTGTAGAAGTACGATTTGCCGATGCTACATCCAAGTTGTGTCATACGTTATAATTCCTTTTCCAGTATCAGTAAAGAAAACTCATAATACAGGCATAATTTTGGGACTTTTAAAACGGATTACACTACTTAAATCAACGAGTATAAAAGTAGTGTAATCCTATTTAGGAGTTCCACCTTTTTTTTATACCTACTTTGTTACTTTTAGAAATCTTCTAGTGTCTTTAATTCTATGTTGACTTACGACACAAAATTCGTCACGTGTACGGTTATATCCGTAGGGAGAGAGACGGGAGACATTCTAAAATTTTCATACGAAACACATTTCGTCATTCGGTACATGTCACGAGTAAAAGTGAAAATACCATATTGCAAATAGAATTTTACCGCTGCCATATGTTTTGGCGATTTTGTTTAGTCGGTATATGCACGGTTACTGGTAAGTAGATCTGATTTTTCTGGACTTGATCATAGGGGGTTTTAGAAACCTATTTGATTGTAGGTACCCTGGGTATTATATCTCTATTAATAAATATGATAATCTAAATCCCACGCCTATTTTTAAGTAGCCATAATCATTACTTTCATTCATCATTTTGTTTTAAATTACACCGATATATAATTATGTCGATCTGTATGATCTCACTCTTAGTGATAAGGCCGCCTATTGTGACACTTTCATTGTTTAAGTTAAGTTTTTTGTACACATTTTTTAATCTTTGTGGTGTGACAATAAAGTATAATCTATCTATGATTTTGTCTATCACAAAATGAATGAATTATTAATTTACTACCTTTCCCCCGCGGTTTCACCCGCGTTCCCGAAGTATCTTATGTTTTCCCAGGATAAAAGTAGTCTATATGTTATTCCAGGGTATGATTAATCTATGTGCCAAGTTTAATCCAAATCCGTTCATTAGATTTAACGCAACAAACAAACAAACAACAAAACAGCTGAAAGAGCAACAAAGATACATACATACAAACTTTCGCAATTATAGTATTAGTAGGAAATATGATTCTACCACAATTATAATCGTCAAAATTTATCAATATTTGACATGTTTGACAGATACGCGATGTCGTTGCCTTGTATCGTTTTCGTGTACAAAATAATTTGCGTGAGACATTGAAGAAGGGATATTCTTTGCTGAATTTTACATTTAGTGTATTTTATTGCTATTATATGCTGTAGATTAAGTTGAGTTCCTCAGGGAAAGAAATAATAGTATTTCAAAGTCAAAGTCAAAGCCATTTATTCAATTTAAGCCCCAGAAGGGCACTTATGATTGTCCAATTTACTGAAGTTACTACCGGTTCGGAACCCTAACTCTCTTCTATTACAAGAGGACCTACTGCCGGTATGTGGGTTTCTAAGATTTGTCTTTATCACATTTGTAAGTCTGTGATTATACATGTCTATCCTTCTAATCCATATTAATAAAGAAAGTAACTCTGTCTGTCCGCTAAATCGATCACATGAAGAGAAGAGAATGACATGAGCTACTTGTTATCCAGGGAATGCGAATGAAACCGGAGGGAACAGTCCATCAATCAATACATAAAAATACCCTGATTCATCACATGTAAGCTCTTTAAAAGCCAAAACTTAAATATAGAATATAGCTGGATTTTTCAAAATTCAACCCGCAAGGCAAAACAACGTAAACTTTATTTTTTAAAGACGGTAATTTGCTAAATTCACGACATATTTACGTAAGTAAGTAGGTACGTATTCTACATGGTCTGGAGAAAACGATTCTTGGTAACTTACCTGCCAAAAAAACATCTACCAGTAAAACTGCGAGGAAAGCTCCAATTATTATGAGTAAACAGTTATGAAAACCAATTACGAAGGATCTATTTTGGGATATTATGTACCTGTACATAATTACCTACATATATTTTCCTTAGAGATCCGGACGTAAACATATATACGGTTCAAGTATTGTAAGTAATCATTATACCTACGTCATGACGAACTAATTAAAAAACTTCAAATAAGGAAAACGAGGGAGAGAAAGACCTAGAATAAACTAAATAGACCAAGTATCTACATGGAGGCAATTGGTCGTGTCGTATAAGGAGGTGCAGATAGCCGCAAAAGACAGAAAAAAATCTCACTCCAACCTTATATAAAGACTACGCGAATACTGGCTCGATTTTTATTCTTACCCAATTTAGTCAGCAAGCTTAAAATCACAGACAAAGCCGCGGTACAGAAAGTGGGTTTGATTAATATTCATGAGATACAAATTGGAACAGTGTACCAAATGACCGGGCTTTCCTGGGATTAGTTATCGGGAATTCCTTAATTTTACTCTGTGATTAGTTTTTGTGAAGATAACGATAGCAGTTAATAACAAAGTTCTGATTATTATTTATGAAGTTTTTAATTTATAGTATTAATTTACAGCTTTTAAACTTAATATTGAAAATGCGTTAAAATTTTGTGTTTAAACGAATCATAACACATCATATTTTTTCATAAAAATTATCGATTCAAATGTTGGTTTAAAATTTTTTATGTCATATTTTAATGTTATGTTAATATTTACGACAAAAATATATTTTTTTTGTAATTCTACCAGAATATTCATGAAAGATAGACAAAAAATATGAATATTATTACCATCAAGTTACAGAAAAAATCTTGTTTTTTGTTTTTGGGGACATTAGTTAACGAGGCAAGGAATGTTTACCCTCTCAAGGGCCCGGAAACACACTGGTTAATTACCATGATGTTAAAAATATGCTATTTTTTTAATGTCTTTGTGTTATATGTAAAGTTGTATGACATATATTTTTTAAAGAAAATAATTTTGATCACCAATTTTCAAAAATATATTCTAATTGTATTGCGTTATGTAGCAGTAAGATTGTAGCCATATAAGTATCGAAGTATAGCAGTATGAAAGCGGTTCATAACAATATTAATATAATTATTTTACTAAATAAATCTAGTAACATGATTTAAATCCGGTCAAAAACGACACAATTAATATAATTTTAAGGCGATGATAGCTCAGTGGTAGTGACGTTGGATGCCGAGACGAAGGTACGGGTTCGAATCCTACAATAAACTTGAGCTTTCGGCGAAGGAAAACATCGTGAGGAAACCATAGCACGGTGGTAGGGTACTTTGTAGTACCCGCCTGGCTGGCTACCCTCAAGTTGAAAATCTGTCGCAAAGCACCTTTCGGTGTGTTCCGACAGCTGCACTTGAGAGCCAGTTCCTTTCTATGCTTTGTGTGCTTACCATCATCGGCCACATCATCACTGACCACGGTGAGATTGTGGTCAAACACAGGCCTATATATAGTAAAAAAAAAAACAAATTATTTAAGTTAGGAGATAATATAAAATCCTTCAACTATACTTAATATAGGTACATAAGCCACATAATAAATAAAAACGCAACACCACACTCTAATAAAAAGAGTCGCAATTTCATTTTGCGATTAAAATATATACAGACCATGAAATAAATATAACTTTTCCGTATTGCATTTATTTCATTCGCAATGGGAGGGCCGTTTTCTTTGTTCTGAGTAATTTATGTGTCACTGTAACCTTACAAAACATTTAACATTGTAACGTAATGCAAGTAAACATAAGAAATAAATTCATGCGAAAAGCATACCTATATTTAAATAATCTTAGATTTTTTGCTAGGTTTTGCTCACTATGAGAATGCCGTAAAAAATATATTGCTGGTTTAAACTCATTTTTTTTATTTAGGTACTAAATTATCTACAAGTAAAAAATAAAAATTCTTGTATGTCAATTACTCGTCTTCAATAACTAAAAATAAAATAAAAATACAACTGAAGCAATAAAAATGAAATATCTCATGCTTTAATATCAAAACGAGGAAATGTTTTGTTAAGGGTAACTTGATTACAATAATAAAACAGTTTTGGAAATATTATTCTATCATGCAAACTACAAATATCTGCATTTATATCGTAAGAAATAATTGACTTTGTTTATTTATCGTTTTACGAGTTATATTTTCATTTTCTTTTATTTTGGTCAAAACAAACAGTCTATTTACATGAAAAAAATAAATATTGGATACAAAATAGTATATTAGATATAGACCTATAGTGCCTAGGAATAGTTAAAAAAGGAAAACCAAAAACTGAGTTACTGGTAGGATTTTTTTATATAATGAAAATTAACTATAACAACGACAGACAGTAGTGACAATTATTTAGAAGATTTTTTATCTAATTCACATTAATTTTTGCTTAATAGTATTGATTGATAAATTTTGTTATAGCAACTATACATGCTTATATATTATCTCTTTTTTATACATATCGGGAAAGAAGCTGCAATTATAATATTTAAATATAATATATTGAAAATTTTACTACTTGAAGTTTATGTAACTTTTAACCTCAGTAATAAAATTGCTATAAACATTTCTAAAATCTTCAAATAAATCGTCTTATATAATACTTGAGTAGATACTTAATTAATTCCCTCATTATACTGTCCTATTATAACAATGGTTTGAAAATAATAAAATTTTACAATTACTGTGTAAATATCGAATGAAAATGATACTCGTCTACGCACTATTTTGACCATTACAGCTGTAAAACCTTTACAAAAATGGAAAACGCGTAGGTATTAAGGAAATTAATGTTCTAACGAAGGTTTTCATAGCATGAATAGTGCTTGTTAGTGCTGCATTAACATGGAGTTATTCAACCCTTTTGAATAAAGCTCTTATCGATTTATATTTTGGTACCACAATAGTGGTACTAGTAATAAACAATTATTAATCATTTTATTAATATTAGCGATAATATCAAATATATAAAATTATTTTACGTTAAAGACGAATAAATTATATTTAACATCTTATTAAGATTATCAGTAAATCAATTGAAGACTTATTACGAATTGTTCTATGGATTAATTCTAGTCTAAGCACTGAAGTCTATTACTACGTACCTAAAGAGAAGCTATCTTAAGCAAAGGCCATGCTCCATTTTGATTATATTCGCCGCAGCGCTGAAAGAATAGGTAATTAATTAGTCGTCTAAGCAGACAGTTTAAACACTTAGCGCTAGAACGCTTTTAAGGTGTACATTTTTCGCGACCAATAAGTCTTCGCTTACGCGTTTCGCGTTTAAGCAACTAAGTGAACTGCGGCCGGATGGCTGCACTTGAACAGAACACAGTGGTTACGTGTGGCGTGGTCTCTATACGTAGTAATATACCTAAGTGAGTATAAGATATGAAACATACATAATCTTAAAAGTACAAACTATCAAGGGCATCAGTTAAATTAAGTGTATTACTTGGTTACCCTGTGCTCGGAGTATAAAAACAAGGAGCATTTTGTGTTGTAAATTGGTGAGTGCAAGTAACGCAAGATATGCTGTTCAGACCTTATGCGCCATCTACGAGATTTATTTTAGCGGCTACTTTCACCACCTTTCCTATCATAGTAAGTACAAGTACACTAAATGTATTTGTTGTGTGCCTTTTGATACTCAAGTACTTTGTTTTTGTAGCATTTATTTTTTTGATCTGAGTTATGTTTCATCGTAAATACGAAATTTACCGACTATGTAATCCTATTTCTTACATTTCAGTACTAGAAGATTGAGTAAGAAATGTAGGATTCATTCTGAGTTAAGAACTGCAAATGAGCAATCTTATTTATGATGAATGGTTCCGTAGCTACAAAGAAATAATTTATGTTTTATTTGTAAGGTAAATCAGTTATTTTTAATGTGGTTGAGATAATAACAACTCTTTTATTTTGTAGCTGCAGTAATTAAACTGAACTGTACTCTTATTAGCTTTTAGGCTTCAATTTGTTTATCATTTGGTGATGATTATTTTCTCATTGTTTATACACAGGATAACAAATAATATAGTACTTCAATTTACTTCTACTTTATGCCACAGTAAATAAAAAAGGTAAATGGCATTAAGTAAGCTAAGTGTAATAAAGGCAAAATATGGACCTCACAAAGTAGACTACCGATAATGCCAATCTTTCATAAGGACGAGGGAGGGAGGGAAAAATATGGAAACCCCAATATTCATCTCAGGAAATCTTAATATGAAATCTATATTGAGGCAAACATCAATCGAAGGCCGCCGAAGGATTTTTAACAAGAAAAATATCATTGAGCAGGTGTGTATTATGTTTCTACTGTAATCTGGAGGTTTGACTTTGTAAGGCTTGCTTCTCTGCTTTCGTATTAGGTATCTACCGCCATTACTCATGACTCCGACTGTGGCAACACTACGCTAAGGTGTCAAAAATAAGATTCCGAATTTCAAATATTAATTAATATTATAATTATCCCATTTCAAGGTGCCCTAAACCAATTCGTCACTAAATAAGTGTTACCTAAATAATGTGCAATATAAATTAATATCTAAAATTTGTTGGATTACGAGTTCACTAATGTGAGTGAGTCATCGCAACCGTTAGTATACTTAACATAATTTCCATTCTAATTCAGGCGAGTATTAAGACAATTACATTTAATTCTTTATTATATGTACGTTACTATATAGTTTCTGGTAGTAGTTGTACTTTAGATTCGCCTAAATTGTGTATTTTTTATCAAAAGTAAATAGTAAATACCTAGTAGTAGATAGATACTTGTTAGTAGTTTTTCACACATATCCACTCATTTTACTTACCATTCAAGCTAACTAATAACTCATAAGCATGATGATGACGCGTAAGACCTCGGTCCGTCAGGCAGAAGAGAAACTCCAGCTTACTCTTCAAGAACTTAAGTCATCTAAGGCTATGTGTGACCGACTATTATCAGAAAATGAAGATAATGAGAAGGAAGTGTTAGAACTAATTAATAGTAATAAAAAGTTAAAGGCTGAGATGGCAGAGAATTATGCCCGGAGCCTAGTTGTTGAAAAGCAATGTGACCGCCTTCAGCGAGTTGTTGATGGGTTCGACCAGTGCAGCCATGAGTTTGATAATGCCCTCAGGCGCATTGCTGCATTGGAGTTGGAACTATGTGATGCTAGGAAATACATTTGCCACCTAGAAAATACTAACCAAACCACCATGGTTTCAAATAACCAGTCATTATTCGATGAATTGATTGAGTCGGCCCCGGGCATGGTTTCTGGTTCCTCAGTCTCAAATGTTGTGCCCACTGTCACTATAGATTTAACATGTAATGATTCAAATGTCTCAAACAGTACAGTGCGGTTAGTTAAATGTAGTAAGAACAAATTGAAGAAATATATTAAAATTAACAAAATCATAAAGAAAACTCAAAATTTAATTAGGAAAAACAAAGTAGTTTGTAATAATAATAAATTGCGGAAGGATCGTTGTAAATTAGTAAGTGAAATTAATTTATGTCATTTAAATATGGAAAAAAATCTAGTTAAATATGAATCTGACACAAACCACCTTCAGTCTGAAATTATTAACTTGAATGCATTATTAACATCGGTTTCTAATAAATATGAAAGCTCTCAAAAAGAGATGAATGAGTACATTCTGGCTATGAATGAACTTATTGAAATATCCAAGTATAATTCTGAAAAATTTGATTCTTTGATAAAAAATCAACAATGTGATTGTCATAAAAGTGTCTCGAACTGTACACAGTTGGACTGTACTCTGAGTTCATCCCTAAAATCACCGAAGGAGTTGTGTGAAGGTTCAATAAACACTTCCTTCAGTAAAAGTATTAATACACCAAATGTAAATAATTATGTGATGTTTAGTGACGAAATGGGCAGAGGCATGGGATTGCAACTTAGCCAATACTTAGGGCAGGCCATAACAAATACCTGTATGCCTGGCGCGTCTTATTCACAAATTTTGGACAAAATCATAAAAACCACATTTCATAAAAATACCACCCTAATAATATTAATTGGAAGAAGAGGAAATGTTAGCAAAAATGCTCTGCTAAAGTACTTCCATTCAATTTCATTATTAAATGTTAAGCATATTGTTATGTTTGCATTTCCTTTTATTAAATGTTTGCCACAGACGGAAAATACAATTAGACATAATTTGAATATGACATTACACACATTGACATGTCGTCACAATGACAAATTTCATTTCATTGATACCAATACCTTCCTTGGTAAAAAATATTTTTTGACTGTAGACAATTTTTATCTTTACAATAATCATAAGAGACTAATAGCAGAATCGCTATCATATTATTTTAGGAATCTAGCCAAATGTATGGCTACACAAACGGCTGCTTCTATTGAGCAAATTAATATTGACATTTGTTTACAGTCCTTGGAAACTTTTCCAAGCAATTTGTCATTACTGGAAAATATTCCGAATAATTTAAATTAGACCAAGAGACAATAGAGGCATCCTCTAGCACTATTTGTGAGAATAATAATAACTACTATTTGCATAAAGCTTGCCCAGTAAATTTAACTAAAAATATTTCTAATAGTCTAAATACATGTAAAAATTATAATAATATTAACCTGGTGCACCAAAATATTCAAGGAATAATGGGCAAGGAACTTGAACTCGAATTGTTCATGAACTGTAATAATATTAAAATTGTATGTATTACTGAACATTGGCTTAAGACCCACCAGTTCATGTTCAGTTTTAGTAACCACCAGGTTGCAAGTTCATTCAGTAGAAAACATGCTATACATGGTGGTTCTTTAATAGTTATTCAGAATGATATAAAATTTAAAGAGCGTAATGATATTGTGAACCTGTCTATTGAATGTACTTTTGAAATAGCCTGTGTAGAGCTTGAGCAGTTCATTATAATGAGCGTATACAGACCCCCATCCGCGAGTTTTGATTTGTTTGAAAAATGTATGGATGAAACATTGTTTAGAGTAAGTAAAGCTAAAAAGAATATTATAGTTTGTGGTGATTTTAATATAAATATTTTGGATAATAATGCTTTGAGTAATAGAATTAAATCGTTATTTTTGTGTTACAATCTTGTAAATCTTTTTTTTGAACCAACTAGGGTTACTGCTACTTCAGCAACCTGCATTGATAATATATATACAAACTTGCAGTCTGTTACTAAGTCCATCTTTAGTAAAATAACTTCTGACCATTGTGGTCAGATGGTCACTTTCAATATACCTAGAACTAAGGTGATAAAAAAAGATATTAAATGTGTACCTATGAGTGAAAATCGCTTAGAAAAATTTAGGAATAATATCCTGAGTAAATTACCATATTTACCTTATAATAATGATGCAAATGACCTCTATAATGAAATTTTTAATCTAACCAAAACAGAGTTTAATACAATATTTAAATCAAAAAATGTAAAACAAAAAACCCATAGTGTATTTAATGATTGGGCGACGGTGGGAATACATAAAAGCAGACAAAGATTGTATGACCTATATGGCGAAAGGCAGTATAATCATAGTCCTGTTTTTGCGGATTATGTAAGAAATTATTCTAGATTATTTAAACGCATTTGTGCCGCGGCGAAATCTAAATATCTTAGCAATAAAATTAAAAGTAGTCAAGATAAAATTAAAATGACTTGGAAAATTATAAACAGCGAAACTGGAAAAGTTAAAACGTTTAATAATGATATTCAACTCAAGATTAATGATAAAGTTATTGAATCAGACCTAGAAGTTGCTGCCGCATTTGAAACATTTTTTACAGATATTCCAGTTTCTATTACTAAATCTCTTAACACCTCTCCCACCCTCGCTGTATCTTTACTAAGGGCAAATGTTACAGAATGTACTGATGACTTTAAGTTTTCAAGTGTTACCTCTAGTGATATTATTAAAACATTCAGATCTCTAGACTTAAAAAAGACTGTTGACCTCTGGGGAATTTCTGTCAAACTTGTTAACTCTATAATTGATTGTATTGCGCCATATTTGGCTATTACCTTTAATAAGTGTATTGAATGTGGTTTATTTCCTGATCTAATGAAGTATAGTAAAGTAGTTCCCTTATTTAAAGCCGGTAGTAAATCGGACCCCACTAATTATCGACCAATTTCTATACTACCGACACTACAGTAAAGTTTTTGAAAAAATCATTCTTAATCAATTAATGATACATTTTAATAGTAATAGACTGCTTCACAGTAATCAATTCGGTTTTACAAGGGGTCGCTCAACAACCGATGCTGGTGTTGAGCTTGTTCAACATATTTTTGACGCCTGGGAAAATTCACGTGATACTTTCGGTGTTTTTTGTGACTTATCCAAGGCCTTTGACTGTGTCCATCATGAATTGCTCATCAAGAAATTACACCACTACGGTATTAGAGATACTGCACTCAGTCTTTTGAATTCATACTTGAGTGATAGGATTCAGAAGATTGATGTTAATGGCAAAGTTTCCCCTGGGTCCTCAGTTACTATGGGCGTCCCACAAGGTTCCATTCTTAGACCTTTTCTTTTTCTAGTTTATATCAACGATTTACCTTATCTTGTAGAAAAGAAAAATGAAATAGTATTGTTTGCTGATGATACTTCACTTCTTTACAAAGTGAAACGACATGATTTTAATTCTGACGATGTGAACAATGCTCTTTCAGTAGTTGTTGATTGGTTTACAGCTAATAATTTGATGCTTAATGAGAAAAAGACGAAATGTATTAGATTCAGTCTACCGAATGTAAAACACTCCGATGCCAATATTGTTATTAAGGGTGAAAAACTGGAGCTCGCTAAAAGTACTGTATTTCTAGGTATTACATTAGACGATAAGCTACAATGGGGTCCTCACATTAATAATCTAGTGAATAGACTTAGTTCTGCAGCTTATGCAGTGAAGAAAATTCGTTCTCTCACTGATGAACTAACGGCAAAATTAGTATACTTCAGTTACTTTCATAGTTTGATGTCTTACGGCATCCTCCTTTGGGGTAGCGGTGCCGACATCAATAGAATCTTTATTCTGCAGAAGAGGGCTATTCGCGCTATATATAATTTAAGTCCCAGAGACTCCCTAAGAAATAAATTTAAAACTATAAATATAATGACAGTGTCGTCACAGTACATATATGAAAACTTAATTTATGTTCGGAAAAACATTCATAACTTTCCCAAAAATAGCGACACTCATAGTTTAAACACTAGAAATAGGGATAAACTTGCTGTACCTTTAACTCGTTTGAGCAAAGTTAGGGATTCTTTTAAGGGGCAATGTATACGCTTCTTTAACAAAGTACCCAAAGAAATTCAAGAATTGTCCGTGTTAAAATTTAAAAAGCTAATTAAAGATAAGTTGTACAAAAAAGGGTACTATAAAGTTTCTGATTTTATAGAGGACAAGAACGCATTTCTATGAGTTGCTCGCTTCACATGCTGTTTACTATTATTATGAATTTTGTTATTATTATTATCATATTGTTATTTTTTATATTTTATTTTTTATAGTTTTTTTATATACATATTTTTTATATTTACATATTTGACGATTAAAAATACTTGCAATGAGTTTATTTAATAAAGACACTTTTGAATTTGAATTTGAATTTGAATTATTATTTAAGATATTTAATATTTTGTACACAACAATATTGGTATGATATTCATGAAGCTTAAAAAAAGTTGTGTGCATAAACGAAAATGAAGGATACAATTTCAAACATGTGTGAGAGTAAAATCAGTAGGCCTACCTATAGGCACAACTTACACAGAACCCTGTAGACGTTACAATGTGGTATGACAACCGATCGGCACACTATAGTATATAAGTGTATTATGTCTTCACTTTCATATGAGGGGACTCTGTCCAGAATTTTTACTTAAATGTCAATATCTATATAACTACATAATATATTAAAAAAAGTCCCCTGCCGCGTCTGTCTGTTTGCGATAAACTCAAAAACTACTGAATGGATTTTCATGCGGTTTTCACCAATAAACAGAGTGATTCATGAGAAAGGTTTAAGTGTATATTTTGTTAAGAATTTGTAGTATAACGATAATTGTTGAATATCAAGACGTACAAAGTACAAAGCAACCCCACACCATGCAAAGCCGGGTAGGTTGCTAGGTAACTATGAAAAAAAGCGTTATTTAAGAAAAAAACAGAGGTTTTTTACAATTAAATAATTAGGCATGTATCTCTAAAAGACAGAACTACTTCTACTTAGTTGAGATCTCTTTGAGATAATACTACAAGGGGATCTAAGAACGAATACAGCTCGGTTATCCATGTTGCATCTACTAAGTGGGATCCAGTACGTAATCTGTGCAACGAACCCTGGCCGGAGATTTATTCATGTTATATACTGTTTTGTGGAAAAATACAACTTTGTATTATGTGAGATTGAAATTATTTTATTTCCCTTTTCACTTTTATGGATTCACCTTTGCTTACAATAATTTAAACAATATACCTAGTATGGTGGAAGGTAAGTTATTATCTGCATTTCAATCTTGTAAATGCCTGAAACTTATAAAGATATGTCAGTACTTAATTTAACCTATTGTAGATTTTGAGTCAAGTTTAAGTCTTATAAAATTAATCTCAGTTTAAGCATTTTAAGTGTATTCTAACCGGTGGTAGTCTATTGTAAAAATTGTAACTATCGATATTTATAAGTGCCTTAACAAGGCCTAAACTGAATAAATGAGTTTTGAGTTTGAATAGTTATATATAACTTCATTTCTGATAAGCAACTTTTAGCAATAGATATTAGATCAATACCTTAACTAAGGGTAAGGCTCGGTTGCATAAAGCTCGGTCATAGTAAGGTTATAGTTAGGTTACGGTTATACTTAACTTTAACCGCTAAAAGAAAGTAGACTGTGACTTTAACTAAAATTTTAACCGTAACCCTAACCGACCGAAGGAGATCGGTCATCGTCAAAGTGACTCTACGGTCAAAGCATCGTAATACTTAAGTTAACTTTGACTATAACTTTAACTAAAATGTACGAGCAATCGACCCTAAGAGAAATAATCAATATTACAAGATTAGAATTAAATAGACTATTAAACAAACATGAGATATGCATAGATGTACCTATTTGAATGCGATCTAATGTGAGATCGTAAGAAAAATGGCCTGCAATCGATCCAAAGTACAAATAACCCCATCTGAACATTACCAGACACGTGTTCCGACTTCGAACGAAGCTCACGTAATATTGTATGGTAGAACTCGAAACATAATAGGAACACCATATAGGTACGCATTATATGAGATTTTTAATCAATTTTTTACATAATTGTCAAATCTATACTAATAATAAAGCTGAATAGTTTGTTTGTTTGAACGCGTCAATCTCCGGAGTTACCTACTGGTTCGATTTAAAAAAAAAAATCCTAATAGGAAGCTACACTATCTCCGAAGGTTATAGGCTACTTTTTATCTTGGGAACGCGAGTGACGCCGCGGGGAACAGCTAGTGCTTCAAAAAAATAAGTACCGAGAGAAATAGGGAGTAATATTTTTTATTTTAATCCTGTTATAGGTTACATTATCATACAATAACCTAACCTAACTGTCATTTTGTTTTATGTTCAAACAAGCACTAAATTGCTAATAACAATTAATGAAAACGTTAATTGAAACTCACAATTTAAACTGAAACCATAATAGATTTAGGTACTGGTTTTAACCTAGTAAACCTGCAAAAATCTCTTCATTCCTTTCTTCAAGAACCCCATGCTGCACTCTATTAGGTTCTTGTTACACTTTATTTGGAAGGTATGGTCACCCTCTTAGGACGGAACATTATAATAACGTTATTTTTGCAACCAATGTTTTTCTTCAATGATGTCCACAACTTCAGTTTCATCTTCAGTTTCTTACTTAATAATATTATGAAAAGAGTTTGTATGTAATTATTGAATTTTATGGGAACCAAATTAATTTAATCTTACATCATAATTTACTTCATCAAATTAAAGAAAGTTCCAAATTATATTGAGAAAAGCTCTTTAATATTATGGTCAAGGTAGTGGACTGTATATTGTGAGGTTCAAAGAAAATACATGGTGACCTTCCATAGAATATTTTTTATTTGTTTTTTTCACATTATTTTTTGCTTTTGTTTTCTTATTTTTATTAATTTCTAAATTCAAAATTATATTAATAAAAAAGTTTTGTTGGTTTCCAACAATATTAATTTGCCATGGTACCTTCATGCTATTTATATTATGAAAAACGCAATCTAGAAATTCTTAATTAAAATTATATCTTAGTTAATAAAATATATCATCTAGGTATTTGATTATTCCAAGAAGCGACAGCATAGTCCCGTAAATAAATTCCAAGTGCAATATCTTGTATCACTGATGTCAATGAACTTTACTATTAGAGGAGAGAATAAATGAATATTACTGTAACGAAGTTAGTTCCATTGCGTTGTATTTATTACCTACTATAATTATATATAATATATCTATATTTTATTTGAAAGACCTAATATTGTTATAGTTTCTTGAATTAAAATATTTAAGCGCATCTCCTATCCTCTGGTGCAAATTATTTAAAAATAGAGTTTTAAGCTTATTTTAGATTTATCATATTATTTTCAGTGAAATGTCCAAGGGCACGATGTGATGATAATAGGATTATAATTATTATAACAATCAAGCAAAATATATCAATAATATTTTAACGGTAGCGACATCGTAGGCGACATTAGAATGGCGTATTTAATGCTTCAAAGGCAAAATAATATCAAAGCATCGTAACTCGCTGGCTACAAAGCGAATGAGCACCAAATCGGCTACGTTCGATCTCATTTGCATTCAGAGCACGGCGTGTTTTGAAAGCGTTGGGCTATACCCGGGACAAAATACCGGCTCAAATTTCGCCTTAATATCCACCTGAGATCTATTGTGTTGTTGTGTTTGATTACCGTTCTTGTAATTAGTTTTGTCAATCTGTGATAGGTTACTTAACCATGATGATTTAGTTGAATATAGCAAAAATGTGATTCTACTGCTGGACAAAGGCTTCCCCCAAGGATCTCTACGATGGCCGGTCTTACGCTACCCACATCCAGCGGTTTCCCGCGACTCTCATAAGATTATCGGTCCACCTTGTGAGGGGCCTGCCCACGCT